>JANAVB010013597.1:11021656-11485565 GCA_029216955.1 Iris pallida | reverse complement strand
ATATATTGACACCACACCCATACACACACACCACATATATATAGATATATATATATATATATATATATATAATATATTATATATATATACACACACACACACATACACTTTTTCTTAGAATGTTGTTCTTAATTATTTTATACTACTCACTTTCTTTTTTATTTTTGTTTTAATTAGTTTCTTAGGCCATAGAATGGATTTTAGTGGACTTGAAGTTATATTAAGAATGCTAAGAATTGAGTTTTTGAACTTTTGAGCTTATGTTTTTTTTTTTCTTCTCATAAATTTTGAAGTAAATTTTGGTTACTTAAACTTATACTAAATTAAACTTAGTGACCTTATTTGATCTTTTAAGATCATTTTTAGGTGTTTGTGACTTGTTGCATATTGTTCTAATAATTTTGATTAATTGTTTGGTTGTGTTACAGGCTTGGTTTTGAATTTTAATGCTTCCAAAAAAAGTAAAAAATGTTAGAGGTTAAGAGGTTCTACAATATTAAGTGTGTTGATTGATCATATATTAATTGGTAAAATATCGATACCGAACAAAAACCGACCGAATAACGATTTAACCGAAACCCAAAAAACCGATTCTAAATGGTACGATATTGATATTGATTTTTTAAATACCGATTTTAAAAAATACCGAAAAGTTCGACCAAATACCGACCGATTATACCGATGCTCACCCCTAGTAGGGATGGCTGCCAAAAGGGGAATGAAATTAATCTTTCAGCCGAGGTGGATGATTTCCACAACTAGGTTGAGATCAGGATTGGGTCGGATTTAGGTTAATTTTTTTGACATATTTTGTATAAATTTTCACTTTTTCTTAGTTTTTTTTTGGTATTGCGTACCAAATTTTTGATTCTTATGCTTTTCCTATTCTTAACCGATCTGTCGTTTTCGTCTGTCTCGTTAACCAAGACCATTTCAAGTGGCCTCATGTGACGTACAAAAATACAATTGTACCCTCCACTTAACTTCATAGAGGAGGGTCAACACAATTGTATTTTCGTTTGTCACATGAGCCACATGAAGTGGTCATGGTTAACCAGAAGGACGAAAATGATGGAACTAGTAAGAATGGAAAAAGAGTATGAATTAAGAAAATAGTGTCAAATGCAAAAGAAAAAAAACGAAGGGAAAAGTGGGGGTTATACAAAATAGCTCTGAGAAATTAGAATTTGAACTCTGCCCACAAGGGCCACATGCCTCCACACACTATATATATATATATATATATATATATATATATATATATATATATATATATATATATATATATATGCGGATCAAAAGCCACACGGGGGGAGCCCCCTCTGCACCATCGGACCGGGGGGCCCGCGTGGGGCCCGCACACGTGCCTGCTCGATCCAACGATCGAGGGCGATGGGGCTCCCGCTGGCTATTGTCGTTCAACAATATCAATCTATAATTCATAGATATGTGAAGATTTGTGTCCATGCATAAGACATTAGTTAGCCTTCGCAAAATGCATGTATGTGTATGTGTGAACTCGTCTTTGCGTTCAACTAGTTAAGCTTGCAAGTATATGACATTAGCATACAACTTAACTATATGAAGGTCATTGGCACTAGAAGCCATATTGGACTATCTCAAGTTAGACGGCTCCCTTTCAGTCCGAATCGCTAGCCTCCACTAAAAGTTTCTGAATCACCCTGCATTGCGTCGCACTCTTCAGTCTGACTACTGAAGGTCCACAATACCCCGTGCTAGTAACTCATCCACAGCTATCATCGCTCCTCCTAGGCCGAATCTATCTCGATGCCCTAGCGACCGTTCGAGGAATGCAAAACCTTGTGCACAAGTTATCCATGACCATTTAATATGCGCAAACAATTAACTCTATAACATATGCATGGTACAAAATCTAAAACAAAACATTCATATCTCTACTTAATACCCTAACACATCTCTTCAATATATTACCACAGTCCTCAAGCCATCGCTCGCCTTGGCGACCAAATGTTCCCAAATCTTTCCATGTTTACGTTCTCTAAAACAACTCACTTAATCCATATGATACATAAAACAAAACTACATCACATATGATACGTTACAGCAGCACTATAAAAAATTTGAGTCTTACAACGGCAATATAATATTCACATTATTATAGCAATATAACAACATTCCAAAATGTTATACAACAACAGCTCTATATTACACAAGTCTGTATTATCATTTCAAAATTCCATGTTCTATAGTAACAAGTTAACAAAAATGACAATACTTTTTTTATCTATCTTCGTTGTTATCTTTTATTAGCATTCAATAAAACTCATAGCATACAACTAAACATACAGCATCCATTTTATTAAGTGTGAAGGTAAAAAAAAGAATGATCAAAACTACCCCTTGAAGAAACGCTATCTACCTCAACCGAGCAGATCACTGAATAAATCATCTGCACGAACCCAAGTCCAAACGGCCCTTCGAGCCACCAAACAATCTCAATACATTATGCGAAGCGGGACATTACAGCCAAGCTCCGCGAGGCTATGCCTCAACACCAGATTTTCTTACAAAAAAATAATGGTATCGGTGTTAGGCCCCGCGAGGCTAGATTCTACATGGCTAAGTTTCACAGGGATGGGCATTATGCTTCTAGCAAGCTCCTGGTTGTGGGATAGATATCACGAGACTCTCCATTTCACGAAAATAAACTTTTTAGGGCTGCTCCAATCAGCAGAGCTAAGTTCTACGGGGCTACTCTATTCGGTGGAGCTAAGTTCTATGGGGCTAAGTGTCACGCCCCGATCCTGGAGGATCGAAATATAGCCATTGGACGTGATGTCGTACAAGTCTAGATTACACTTGTACAAGGCAAAACCATTACAGTTCTTGGTATTTCTCATAAAACAACGACAGCGCAGCAAAACCAAGCAGATAAATTGAAGTCACAACAAGATATGAAGAAATATATCTCTTTATGATTATCTCAAATGATTACAAGACTTGCAGCTGAATACAGAGTCTACAACAGATTACAATACTCTTGAATAGCCAACTAAATATACATTTGCCATTTAGGCTTTACAACCGAACATGCCGACTTTGCTTACAATCTCACTGGTACAACTGAGTTACACTGTTCCATACATTATGTCCCGTATAGCAAAATACATCGTCTTGTAAGAAGAGATTCTGTGCACCCATCGAATTCATCGATGCCAAGCACTAATCAAACGATTTCCCCCATACACATGTACATGTAATATTGTTCACAATGTGGGTCAGTACATCATCAATGTACTAGCGAACGGTGCTGGCCCAACTCACCTAAGAAGACAACACTAAGTAATCATATTATAGAATATTATTAAAAGTGGTCTTTCTCGTTGCCTTAGGGTCAATTTTATGTTTATAGCCGACAAGAAGTAAAGCATGCAATTCTCATAGCCAATATAATGTAAAGCAATATGGTATCACCCTTTGGTGATTCTTACCCATGGTCGTGTAGCCATCTTTGTACAATTATAATACTTACTCAGCCTGTACAGGACATTGTTAGAAACAAAATCATAATTTAATATAATTGCCACCGTTCAAGTATTTTTTACCAACAACCGACATCCATCCCTATAATTGAGTAATAACTTACTCTGCCTACATAGACATCATTAGCACTGGACCTATCTATATGAAGGTCACTGGCGATACGCCATCTTGGTCCGTCTTACTAGAATAACGGTGCCCCTTACAGTACGGGTAGCTAGTGTAGTGCCCCGTCCCTACATCGTACCCCGTTCCCGTCCATGGGGTGTGCGAGAAAGGAACATTGTCGCTATCGATTCGGTCGGGATCGATAAGTCAGAATCAACCGAGTCGATCGAACGGGAACGGTTGAATTAAGATCCATTCCACGTTATGGAATGGCTTCTTCGGAACCAAGTCCCATATTTAGCGGGTTGCGCCTCGAGGATTGGCTCTGCGGCTGAGTCGGAAGAGACCTCCCGTTGCTCTGATTTTCATGCCGCACTTGATTTGGCTTTGGCTTTGGTTTTCGTGAATGTTTTCCGAATGGGCTTTCGTGACTTGCGTTTTCGAGCTTCGCATTCATATCGAAATTCCTTGAATTACACAGTACTGTTCTAATCAGTTGCTTATGCGATTGCAGGTGATCGCATAGGCGACGCCAGTATTGAAAATGAATACTTGTCAATAATAGTATAGAATCAAAGAAATCGTGGCACGATTCTTCACAAAAATACTTGCTATCAAACTGCCGGTATTGAAAATGGGAAACGTGTTTTCTTATACAAATCCACTTAGCCTATGCAAAACAATGAATGAATCGATTAACATTTATCGCAACGATACGGCTAAGTAAACAAATGGACTAAGTTCAAAAGAAAATGATCATTGGACAACTTGTCGACTAGGTGAAGTTTTCTCGAACGGTTGCCTAGGCCAAGAGACCGATTCGGCCCGGGAGGAACGAGTATAGAAAGCGCCAGCCTTTCATCGACGCGAGTTATGCAAAAACTTTCGTACAGGGCTCGCTACCCGATGCGAAAGGGTCGTCGTCTAACCCAGCTATAGTCTGCGATGGCTTGACATTGCTAGTGGCCTTCACACCCTTTCACTTCTTAACAAATGTACGGGACACGGGATGAATATGATAGTTGCTTAATGTTATACAATTTCATATGCTTGTCTCAAAACATGTTAACTTGCAAATCGAGCTGGATGGTTAGAAAGATCACAGAAATAGCTAGCTAACATGTTTACGAAACTTCTTGAATCAAATGCAGAGCTTGGATTTTAATTAGCCATTCGCCAGTACTTGTGATCGTACTGATCCTCGCTCTTTGCAGGTCCCGCGAACCAGGAAGGACGTGCCAACTAGCTCGGCGACGTTCGTAACTTTTGAAGCTTCGGCTGTGCGTCGAAGACTTTTCCTGCGACTCCACTTTTGAAGGCTTTCGACAGTCCAAGGAAGATGACTCAGCGTCCCTCCCATCCAGGTCACTGGAGTACTTTGTTGTATATTGAGGGATGTGTACAATGTATGAACGGCTATCTCATCGGCACTCTTTTGTAATCGAGTTATGTTGTAGCCCGTACAGTATGAGTCTTGTACTGGAGTCTGTAAAAGATGTTCATTATCAATAAAGATCAAGTTTTCTTTACTTAATGTGTGATTCAATTTGTCTGCGTACTCTCTTAGATCTCGTATCCCGGATTACCTTATGACTATGCCTTGTGCGTTCGCAAATTAGGTTCGTACGGCATCACGTCCGGGGGACGATTATCGATTCGACAGAATCGGGGCGTGACATAAAGGTATCAGAACACGACTTTACGTCCTTGGCCTCCAGTGTCGAGTTCTACTCTCCAACCGTTGACCTCGTATCGATGAGATGAGTTGTTCCATACGCTGAACCCAGGACATTTTTTGAAACTAACGAGAGTTGCCTTTTCTTTCCCTGCAGTTGCGGGAGCTCGAACAGAGAACGAGACGAGCGCTTCCAGCGGCTCGAGTACTTATAGACCCGAGTATTCCATCAACCCAACGGGAATGACACCTACCGTAGCCGGACCTTCCGGCGACCCGATGCAACGTATGCTGCAAATGCTCGAAATGCAGCAACGTCAAAACGAGCTCCATCGTCAGCAAGCGGAGGCTCGTCAGACTCAATTCGAGAATCGGTTCGAGGCACAATTCAAGCTGCAGCAGCAGCAGCTGAATACCCTCCAGCAGATTGTACAATCGGTCGTAGGCAACAATAACAATTCAACGATGACGCCTGCCGTGATCGAGCCTGCGGTTCGATCCAACGAAGCTGAACTGGAGGCGCCCGTGCTCTCACCTGCGGCACCGAGAAGTTCTAACTTCGACGTGTCAAAATTCACAAAAAGCTGTCGCACTTCTTTCAACGGTACAAAAGATCCTTCGGTGGCGATCGACTGGTTGGAGGAGCTGGAAGATAAGTTCGAGCTTCTGGGTGTCGAGGACTCGAAGAAAGTCGCATGTGCTCAACTTCTACATCGAATGAACGTGCACGATTGGTGGGCTGTGCAGAAGCGGGCTATTCGACGTGAAGACGGGACGGCGACGATCTCCTGGGCTACATTCAGAAATGTATTTGAGATCGAATATCTTTCTGCAGCCATATGACAGGAAAAAGAAAATAAATTTATGCAGTTGAGGCAAGGGAATATGACAGTGCGACAGTATGCGGCTGAATTCAACAAACTAGCCAAATTTGCTGGAGACTATCTACCTACCACTGCTAGTCGAGCTCGACGATTCGAAGTGGGCCTGCTTTCCACTATCCGTGCTCATGTCTCGGTGCCTCAATACAAAACCATGGGCGAGGCACTCAACCATGCCCTTCGTCTAGAGTTCGAGTATCCTCCTACTACTACTGGCGCTGTTCACTTTAATAATAAACACCATAGTAATACGGGAGACAACAACGCGCACAAGCGTCAAAACCGCGACAACGAAGGCGTCAACCAGACGAAGGATCAAATGGTCTGCAATTTCTACCACAAGGAGGGGCACCTGGTCACCGAGTGCCAATTGAAGCACGGAGCATGTTTCGTGTGTGGCAAAACAAATCACATTGTAAGGAACTGTCCGAAAGCTAGGCCGAACCAACGCCCCCAACAACACCATCAGAACCGAGGCCAAGCACCTCGGGCTCCACCGACCGCACAACAGAATGGCCAAGACCGTCGCCCAAATGCTCAGGGCCGCGTCTATGCCATGACTCGAGACGAAGCGTTCGCATCTGACACAGTCGTGACAGGTATACTGTAATTCAATAATAAACCTGCTCGTGTATTGTTTGATTCAGGTGCCATGCATAGTTTTATATCGGCGGACTTTGCCGCCGAGCACAAATTTTTCCTGACACCGCTGGGCCTCGATCTCACTGTTAACGTACCGTCGGGCATGCCAGTACTTGCAAATTTAGTCTACGGAGACAGAATCATCTGTATAGGTGGTCAACAGATCAGTTTCGATACGATAGTTCTAGATATTAAGGACTACGATATCATTCTGGGGATGGATTGGCTCGGTCAGTACAACGCAACCATAGACTGCGCTAAAAAGAGGGTCACATTCTGCATACTTGGAGTACCTGAATTCTACTACTCGTGTGGTGAGGCGTCGTTGACCTGCATGGTGATCTTCACAATATCTTCTCAACGGATGCTGCATTTCGGGTACAAAGGCTATCTAGCTTCCGTTCGAGACATACGACAGGATGGTGCAAACACGGGTCAGACCGACGTTGTGGCAGAATTTCCAGATGTATTCTCGGACGAGCTGTCCGGCATGCCGCCCGATCGAGAGATTGAGTTCACTATCGATAATTCCCAGATACCTGACCGATCTCGAAAGCCCCGTACAGAATGGCTCCTGCAGAGCTAAAAGAACTCAAAGTACAGTTGTAAGAGTTGCGCGACAAGGGATTCATTCGACCCAGCGTCTCGCCATAGGGAGCGCCCGTGCTATTCGTCAAGGATGGCACTTTGCGTCTTTGTATCGATTACTGCGAGCTGAATAAAGCTACAGTCCGGAACAAATATCCCCTGCCCTGCATAGTCGATCTGTTTGATCAGCTGCAAGGAACTACGGTATTCTCTAAAATTGATCTGCGCTCGGGTTACCATTAACTCAAGATCAAGCCGGACGATGTGCCAAAGTCTGCCTTTCGTACTCATTACGGCCATTACGAATTCCGTAATGCCGTTCGACCTAATGAACGCCCTTGCTGCTTTCATAGATTTGATGAATCGGGTGTTCCAACCATTCCTCGACAAGTTCGTTGTAGTCTTTATCGACGATATACTCGTCTACTCGAAAAATAGGCAGCAATACACTGAGCATCTACGGACCGTGCTTCAGACCCTTCAAGAAAATCAATTGTATGCGAAGTGAAGCAAATATGAATTTTGGCTGAGTAGCGTCGTATTCCTCGGACACATTATTTCAGTTGAAGGCATTACGGTCGACCCAAAGAAAGTTGAAGTCGTTGTCGATTGGAAGCGGCCAACGTCCGTCAACGAGATTCGAAGTTTCCTTGGCTTAGCGGGATACTACCAACGCTTCGTGAAAGATTTTACGAAGATCGCATCGCCTCTGACTCGCCTCACCCAGAAAGGAGTCGTATTTGAATGGTCAGACGATTGTGAAGCTTCATTCCAAGAATTAAAGCGACGGCTCGTCTCGGCCCCGATACTCGCACTTCCCGAAGGGACTGAGGGTTTCCAAATATTCAGCGATGCGTCCGGTCAGGGCTTGGGGTGTGTGCTGATGCAGCAGAACAAGGTGATATCTTTTGCTTCCTGACAGCTAAAGCCACACGAAAAGAACTACCCTACTCATGACCTGGAGTTAGCGACGATTGTGTTCGCGTTGAAATTGTGGCATCACTACCTTTACGGCGTGGCATGCATGATCTATACCGATCACAAGAGCCTCAAGTATCTATTCACGTAGAACGAACTGAACTTGCGGCAAAGGCGTTGGCTTGAACTGATCAAGGATTACGACTTGACTATCGACTATACGCCAGAAAAGGGAAATATTGGGCGGACGCTCTGAGTCGGAAGTATATCGTCTCGCTATCCATCGACCGCAGACTGCTACGCAACCTAGAAGAGATGGGCATCGAACTCCGAGTTCGCTTCCGGAATGTGCAGTTGGCAAAGTTGCAGTTAGAGCCGAGCCTACAAGAAAAGATCAAGACCGCTCAGAAGGACGATCCGTACCTGAAGAAGATGCGAGAGCTAATCTCGACGGGTAGGACGACCGACTTTGCGGAAGATAAAACTGGCATGCTTCGATTGAAGGGTAGACTATGCGTTCTGGACGATTCAGAACTCAGAAAGGAGATACTGTCGGAGGCGTACTATACGAAGTATACCTTGTATCCCGGTGGCACGAAGATGTACAAGGACCTCCGCACAAACTTCTGGTAGCACGGGATGAAAAGAGATGTGGCACTTTTCGTGTCGTAATGCATGGCCTGTCAGCAGGTGAAAGTTGAACACCAGAGACCGGACGGAGAGATACAGAATCTGGCGATTCCGGAATGGAAGTGGCAGCACGTGTGCATGGATATTATTGTTGGTCTGTCGAAGATGCCATGGGAAAATGATACCATCTGGGTCATCGTCGATCGATTAACCAAGTCAGTACACTTCATTGCCATCAAAGTTACTTGGAGCGTTGATCGCCTGGCGCAGATATATTTTGATGAGAAAGTACGGCTGCACGGAGTTCCAGTATCCATCGTCTCTGATCGGGATTCACGGTTTATATCGCGATTCTGGAGTAGCCTTCAGTCGGCGCTGGGTACCAAGTTGCAGTTCAGCTAAGCTTACCATCCTCAGACCGACGGCCAAACGGAGAGCGTCAATCAGATTCTCGATGACATGCTACGACTCTGCACAATTGACTTCAAATCAAGCTGGAACAATCATCTACCTCTGGCCGAATTTACATAAAAATATAGCTATCAATCCAGCATCCAAATGGCGTCGTATGAAACCTTGTACGGACGAAAGTGTCGATCACCCATTTGTTGGGACGAAGTCGAAGAGCGGCAGATTCTCAGCCCAGAACTGGTGGAACAGACCGTGCAAAAAATTTGGCTCATTCGGGAAATATTAAAGACCGCACAAAGTCGTCAGAAAAGCTATACGGACGTTCATCGTCGACCCCTCGAGTTTCAAGAAGGCGATCACGTATTTCTTAAATTGTCGCCCATGAGAGGAGTTCGGCGCGAAGGAAAAGTTGAGTCCGAGATTCGTTGGGCCGTTCGAAATACTCGAACGGGTCGCCCCAGTGGCCTATAAAATTGTCCTATCGTCGACGCTTGAAGGTGTACACAATGTCTTTCACGTCTCTCAGTTGCGGAAGTACGTGCACGACCCTAGCCACGTGGTAGATTTTGGCCAGCTGGAGCTAAAGTCCGACTTATCCTACATTGAAGAGCCAGTTCGAATCTTAGAATGCAAGGATAAGCTGCTACGAAATCGAGCGATCCATCTCGTCCGCGTCCTCTGGAGGAACCATTCTGTCGAAGAGTCGACGTGGGAGCTTGAATCGAAAATGAAGGAGAAATTTCCTTTATTGTTCTCGTAGAGGTAGGTTCTATCCTTAAGTTTCGAGGTCAAAACTTTTTATTAGTTGGTTATGGTGTAGTGTCCCGTCCCTACATCGTGTCCCGTTCCCGTCCATGGGGTACGCGAGAAAGAAACACTGCCGCTATCGATTCGGTCGGGACTGATAGGTCGGAATTGGCCGAGTCGGTCGAACGGAAATGGTTGAATTAAGATCCATTCCACATTATGGAATGGCTTCTTCGGAACCAAGTCCCATATTCAGCGGGTTGTGCCTCGAGGATTGGCTCTGCGACTGAGTCGGGAGAGACCTCCCGTTGCTCTGATTTTCATGCCGCACTTGATTTGGCTTTGGTTTTCGTGAATATGTTTTTCGTAAATGTTTTTCGAATGGGCTTTCGTGACTTACGTTTTTGAGCTTCGCATTCATATCAAAATTCCTTGAATTACACAGTATTCTAATAAGTTGCTTATGCGATTGCAGGTGATCGCGTAGGCGCCGTCAGCGCAGCCAACCGGTCGCTCGCTTGAAGAAAGGATAAGGCGAGTGGTTGACCTCCTTCGCCTCGTCCCTCTATTTTCAAAATCAATATGAAGTTAAATGAATGCTTGTCATAATAGTGTAGAGTCAAAGAAATCGTGGCACGATTCTTCACGAAACACTTGCTATCAAACTGCCGGTATTGAAAATGGGAAACTTGTTTTCTTATGCAAATTCACTTAGCCTTTGCAAAACAATGAATGAATCGATTAATGTTTATCACAACGATATGGCTAAGTAAGCAAATGGACTAAGTTCAAAAGAAAACGGACATTGGACAACTTGTCGATAAGGTGAAGTTTTCTCGAACGGTTGCCTAGGCCAAGGGACCGATTCGGCCCGGGAGGAACGAGTATAGCAAGCGCCAGCCTTTCATCGGCGCGAGTTATACGGAAACTTTCGCACAGGGCTCACTACCCGATGCGAAAGGGTCGCCGTCTAACCCAGCGATAGTTCGCGATGGCTTGACATTGCCAGTGGCCTTCATACCCTTTCACTGCTTAACAAATGCACGGGACACGGGATGAATATGATAGTTGCTTAATGTTATACAATTTCATATGCATGCCTCAAAACATATTAACTTACAAATCGAGCAGGATGGTTAGAAAGATCACAGAAATAGCTAGCTAACATGTTTAGGAAACTTCTTGAATCAAATACAGAGCTTGGATTTTAATTAGCCATTCGCCAATACATGTGATTGTACTGATCCTCGCTCTTTGCAGGTCCCACAAACCAGGAAGGACGTGCCAACTAGTACGACGACGTTCGTGACTTTTGAAGCTTCGGCCGTACGTCGAAGACTTTTCCTACGACTCCACTTTTGAAGGTTCTCGACAGTCCAAGGAAGATGACTCAGCGTCCCTCCCATCTAGGTCACTGGAGTGCTTTGTTGTATATTGAGGGATGTATGCAATGTATGGAACGGCTATCTCATCGGCACTCTTTTGTAATCGAGTCATGTTGTAGCCCGCGCGGCATGAGTCTTGTACTGGAGTCTGTAAAAGATGTTCATTATCAATAAAGATCAAGTTTTCTTTACTTAATGTGTGATTCAATTTGTCTGCGTACTCTCTTAGATCTCGTGTCTCGGATTACCTTATGACTATGCCTTGTGCGTTCGCAAATTAGGTTCGCACGGCATCACGTCCGGGGGACGACTATCGATTCCACGGAATCGGGGCGTGACAGCTAGCCCTACTGAAGGTCCCGTATACCGATGTCAGTACGTCGGCGCCAATCCTTGTTCTCCTAGGATGAACCGGGTCCGCGGCCTCGGATTACCGTTCAAGGAACTACCTCGTCGACAAGTTGTCCATGACTATACAAATATATGCAACTTATCTATGCAGAAACATATAATGCATAAGGAAAACTAAGTAATTCAGCCACCATTCTCATTCGTATTGTCATCTTTCTCATTCCAGGGTCTTGGTGTAATCAACATTCTACATCGATGACGGGATAATAGAATGTTTTCACTGTTAGGGTTATATACTAAAAGCATCACTTTTGTATTAACTTTATTTCCTTAAATTTTGAATGAGAATCATATGGGCAAATATTTGTATATTGTATTTGTTCAAGTGTTAATGCAAGTGTCTGATATTCTATGTTATAGATAATATGGTGTGTACGTGGTGTCACACATAAGATCATATTATCAGTTTTCTATGGAATATATAAATAGTTCACAACCTAGATGGACTTGGACAATCCATTGGAAAGGTTATAGTGTAATCTGGTATTAGTCTATCTTGACTATAGGTTTATACTAGTACACTTTGTGTGTATTGAACATGGCCACTTGAGATTGTTCTCTTTGTACTGACTACATAAGAGAACAAACACATATGTTATTATGGATGCTTGTGCTCTTAATTCGGATATAATAACAGACATATATATGCAGTGTGCATTACTTTGACTCATAAAAGAGTGAGATTCATTATGGGTCAACAACCTCTATGAATTGGGTAATAACATTGTATGTATGATGGACTGTTGATTATAAAAGGAATCCATGTCCCGATACGTCGAGTTGATGATGTCCCCTTAAGGAGCTCATAAGGATTGTCATGTAAATCCTGTATGTGGATTATATCCGACATGGCATATAAATTTGAGTGGTACTATTTAAGAATAAAAGATGTCGATCAATTTAGTTGTCAGTAACTTAATTTGATCGACGGACATTCGATATCTTAACATGGGGAGCCAAACGAGCATATAATAAAAGGAGCCCATAATCATAATTTGGGATTAGGAAGGTAGTGCAACAATAGCTCTCTAGTGGACCGAGCTATTGTTAATGGGCCTAGGTTGTATGTTCGGGCTGAACACGGGATACACAGATCCGTTAGGAGATCTAATCCTAATTTCTCCTCATAGTCCCTGCCGTAGCCTTATATATATCCTCTATTCTTTGGCCGTTAAATAGTTATCAGAAATAAGAACCTTTCTCGAAATTTGTGATTCACGTAAGGAGAGAAAGGGAGGGCTGCCAAGGAGAAGAAAAGGTTGGGAGATCATCGCCCACACGACGTCCAACCCGAGAAAGGAATACGTACAGAAGATCTTGGGGTCGTGGTTGCTCAACGTTGCTGGAAACTGTCTTCTTCTTCCCGTCACAGGTATAATTCATGAACCCTAGTTCCGCTATGAGGGGTTAGAACACGTCTTAAATTTTCTAAATCGATCAATACGCACACCAAACTAAGGGTCCTGGGAATCTCCAGTTCCATCAGTTTCCTAATCCCTTTTCCACATCTTTGATACCATACATCTTTTCAACCAATACTCTAGGTACTCACCGCCCAATTCTTGGGGCTTAGCATCTGTTTAATATACATTCATTCGGACATAATTCAAGCATACTCTGCCTAGTTCTTGGGTCTTATTTTTTGTGTTACCATCTATTCATTGAGCTAAGGCTCAATATACTCACCGTCCAAGTATTTGGGACTTTTTCTTCACCTGTCATGTATTTCATAGCAACAACACACAAGCCCACAGTTCATGAAATGATTCGAAGCACACACAATCGATAAAATGATTCGCAACAGTTTTTGGGTCATGTGATTAATTATCTTTGATTATCTTTCGACTTTCATGCAAGGTGTTATTCAGCAACACAACAAGTAAACATAACATACTATTCCTTTTATTAAGTGTGAAACTAAAGGATCTTCGAATGGTTCAACACTACTCATATTTATAAGACGACTTCCGCCATGATCATATAGCCTTCCAAGCGATCCTTCGCATAATTCCAAGTCCAACAAGGCTTCATCGAACCAACCATCCATCATAAGGCATCTTGCGAGTTGGGGCACTACAATATATGCCACTCAGAAAAGTTTCGTCCTAGAAACTTAAACAAAACTTACCTCCAAAACTTCAACCGACTTTTTATAAAACTTTTCAAGGATCAACTTGCACCATTCAACAATTCTCAACATATGTCGATTGATTCCAAATGATGTACCATCTCGTCACAGCATTTCAATTTGATTCAAAATAGTTTACCATCCTTGTTCTTTCATCCAACACGCGTACAATTTTCTTGCACATGATAATCTACTCCTGTGGCTTCGTTTGAATTCAGCATACCACTTAGTTGGAATCATACAAATATTTTAGGCGTTCCAGAAATATATGCACTTCAGCCAAGTTCAGTGACAGAGAAAACGAACGAGCTACGGTATAACTTCATTCTCGAATGTCAGCATACCACTTATTCAATTTTTCCAATCGACTAATCCCACAATGAATGTTACCAATTTCCAACTCGAGTAATTTTCCACAGCCGACCAAAATTTTTCCAATGTATTTCGACATAGTAATATCAAGTATTCAAATCCGGAGTTCCCTTTCAAGTTCATTGTCATTCATACCGTCAAAGATTGATAAAGTCTATAGCCACATTTCATTTCAACACCATAATTCTCATCAGTCAAATCTTGTACTCGTCATCGCTCTCATCCATATACTTTATTTGCAACTCGTAAAATTTTAAATTATGATCCATCTTCCAACTTGTACCATCATTCGATTCTAGTAAGATTTTTCGTTGTACTCAAACATTTTCTCGTATTGATCAAGCCAACATATTTTATCCTTTCCTATGTGCAACTCTTATATTCCAGCAACATTAATCCCGAGGGTCATTTCCAAAATTGCATTCGCTCTCGTCGATCCCGACTACATACACTATCCCATTCCGTCGTATACTTATTCTCAATACCGATCTGATTATCCATCAATGAATTTTTTTCGACTGTCTCAAAGCACTACCATCAATTTGCATAGCTCAATATGATTCAACCAACCAATCAAATCCAACCAGCTCTAACAATTTTTGACACTCCGAATAAAGGCAACCAAGTTTTAAAATCATCCCATCCAACTTTGTAACATCAAATTTTCCAATCCTCATTCCATTCCGAAGTTTACTTTCCGACATATCTCACTCATTCCGACTATACCCATGCAACATTAATAGGGACATCCTAAGGGTTTCCAACATTCAACTTAACATTCAGTCAAGTCTCTACTGCCAGCTATTCTAATCTAAACCAAACATTCAGCTAACTCATCTGAAATGGATAGCTAATAGGGACGTACTTATCTCTTATCTTTAGAGGCAACCAACTATTATCATAGAAACTCTATCTTATCTCAGGGACAATCTATGATCCGACTAACTTAAGGGACATATAACACCACCCCAATCTTATGAACTTATTCCCAAACTCGAACAACTGAAATATCATAACCAACAAATCTGAAACTTAGGCAACCAACCAACACTCTAGGCAACCAACCGGCATTCTAGGCAACCAACTGACATTTTAGGGTCAAGTCTTTATACCCGTACTCATCCTCGGGCTATACCCAACAAAGTCTCATTCTAGACTTACCTGCAACCGACAAAATCTATCCAACAATTCTTATGGGTCAATCCCGAAGCCATCATATAAAACTTTATCAATTGGACATTCAAATCTCAGTTTTCATTAGCATAGACCCAACATCATCTGCTCAATCCGACTTGCATTCTCATATCGTACTCAATTGTGTCTATTCACTCAGCCAACTATTTCGAGTCATATTCCAACATTGCTACCCCAATGATTTATCATTTACTACCTTTTTCCTTCGGTCTCTTCGTGACATATTTAATTTCCACATTTGTAGATCATCGATACAGTCTGTACTCTTTTAACCAAATCGATAAGGCAACCATATAATCATATTTCTTCTGAAAGCATCATTTGTGAGTTTTTGCTAGCACCAAACACGATCATCCCTTAGCAACTCGCGTGAACCATCAATATTCGTTTTTGCATTATCTTCTTATGATTCCATAAGAAGATTTACTATTCATGCATCGATCCAATCACTATGTTACCAATCATCTAGCATCCATATATCGGTCATTTAATGGATATGACACAACTCATTTGGCTAAGTCATAACCCAACAATCATGCAGTATTCCTTGCAAACTCGTTGTTCATGCGACAACATTATTCACCGACAGGGTTGTTTCACTTAACAAAATGCCTAAAAATTGGCTTTTGAAAGAAAACTAGAAAACGTACAAAAAGTACAAATGTTCTGGGAAGTATTGCTATGGAAGTCTGATCTGAGAGCGATCACTTTGTTCCGTGGACCATACGATGATGATAAAAAAACTGCTTGAAGAAGACGAACAATCGGAAGAACTAAGTCACCGAAAAGGTATCGAGTAACGGCACTGATGGCACAGTCGAATGCTTTCTTGCTTTGCTTCACCATGTTCTTGAGAAAAAGTTAAAGAAATGCTTCTGGGAATATCACTCTGAAAATATAAGTTTTTTCAGAATCTTCTCTCCTGTATCTCTATTGATCTCTTCTGATCATGTCTATATGAAAAATAAGTCTATTTATAGACTTGACCCTTTGTGCATAAAAAGCAACAAAATCGGGTCTCTACGCGAGTAACTGTCACCCACGATGTAAATCATCCTCTACGCACGTTGACATGTGTCCCATTACTTCAACAAAATGGAGAGAGCACGTATACACGTTCCTCGATAAGTGTGGCATGAAAGCCACGTAAGCAAACCACGTTCTCATGTAGTCAGAAAAGTTCGGGCGTAAAAATGACCCAAAACATACTCCCTGCGTAAAGTAGCAGACTGGGCGTAAAAGTAGCCCAAAATAAACTTCCAGCATAAAGTGGCTAAAAATAGCCTTGAGCGTAAAATTAGCTCAAATAAACTTTACGCACACAATAGCCTTGAGCGTAAAAAGCTCGAAATAGCTATCGTGCGTAAAAGAAGCAGTTTATTGAGCGTAAAGTAGCCCATCTGCATACTAAACGACAAGTTTTGGGTTTAGTGTAAATCAAATTCTCTCGGCTTCTGTGCACTGTTCTTGTCAGAAAATCCTACTGTCAGATCAAAAATCACGCTCAATAAATGCAGCCTGACAGCCTGTCCCTGGCGTAAAGTGGAGGATAACTCTCGCATAGAGAATAGCTTGCGTAAAGAGTAACTCGCGTAGAGTAGCTTGCGTAGAGAGTAGCTTGCGTAGAGAGTAGCTCGCGTAAAGTCTGAGTTTGACTTAGTTTGAATTGCGTAAAGTTCTCAACTTCTTTGACTTAGTCCATGAAGCACTTTTTACGCTCCTATAAGACCCCCTTCAAAGTTTTCAAATTGTTTTCAAAATTTGAAATACTTTGAACAGAAGCATAAAATTCGGGATTTCAACAGTCAGCGTAGAATTTGGGATATCCAACGGTCATCCGCGTAAAATTCGGGATATCCAACAGTCAGCGTAGAATTCAAAAATTTGAACCGATTCAAAATTTCTCTATAAATAGAGCTCTTCGAATAGAGATAAAATTTTACTTGTCTTTCGTAATCCCGATCTCTCTTTACTCTTCTTCTTCTTTCATACTCTTGCTTCGATCCGATGGCCCCCAAGAAGACCGTCGCTGGCAGCAAGGGCAAGAAGCCCGTCGTCGATTCATCATCGGCCGACCGCGCGAAAACTCCCGTCCCATCATCAACAACGCCCCAACAGAGCAACCCCGCCGTGGCTCCGGCAATGAAGAGTAAAGCACTGGACTTCGGCCGCAAGTTCGTCGGAGAAGAAGACCCAAATTTTTTTACTTCATGCCCACGTTATGCATGTCAGCATAGAAACTGAGATAATTAAATACGCCCACGTTATACATGTCAGCGTAAAATTAAGAACATACGCCCACGTTTATACGTGTCAGCGTAAAATTAAGAAAATACGCTCACGTCTATACGGGTCAGCGTAAATTTTAAAATACGCTCACATCAACATGTGCTAGCATAAAAATTAGAATACGCTCACGTCAACACGTGCCAGCGTAAAAATTAAAATACGCTCATGTCAACACATGCCAGCGTAAAAATTAAAATATGCTCACGTCAACACGTGCCAGCGTGAAAATTAAAATACGCTCACGTCAACACGTGCCAGCGTAAAAATTAAGATACGCTCATGTCAACACATGCTAGCGTAAATATTAAAATACGCTCATGTCAACACATGCTAGCGTAAAAATTAAAATACGCTCATGCTAGCGTAAAATTCACAAGTGAAAGACTTTGCGTAAAACAAAGATCTTTTACACTTTAAAAGTTTTTATCAACTTTAATAAGCGTAAAGTTTGCATAGTCAGAGTCTTTTATCTTTATGCATAAAACTCAGACCAAATTATCTACAAAATATTTCAAATTAGATTTTTACTAACTTGATTTTTCTTTTTCTTTTTCTTTTTTTTTTGGCAGTGGATTTACAAATTCACCCACTTGCAGAAATATTTGGCTCATCAGCTGATATGGTGGGCTCAAATTATTTGGAGAACCTGTCCCACATGGAGTTTTTCCAGTCGAATCCAGAGTATCCTGCAGAGAGAGAACAACTGATAGCTGCACAAGGGGACATGATGCTGCTGTCTATGATAAATGGGGAAGTATTGATATCGCTGGATGGCCAACAATTTGCAAAGCCAGCTTTCTTATTCGGGGATGCGATAGACTTCAAATCACAAACACACCCCAAGAAGGAGTCTTGGGTGTTGAAGTTTGGAGATAGAGCCATGTACCTCCCTGACATGGATAGCGATTATCCTTTGTCTGCTTTTATCCATGCCACCCATCCCTGAAAGATGCTATGGAACCTAACTCCCAGCAGTCATGGTAGGCCAGGAGGATCATTTTCAAGAGAGAGAGAGCAAATGATATGGGCTACTACACCAGTACTCCCAGTGGTGGTGTTGTCCCCTTCTCCGGTCTCTTGCCAGGATTTACTCCGAGTGAGGATTCTACTCTGATTCAGCCAGTACAGACCCAAATATTAATTAATAAGTTCATAAGGACCGTAGTATTGTATCCTCAAGCCAACCCCAAGCTACCAGGGTGGCTAACTCCATTTAACCAGAACTGGATTCAGATCAGTGTTTGGATTATGAGAACTTCCAGACGGAGCTAAAAGACATCGGCCTGTATGAAGCAGTGGCCTCCACCAGTCAGGGTATACCACCGAACAGTAATTTGTTCATGGCTCTGATGGAGATATATATCAGTTCCACAGGAACTTTTGCGACCCCAAAAGGTGAAATGGGTCTCGCACTCCACGAGATGCAATTCATCTCCAAACTGCCAATAGGGGAAGCCCCATATGAAGGGTATGTTCCCTCCAATAGGGAACTAGCAGAGATAAGGGAGAAAAATCCTTAATTGGTTAAGGTATATGAAGAGTTGATGTGCCACTACATGATTTGCACTACCATGTATGAGAGTGGATCTCATTTGGCGTACATCAACAAGTGGACAACATATCTCTTTTACCACAAGGATAAGATATCCAAAGATGATAAAAAAAAGATTTCAGGAGAACAAAGCTCCATCCATCAATACTGGTTCTACAATTCTTGCTGATAAAGTACGGGATATGATGATTGGCTACAAATTCCCGAACAAATATTTGTCCACCAAGACTGGGGAGTTCTCTGCAGGAACTGAAGCCTTGAGTTTCCTCAGATATGGCAGCCAGAAGATCTCCAAGAAAGCCTTGCTGGCAGCCTTTCTTTTTTGTGGTTGAGAAGATGGGTTGTACCGAGAACTGGTACAGTTGATAGGATCCACCGAAACGTGCTATGGCCAGCGGTACGTTTGGTGTTTAAAGCCAGAATCAACCTGCTGTCGGCAATGGTGTGCCGCATCAACGCTGGTTTGAGGACTTTTGGTGAGAAACTGATCAATAATGCTCCTCACCGGAACGTATTCTCTAGGGTAAAAATATCCTACACTTAATTTATGGGCTGGTTATTGTATCACAACTGTAATTTATTACCACCAGGCCCTGGAGATGATACGGAGGTCTTCCTCCAGAAGTTCAGCAAAGCCACATGGACTGCCACGACAGTGGCAGATACCAGAGCAGTATTGAACTATTCTTATGGTTGGAACTTTTTCTGTACCCGGCCACCAGTTCCAGCCGACTGCTTCGACGTTCAATTTGAAGATGAAGGAAGGACTTTATTGTCAGCTCCAGTTTTTAGATGGCTACAGTGCATCAGACCTTCCCATCTGATGTACAAAAATAAAGACAGCTGCACATTTGAACCATATCTACCAAGCCGGTTCTCTCGCCAGTTCGGATATGACCAACTTCATGTTGGCAATCCTTCCACCAGTTTTCGTCATTATGGGAAACTGATTGATGGTGCAAGGGGCTGGAGATATTTTAGCACTGCCTGTACCGGTGCCAAATTTCGAATATCGACTGCTACAAGCACCACCGAGCTACGTATACTTTATACGTATGCTCGCTTTTATGCTTCTATCCGCTCCTTTGCCCATGGCTACAACCTGAGAGGTAGTCTAAGATAGCCCAAGAAAGGAAATCTTGAAGAGCCAGTCAGGGTACCATCAGACGTACCTGATGAAGCTGCTGTTCCAGATGCATATCTAAAAGTAATCCCAATAGGAGTGGGAAAAAAAGCTGCGGAGCCTATCATTATTGGCAAGACCCGTAAACGGAAACAAGGTACAGCTGCAACTCTTCTAGAGAAGACCCAAGAAAAGAAAAAAAAAAGGTTACCACCAAAGGGCCTTCTAGACCAAGAGCCGTTACCCCAGAGATTGATATTCAAGTCGAGGAGCCACAACATGTTGCATCCTCTTCAGCTCATCCTGGAGAAGGGTCCTCGGCCTCCCAACCAGCAGCGTCAATGGAAGCGGTGACGGTCCTATCTCCGGGACGTCTCAGCTCAGCACTTCATTTGACTTTGCCGCAAAAGGCACAAGTTGTTGAGGATGTCGCTCCAGTACATACTGTTGATCGAGTGCCCATCCCATCTGATGAACCAACTATTAATTTTGACGATGATGACTGGGATGGGGACTATGATACGTACTTGGCACGTCCGACATCTACTCCAGGTAAATATAAATTATACAAAATCCATACAAAATAATGATTTTTGTATATTAACTTGTTTTATTTAATTTTGTAGGTGTTATCATCACATCAAAGCTTGTGACTCCTCCTCCTCCTCAAGAAGACATTTATGAGAAAAACACAGAATCTGAGGAAGAGGAGTCTTCTTCAGA
This sequence comes from Iris pallida, assembly GCA_029216955.1. NCBI lineage: Eukaryota > Viridiplantae > Streptophyta > Magnoliopsida > Asparagales > Iridaceae > Iris > Iris pallida. Next base: position 11,464,266 of record JANAVB010013597.1, on the reverse strand, counting down.
AGAAGAAGATGCTCAAGAAGAATGCCCTCAATCTATGGAGGTATAGCAAGAGTCAGAGGTGTAGGCTCAGCCAGAATTATCTTTTCCTGTTGAGGGCAGAGATAAAAAGCAAACTACAGTAGAACCTACTGTAGATGATGAATTGGCTGCTGAGGAAGAGTTAGACTTCAACGAAGAATCAGTTGTAGAAGGACTCGCTACAACTGAGATACTTAAAAATCCTGTAGAGCCGGTAGCCGAAGAAGGTGATGAAGACATATTCGAATCATCAACTGAAGCTGGGGAAGTTGTAATAGCATCATCTGCTATTGCTACTGATTCAGTACAAGTTCTTGAAGAGACAATGCCCGAACCAGATCCAGCTGCCATAACTACCATTCCACCCGCACCAATCACCGCTACCGAAACTCACGTAGTTTCGACTCCAGAACCGGCTGGAGTAACAAATGCTGAAGATACTGTTCCTGAAGCTCCTGGAGATCAGTTGGCCATAGTAGCAACGACAACAGCGGCCTCATCTCAATCTGCTACTAAGGCAACAACATCTGCTCCTAGTCTTCAGAGAAGAGATCTAGTAGACATCGCTGCAACACCAAGCTCAAGTGCAGAAATGAATCTCTTAGTTGAGATCCATACTGATACTTTTTACAAGACTCTGGTGGCTCTAATCAAAATGGTCCTGAATAAGGGCCTCAGTTATGAAAGTCTGAAGGCGGCGATTGCTCTTACTATCAGAAATGTCGCCATGTTTAATAATACAGCAAGAGCATCAGCATTGGAGAAAGTCGTGGAGGGACTTGAACAGCCGATCAAAGAATATTTAAAGTTGTCAAGTGAAACCACTGAAAGTCTCATCCAAGAGGAGTATGACGTTTTATCAGCCGAATACCTCGCTCGGGAAATGACTTTTAATGAGGCCCTCCACGATTACAGCATCAAGGTGGCTAAAGAAAAGGCTTTTTTGACTGAAGCGAAGTCCCAACTGGAGATTCAGAGAGAGGCCTATGAAGCTTCGAATATAAGAATTCATCAACAGAATGATAGAATTCGCGAAGTCGAGGCTGAACTGGCTCGCTTAAAGGCGGAGAGGGAGCAGATGATCACAGCTCGGGACCAGCAGCTAACTCAAAGCTCAATTTTGGAGGAACAAGTCTTCGGAGCTGAGGCTACCATCAAAACCCTTGACGAAGCCAAGGACAAGATGATAGTCACTTTTGCTGGACTTTCTCACATCTGTACTCCCGAAGCTCGACGCTCCGTAGCTACTAATAATGTATTGAGGTCTCATGAAAAATGTCTAGCGGAGCTACAAAAACTTCTTGAAGATGTCTCTGCTCCGCCTTAGGCAAATAAAGAATTTTTTGTAACCTTCTATCTTTTTCATTCTGTAATGTTTACAAAAATGAATAAAATATTTGTTTTATGATCCTATCGTTTATTTTGTAATTAAACAATAAGTATGAGATAGAAAACACTTATCAGAGGTAATATGGACATGACAAGTTTTCTAAACTCAATAAATTATATCTATCCAGAGGTAATGTGGACATAATAGATAATGAATCTCGTTTTCTGTTTAGAGTATACGATACTATCAGAGGTAATATGAACATGACAGATCGTAACAACTCAAAGAAAAATAGATTAATACCTATTCAGAGGCCAAATGTGTAGTGCCCCGACCCGCAAGATGCCTTATGTTGGATGGTTGGTTCGATGAAGCCTTGTTGGACTTGGGATTATGCGAAGGATCGCTTGGAAGACTATGCGATCGTGGCAGGAATCGTCCTATGAATGTGAGTAGTGTTGAACCCTTCAAAGATCCTTTAGCTTCACGCTTAAAATAAGGATGAGTATGCTATGTTTCTAGTTGAGTTTGTTCAATAACACCTTGTATGGAATTTGGAAAGATAATGAAAGATAATAATCACCTGAACGTAAACTGGTGTGGCTAGATGAATTGTATGCTTGTACACTATTGCGATGAATTACATGACAGGTGATGGCAAAGTCCCAAATACTTGGGCGGTGAGTATATCGAGCGTTGGCTCAATGAATAGATGGCAATACAGATGTTAAGACCCAAGTACTGGGTAGTGAGTATGCTTGAATTGCATTCAAATGAATGAATGCTAAACAGATGCTAAGTCCCAGGAATTGGGCGGTGAGTACACTGAGTTTGGTTGGAAAGATGTTTGGTATCAAAGATGTGGCAAGGTATTGGGTAACAACATTCTATTATCCTGTCGCCGATGTAGAATGTTGATTTCGCCAAGACCCTGGATTGGGCAGATGATAATGTGAGCATTTGCTCAAGGCAAGATGGCTAGATGGCAAGATGGCAATACGAATGAGAATGATGGTTTTGCTTAGTTTTCCTTAGCATGCATTATATGTTTTTTTCTTAGATAAGTTGCATATAGTTGCATGGTCATGGACAACTTGTCGACAAGGTGGTTTCTCGAACGGTATTCCTGGGCCATGGAACCCGGTTCGTCCTAGGGGAAACCAATGCCGAAGTAGTCGCAGTGCTGAAGTAGTAGCACGGTATACAGGACTTGTAGTGGGGCTAGCTACCTGTACTGGCAAGGGCGCTGTATACCTGTAAGACGGTCCAGGATGGCGTGTCGCCAGTGACCTTCATATAGATAGGTCAGGTGCTAATGATGTCTTATGCAGGCAGAGTAAGTTATTACTCAAATACAGGAAAGGATGTCGGCTGTTGGTAAGAATCACCTGAACGGTGATATTCATATTGAATCATGATATTATTTCTAACAATGTCTTGTGCAGGCAGAGTAAGTATTATAAATGTACAGGAATGGCTACACGACCGTGGGTAAGAATCACCAAAGGGTGATAACAGTATGCTTTAAATTATGTTGGCTATGAGATTTGCATGCTTTACTTCTTGTCGGCTATAACATAAAATTGACCCTAAGGCAACAAGAAAGACCACTGTTAATAATGTCCTGTAACATGATTACTTAGTGCTGTCTTCTTAGGTGAGTTGGGCCAGCACCGCTCGCCAGTACATTGATGATGTACTCCCACGTTGTGGGCAATATTACAGGTGTTTGCTTGGGGGAAATCCTGTGAATCAGTGCTTGGCATCGATGAATCGGATGGGTGTGCAGAAGCTCTTCTTTCAAGACGATGTCTTCTGCTATACGGGACATAATGTATGGAACAGTGGAACTCAGATGTACCAGTGAGATTGTAGCCAAACTGGCAAGTCATTGTAAAGAAGTCGTTATATTCATTTGTAGCCTAAAGGGCAAGTCAGTCGGCTACTCAAGAGTCTTGTATTCTGTTGTAAACTCTGTATTCCGCTGCAAGTCTTGTAATCCATTTTGAATATCAATAAAGAGATACATTTCTATATAAATTGTGTGACTTCAATTTATCTGCTTGGTTCCGCTGCGTTGTCGATGTTTTCTGAGAATTACCAGGAACTGTAATGGTTTTGCCTTGTACAAGTGAAATCTAGACTTGTACGGCATCACGCCCAGTGGCTAGTTTTCGATCCTCCGGGATCGGGGCGTGACATAATGGTATCAGAGCACGGCTTTACGTCCTTGGATTCCTATTCGATTTGTTTCGAATCAACGTTGCTACTAAGATGATTCTAAGCTGCTTCCGCGATGATTCAAAGATTGCTTCCGAGATTATTCAAAGTTGCTTCCGCGGTGAATCAAAGTTGCTTCCGCGAATACTCAAAGTTGCTTCCGCGATGAAATCAAAGTTGCCTCTATGATGATTCATAGTGCTTCTGCGATTGTTCTGTGTTGCTTCCAAACTATTCTATGTTGTTCCCTTGACTGAAAGTCCGTTGATCATTCTAACCTCTCACTGGGTGTTCCATACAATAAGTCTAAATATGTGGGCTGTGATATGTGTGCTTTGTTGAATTTCTAAAAGATACCAAAAAGAATAACAATGATGCGATGCGTAAGTTTGTGATGTATGCTGGATGTCTTATGTGTGGGATTCTTTGAATCGATTGTTATGCAGCAATCGACAGTGGGTGATGGCATGGTATGTTGGAACAGAATGTGCATGGATTTCAGTGAATGGGAATCGACAGAATTTTTAGTCGATATTTGTGGTCAGCATAACCACTGCAGGATGGATTGTCTATGTTGGACGTTGGTTCGATGAGAGGGAATATTGTGTTGGGAATGGCTTGAGCTCTGGGTGGTATATTACTTATACCCTTGTCTTGATAAGATGTCCCTTGACCCTTGATGTGTCTATGATTTTGTGATTGCTTTACCTATAAGGTAGTGGGTGGTATCGAATCGTAGCTGAGCTTACAATTGATACATGTTGGCTAGGCGTGTTCCTTGATTGTTATGTTGGATGACCCGTTGTGAGATTTTGATGTATTCAGATGAACCATCGCAAGACCTCATCGGTTAGCATTATGTTGGGTAATAAGAGAATTGAGAATATGAAATGAATGATGCTTGGTTGGGAAAGAAAAGAATTTTAGATTCAGGCGAGTACTTGAATCAGTTGGGTAGAAGGATTGTAGGCTTGGTAACGATAGTGTGGTGTTGCTATCGAATGATTTTGCAGGAATAACTATGGACCGAATATTGAATGATGTTGGAATTGAGTTAAAGAAATTGCATGTTGGATATCGATAGAACTGATGGTAATGTTAGACGCTTATCGGGATGTTGCGAATGATTTAGAAGATGCAGAGAGTTGCATCGACGACCGAAAAGTTAGAGAATGGGCTTGTGGAATATATGATCTTAGCACGTGGTGCAGTGTGCTTCAAGGAAATTGACGTCCCGAATTAACAAGTTATGACCCTTGACTATTTTGAGGCATAGAGAATGGGTACTTGTCCCTTGATGTACGAAAGAATAGATGCTCCTTACGAGAGTCGAATGGCTGGAATACAAATAAGTATCGAGGTGCAGCGATATGTAATAGACCCTGTCGGTAGATGATGTTGTCACATGAATAACAAGTTGGGTGGAATATAGAATTGTTGGATTATGACTTAGCCGATGAGTTATGTCATGTCCACTAAGATGACCGATATATGATGCTAGATGATTGGTGCCATAGAGATTGGATCGGTACATGAATAGTAAATCTTCTTATGGAATCATAAGGAGATGATACAAAACTAATATTGATGGTTAACGTGAATTGCTAAGAGATGACCGTGTTGGTGTTAGAAAATTTATAAATGATGCCTCGGAAGAAATATGATTATAGTTGCCTTATTTTTGTTGGTTAAAAGAGTACGGACCGTATCGATGATCTAAGAATATGGGAAACGAATATGTCGAGAAGAGACCGTAGGGAAGAGATCATAAGTGATAAACTATTGAGATAGCAATGTCGGATGATGACTCAAAATAGTTGACCCGATTGAATAGACAATTTGAGTACGATATGAGGATACAAGTTGGATCGAACAGATGCTATGTCTATGCAAATGGAAATTGAAAGTTGAATATTCTATTGAGGAGTTTTATATGATAGCTTCGAGATTGACCCATAGATTGTTGGATAGAATTGTCGGATAGATTTGGTCGGTTGCGGGTAAGTCTAGAATGAGACTTCGTTGGGTATGACTCGAGTATGAGTACGGGTAGAAAGACTTGATCCTAGATTGTTGGCTGGTTGCCTAGAGTGTCGGTTTGTTGTCTAGATTGTTGGTTGCTTGCTTAAGTCTCAGATTGGTTGGCTATGTTCTTCAGTTGTCCGTGTTGGGTATAAGTTCATAAGATTGGGGTGGCGTCCCATGTCCCTAAGTTGGTCAGACCATAGAGTTGCCCTATGTTGAGAATTGGTTGCCTCTAAGATAAGAGATAAGTATGTCCCTGATAGCTACTCATCTCATATGGGTTAGCTGAATGTCTGGTTTAGCTTAGATTAGCTGACCGTAGAGACTTGATTGTATGCTAAGTTGACTATTGGAAAACCGTAGGATGTCCCTATTGGTGTTGCGTGAGTATAGTTGGAATGAATAAGATGTGTTGGAAGGTAGGCTTTGGAATGGAATAGATATTTGGGAAATTTTGATGTTATAATGTTGGATGGGATGACGGATCATGTTGGTTTCGGAAATTGAGTTGCCTTGGTTGAAATGTTTGGAATTGTTAGAACTGGTTGGATTGGTTGATTGATATTGAGCTACGAAAATTGTTGGTAGTGCTTTGAGATAGTTGAAATAATTTCATTGACCGGATCAAGATTGAGGATAAGTGTAATGACGGAATTGGATAGTGCATGTAGCCGAGATCGGCGAATGTGAATATGAATGACCCTCAGAATTAATGTTGCTGGAATATGATAATTGCCTATACGAGAGGATAAATATGTTGGCTTGATCAATATGAGAAAATATTGGAGGACAGCAAGAAATGTTGCTAGAGTGAAATTGTGGTACAATTTGAAGGATGGTACGATTTGGAAGATGGATCATGATTGGGAAATTTACAAGTTGCAAACAAAGTATATGGATGCGAACGATGATTGGTACAAGATTTGACCGACGAGAATCGGGATATCGAAATAAAATATGGCAATAGGATTTATCAACTTTGGTAGCATGGATGACAATGAACTTGAAAGGAATACTTGACATATCTAAGTCCGAATACTTTGGAAAATGTTGGATCGCTTGAGGAAAATGTCTTGATTTGAATTGGCAACATCTATTGTGTTATCAATTGGTTGGAGTATCGAATAAACAAGTGGGATTATATGAGATATTCAAAGAGAATTAATGATGTTCGAAAAGGAAGGTACACCGTAGCTCGTTCGCTTTCTCTATCACTGAACTTGGCTGAAGTGCATGTATTTCGGGGACGCCTAAAATATGTGTATGATTCCAACTAAATGATATGCTGAATTCAAACAAAGCCACGGGAAGGATTATCATGTGCTAAGGATTTGCATGAGTATCGGAGGAAAGATCAAAGATAGTAAACTATGTTGAATCAATTGGGATGCTGTAACGAGACGGTACATTACTTGAAATCAATCGAGAGATTGCGGAGAAATATTAGATGGTGCAAAGTTGATCGTTGAGAAGTTTCATGAAGAGTTGGTTGAAATTTTGGGGATGAGTTTTGTTTTAAGTTTCGAGGACGAAACTTTTTCTGGGTGGTATATATTGTAGTGCCCCGACCCGCAAGATGCCTTATGTTGGATGGTTGGTTCGATGAAGCCTTGTTGGACTTGGGATTATGCGAAGGATCGCTTGGAAGACTATGCGATCGTGGCGGGAATCGTCCTATGAATGTGAGTAGTGTTGAACCCTTCAAAGATCCTTTAGCTTCACGCTTAAAATAAGGATGAGTATGCTATGTTTCTAGTTGAGTTTGTTCAATAACACCTTGTATGGAATTTGGAAAGATAATGAAAGATAATAATCACCTGAACGTAAACTGGTGTGGCTAGATAAATTGTATGCTTGTACACTATTGCGATGAATTACATGACAGGTGATGGCAAAGTCCCAAATACTTGGGCGGTGAGTATATCGAGCGTTGGCTCAATGGATAGATGGCAATACAGATGTTAAGACCCAAGTACTGGGTAGTGAGTATGCTTGAATTGCATTCAAATGAATGAATGCTAAACAGATGCTAAGTCCCAGGAATTGGGCGGTGAGTACACTGAGTTTGGTTGGAAAGATGTTTGGTATCAAAGATGTGGCAAGGTATTGGGTAACAATATTCTATTATCCTGTCGCCGATGTAGAATGTTGATTTCGCCAAGACCCTGGATTGGGCAGATGATAATGTGAGCATTTGCTCAAGGCAAGATGGTTAGATGGCAAGATGGCAATACGAATAAGAATGATGGTTTTGCTTAGTTTTCCTTAGCATGCATTATATGTTTTCTTCTTAGATAAGTTGCATATAGTTGCATGGTCATGGACAACTCGTCGACAAGGTGGTTTCTCGAACGGTATTCCTGGGCCATGGAACCCGGTTCGTCCTAGGGGAAACCAATGCCGAAGTAGTGGCAGTGCTGAAGTAGTAGCACGGTATACAGGACTTGCAGTGGGGCTAGCTACCTGCACTGGCAAGGGCGCTGTATACCTGTAAGACGGTCCAGGATGGCGTGTCGCCAGTGACCTTCATATAGATAGGTCAGGTGCTAATGATGTCTTATGCAGGCAGAGTAAGTTATTACTCAAATACAGGGAAGGATGTCGGCTGTTGGTAAGAATCACCTGAACGGTGATATTCATATTGAATCATGATATTGTTTCTAATAATGTCTTGTGCAGGCAGAGTAAGTATTATAAATGTACAGGGATGGCTACACGACCGTGGGTAAGAATCACCAAAGGGTGATAACAGTATGCTTTAAATTATGTTGGCTATGAGATTTGCATGCTTTACTTCTTGTCGGCTATAACATGAAATTGACCCTAAGGCAACAAGAAAGACCACTGTTAATAATGTCCTGTAACATGATTACTTAGTGCTGTCTTCTTAGGTGAGTTGGGCCAGCACCGCTCGCCAGTACATTGATGATGTACTCCCACGTTGTGGGCAATATTACAGGTGTTTGCTTGGGGGAAATCCTGTGAATCAGTGCTTGGCATCGATGAATCGGATGGGTGTGCAGAAGCTCTTCTTTCAAGACGATGTCTTCTGCTATACGGGACATAATGTATGGAACAGTGGAACTCAGATGTACCAGTGAGATTGTAGCCAAATTGGCAAGTCATTGTAAAGAAGTCGTTATATTCATTTGTAGCCTAAAGGGCAAGTCAGTCGGCTACTCAAGAGTCTTGTATTCAACTCTGTATTCCGCTGCAAGTCTTATAATCCATTTTGAATATCAATAAAGAGATACATTTCTATATAAATTGTGTGACTTCAATTTATCTGCTTGGTTCCGCTACGTTGTCGATGTTTTCTGAGAATTACCAGGAACTGTAATGGTTTTGCCTTGTACAAGTGAAATCTAGACTTGTACGGCATCACGCCCAGTGGCTAGTTTTCGATCCTCCGGGATCGGGGCGTGACAAAATGGACATGATAGATAGAAGAAGAAGTAGACTTAATATTTATTCAGAGGTCATAAGAACATGATAAATAATAAATCTCTCTTTTTAATTAACTGGTAAGACAGAAGATCAAAAATTCTCTTTTAGGAGACAAGTAATCAGCTTAACCAAACATTGGTAGCTGGGGAATTTAAGAAGAAATTCAAACATAATATTTCTTCAAGAATTTGCCATTGATCGGCATCATAATCAAATCTCCATTAGGTTTAGACAACCTATAGGCACCATTGGAGAATACCGACTCGACTACATAGGGACCTTCCCATTTTGCTTAGAATTTTTCTTTGCTCTTATGAGTCATCACCATCGGTCTTCGAACAGCTAGAACTAGCTCACCGACTTTAAATACCCTCTCTTTAACTTTACGATTGAAAGTTCGAGATATGCGGGCTTGATATAGCTCAATGTGTTGTTGCGCTTGAAGACGCTTTTCATCCAATCCTTCAAGTTCTTGAAGTCTTAACCGATCATTATTCTTTGTAGTAAGCTCATTAGCAATGGCTATTCTAAGAGATTGAATCTGGATTTCTAGCGAAAATACAGCCTCACATCCATAAACCAGTAAAAATGGTGTAAAACCAGTAGGAGTTCGGACTGTTGTTCGATAAGCCCGTAAACATTCTCCAAGTTTCTCGTTCCAATCACGTTTATTAGAAGAGACAAATTTTTTGAGAAGTTTAATGATTGTCTTGCTGAAAGCTTCGGCCAAACCATTAGCAGCTGGATTATAGGTCGTAGAAGCCAAATTTTGGATTCGATTATTGTCACAGAATCGATAAAATGTCTGACTGGCAAATTGTGGTCCATTGTCATGAATTATCCTTCGGAGAATCCCAAAATGATAAATAATATGGTGTTTAATGAAGCTAACCACATTAGATGTTTTCACTTCAACAAGAGGAACCGCTTCCGCCCATTTAGAAAAGTAATCGGTTATAGCCAGTATAAACCGATATTCCTTGACAGAAGGAGGATTAATTGGACCAATAATATCCATGTCCCAGGCTTCGAAGGGCCAGGAAGCTGCTGTAGGATGTAGGAACTCAGATGGTTGGTGAATAAAATCGGCATGAATCTGACATGCTTTACATCTTCTGGCATAATCCACTGCATCTGCTATCATGGAAGGCCAATAGTATCCTATTCTTCGAATGCGGTCCTGTAATTTTGAACCTGGTTGATGAGCACTAGACACCATCATGAGCTTCATGGAGCATTTGCTTAGCTTCATTTTCAGAGAGACAACATAGTAAAAGTCCGTCATAAGAACGACGATATAACATATGTAAGGAAGAATCATAGTAGAATCGAAATAATCGTCTCTTGATTGATGCAGCTTCTTTTGGATCTTCAGGTAAAATCCTATGAACCGCATAATCAATGAATGGACTTCTCCAATCTATTTGTTGAGAACTTGATTCTGTAGTATAACTATGCTCGATATGCAAATTATTCTTGACACAGAATATGTCTCGATCCAACAAAGTTATGGTATTTTGTCTTCTAATTGGAACAGCCAAGTCTGCGGCTAGGCTAGCAAGGGCACCAGCTTCTAAATTTTGAGAACGCGGTACGAATTCGATAAAGAATCCTTTAAATGAAAGGACCAATTCGATTACCACTTGATGATAAGGGATGAGGTCAGGATTCCTAACTTCATATGTCCCTCTGACCTGATTGACAATCAGTTAAGAATCTCCATAAGCTTTCAGGAACTCGATGTCCAATTGTTTTGCTACTTGGAGACCAATTAGCAGAGCATTATATTCTGCCACATTGTTGGAGCATGGCTCATTAAGAGAATAAGCACGGTATATGACCATTTTGTCGGAAGAAACCAGGACGATGCCTACTCCAGAGACAATATTGCCTTTAGGTCCAACCCGCGATGCTCCATCGAAATATAATTGCCAAATTTTATCCTTCAAAGTCATGTTGCAATCCACAACTTCATCTGGAATGTCCTCATATAGCTTAGATGTTTCAGTTATAGGGTGAGCTACTAAGAAATCAGCTAATGCTTGACCTTTCACTAATTTTTAAGGTACATAGACCATATCATAAGGAGTAAGCAACATCGTCCAGGTGGCTAACCTGTAATTAAGAATGCTCGGTTTTCTCATCAATACCCGGATAGGATTTATTCTGGAGATGACATGAATAGTCTGTCCTGACACATAATGTCGTATTTTTTGAACAGCAAAAACCAAGGCCAAACATTCTTTTTCCACAGGAGTATACCTGTGTTCAGCTCCGACCATCATTCGGCTAAGATAATAAATTACCTGTTCATGACCTTTGTCACTTTTCTGTGCAAGAAGAGCACCAAGCGAATGATCCAAGGCTCGAACATATAGCAAAAATGGTCTTCCCACCACTGGAGGTACCAAAACAGGTGGATTTGTAAGGTATTGTTTGATGTCATTAAAGGCTTTTTGACATGCTTCATCCCAGACAAACGATACACCTTTCTTTAATAAACGGGAGAAAGGTTGACATCTCCCAGAAAGATTGGATATAAATTTCCTGATATAAGCAATGCGACATTGGAAACCACGAAGTTCTTTTAGATTACATGGAGGACGCATTTCAAGAATCGCTTTAATTTGTCAGGATCAACATAGATACCCTGAGAAGTGATGACAAATCCCAAAAAATTACCACTGGAAACCCCTAAGAAAGACTTAGTAGGATTCATCTTCAGTTGATGTTGGCACATCAACTCAAATACCGTCTTTAAGTCTTGAATATGATCATCTTTTGATCGACTTTTGACAGCAATATCATCTACATAACATTCAACTGTTTTTCGTAGATGTTCTTGTAAGATGCTGCCCATGGCTCGTTGATACGTAGCACCGATATTTTCAGTCCAGACGGCATAACCGTATAGCAGTAGACTCCAAGGGGTGTACGAAAAGTAGTATACTTTTCGTCTCCTGGATGCATCTTAATTTGATTGTATCCTGAAAATCCGTCCATGAAAGACATGCGTTCAAAATCACATGTATTGTTTATCATGACATCGATAATCGGAAGTGGAAATTCTTCCTTTGGACAAGCTGCATTAAGATCCCAAAAATCTATGCAAACTCGGACTTTTCCATTCTTCTTCATAACAGGAACAATGTTGGCAACCCAATCTGGGTGTTGTTCTTCACGAACAAAACCACATGTGACCAGCTTTTTGACTTCTGCTTCAATTACGTCCATCATATCTGGTCGAAAATGCCGCTGCTGTTGTTTTACAGGCTTAGCATTAGAAAGAATATTGAGTTTATGAGTAGCTACTTTAGGATCTAAACCTAATAACTCCATACAAAGATATCGATATATTCTTTAATCAGCTGTATCAACTCTTCCTTTTCATCTTTGGAGAGGTTTTTACTGATGAATATTGGCTTGGACGTAGTTTCGTCTCCAACATCAATCTGGACAATTTCATCCTCTGTAGGTGGCTGTCGTTGTTCAAAATGAAGCTCCCATTGAGTGTCCATTTGTTGTGCCCAAGGGTCATTCTCAAATGGTTCTGATTCACCATCAGTTTGAACCATGTTAACTGAGAATATACACTCAGATTCATCATAATAGTCTCCCTCATAATATCAGTATTGTAAAAAACTGGAAGAACATTCTTCATCCATATCTTTCCTGCACATGTAGGGTGTATCCGATTCGGTGAATTGGATTTCTTCCGAATCTGAAGATTGTGAAGAACTAGAAGAAAATTCTTCTTGTATATCCTTATTAAACATGTGGGATGGATCGTATCCCAACCCATGATAAGTTTTCTGGTAAAACGGATCACCATATAACGATAATCGTCTACCCTTGCCTTGATTGAGACCTTACATAGTCTTCAAATCATACCCCACGTTCTGGATAATCTTAAGAGATTGTTGACTATATTTGTCAATTCAGATTCTTCTTTTATCTTTATCTCTAAGATCATCTGTCTCAATAACAGGAATATTTTTAGCCAGACCAAACACAATTTGGTGCTTGTTTTTCTTATCAGACGAAATCATGAAATAAGATTCTTCGTGACGTCTATAAGTTACACAGGCTTGTGATGAAGCGGCTACAGGAAGAAGATAGGGAGAAGATGTCAGGAACCTTTGAGCATAAGGTCCAACATCGACATGAGGAGAAAAGGAATTTTCCTTATGGTCAATGTATAAGGTTTCCTCTGTATTTATGTCATTTTTATGATGATTTTGATCATCAGAAGATAAAGTCATTCTTTCAATGAATTTGACAGCCATATACTCCAAAAGGAAATCTTCATTGATATTAAAAAGTACAAAATGATCAATATTTACATCATTTACAAATTGACTATTACGCTTCGGATTGATCATTAACGAACCGTCATCCGTCTTCTGCGTAGACTTGCCAAGGTTGATGATCAGTGGTGATTCTGGATCATTCGTACGAGAAGTACGTCCTTTGACCTTGATCATAAGAGGTTGAACTTGGCTCTTGACTGGAATCTTCACAGCTTTCTCAGATGAAGCCCGAGTTCTTCCTTTAACCCTGATCACCAACGGTTGATTATTGACAGGTTGGGGTTAGATTCGGTCTTTGACTTTAATCTTCAAAGGTTACTTTTTCGGAGGATCTTCATTGACAGATTGATCTTCGGCAGGTGATCGATCTTCGGCCATTTCCGATATCTCCTTTACATGCTCCTGCTTGTAGAGCATTGAGTTAGAGAAATATGCTTCAACACCCTTAAAAGGATTGATATCTGCAAATTCGATCTTCACAACCCCTTTAGAATCCACGTACTTGAAGCATTGGTGGAGAGTTGAAGGCACAATGTTATGCTCATGTATCTACGGTCTTCCAAGGAGGATGTTGTAAGATACATCTGAGTTGATAACATAAAAAGTTGTCATAGTTCGAAGATCACCAATTTGAATCTTCAGATGAATCTTCCCCAGTGGTTTACTCTTTCCAGAGTTGAAACCAACTATTGTGGTACTAGTGTAAATCAAATCACTAGTAGGGATCCTCAAGGGTCGTAGCATACTCTGAAGAATAATGCTAATAGAAGACCCAGGATCGATATAAATCCTGTCAATTTTAGTGGATTCAATATACCCTGTATAGCACAGAGGTCTGTCATGTTTGTTATGCTTCAGCAGTATATCTTCTTGCGTGAAGGTAATGTTAGGAATTGCCTCCATCACACTATGACATTGTGGGTATGACACGGGTATATTGTCAGGATTCTTGAGTTGAGCTAAGCATGAATCAGCTTGTAGCAAAGCTTCACTCAGAGTTTCACGACTTTCTTTGGAAAGGCGAAGCAGCTCAAATATCGAGAGTCTAGCCGGAGTATTAGCTAACTGGGCTAGAATATCGAACTTGTAGGGTTTCATCACCACCCCTTGATTTGAAGCAGATTTTAATGGAACGTCAAAGCATAATGCTTTCTGTTTCCCCTTCTCAACCACAGATGGTTTAGCAAGAACATGAGATGATTGAGCTGGAACTGTTTCAACAACGTCTTCCGCTTCTTTGGAAGATCCCTCATAATCTTTGTGGTACCCTTTCCCGGATCTCGTACGAGCAAAGATTTTTTCTTCAGACTCAGGAGAATGAAGTACCATATTGCAGGATTTAGTGTTCTTTCCCATAGTCTTCTTCTTGCAAGGATTTTTATGAAGGTCTGCAAAACCCAATCCGAGAGTGGATTTCTGACTTTGAAGTTATAAAGGAAGTCGAATTCCTTTATCATAATTCAAGCCTTCTGCCTTTTGAAAGTCATAGCTCATCTTTTTCACGAGATGGACTGATTGCTGACTATACAAATGAGTGGGTAGCAGACTTTCAATAGATGGTTTAACAGAGGAAGAAGAGACAGAAACCTCTGTAACCAAAGGAGAAGAAGGAGGCATAGAGACTTCTGTAGAAGGAGGAATAGAAACCTCTGTAGCCACAAGAGAAGGAGGAATACTCGGGATAGAAGGAAAAATCCCTGTAGGAGCTTTCTCATAAGCAGCAAAGACCTGTTGTGCCCTGTATAAGGGGACACTATTCATTGCTAACCATTGCCGATGAGTAAGCTTGAGTTTGGTAGGAGGAGCCAAACTTAGAGGGCATATATTTAAGCCCTTCAGTCTATCCTCCAAAGGAATGCCACCCCATAAATGATCCAAATCATCATGGTCTGGGGTTAAAACATGAGAAATCATGTTGCAGGTTTTGACTTTTTTACCTTTCTTGGATTTCGAAGTTTTACCTTCATTCTCCATTTCAGGCACTAAATCAGGGTGTACCCACATGATTTCACCATTTTTTAGTGTAAGAGGCAAAAGTCCTTCATTTTGCTCTCTGGAAGGCGGGATATTCATAATCTTCATCATCGCCTTTGGAATTGGGATAATTCCATCTAGGACTTGTTGTGGAGGAAAACCTCCAAATTGAAGAGAAATCATATTAGTTGTGACTGTATGCTCATCGTTGGTTAAAGCGATGGCATTGGCATTTATCAGCTCCTGGATTTTCTTCTTCAAGACATAGCAAGCCTTGGTAGGATGATTTATGTATCTGTGATAGATACAATACTTGGGATTGTCGGTCAGATTCACCTCATTAGGCCTTTTCGGCTCTGGAATCTGGAGTTTGCCACTCTTTACCAGGCATTGGAATATCCCTGGGATATCGCTATTATCGAAAGAGTATACTTCTTTTGGCTTGGAAGACTCTTGATTATTCGGCGTCATTTTGGGTTTTGAAAGATTAACCACTAAGGTTTTCTTCCTTTTTCCATTACGATTACCAGAATTATTACCTGAAGAGTTTTTCTTTCCTTTGTCCTCTGAGGCAAAGATCATCCCATGTTCACGAGCCAACCTACCATTGGTTTCGGCTGAAACTGCTGCTATGATAAACGAGGCCCAATCTGTGAATTGGGAACCCGTAAAGACAGCAATGGATGGTCGCAGATTCATCTTGCACGTATCGATCAGTGCTGAATCTGGCATACCTGGAGACATTTTCAAGGTAGCATGTCGAAAGCGTTCTATAAACGTCCGAGTATCTTCTTTCTCTTTTTGCTTGATTTCTATTAGGGAGGACATATTCATGTCCATTCCTTCCTCATAGAAACGGAAGAGAAATATTACTTTAAATTCGTCAAAAGACGAAATACAATTGTCGGGTAGACTACGATACCAGTCGTAAGCTGAACCCGTCAAACACCCGATGAAAACTCGGATAAGAAGAGCATTATTCTTCTACAAATGTATAGTCATAATATCAAAGTAATTGATATATTGACTAGGAGATGCCTTTCCATCAAATAATACCATGGATTGTGGTTTGAACTTTGGAGGAAAGGGTACATCGTTCCAATGAGGAGGATAAGCTTGCTTAATCCCTAACCTCTAGAGTTGATCCTTGTGCTTTAGAACTTCAAACTGTGCTTTAAGCTCTCGCACTGCTTGAATAGCTTTACAGGTTTGAGGAAGCACATTCGATTGAATAGTTGTTGGATGTACCGTGACCCCCACCGGAGGTGGTACATCTTCTGGAAGGATAGGATCTGGAGATGCAGAATTTTGATTGATAGCAGGCTCCTGACTAAGATTATTCAAGGGTATATCAACCCCTTGACTATCTTGAGTTTGTGATGCTACCTGCACTGGAGTTATCACTGCTGGCTGAGCAGTTTGCTGAGTCATTATTATTTGATGCATACTTTGCATCATAGTAAGCATGTCCTTCAGCGACTGCTCAACCGCAGATAGACGTTGTTCTGTATTAGCAGTTGATGTCTCCGGTTCATCCCCGATAGCATAGGATTCAACCTCCCTTAAACATACAGAGGGATTAGTATAGAGGTATGAATCAACACTATCAGTTTCAGACTCCAAAGACTGGATACCCCCAGCCTCTGAATCAGAAGTCTGCAACTGTCTTTGACTTCTTAATCGAGTATTCTGATATACTCCTTCGAAACTATCAAGAAGTCGATTGAACTATGTTTGACCAGGAGTCTGGGACGAGTTGTGTCTTGGACGTCGTCCCCTGTTGGTATGAGATGCCATATTTACTGAGGCATATGACAACTCCTGTTCTTGATCATCAATTGATTGCTGAGGCACATTGTAGCCTAACCGATCAAAAACTGACCATTTAGAAGCCGAACAGCAACACTTGATTACAATCTGGTGATACTCACAATGGTGATTTTCTTTGGGGAATGTCACAGGAGAGTTTCTGTCTTTACACTTTTGTACAAGCAACTCGCGTAAATCAGAAGGAGTGGAAGAAGTAGTCTTCTTTATTATATTTGGGACAGAAAATCGTTTAGTCCCTTGTGTATAAAGAAGATTACTGGCTGCATTAGTAGAACCAAACTGGGCATTTTTACGCGCCTGGAGTTGCGTGCGTAAATCCTGAGATTTTTGTGCACAAAGGACTCCATCAGCATTACGCATAATTTGAAGGTTTGGTACCTTGCGTAAAGCAGTGTAAGAAGGTTGTTGGTGGAAAACCGAAGTTTTATCAATAATAGAATTCATGTTTTTATGCTGTATGCATGTAGGTAAATTTATTTTAGATGCAGAGGCATCATTATGAATTTTATCTACTCTGTCACCGACAGGAGATTTACCTTTATGCGTAGAGCGTAAAATATGAGTATCTGCCACGTCACAGACGGAAGATTTTTCTTTAAGCATGGAGCGTAAAACATGTGTGTCTACCATGTCACAGACGGGAGACTGATTTTTACGTGTGGAGCGTAAAGTTTGGGTGTCTACCACGTCACAGACGGAAGACTAATTTTTACGCATGGAGCGTAAAGTTTGGGTGTCTACCTCGTCACAGACGGGATACTAATTTTTACGCGTGGAGCGTAAAGTTTGGGTGTCTACCACGTCACAGACGGGAGACTGCTTTTTACGCACAGAGCGTAAAGTTTGATTTTTACGCACAGAGCGTAAAACTTGATTTTTATGCGCAGAGCGTAAAACTTGATAGTCTGCCACGTCACAGACGGGAGACTGATGTTTACGCCCAGGGCGCATCACTGAAGTAGAGACGGCCTCGTCACCGACGGGAGTCTCCACAACAGGAGTAGGATGGATTCCTTTGCCTTCAGAGACAACAGGGAGATCCGAGGATGGTTTGGACTTAGGAATCCAAACTTTTCGCACCTTTTGCAATTTCTGAACATTGGAGCAGCGAGTACTACCCCCAGTTCGGAGCATTTCTTCATAGGCAGTCTGGTCGAAGTGCACAACCAGAGTCTTCTTTGTCGATCCGATCGATACATCATCATATTGAGCAATTGCCTTCTCGTCAGAGGAGAAGTTCGTCCCTAGCAGAGTCGCCATTTTATTTCACTTAACAAAATGCCTAAAAATTGGCTTTTGAAAGAAAAGTAGAAAAGGTACAAAAAGTACAAATGTTCTGGGAAGTATTGCTATGGAAGTCTGATCTGAGAGCAATCACTTTGTTCCGTGGACCATACGATGATGATGAAGAAAACTGTTTGAAGAAGACGAACAATCGGAAGAACTAAGTCACCGGAAAGGTATCGAGCAACGACACTGATGGCACAGTCGAATGCTTTCTTGCTTTGCTTCACCCTATTCTTGAGAAAAAGTTGAAGAAATGCTTCTGGGAATATCACTATGAAAATATGAGTTTTCTCAGAATCTCCTCTTCTGTATCTCTATTGATCTCTTCTGATCATGTCTATGTGAAAAATAAGGCTATTTATAGACTTGATCCTGTTGCCACATTTTATTTTGATAATATTAACAGCATCTTCGTAGTTTAGTTTTCTCTGTTTTCAGATTGATATCATTTCAAAAGCTCTACTGCATAAAGTTTGTCCATTCAAGTTTACCATCCATAGTCTTGAAGACTGAAGCAAAGACCGACGCTCCTTGCATAGACGGCTTCCTACACTGCATGAATTCGAGTCTGTACATGGTCTAGGTCTTTCTGTGTCACGTCCCAGAACCAGAATACTGGAGAGCGGGGGCAGACATAGCCAGCTACGTATAACGGAATGGAATCCACACCGCTATACAGTCACGGCTGTCTAGATATGTGAGGGTTTCACTACAATCCATCAGTCTCTTAAGGCCATAGATAGCCTATTGTCTCAATCTCAACCAACTAATAATAGTTACAAGATTTCAGACCACCAAATACACAATAGTAAGGCGTCCCATACATTACATATTCGGAATGATCATGAAGCTAGTCGTTACAAAATATGAGGACTAGCAAGAGTTCAGTCATACATGATCAACCCCCGGGGCTTGTCAATCATGTTACAGCCCGTAGGCAGACAGTAAGTAAGTACGATCGAGCTAACACTTGCTCGTCGGCTAAACGCCTCAAAAGAATAATTTACAATATTATAGTGGGAGAACAAAAGAAACCCACTCGATGCCCTGGTTACGCCTGGTGACCACCATCGGGCTGGAAGGCAGGGAGATCCTTTGGTGCTGCTCCGGTATCTGGCCATACAAAATCAGCTGGATCAGACCCCAGAAAGAGCAAGTGCCACAAAGGAGACTTCACTTAAGAACTAAAACCAACAAATCATTAGCATTCAACATGTAAGAAAATAATAATAAATAACGCAGATTGAGGTTTGTGCACTACCAATGCACTTATCCCAATCAGAGGAAATGATTAAGTAAAGCATCATGACATAAGATAACTGGAGAATCATGCTAAATAAAATATAGCTGGGCAATATATGAAGAGAAGACGAAGATACTATTTCGGAAGCCAGGTTACAATCCTTAAACCAAACAAGGACCCAGATTGTAACCCTTCGCCTGAACAGAACTTAGTCTCTGATCATTTATTGCTAAAGGTGACAATCATTAAGGTGAAAAGGAGGGAGTACAATGATAAAAGCGACAATGAAGAGTACAATCATTATAGTAACAATCTGGAGTGATAATAATTCAATCATTCTGGTACAATCTTGCAATCAATCACTTCTAGACAATACTATACTGGACTAGACTCCATCCAATCAATCACGGCCAATCATTGCCTACGGCTTTCTACATTAACTAACTAGGGTTATCACAATCCTAGTTACTAGCAAGATGTAATGAGATGCTCCAAGTAGTCACAGGCCCTGCAGCTATCCAGGTTATCCAGGCAATCATTATAGTGACAATCTAGAGAGTACAATACATTAGAGTGACAATATAGTTCAATCATTAAAGTGACAATGGTGGGTGCCCCACATAACAGTGGGCTGGAAATGTGCCCTACTCGTCGGCAGGCTACAAGTCCAAATATTTGCGGTCAGGATAACGGGATCGCCTGTAACTGAAGAACATCTCTTTATGTCTAGTGAATTAATCTAGTCATTAACCTTAGTCCATTTCAGTAGGTACTCCTGACCGTGGTACTCAGGAGTCCCCTCCTAGACATGATGCAAGACAGGACTGGATTATTTGTACAAGCACAATCGCCCACGGTGTCCAGATTAATTATACAGGTCATGTCATGTCAGGTAGCCGTCGCAACAGCTATTCGAGATAATCATGTCAGGTTTATCATATCAAGTGTACTAGTCAGGAGTGCGCCACGACGGGCCACTATCAGGTCATGTCAGGTTATTATGTCAGGAGTGCACCACTACGGGTCACTATCACGTCATGCTCAATTATCAATTCCAAACATATCAAGTAAATTCGTGATTATCAAGGGTAAGTAGGGTCAGGTCCAGTTGCGCCTAAACATCAGGTTGCGCCTGAGTCAGACTGCGCTCAAGTCAGGCTACGCTCAAGTCAGGCTACGCTCAAGTCAGGCTACGCTCAAGTCAGCGTACGCAAGACATACGCTTCCAAAAGGCAGCGTATGTACTCCATACGACACTTCTTCAAGGCAGCGTATGCAAGACATACGTCTCCAAAAGGTAGCGTATGTACTCCATACGACTCCTCATCAAGGCAGCGTATGAGGTCCATACGACTCCTTGTCAAGGCAGCGTATGAGGTCCATACGACTCCTCGTCAAGGCAGCGTATGAGGTCCATACGACTCCAAAAGGCAGCGTATGAGTCAGACTGTGCTGTGCTAAAGAGCACGCGCAGCTCAGTGACGCAAGCTAAAAAGCTCGCGCACTGCTCACAGTCTTCTCCAAATCAGCAAGAACTCCATGGTTTGAACCCAAAGCTTCAAAAGTCTATAACTTGGTCAAAATAAGTCCAAATCCAACTTTTCAAAGGTTAAAATTGGGTAGAATAAAATTCTCTACAACATGGAACCATAAAAACTTGAAAACAAAGAAGTTTGATAGATCAAAACCACCAAAATCTGAAAATAACTAATTTCTAGATCTATAAAAATTAACGCCTCAAAATGGAAAATGACAAGTTCTAATGTATCTTAGAAACATGAGGAGAAGCTAATGGAACAATAAAAATGGGTTCTCTTATGGAAGCAAGTTGCACTTGCCTAGACCTCTCTCTTCTCTCTCTGGTAGGTGAAGAGAGTAAATGGAAGAAGAAAAAAAAGAGATTAATGAAGAGAGAGAAGAAGAATAGGTAATAAATATGAGTGGTGGTGGTAGGTAGGGGGTTCACCCCTTGGTTCATGATGAACCAAGAGCAACCCCAAACCGAACCAAGCCAACCCAAACCAAGAATAAACCAAGCCCAGGGAGGAAATTAAGCAAGGAAATCATGCAAAACAAGAATAAATACGTACACGTATTCTAGAAATACGAAATACGAACACAGGCATTACATTATGTAAACACTTAAGGTTGGATGAGAAACTAAAAGCTTTCTACTTCTTAAAGTCAAAAATTAATATCCTATAAAACGATATACCGGCGGTATGCTCCGGCATACCGACGGTATACTGTTTTATTGTCCGCAAAACTTTCTGTGAGAAATATCGACATACCGACGGTATGCTCCGGCATATCGACGATATACCGTTTTGCGGACCATAAAACGTTCTGTGACAAACATCGGCATACCAACGGTATGCTCCGGCATACCAACGACATACCGTTTTGATTGCCTCAAAAATTTTCTGTGATAATCGTCGG
Source organism: Iris pallida (assembly GCA_029216955.1). Lineage (NCBI taxonomy): Eukaryota > Viridiplantae > Streptophyta > Magnoliopsida > Asparagales > Iridaceae > Iris > Iris pallida. The sequence continues at coordinate 11,442,143 of JANAVB010013597.1, read as the reverse complement.
AATACCGATGGTATACTCCGGCATACCGACGGTATACCGTTTTGTGAGCCATAGAACTTTCTGTGACAAACTTCGGCATACCGACGGTATGCTCCGGCATACCGATGGTATACCATTTTGTTTATTACAAAAATATTCTGTAACACACATCGGTATACGTGGTATACCGCGACATACCGACGGTATACCGGCTTACGAAATTTGATTTTTGAATGGCATAGACTGCATTAATGACAGCATTAAATGCTCCTAACGGATATTAATATGACTGTTACTGTTCGACTGGTATACCGACGGTATGCCGGTGCATACCGATGGTATGCCGGTCAGGCTGTATCCAGGAGCATTAAATGCTACATACTCTTAGTTTCTCTATAAATGAAAGCCTTCTCTCTCTTGAAGCTTTCACCAACTCTTGCCATAAATTTTCCAAACAACCAAGAGCTCCACCATTAATACTCTTCCAAGCTTTTAATTGTCATCCTTTCCCAAAGTGCTAGAGTATTTAAGAGTTGTAATTTTCGATCTTCAAGTGTTAGAAGATCAACAAGTTCTCTTCTCATTTCTTTGAAGTTGGCGAGCCTTCGTAAGAAAACTCTCGTGTTGAAGTTGGCAAGTTCTTCGGATCCAAACTCGTGTGTACTATTTTATTAAATAGTGGATTTAAGTCGGAGAGAGTTTCGGGACTAGATTGCCTCAAGAGAGGATACCAGGATACATCTTGTGTTTGATCTTCTTACTCTATCTTTTATTTGACGTATATTGCTTCTTGTGCTTTAGTTATTTTTTATTTCCCTATTCACCCCCCTCTAGGGTTCTACAATTGGTATCAGAGCTTTGTTCTCTTGATTTGGATTTACACCCTTTGAGTGATCCATGGCCACTATCCCTAGTATCAACACCTTCCACAATAAGGGACACTCCATAAATAGGCCTCCCCTATTTGATGGAACCAACTATAACTACTAGAAGATTAGGATGAGCATTTATCTGAAGTCCATAGATTTCGATTTATAGGATTGTGTGATAAATGGTCTCCCTACTCCTTCCAGAGTTATTGAGGATGTTGCATCTGACACCCTTAGGGACATACTTACTGAAAACACCAAGAAGCTTGCTAGTCGAGATGCCAAGGCTATGAACGCTCTTTATTGTGCTATCGATAGTAGTGAATTCAACAGAATCTCTACTTGTAAGACTTCCAATAAGATTTGAATGTTACTTGAAGTCACACACGAGGGTACATCATAAGTAAAGGAATCCAAGATTAGTAGACTCACGCAAGAATATGAGTCCTTTAAGATGAAACATGATGAGTCTATTACTTGCATGTTTACTCGTTTTGGTGATATTATTAATCCTCTTTCTTCTCTTGGTAAGGAATATCCTGCTCATGAAAAGATCAGAAAAATTCTTAGAGGATTGAAAAAAGGATGGAGTCCTAAAGCTACCACAATCATTGAGGGGAACGACCTGACAGTCATGAACCTTGAGACCCTCATGGGGAAGCTAATGACTCATGAACTCGATATGAAAGATCAAGAGGAATCTTCCATACAAGAGAAGAAGAAGGAGAAGGCCAAAAAGAAGGAGAAGTCTCTTGCTCTCAAAGTTACAAAGTCCTACTCCAAGGATAGCTCCGACGATAACGAGTCGGACGATGATGAAAAAATAGCTTTCACAGCTAAGCACTTCCGAAAGTTCCTCAAATTCAACAAAGCCAACCACTTCAGACGGGACAATGAGGAAGATCCGACGTGCTATCAATACAGAAGAACCGGACACATCAAGAGGGACTGTCCTATGATAAGAAAAGACTCAAGCAAGTACGAGAAGCCTAGCAAAGGAAGATCGTCCTCCAGGAAATTTGCCAACACAAGCATTTGGTGTGAGAGTGACGCAAGCAACTCCGACAACGACAAAGAATGCAAATACAATGCCAACGTTTGTCTCATGGCAACCGATGAGGTACTTGATGATATCTCCTTAAATACTCTTACTTATGATGACTTGGAGAAAGCTATCATTGAACTACATGAAGAGCACAAAGGTGTTAGGAATAAATACAAGAAATCTCTAAAAGAGGTTGATGCTCTTCAACTTGAAGTAGAGAGACTCTCAAGCATCATTATTGATGTAAAGGAAAAACCTCCTGCTTCTAACACGGATGAGATAGAGTCTTTGCGACTCAAGTTTCAAGAATCCCTTGTCACCATCAAAAAAAGGATGATGAGATTCAATCCATGAGAAGGGCTTATGAATTTGCTATGCATAAAGTTCAAGATGCTAATAGAAGAGAATATGATACTTCTATTAAGTATCATGATCTTCTTGTACAGAGTAAGAAACTAGGTAATAAGAACACCACTCACGTACTTACTCCAAGACACCTCCACACTCATCACAATGCTAGGCATACTTCTTATATGAACACTACACACAAGTCCTATTCTAACACTAGAAAAGGACCATTCGTTAAGAAAAATACTTCGCACCATGCTTTTTATTATCATCATCATAATACTAATGATAGAACTCCTCGCACTAGAGATTCACATATGCATGATACTCACACATCTTCTTCTAAATCCTCTATAATTTGCAACTATTGTGGCTTGCTTGGACATACGACCAATTATTGTCATACAAGGAAACTAGTTGATAAGAAAGTTTTTAAGTGGGTTCCTAAGACTAACACTCAAGGACCCATATGATCATGGGTACCAAAATGTTCATCTTCAACTTATGTTGTAGGTGAAGAGTCCTTCTCATGCTAGAAGCAAGTGGATTCTCGATAGCGGTTGTTCACGGTGCATGACCGGGGATGCTTCATTATTACAACGCTATCGATGAAGAAGGAATGACACGTCTTCTTTGGTAACAATCTTAAAGGTCACATTATAGGAAATGGTAATATCGGTTCCCCTCCTTATCCTTGTATTAAGAAAGTGTGTCTTGTTACTAATCTTAAACACAATCTTCTTAGTATTAGTCATCTTACCGATAATGGTTATGATATCAACTTTGTTAAGCTTAAATGTTTCATTACCGATAGTTCAAGTGGATCTATTGTTTATGAAGGCATTAGAGAAAACAATATCTATGTTTTATATCTTGTCGAAGACACTAACAATGACAGGTGCTTAGTTGCTAAGAACGATGAAAGTTGGCTTTGGCACATGAGGCTCGAACACGCCAACACGGATACAATTTCTCGTCTTGCCACCAAGAAGCTCGTAAGAGGACTCCTAAGTATCCCGTTCAAAAAGGATATGGTGTGTGAAGAATGCGAGAAAAGTAAGTTGACCATGTCATCTTTCAAATCCATCAACTCTGTGAGTACCTCTAGACCTCTTTAACTTATTCATATGGATCTTTTTGGTCCTAGTAGAGTTGCTAATCTTGGAGGCAAGCTTTATGCTTTTGTTTTGGTTGATAATTTTTCGAGATTTACTTGGGTTATTTTTCTTGCTTGCAAAAGTGATACTTTTCGTGAATTTGTTGTTTTTTGTAAACGTGTTCAAAATGAGAAAGGTTTTTCTATTAACAAGATTAGAAGTGATCATGGAGGAGAATTTGACAATGCCGATTTTAAAAGATTTTGTGAAAAGAATGGTTTTGGACATAATTTTGCTTGTCCACGAACTCCTCAACAAAATAGTGTTGTGGAGAGAAAGAATAGAACCCTTGGCGATATGGCCCGGGTTATGTTAAACTAATGTAAGCTCCCCCAATATTTTTGGGCGGAAGCCGTTAACACGGCATGTCATGTTATAAATAGGGTCTTGATTAGACCTATTTCTAAAAAGACTCCTTATGAGCTTTGGTTTGACAAAATTCCCTCTATTGAATATTTTAAAGTTTTTGGATGTAATTGTTTTATTTTGACTACCAAGGATAACCTAGGCAAGTTTGAAGAAAAAGCTTATGAAGGAATATTCCTTGGATACTCTACTCATAATAAAGGTTTTCATGTTTTTAATAAAAGAAGTCTTGTTGTCGAAGAGTCAATCAATGTCTCTTTTAATGAACTTAACTCTTCTACATTCTCCTCTTCCGATGATATTGATGACATCTCGTTTGGGTTAGAGAACTCCTCTATTGGAGATTGTCCTTCTTATGAAGTTGTGACTCCTCCAACAAAAGAGTCTCCACCTCTCGAGCCTCCTCAAAAGGATCTCCATTAAGAATGGAGATTTATCACCAATCATCCTAAGGAGCTTATTATTAGGGATCATTCTTCTAGTGTTAGCACTAGATTCTCCACTCGTGATCTTTGTACAAACGTGGCTTTTATCTCTCAAATAGAGCCTAAAAATGTTAATGATACTTTTCTTGATGAATTTTGGATGATAGCGATACAAGAAGAGCTAAATCAATTTGAGCGAAATAGGGTTTGGAAACTTGTCCCAAAACCTAGCAATCACCCCATTATTGGAACTAAATGGATGTTTCGAAATAAACTTAATGAAGATGGGTTAGTGACTCGTAACAAAGCCCGATTGGTTGCTCAAGGCTATAACCAAGAGGAAGGTATTGACTACGACGAAACCTATGCTCCGGTTGCTCGTCTTGAATCCATTCGTATGCTATGTGCTTTTGCTTGCTTTAATGATTTTAAACTCTTTCAAATGGATGTTAAGAGTGCTTTTCTAAATGGTATTATTAAAGAGGAAATTTATGTAAAACAACCTCCTGGCTTTGAAGATTTTCAATTTCCTAATCACGTGGTCAAACTCCACAAAGCCCTTTATGGCCTTAAACAAGCTCTCCGTGCTTGGTATGAGCGCCTTAGCTCCTTTTTTGTTTCACACAATTTTTCTAAGGGCAAAGTTGACACAACACTTTTTATCAAATTCCATAGTGGCACTCTTTTATTGGTTCAAATTTATGTCGATGACATTATTTTTGGTTCTACTAACAATACACTTTGTGTAGAATTTGCTAAAGTTATACAGGAAGAATTTGAAATGAGCATGATGGGTGAACTATCATTCTTTTTGGGCTTACAAATCAAACAAGGACCCAAAGGGACCTTCATCAATCAAACAAAATATACAAAGGATCTCCTCAAGCGTTTCGAATATGACTCATCCAAATCAATGAGGACTCCTATGGCAACAACGACAAAGCTTGACAATGATGAAGATGGCACATCGGTTGACATTCGTAAGTATCGAGGTATGATTGGTGGTTTACTTTATCTAACTGCTAGCCGTCCTGATATCATATTTAGTGTATGTCTTTGTGCACGATATCAAGCAAATCCAAAGGAATCGCACTTATGTGCCGTCAAGCGTATTTTTTGATATCTCAAAGGCACCGTGAACATATGCCTTTGGTATCCGAAATCTTCATCCTTTGAGCTTCACGGCTTCTCGAATGCAGATTTTGCCGGATACAAGATTGACCGAAAAAGTACTAGCGGCACATGTCAATTCCTTGAAAAACCCTTAGTATCGTGGTTTAGTAAGAAACAAAATTCTGTTGCTCTTTCAACCACTGAGGCCGAGTATATTGCGGCCGGTTGCTGTTGTGCACAAATTCTTTGGATGTCACAAACACTCATAGATTATGGCATTTCTCATACTTACACCCCTATTAAATGTGATAACACTAGCTCGATCAATCTTACAAAAAATCCGATTTGTCACTCACGCACGAAGCACATTAAAATTAGACACCATTTTCTTCGTGACCATCAACAAAAGGGGGATATCCGCCTTGAATTTATTGACACTACTTATCAGTTAGCCGATATTTTCACCAAACCGCTCCCGGAGGATCGCTTCATTTTTCTTTGCCAAGAATTAGGTATTTTAAATTTCGACTCATAGTTCTTCTCGGCAGGCACACCGAAGGTATACTACGGTATACCGACGGCATGCCAATTTTGGTTCAGAATTATGTTCTGTGCCAAAAATCGGTATACCGTCGGCATACGTCGGCATACCGACGGTATACCGGTTCGCGGCGGACTGTTGTGTCAGATTAAGCTCGGGCCCCACTTTTTCTTCCATTCTCTCTTTATTCCTTTCTTTCCCTCATTAATACCCATCGCATCCATCATTTCCCTATTTATCATCCAACTCCTTCTCTCCTCTTCTCCATACCCTAACTTTCCATCATCATTAATACCCATCTCTTCCTATTCCCCATTAACTCCTCTTTTCTCTCCATTTTCATCATGTCCATCCCCCCACCCTTTCCATCCTCTCTATAATCGTTCCCACCCTTCCCCTTTCCAACATCTCTTTTAAAAACCCTATTCTCTTCATCATCCTCCTCCAATTTTCATATCTTCTCAAAACCCTACTTCCTACTCCAACTTTCTTCATCTCCTCCATGGCTGCCCCCAAGCGTGCTCGTTCCTCCTCCTCCTTTTCCAATCCCTTCACTCCGGTGGCTCTCCCCCATGGCTATGATCAGCGGGTCTTCATCTCCTCCTTGGCTGCCGAATCTTGGTTTCAACACTTTGTGCACCATAACGTCTACAAAGGCTGCGCCATCAACTGGAACCTCTTCTCCGACCATGTTTCTCTCTTCGAGGAGGCTGGACTATCTTTTCTCCTTCGACATCAGGTACCTGTCTACCCCGCCGCCGTCCATCTCTTCTACTGTAACATGGTCCCGAACATCGAGAACGGCGCCATTCAGACGATGGTCAACGACCATCATTTCTGTCTGACAGCTCGTGACCTCTCTAGCATTCTTGGCATCCCGGACAGAGGAGAGGCTCTACCGGGCTTGGCTGCTCTTCATCCTTCGGCGTCGTGCTCCTTTGACAAATTATGCGCTATTATTTGCAAGGGCCCAAACCCTCCTAATATCCCGGCTCTTTCCGCACAATTGGAGCCGTTCTATTACGAGCTCCATAGGATCGTGTGCCACACCATCTATCCCAAGGGCGGCAACTATGACGCCATCACCGGTGACGCCCTGGTGTGTATGTACTACCTGTATTCGAGGAAGTCTTGGTCCTTTCCCAAGACTCTTCTCCATGCTTTCTTCGACGTCCCGCCCACGGGGAAGCAGAATCTCTATTATGGATCCTTCATCACTCTCATCTTGGAAGCCAAGCAGGTCGACCTCTTCCAATGCTACTCGGAAGGCGTCCAATCCTTCCTCGCTGTTTCTTGCTCTCTTGGTGGTGCCTCCACATAGTGCCTCCTCCTCCCAAGAGCCGCCAGCTTCTGCTCCTGCAGCACCCGCCTCTACTCCTCCTGCCTCCGGCCGCTATATGTCGCTGATACAGCAGTATTTTGACATACGTATGGCTCAGGCAGAGGAGCAGATGCGGGCCCACACTCGTGGCCTTGGAACTCTTATCCAATCCCGCTTCCATGACCAGGCATATTTTATTCAGTGCACCCTTCAGGACCGGAATGCATTTCTGGATCTGAATCTTCAGGATCCGATGTACCAGGCCTCCCGCTTTTTCGATCCCAATGCCTACGGCTTTATGTACCCGGACGGCATTGATCCTTTTGGCGCTTTCCACCTGGCTTAGGATGGTGGGGATGATCCGGCTGACGAGTAGGGGTTGCTTCCTTATGATGGTGGTGTCGAATAAATGGTTGTCTTAGTTTGTTTGTGTTTGTTTTTATGTCTTTTGCGGTCCTTCGGGGACCAGTGTTTGGTTGTTACTAGTTGTTTGCAGTCCTACAGGGACTTGATATTTGTCTTCTTATTGTCATCCCAACTCTCGTAGCGGAGAGTTTTTACTATATCTTTATGTAGTGTGTTATGGTTATCAAGCATGTATCCAATTTCTAACTTTTATCAATCAATACATGCTTTTGTCTATGATATTGTGTTCCATATTCATGTATTTTTTATCATTTATTTTCATTCCCATCTTTGACTAAGTGACAAAGGGGGAGAAAACGTATTGAGGGGGAGTTGTCTACCTAGGGGGAGTCACTCCCTGAAGATGCTATCTCTCTATTTAGTCAATTATCAAAATGAGGGAGATTGTTGGCACATTTTATTTTGATAATATTAACAGCATCTTCGTAGTTTAGTTTTTTCTTTTTTTTTCAGATTGATATCATTTCAGAAGCTCTACTACATAAAGACTGTCCATTCAAGTTTACCATCCATAACCTTGAAGACTGAAGCAAAGACCGGCGCTCCTTGCATAGACGGCTTCCTACACTGCATAAATTCGAGTCTGTCCAAGGTCCAGGTCTTTCTGTAAACACTTAAGGTTGGATGACAAACTAAAAGCTTTCTACTTCTTAAAGTCAAAAATCAATATCCTATAGAACGGCATACCGACGGTATGCTCCGGCATACCGACGGTATGCTCCGGCATACCGGTGGTATGCTCCGGCATACCGACGGTATACCGTTTTATTGTTTGCAAAATTTTCTGTGAGAAATGTCGGCATACCGACGGTATGCTCCGGCATACCGGCGGTATACCATTTTGCGGACCACAAAACGTTCTGTGACAAACATCGGCATACCGACGGTATGCTCGGCATACCGACGGTATACCGTTTTGATAGCCTCAAAAACGTTCTGTGATAATCGTCAGAATATCGACGGTATACTCCGGCATACCGGCGGTATACCGTTTTGTGAGCCATAGAACTTTCTATGACAAACTTTGGCATACCGACGGTATGCTCCGGTATACCGACGGTATACTCCGGTATATCGACGGTATACCATTTTGTTTATTACAAAAATGTTCTGTGACACACATCGGTATACCAACGGTATACCGCAGCATACCGATGGTATACCGTTTTGTTTATTACAAAAACATTCTGTGACACACATCGGTATACCAACGGTATACCGCGGCATACCGACGGTATACCGGCTTACGAAATTTGATTTTTGAATGGCATAGACTGTATTAATGGCAGCATTAAATGCTCCCAACGGATATTAATATGACCGTTACTGTTCGACTGGTATACCGATGGTATGCCGGTCAGGCTGTATCCAGGAGCATTAAATGCTACATACTCTTGGTTTCTCTATAAATGAAAGCCTTCTCTCTCTTGAAGCTTTCACCAACTCTTGCCATAAATTTTCCAAACAACCAAGAGCTCCACCATTAATACTTTTCCAAGCTTTTAATTGTCATCCTTTCCCACAGTGCTAGAGTATTTCAGAGTTGTAATTTTCGATCTTCAAGTGTTAGAAGATCAACAAGTTCTCTTCTCATTTCTTTGAAGTTGGCGAGCCTTCGTAAGAAAACTCGTGTGTTGAAGTTGGCGAGTTCTTCGGATCCAAACTCGTGTTGAAGTTGGCGAGTTCTTCGGATCCAAACTCGTGTGTACTATTTTATTAAATAGTAGATTTAAGCCGGAGAGAGTTTCGGGACTGGATTGCATCAAGAGAGGATACTAGGATACATCTTGTGTTTGATATTCTTACTCTATCTTTTTATTTGACGTTCTCATGTAGTCAGGAAAGTTCGGGCGTAAAAATGACCCAAAATATACTCCCTGCGTAAAGTAGCAGACTGGGCATAAAAATAGTCCAAAATAAACTTCCAGCGTAAAGTGGCTAAAAATAGCCTTGAGCGTAAAATTAGCTCAAATAAATTTTACGCACACAATAGCCTTGAGCGTAAAAAGCTCAAAATAGCTATCATGCGTAAAAGAAGCAGTTTATTAAGCGTAAAGTAGCCTATCTACACACTAAACGACAAGTGTTGGGTTTAGTGTAAATCAAATCCTCTTGGCTTTTGTGCACTGTTCTTGTCAGAAAATCATGCTGTCAGATCAAAAATTACGCTCACTAAATGCAGCCTGACAGCCTGTCCCTGGCGTAAAGTGGAGGATAACTCTCGCATAGAGAATAGCTTGCGTAAAGAGTAGCTCGCGTAGAGTAGCTTGCGTAGAGAGTAGCTTGCGTAGAGAGTAGCTCGCGTAGAGTAGCTCGCGTAAAGTCTGAGTTTGACTTAGTTTGAATTGCGTAAAGTTCTCAACTTATTTGACTTAGTCCATGAAGCACTTTTTACGCTCCTACAAGGGTCTATTATCGATACTTAATTTGTATTCCAGCCGCTAGAGTCTCATAAGGAACATCTACTCTTTCATGCATCAAGGGACAAGTGTTCATTTCTCTATGCCTCAAAATTTAAGGGTCATAACTTGTTATTTGGGACACGTCTAATTCTTTTAAGCACAACTGCACAACATACATAGCTATCTATTTTTTCAAATCCATTCTCTAACTTTTCGGTCGTTGATGCAACTTTCTGCATCCTCTAAATTCGTAACATATTCAAGAAGCATCTAATATTACCATCAATTTGTCGATGTCCAACATGCAATTTTCTCTATTCAATTCCAATATCGTTTAATATTCGGTCCACATTGTTCTCTCAAAATCTTTCAATAGCAACACCCTACCATCGTTACTGAGCCTACAATCATTCTACCAAACTGATTCAAGTCATCGACTGAATCTATAATTCGTACCATTTTCAAGCAAGGCATTCATTTCATATTCTCGAATTCTCATTACCCAGCGCAATGCTAACTATCAGAATCTGGCAACGGTTTACCTAAACTCATCAAATCTCGTAGCGACTTATCCGAACTTAATTATCAAAGGACATGCCTAGCCGTCATGTATCGATCATAATCCCAGTTACGATTCGGTACTACCCAATATCTTATAGGTAAAGCAATCACTATATTATAAACACGGTCAAGGGTCATCATATAGCTAAGAGGGTCACTACACCAAATTAGGGATTTTACGGCCTTTCATTTACGACATACGTTGGATGCAGGCCGTAAATTGTATAATATAACGGCACACCGAGAATGCATGCCATAAATTCTCTTTTTTTGCTTTTTATTACGGCATGCATTTTTAGGGCCGTTAAATGTTAACAATTACGGCATGTATTTATGCGAGCCGTAAAATATAAGGTTCTCATAACATTTCACGACCTGCGCTGGTAGGCCTTAAAATAAATGGACTTTCATAGCCTACCAATTCGTGCCCTAAATTATATTTCGCCTAATTATTTCTTCCCAAAAAATTTGCCTCCAGTTTTTAGCACGAACCGCTAAGGAAAAAAAGTTCCCTCCTATTTCTCTTCAAGAAACCCAAAAAACAAAAACATATAAGGGCTCAAAAAGGGGGGCGACCAAACCTAAATATCTATTCTCCAAGAAAACCCAAACTCACGCAGAAAGGGGGCGGCTTCAAATTTCTGATCGGTAGCGGATTCCTTCTCCAGGAAGTCTGCTGCTATCTGGGCTTCCTTCTCCGCTAAGGTGAGCTCCCAATAAGTCTTCTCCTTGAAGATCGTCTTTCTCGGTGGTGGATTCATTCTCCTCGAAGATGTCTTACCTGAAGAGTCTTCATCGGCAAATCCATTTTGATCAAAAAAAATTATTAATTTTTTTGATTCAACCTTAATTGACAGGTGTTCGATCCAATTCCTCAAAGGAGCCACCAGCTCCGGTCAGGCAAACTGCGACGGTATGTACCGAGATTAGGGTTTTTACGAATTATTTAAAGAATCTTGCTGTGATTATATCAATCATGTTTTGGCCCCCAATTTGTTTCATTTATATTACATTTGCTTTCTATAGAAGCTACATTTGGTTCTGGAAATGAGCGTTTTAATTGCTTGAACCTGCCTATGGTGATTTTTTTCTTAGTTCTTTATTGAGTTTTTTCCCTGTTGATGCGTTTATGGTGATACTAAGACGTTCTTGTTGCAGCTAAGTTCTGATTTCATTCTTATGCAATAAATCAATGGCAGCTTAATTTTCTTCAGTTTGTCGTTTTACAATTCAAACCTCACTTTTATATGTTTCCAAGTCTTTAGGATCCTGGCCTGCGTAGGAACCCAAGCGATGAACTTGTCAGCAAAGAGGATCCATTAAATAGGACGACTAGGCTGTCTGAAGTTTCTTAAGAAAGAGCAGTCAGAATAACAAGCCCTTCATTGGTTCTCTAAGAATAAAACTGTCATTTTTTAAAAAGAGAAACGTTTTGCTAATGGTACGTACCGAGATTAGGGCTTTTACGGCCTTTCACGACATATTGGATGAACGTTTGACTGCTTTTTCTATTTGATGGTACAATGTTGTCTATGTTTCGATTGTAATTTTTCTATTTTATCTCTTTGTATTAGAGGACTTTTATGTCTTTTTTGATTTTCATTAACTGTTTTCATGGACCATTCTTTGTATTAAGGGTTTTTACTGTGTATATTCCAACAACAGTTAATACTACTACTATGGGACGTAAGTTTTTAAGTATTTAATTGCGTTGTTAGTTCACTTGCTTTGCTAATTAAATATATGATCTTCTCTTTGATGTTAATTTAAACTTGATTACTATAGTTTATTGGGCTGGTTTTGATTGAGTAACTTCAGGAGTTGATTTTTGTTGACATTGATTATAAATGTTATTTTCTTCTTTACTTGGTGTTAATCTAAATTTTTTATGTCTTACGTCCATAATTTCACAGTATTGTCATTGTAAGACAATCGTCCATTATGGATAAAGAATGGACTCGTATGCCAAGGTGAATTCCGAAGTCCTACACTGTACAAATTTTAATATCACATACATATTTGGTTTCTAATTAGTGAAAACTTGGTTTTTCTTTTTATTTTAGACCATCACAAGCATATCGGGAGGGAGCACGAAAGTTTGTAGATAAGGTTCAAGAAAATAAGGGTTATCCAGATAAGATCCAATGTCCTTGCATCTAGTGTTTAAACTTAAGATACCATCATTTTGATGTAGTATACGACCATCTAATTTATGCTGGAATTGATCCTACTTACACCACATGGATTTTTCATGGAGAAAAACCAGTCACAGTAGAAGAAACTGAAAACGATGAAATTCTATCATCGTTTAAAATGTTTAGAGATGCATATTTCCAAGATGATGACATGAATCATATAGATGAAACAAGAAACGAAGATTTTGAAAACTCATCGAAGAGGCAGAACTACCTTTATATTCAGGATCAACACACACTAAGATGTCTGCAACACTTATGTTATGCAAGGCCAAGGCTCGACGCAGCATGTCTGACAAAGCATTTGATGATGTTCTCAAGATTGTTCATGATTTGCTACCATTTGATAACATACTTCCGGATAGCTTCTACTCAGCCAAAAAGTTATTTAATACTTTTGATCTAGGTTATGAGAAGATACACGCATGTGAGAACGACTGTTGCTTGTTTCGGAAAGAGACCTGTCCGCAGTGTGGTTCTTCTCCGTGGAAAATCAATGAGCGAACCAAAAAGATAAGGAAGGGAGTTCCGACAAAAGTATTAAGGTACTTTCCTATTATTCCAAGATTTAGAAGATTGTTTAAGTTAGCTGAAAAGAGTGAGCAATTAACATGGCACTACTCAAACAAAAGTCATGATGGCATTATGCGACATCCAGTTGACTCTTTGGCATGGAATAGAATAGATGATAAGTGGCCCACTTTTGCATCTGATTCTCGTAATCTTAGACTTGGCCTTTCTTCAGATGGATTTAATCCTTTTGGTGATCTTAGCTCTAGACATAGTTGTTGGCCTGTAATTTTGGTCACATATAATCTTCCTCCATGGTTATGCATGACAAGAAAATTTAATGTTGACATTACTCATTCCTGGGCCAAAACAACCCAGAAATGATATTGATGTATACCTAGCACCTCTTATAGATGATTTGAAAGAGATGTGGATGAATGGAGTAAGTGTTTATGATGCATTTACTCAATCCACATTTAATTTGAGAGCTGTTTTGATGTGGACAATAAATAATTTTTCTGCTTATGGCAATCTGTCCGGGTATGCTGTTAAATCCAGTAAAGGATGTCCTGCTTGTGGAATTGAGACATGCTCAAAGTGGTTGAAAAATAGCCACAAACACGCATTCATGGGCCACCGGAGATTTCTAGCCTACAATCATCCATTTCGGGTAAAGAAATCTTGGTTTGATGGGACTGAAGAACATGGTCGAAAGCCTCGAATTTTAATTGGTTCAGAAGTATTTCAAGTAATCAGCGATATAGAAAATGACTGGGGGAAGGCTAAGAAAAAGAAGACAAAGAAAATGAATAGAGAGGATGAAAACGAAAAGCATGACGTCGTAGAACCTCAATCATTATGGAAAAAGAAATCAATCTTTTTCGAACTACCATATTGGAAGGTTTATCTTTTTTGGTTTATATATTTTTGGTTTAAACAATATGCTTGTTTGCTTTTAAATTTGTTTATAGAATTTAACATCTTTCTATTTGGTATTTTTGTAGTCATTACTGTTGCGGCACAATTTGGATGTGATGCATGTTGAGAAAAATATTTGCGAGAGTATAATAGGCACTCTATTGAATATTAAAGGCAAAACAAAGGATGGCTTAAAGTCTCATGAAGATTTAAAACACATGGGAATTAGAAAGTCATTGCATCCGGATAAAGATGTTGACTTTGGTTATAAGAAAGCACCATATGTGTTGTCAAAAAATAAGAATTTTTTTTTTTGTAAAAGACTATTTGAGTTGAGATTGCTAGATGGTTATAGCTCCAACATTGCAAGTCATGTGTCACTAAAAGACTGCAAAATTTATGGGCTCAAGTCCCATGATTGTCATGTGCTAATACAACAAGTTTTGACGGTAGCATTAAGGGGACTATTAGACAAGGGGCCTAGGATTGCAATTTTCAGATTATGTGCTTTTTTAATTGCCTATGCCAAAGAGAGCTTGATAAAAATACTTTGGAATTACTTGAAGACCACATTGTACAGACTCTGTGTATGCTTGAAAGGTTTTTCCCTCCATCATTTTTTGACATTATGGTTCACCTTACTATTCACTTGGTTCGAGAAGCACTAATAGTTGGTCCGGTCCATTTTCGCTGGATGTACCCATTTGAAAGGTGACTCCAATATTTTACTCTTATATAAACAGTTCTTTGGTTTAATTATTGGCTTAATTAGCTATTATTAATTTGTTAAACTTACATTTTGACTTAGGTATATGAAAGTACTGAAAGGTTTTGTGAAAAACCGTTCAAATCCAGAAGGTTGTATAGTTGAAAAGTATAATGCAGAAGAGTGCACAAATTTTTGTGCTCCTTACATAAAACAAGCATCACAAATAGGTGCTCAACAGATCCGATATGAAGAATATAAAGATGGAAATATATTAGAAGGAAGACCATTGGGTGAGGCTAAATTGAAGGAATTGTCTCCTAACATGTTTGAAGTTGCTCATTTGTATGTCCTAGAGAATACAGCAGAAGTTGAACTGTATAGAGAGTAAGTTTCTAATATATATGTGCTACAGTAATATAAGTATCTCTTTGGTGGTTTTAGTATGTTTTTATTTGTAGTTTTTAACTTTATTCACCATGGTCTTTTTTCCAGAATGCATATAGAGGAGCTTCTATTTTCTGATATACGTCTTCGTGTGAAAGAAAGTCTTTTAAGAAAGAAGCATAGAGACACATTTAGTGCATGGTTAGCAAATAAAGTCAGGGTTGGAGATGCTAGTAACATGTCAGACCTTGTAAAGTGGATAGGGTGTCGACCTAAACCATATATTGAATCTTATTCAGGTTATATCATCAATGGAAATCGATTCCATACAAGATATGTTAAAAATTGCACACAAAACTCTGGCGTTTCTCTTGAAGCAGAGACAATGTGTCGATTAAGTGCAAGTGATACGTCACATGTTAGTGGAAAAATTGTGTTCTATGGTGTTATAAGAGATATAATTTTGTTGGACTATCACAAGTTTAAACTCCCTATATTTCATTGTGATTGGGCAAACATAGGAAGTGGTGTCAAAGTTGAAGAGTGTTTTACATTAGTTAACCTTCGTGAAGGTCAGCACCAATTTGAGAATGATCCTTTTATATTTGCCTCACAAGCAAACCAAGTCTTTTATTCCAGAGAAGACGATGCTTCAAATTGGTATGTGGTACTTAAAGCACCACGAAGAGGAGTTTATGAGTGTGAAAGTAATGGGAATGATTGCATACCATATGCTCCATTAGATGTCTCCAATCTTAATCTTGATGATGAAGATTTTGAAAGAAAGGACTATGAGGTCTTGGATGAGTCGGTAATTGTTGCAATGATGATGTTGTTTATTATTTTATGTTTCGTGAGATAGATTTGAATACTAATACTAATTTTTAATTTTCTTTTCAGATTCAACCATCATAAATCATGAGCGGTGTCAAGGTAAGCATCCTTTTTGTATATATTTTCTGTCTACGTACATCCGTCCACGTACATAACTTCAGATGATTAGCAATCTTTCTCAATGTTGTTACAGATTTAGACAGTCACACCAAAGCTATTTTATATGTCTCATTCATCTTATAGTCTTCCTCTACCTTGTATTTATATATAAAGCCACTCTTTTTTTCTTTTCTAATTCAAATTCATACAGCTTTTCTGATGTTGGAAACCTTTGAGGGCATATTAAATGCTATCATGTACATCGAACTAGAATAGCTAAGATGATCATTTGTGTGTTAAAACAAGTGGAATAGGTTATATAGAGTCCGCAGCAAAGGTACTATGTAACATTAAACAGAAGAATAGGTTATCTGATTTCACCTCCCTACTTCGTGTCCAAAGATGAGATCAACATTTCTTAAGCAGTTAGCATGATGCAGTATTAAACTTTTTTGGTCGACTGATTCTGGAATCGCAAAATATGTTCCAAGCATCAGAATAAACAATATCGAGAAAGCAATTACCCAAATATGAATATGACCAAAGAATTGTTAATGCATCACATATTTTAAAAACATATTTTGGACAAAATCCAATGTTTTGTGTGGAACATATGAAGCTACCTCCAAGATGCTCTGCTGCAGCACTAGTAAGTATACCTCAAACCATATCCACAACAAGAACATCGGAGTATGCACTAACATTAGCCATGGATAGTAAAAGAGAAAGGAAGGTCACTCGCAAAGACCTGTTAATCATGTACAGAATCAGTAAAGAAGATTGTAAATGTTACTTACGTTTGACCAGGATATCTTCAGAATGACATTGTTAAAGACATATAATGGAAAGAAAGACTACCAGAGAGATGATGTGCTCGAAAACTATAGCTAGAAAAGATTAACAGTATTAGCCTAGCCTAGAGTACATAAAGTACAATTTCTCAAGGCAACACTCCAAGCAACTTGGTACAAGAAACCTTCCAACTATTATACTATCCAGTGACTTGATACAAGATTCTTAAACTGGAGTGAATCCACTTCCTGCATTACTTCCTCACACAAGTTTTAAACATTTCATAATCAGTCGAGGGCGTTGCTTGGTGCAACAATAAGGCTTTCCACTTAGCTAGTTAATTAAGTGTGCTAGTTATGTACATGGACGGATATAACCAGTGTGCTAGTTATGTTTATTATTTTGGTCATATTTTTTAAGCATAACTGTTGCAAACATTTTTCTATGTGTAGCCTTCAAAAAAGAGAGGAAGGTTTGCAAAAAAGCAACAAATAATTACAGCAGCTGCAGCCATTCAAGATGAGAATCAACGTAGAAGATTATCAAATGGAGATTCTAATTCTCCAACTACTGATATCCCAGAAGTTCAATCCCCCCAAAATCCAAAGGCTACAAACTTAAAACCCAGAGGAAAGGCAAAAGTTTTGTGTTTTACTAAAGGAAAAGGAAAGGGGACCCGCCTTGAAGTTGAGTTCAATGAAATAGGCCAACCATATAGAGAGAATGCAGCAAAATTTTCTTCTTTCCTTGGGATCACAACTAGAGAATTAATACCAGTGACACTTGACAATTGGAGTGATCTTACCGATGAATTTATCACGCAAATATGGGAGCATATTATGTAGTATTCTCTATAAGTATCAAATTTACATTTTGTTAGATATATTTCTAATACAATTGTTCATTTTATTTTGTAGCAAAAGTTTAGTTTTGCTGAATGTTATAAAAAGTATACATTTGGAAAGCTAAGAAAACATTGGAGGGATTACCGGAGTTTGCTGCTAAATAAAGTGATGGACCAAGCCAAGTTGGTTGGCCTGAAATGTGCTGATACCCTCTTGAAACCTGACAGTGTAGAATCTATGGAAGTTTGGCAAGTTTTTATCAAAAAATGGACCAATCCACAACAATTGGTGAGTCCTTGATGTATACAATAGAAATACTACATTATAATTGGTTTTATTAATTGTAAATAATGTTGTTTTTTTTACTTATACTATAGTTTTTTTGCATATATCCTTGAATTTTGAATATTTTATAGGCGATAAATAAAAAGTATAAAGAAATGTGAGCAAAACAAACTCTAGTGCATAGAACGAGTCGTAAAGGATTTGCACGGTTAAAGGATGAGATGGTAAGGCAAATTATTGAATCTCTATTGGTGATCACTTAATCTGTTTATATGACAAATAGAATTTTCTTTTGTAGAGACAAGAAAGTGAGACACCAGATGCAATATCAAGGTCTGACGTTTGGATTCGTGGGTACGAAGCAAAAAAGAAAAAGAATACTGATGATGAAGAAGAAGTTGAGGATCATGAAATAGTGGTACGTATACTTCATTTATGTTTACAACTAATGAGTCAACTGTGATAGCCCCTATCACTTTTGGTGATGCCCTTGGTAATTCCCTTTGTAATACATGTAATATGTTTATTAATCCTATACTATCTGTAGTATCAAAAAACATGTTAAAAACATGTTAATGAGAATGCAACAGGCAAAAAGTTCAAATGCATACATATCTGCAAATATTCGCATAGCATGAAATTATATCAAAACAAAACCATTCCTAGATATTTACGCAGTTATACCCATCTTGTGTACAACAAAATGTGATTCCAACAGACAAAAAGTTCAACGCATACATATATACAAATATTCACATAGCACGAAACTATATACAATACAAAACCATTCCTAGATACTACACCCCATAGCCAAAAAAATTTGGTCAGCTACAAGAATCCTTTCTTCCATTCAGCTCTATCAAAGAACAACTCTGAAAATACTGAGAGTGACCATTGATATCCTCCTATTAGGACTCATTTCACAGACATATGGCAATGTTCTATGCTGTTTGCAGCCATCTAATATGATCTTCTTGTACCAGGGCATAATCTACTCTCATATTCAAGAAGAAAAATACAGCAGAGCAATTGTCCCAATTTTGGTCCATGTAAAGTCTCAATAGGTTGGTTGGGGGCTAGTGTCAGGTTGTCAGAACAAAAACTAAGAGGTTTTTCAGCGTTGGTTTTGAGTTGGCAGCAGCACATACACAAAGGAGAGGAACTTGGTATGTTTATAGAAGAAAGAAAAAGAGAATAGCAGTCAGGGTTGACATACACCATTACAAATCACATGCAAACTCTCATAATTGGGAATCAAAACTCATCTGTTAATAATTAGTCTTGTGTACATCCTTAAAACTAGAATTTCTGCTAGTATTTGTACTTCAAACTAGAATTTCTGCTAGTATTGCAATAGTAGTTATATTGTAATACATCAATAAGTGCCTGCGTTTGCTTGTTCTATTGAAGATGTCGAGTGAAGATTACAGTAAAAGATCACATTGCAACTCATATTAAGCCATGGATGAGTATCCTCTTGACATCTTAATACATTGTAACTATGCATTCTTTTAAAATGGAATTTACTGGTATGCCAAATGAATGTGGTTTTGCATGTATTACATAGCAGTTTAAACATGTATGTTATCTGAATAGTAAGTGTAACATTTATGGCTGAAATCGGAAATCTCATTTCTTCTCAATATATGTCGCACTTTGGCATCATTTTAAGGGGCTTATTTCATAGTAAGTTACACAACCCAATATGTGTTTTTGTTTTTTTTTTGCTTATGGGCTAATATTTCATAGTAAGTTCCATAAAATTAGAAACTCATTATTAAGCTTCAAACTATTAGTCCATAAAGAAGACTTCCATAGTAAGGTAATTTATGAAACTTACTACGAATCATATGGACCATCATCATTTGAGTTCTATTTGCCAGCAACAAGTACCTGAGTTTACTTCAAACTAGAATTTCTGCCTTGAAGTTGAGTTCATGTTGTCATGCTTGCACCTGAATTTACTTGTTCTATTGTAATACAGCAACAAGTCAAAAAATACAAAGCACAAGAAAATGGTTCTTCTTTTAGAGATGATGCTGTTGCAAAGGTACTCGGTCCTGATCCATGAGGACGAGTAAGAGGGCTTGGATATGGAGCAGCTCGTCAAAGTTGGAGGGACAAACACAAATGAGAGACAAGGTTAAAAAATTAGAAAATGAACTTGTGGCCTTGAAAAATCAAATGAACAATTTTATTGCAATGGTCGAAAAAGGAGGAAGTAATTCGGTAAGTACCTCAATAGATTTGCTTTTTAAATATTATGACTCTTTTGTATTTATATATTAAGCTTAACATATATTAATTATAGCAGAAAGATGATACAAGTGGTCAACATTCTATCAATAACATGACGCAAAGCAAAAGAAACGAAACAAGTCCAATTATGAATTCTGTTCATAAGACAACACAAAGCAAGAAGAAAGAACATGTAGTTGTTCGCAATTCCAATCAGGAGAGCTCAAAATGCAAATTACTAAGTTGGTTAGACAAAAAAACAGTTGTTGCCACCGGTGAAGTTCTATCAAAGGATCCTAAATTACTGGTACATCATGTGCCGCTTGGTGCTGAATGTTGGAAAGTTTCTGTGCGACATGTAGTAGAGGGCAATGAGAGCGTGACTCTGTATCGACCAACGCGTGAAGCTTTTCTTTCAATACTTTTTTTTTGCTTAAGTCGTGTATGTCTTAAGTAACCTGTTCATAAGATAGAGTCCAGTGTATGTCTGGTTCATAAGATATAGTCCAGCATCAATTCCTATTTATTTGCATGTCTAGTTAAGATAGAGTCCAGTGTATGTCTGCTTCATAATCGGGCTCCAGGATCAGTCTGAAATGAGTGTTAGTACTAGTACTAAACTACAAAGATGCAACCTGCCTATACTTGGATCCCATACCATGATAACAAGGTTCTTCAAAAATTTACAACCCAAATCACCAGTTCCCACCATATATTTTTTTGAGTGTTAGTACTAGTACTAAACTACAGAGATGCAACCTGCCTATCATCCTTTTGGTAAAAAAATGAGTTTTCCCTACAGTCTCAGAAAACCTAGGCTCTAATCCAGCCCCTCATGTTATTGGGTTGGCTCATATCATATTAACTTCCCTTACTGTTCAGTTTCCAGAGACATGCCACATGAAACTTGTCTTGTGAAATATCCATATTCTCCTTACATTAGTATCTTCAGAATGTTCAAATACAATTCTAATTGAGTTGGTATAGTTCTTAGAAATATTCTTGACCAATTAGCAGTGTAATTTACACTTTCATTTCAAAGTCTTCTATCCTTCCGATGTTTTTAGAAGGAACCTCTACTTTAAGGTTATTATTTGGTGACAGGTCCACCTTATGCTAATCACTGAAGTTACTTATTCCTTTACTCCTTGTGACGTATAAAAGGGAGTTCGGAGGTGCATAGATGAACTCTTAGCGTAGAAGACCACCATAATAAGTTGACATTAGGAAATTTGTTGTCATCCAGCACATTGGTGATGGGTGTAAAATTATCCATATTTATGGAACTTGTCTTGTGTATAAGTCTCCTCATTAAACATGTATATAAGTCTCTTTCATGCATTCATTTTATTGGATATTTGTTAATATTATTTTTTATTTTTATTCAGGTAATTAAGCTTAAAGAAGAGGGGAGGCATGCTTCTACAAAGTTTCATATTTTGAGCTCAAGGACTTTAAAATCTTTGAAGGTCTTGAAGTGTCCAACTATAGTGAGATTGAATTTTGCTTTTGTAGTAAGACAAAGTGACTTTGTTTTTATAGTAAGACATTAATTTTGGTTTGAGCTTAATGACTAAGAAAATGACTTTGCTATTGGAAATCCAGTTTAAACACTTTTGCTTTGTGTTAAGCTTCTATCATGTTTGTGTCATCTTATTAATGTGTATGGATTTAGTGCAACTTGTTGGAAGTAAATACTCTCAATATAGATGTGCAATTAGTTTGATTTCGGTTGGAAAAACTGTGAGAACCATATTATAGTCATATTTGATTTTGGTTTATTAATTTATATTTGTAGCTATTCAAATGTGGATATTTTTAAAAAAAACCATAATTACGGCGCGCCTTGCGAGCCACAAAAATGAAACTCATCAACCTTTTAACGGCCCTCATTTTGAGTCATAAACACATAACATTTACGACTTTGGGCTGTAAATGTGAGATAGTAGGTATTTATTTTTAAGTATTTACGACTTGCCATGTGTGCCTTAAATTGAATAAATTGAATTTATTAACGGCCATCACTTCGAGTCGTAAAAGATTAGTATTTACGGCATGCATTATGGGACGTAAATAAGATCCATAGTTTTTCAGCAACTTCTTTTACGGTGTACAATTACCTAAGTTACGGCCTACTTTCACACGCCGTAAATACTCGTACCCTTTTACGGCTGGAGCTTTTACGGTACTACCATGTGAGCCGTAAAATTAGTTTTATGACGCAAATTGTAGGCCGTAAAAGACCTTATTTGGTGTAGTGGGTAGAGCCATATACCACTCAGTGCTCAAGCCATTCCTGATACAATATTTCTCTTCGTATCAAACCAACATCCATTCTGGACTATTCATCCCGTAGTGGTTCTATGACCACAATACTAACTGATTTCCTCATATCTGAAACATACCAAGCCAACACACATAAGCCAACTCAAAATTATGTCGATTCCCATTCACTGAAGTCATCAAGCATACATTGGTAGCATCGCATCATTGTTATTCGTTTTGGTATCATTAAGAATTCATTAAAGCACACAAATCACAGCCCACATATTTAGACTTATTGTATGGAACATCCAATGAGCAGCCAAGAGGATCAACAAATTTTCAGTCAAAGGAGCAACTTAGAATAATTTGGAAGCAACATGGAATAATCGCGGAAGCACTTTGAGTCATCGTAGAGGAAACTTTGATTCATCATGGATGCAACTTTGAGTATTCACGGAAGCAACTTTGATTTAATGCGGAAGCAACTTTGAGTAATCGCGGAAGCAGTCTTTGAATCATCGCGAAAGTAGCTTTGAATCATCTTAGTAGCAACGTTGATTTGCAATAAATTGAATAAGAATCTAAGAACATAAAGCTGTGCTCTGATACCATTAAGTCACGTCTTGATCCCGGAGGATGGAAATATAGCCACTAGGTGTGATACCGTACAAGTCTAGATTGTACTTGTATAAGACAAATCTATTACAGTTCCTGGTATTTCTTAGAAAACAACGACAGTGCAGCAAAACCAAGGAGATAAATTGAAGTCACAATAAGATATGGAGAAATATATCTCTTTATTGATTATCTCAAATGATTACAAGAGTTGCAGCTGAATACAGAGTCTACAACAGATTAAAATACTCTTGAATAGCCAACTGAATATACATTTGCCATTTAGGCTTTACAATCGAACATGTCGACTTTGCTTACAATCTCACTGGTACAACTAAGTTACATTGTTCCATATATTATGTCTTGTATAACACAAGTCATTGGCTTATAAAAAAGAGCTTCTGTGCACCCACTCGATTCATCGATGCCAAGCACTGATCAAACAATTTTTTCCATACACATGCACTTGTAATATTGCCCACAACGTGGGTCGGTACATCATCAATGTACCGGCGAGCGGTGCTGGCCCAACTCACCTAAAAAGACAACACTAAATAATTATGTTATAGAAAATTATTAAAAGTGATCTTTCTCGTTGCCTTAGGGTCAATTTCATGTTTATAGCCGACAAGAAGTAAAGCATGCAATTCTCTTAGCCAACATAATGTAAAGCAATATGGTATCACCCTTTGGTGATTCTTACCCACGGTCGTGTAGCCATCCCTGTACATTTATAATACTTACTCAGCCTGCAGAAGACATTGTTAGGAACAATATCATAATTTAACATAATTGTCACCATTCAGGTGATTTCTTACCAACAACCGACATTCATCCCTGTAATTGAGTAATAACTTACTCTGCCTGCATAAGACATCATTAGCACTGGACCTATCTATATGAAGGTCAATGGCGACATGCCATCTTGGACCGTCTTACTGGTATAACGGCGCTCCTTACAGTGTGGGTAGCTAGCCGACTGAAGGTCCCGTATACCGATGCCAGTACGTCGACACCAATCCTTATTTCTCCTAAGATAAACCGGGCCCGTGGACTCGAATTACCGTTCAAGGAACTACCATGTCGACAAGTTGTCCATAACTATGCAAATATATGCAACTTATCTATGAAGAAATATATAATGCATGATAAGAAAAACGAAGTAATTCAACCACCATTCTCATTCGTATTGCCATCTTTCTCATTCCTGGGTCTTGGTGTAATCAATATTCTACATCGGCGACGGGATAATAGAATGTTGTTATCCAATCTCTTTTCCACATCTTTGATACCATACATCTTTCCAACCGATACTCAATGTACTCACCGTCCAATTCTTGGCGCAAAGTTTACTTCTGGCTAACTTCTAAGCTGCGAGTATATGCTATACTGGAGCTCCCTTTACTGCGAGGTTACTCTATTCGGCATAGTTGCTCCATTTTCGTTGAGTTGCTCCATTTCGTGGAGCTAATAACTTAGCTAATTAAGATTGTCACTTTAGACGATATTATGTCCATCGTTAGCCTCGCCTACATCGAGGCTGGACGAAAGTCAATTGCGACAGGGGCACTGTTGGCGAAGGGCGGACCTCCGACTATTTGAATAGCGTTGCAAACATTGATTTTTTAAGCCATTGTTGGCTAATTGATCTAAAGGATCTTTTCTTTAGAGGGAAAAAAATCTCCCTTTATATCTGTTAAGAAGAAGAAAACAACAAATATTGTAGTACAAAAAAAATTAAAATCATACTTATTATTTTCGTTCGAGAATGATCGTGAGCACTTTGCGTATATAACAATATGTTGATTACGTGTTATAGTCAATTATAGACTAAGAGAAGAGATAAGACAAAATGAATTATCAAGTTGCTAAACCCCTTACGGATTCTCGCATCTATTTATAATAGCATCTTAACAACGAAATACAATACTATATTTACTAGTTGAACACAATCAACCAATTAGTTACAATTAAATGCAACGCATCTTATTGTTCTTATTGTTTCGACTTTGAATGAGACTATATCCAAAACTATTTAGCATAATTGGTTAGATTGCGGAGTTCAAGGGTGCCATTGAGTCATGTTAATCCTATTTTGTTGGTTCCTGAGAAATTAATTAGATGGCCAACACATTTGTGTTGGTGTCCATGAGCTTTTTTTTTTTTTAAATGTTGATTTATTTGTTAGTTGGATTGGAGTCATTGGACAGTGGGGACCAAAAAATTTTAAATACAATAACACCACCTATTTTCAAATAAATGATTAGAAAGTCAAATAATGCACAAATAGAAGACAACTAAATAACAATAATAAAGCACATTTCCGTTGTTCATTTTGGGTGGGTATCCTTTTGTTCGTTAGAAGCATTAAAAGTGCTGGGTCCTTCTGGTCACTAATTTTACTTTTCAAAGCTAAACAAAAATAATTAGCAAAAAGTACTCTTTGTTTTCAATATACTTGCCAGTCCCACCAACTTTCTATTTGCCAGATTTCTCACCCAGAGCCCAGCACCATAGCTGGTATAAGTATTCCAACTTGTCCCAACTATATATAAATGGAGACAAATGTAAGTGTTCTCTAACTTTTAGTCATGGTGTGAGGTGGGCCGGCTGGCCCGGGCTCAGATCAGATTAAGGATCGGATTGGGTCGGACTGATTTAGAATTATAAAATTCGAATTCAGTCCGGATCCAGATCCGGATAAGTTCGGGCCGGATCTGGGTTGGGTCTGGATTAGTCTGCCGGCTGGCCAACTTCAAAAAAAAAAAAAAACATTTCGACCCAGCTTTGAATTTATACTATATTTATTTCCACTTTTAACGCAAATCAAATTGGAACTATTGGCTAGCAGAATGGTCAATAAGAATTTATTGTGGAGATTCCTGGGTTCACGAACACCCCACCCCCCCTCTAACTCCTGTATTAATTGAAATTTTTTATCAAATATATATCGGGCCGGGCTGGGCCACGAGCCTGAAAAAGTTTAACCCAGCCCAGAACCAGTTTGGAGTACGGGCCGGATCGTGCTATACCGAGTCCTATCCATTGACCCAGCCCGAACCCGGATGCAATGTGGGCCAGGCTGGGCTAGCCCGTTGACCGGGCCCAGGCCAACCCAGACCGGTTTTGACCGGGTCGGATCAGGACTGGTTTCCGGACCGTCCGGGCTAATACACACTTTGAACTTTTAGCAAAGTTGGTAATGGTTTAAAGTATCGGCCGATACCGATACCGATCCGATACGGCCGATACCAATACAATTTGGCATGTCCCGATCCAATACCGACCGATGCCCGATATTGACCGATACCGACATTGGTGGTCTCTTTCCGATCAATTCGGCGAAGAAAATTAAACAAAAAAGACAAATCAGCAAGGGTTTAAAGCATAATATGGTTGTAAAAGCATATAAAAAGAAGAAAATCAATCTATTGTATGTAAAACCAATCGCTAAGGTTGAGCATTATTTCATTTAATTTCAAAACTACTAAGAAATAACACTGAAAATACTTAAAATTATACCTAAATGTATAAAATATATGTTTTTAAATGTAAATAATTTATTAATTATTATTTATTTTTCGATACCAAAAAATTCGATACTCCGATCCGAAACCACCGATACTACCGATATCTTCGATACCAATACTCATAGAATAGTCCAATATCGATTCCGATATCGATAGTGTGAACCTTCTACTTGGTAAGTTCAATAAAATTGTCTACGATTTATTTATTTAAGATCATTACAAAATTACAAGTCACTACAAAATTGCAAAATCATGTTTTTTTTTTAATTTTTCTTTCACAAAAAACGACCATTACAAAATTACAAATCACTGTCCATATACTGGCAACCAATATAACGTCCGCGCATCCTTCAGAAGATGAAGACGATAATCAAACAATAGAGTTCTTCGAAGAAGAACCCTGGGCTCAACGCCTAGGCGCACAATGAAAATCTTGCTTTGAATTACGAGAACCCCCTACCGAAGTCGAAGTCGAGCAGATCGACCTCGAGGATGGATCTTCATCCAAACCTATTTTCATTAGCAAGAGCTTGGCAGGAAAGGACCGAGAATCTTTGGTCTAACTGGTCAAAGAATACATCGACGTCTTCGCCTGGAGTTACAAAGGCATGTCGGGGCTCGACCCACAAGTCGCAATGCACAAGATTA
The DNA here is from genome assembly GCA_029216955.1 of Iris pallida. Classification (NCBI taxonomy): domain Eukaryota; kingdom Viridiplantae; phylum Streptophyta; class Magnoliopsida; order Asparagales; family Iridaceae; genus Iris; species Iris pallida. Next base: position 11,414,723 of record JANAVB010013597.1, on the reverse strand, counting down.
ATATCTTACCTGACGCTAAGCCCGTTAAGCAGCAACAACGATGCTTCCGTCCCAATATTATGGACGCTATTGACAAAGAAGTAGATAAACTCCTGGCCAGCGGATTTATTCGCGAAGCGCAACATCCGGAGTGGGTAGTCAACGTCGTCCCCGTCACCAAGAAGAATGGGAAGATCCGAGTCTGTATTGACTTCCGAGACCTCTACTCGGCTAGCCCGAAGGACGAGTTTCCCCTCCCGATCACCGACATAATGATCGACAATACATGTGGCTCGAGCGCATGTCCTTCATAGATGAGTACTCGGGCTACAACCAAATCAAGATGTTCCCAGACGACAAAAAGTACACGTCGTTCAGGACTCCGAAGGGGGTGTACTGCTACACAGTAATGCCCTTTGGCCTGAAGAATGCAGGTGCCACATACCAAAGAGCTATGAGCACCATCTACCGCCAGTACCTCCGCAAAAGAGTCGAATGCTATCGCCGTCAAGAGCCGTCTTCGAGGCAATCACCTACAAGATCTGAAGACGGTCTTCGATCTCATGCGGGCACATCAGCTCAAGATGAACCCCGCCAAACCCTTCCTTGGGGTTTCCAGTGGAAAGTTCTTGGGCTTCATTATCACTGCAAAAGACATCTGTAGGATGTGGAAAATTATGACACGCTGTCATTTTAATCCATACGCTCAAAGCCATATGCTCAGTCCAAGCTATACGCTCAAAGTCATATGCTCAGTCAAGGCCATACGCTCATCTACAGGCCATACGCTCAATGAATATTTTATTATTTTCTGGGATGACAGTACGGCATATATTTAATAAAGGATGAATCTGACACATCGTCTTTTGTGCAAAGGCAGCTGTCCAATGGAGACTAGCCGTCATATAGGTTTTCAAAGAGTTGGTTTTGTCTTTTACGAGGACAGCTCAGCAGATCATTAATGCAAAGCCATCATTACTGTCAGTTTTGACAGTCTGTCAGCCGTCATATCTGCAGTCACGACGCTCGAGAAAATCTTTTGACAGTTATTTGAAGATATGGCTTATCAGAGAAGATTGATGATGGCCACGTGGCTCCTTCTTCAGTGAGCGTATGAAGTCTATACGACTCCTTCCTTCTTCATTGAGCGTATGAAGTCTATACGACTCCTTCCTTCTTCATTGAGCGTATGAAGTCTATACGACTCCTTCCTTCTTCAGTGAGCGTATGAAGTCTATACGACTCCTTCATTCTTCAATGAGCGTATGAAGTCTATACGACTCCTTCCTCATCAAGTGAGCGTACGACTCCTTTCTTCTCCAGTAAGCATATCAGCTTTATTTTGTTTCTACATCATCCAAGTCAGCGTATAACTCTCCTTCAACGAGGCAGCGTATTACAGCAACCATATCCAGGATTACAGTCAACACACGTTCTCACGTGTCCAGTACCAGTTATCCACTTCTCTAGAAGTTATGCAACGTGGCATCCAGGCCATCAATCTCTCCTGAACATGCTCCACTACTTTCAACCGCACGCTAATGTGTCTCCATCAGAATTCGCCACGCGTCCCTGCAGTTATGCACACGTCAAGTAACTACCTGAGCGTATGCTTAAGGACAGTTATCCTGAACTCTATAAAAAAGAGTTTCTTCATCTTCATCAGACACTACAGACAATTTCAGAGAGAACAGAGAGATTTCCCAGTTGCTGTCCAAGTTCTTCAAAGTTCGAGTATTCTTCATCGCATCGTCCAAGGGATAAAGTAATCGTCTTCTAGATTAGATTCCTACAGTTGTAATTTTCTCAGATACAAAATAAATAAAGTGAATTTATTTATGGAAAACAAATTGGCGACTCTGCTGGGGAAAGCTGTCTCCTCCAATGAGATAGCAACAACTCAATACGATACTTCGTCGATCGGCTTGACGAAGAAGACGATGGTTGTACAATTCGACCAATCGGCTTATGAAGAAATGCTCAAGGCGAAGGAGGGCCGCACTGCTTCCTCCGCTCTTCCTGCTGCCAAGAAGAAGGGACACTCCGTCTATGTCCCTAAGTCTTCTGCAGCAGTCCGAGACGCTTCTGTCACTTCTCATGCTGACAAGAACACGTCTTCAACTTCCATGAAGCACACTTCGGCTTCTCGGAACACAGCAACAGTGGCTTCTCCTAGTCACACTGACAAAGTTGGTTCTTTAACCAAGTCAGCGTGTACAAGGAAAACCATCTCTGGACATGTCAAGGTCCCTTCTCCCTCTATTCTTACGACAGCAGTCGGCTCTTTAGCCATTAATGACTCTGAGCGTATGGCATTCAAAGGGCAGCGTACGGCAAAGGCAGCGTACAAAAGCCAACATCAGGCAGCATACGCTGAGCCAAAGCCAGTGTATGCTAATAAAAAGGCAGCGTATGACCAGAAGTCCAAATTAAAGTCAGCGTATGCTAACAAATACAGTCCTTTGACTGTTTCTCAAAATCAGATTGGGGGTTCTCTTCCGCAGAACATACAAATGATTCCCCCTCAACTTGCACATCTTGTGCCAACCAAGGAGAAAGACTCTTTAGTCAACTCCTCTACTCCTAAGGTCTTTACCTCTGGAGTTAATTTGACTAGTACTCTTACTAGATCAAACAATGGAAAACACCTTTTGGCTAATTCCTCCAAAGATGGATTATTACCGACTCCTAGTCGGAATAATACTCATCTTCCTTCTCTCAAAATTTCTCGGTCTGAAAAAGGCAAATTACAAGTATCCAAGACTGATATCAAAGTCAAATCTCCTACGGATCTTCGTAATAAGCTTAATCAGAATCGGTTCGGTTTCACTGAGACAAGTATATTAGACCCTGATGCAGAATATGCCAAGAACTATGTGGCTCAAATTAATCAGTCTTTATACACTCAGGAACCAAGAAGACAGAAGAACAAAAGACAAGTTTCTACACAGAAACTATCTTCAAATACTTCCCAATCTGTTCCTACAGATCTCCGGGAATATTTGCAAAATAAACAGAGAATTGACACTCCATCAGGCTATGATATTGCTCATATTTGCCATGAAAAACATGGTTGCAACTTCCAACCTCGAGTTGTAATTCAATGTTGTTGTTCACCAAAAAGACAATCTGTTTTCGAACGGATTCAATATGAACCAATGTTGGATGAAGATGAACCTCTTTATGCTTCTGTCAACATGACTTCCAGAAATATTGGGGGTAGCATACGGTCTGATGCTATATCAGACTCTGAAGATGGTGTTTATCTCGGCACTCGATCCAGGACCGGAGCCTTGACCAGAGCCTCTTCTTCTTCTCATCCAAGTGGTAATCCGGAGATCACAGAAGACTTCCTTGGAGAGTCCAATTTTCCAGTATTGACTCCTGTAAAAAGCCCTGGAAAAGATACTGATTCATACAGTGATGATTCAGAACAGACTGTTTCATCATCTATTCCTCGAATGATTACCACTTACATGGCAGAGGGCGATCATGAACCCTCAACTAACACCGAAGCTCACGAACAAAGGATTTCTTCCTTAGAACAACAGTTGAGAGCTATGGCAGATACGTTGAATGCTATGCACACTCTTATGCAATCTCAGCATCAAACTCAGCAAGTCCAACAGACAGCTCCTCCAGTTATATTAAATACTCCTGTTGTTCCAAACCCGAAATCCTCTACTATTCCGGGGGTACAATCTAATGTTCCTGAACAACCCACTCCAAGTCAGTTTGGAGCAGGGGGTGGTACATATGCTGCAGTCCCTCCTCCTAATTACACTCAACAAGTTACAACTCCCCAATCTTCTAGAATTGTTTCTGAAGAGTTAAAGAATCTCCGAACTCAATTCGAGGCATTCAAACAAAAGGATGGTTTGCAAAGGTTAGGTATCAAGCAACCTTACCCGATAGAATGGAAGCAGGTATCGTATCCACCAAAATACAAACCTCCGACCATCTCTTTCTATGATGGGACAACCTCCCCAAGTCAGTTCATTAATCATTTTGAAGTAATGACTGATCAACTGCAACCAAGTGACGCCCTCCTTACTCGGGTGTTCATTGGATGTCTCAAAGGAACGGCTTATGAATGGTATAGAAGTCTCCCTGATGGGTGCATTACCTCATTTGCCGGTTTCAAGCAAATGTTTCTTGAACGATTCTATGAAGGGCTCAACGACATGACCATGTCAGCCCTCATAAGAATTAAACAGAAAAATAACGAAACCACCGAGGACTTCATTGAAAGATTCAGAAGAGAAGCCCTCAAAATGCCTCTCGAAACTCCCGATGCTGTTACCATCGACACTTGCAAGTCGAATCTTTTACCAATTATCAGCATGTGGACAGGGTCCACTCAGTTCCAAGATTGGCCTTCTTTCATTGTCAGTGCCAAGGCTACCGAGGTCAGTGCTAAGACCTTCAAGGGTCTGGGGGTACAAATGGCTCCCAAAGAATCAAATCAGAGTGCTAGCAATAGTACTCGACCCAACAATCGCAAAGGGAAAGAAGCTCTTGAAGTCAATCTCCAAAACAGTAGTCAAGAGGTAAAGACTACCCAAGCTACTCCAGCTCCAACAAATCAACAACAGAGATCTCCTCGGCCGAAGGAAGAATATTCTTTCGACGATGATGATGTTCAGGGTATCTTTGAATACTTACTCAAAGGTAATAAGATTCAATTGCCAGAAATTAAAAAGCCTGATGAAGCCAATAAGATAGATCATCCAAAATACTGTCCATATCATAGAATGCTGGGTCATACAATCCGGTCTTGCTATGTATTAAAAGGGAAGATTCAAGAGATGATTAAATCAGGAGCTGTGACATTAACACCCAAAGACAAAACAGTCACAGCAAATGTAATTTCAATGCAGTTCGGTGACTTCCCTCCCTTAATGGTGGAAAGTGGGATTGTTCCTATCCCCAAAGCAACTCTCGAAGTTATAAACATCCCACCAGCACAGAATGACAGACTTGTTCCTGTCACAACTAAGAAAGGAGAGATCATGTGGATTCACCCGGATTTAATGACGGAGTTTGAAACGTCTTCCTCTTCTCCTCGGAAGATTTTCTCATCTAAAAAGAAGCTCGGGAAGACTAAGTCATGCAATGTGACTTCTAGTTTCACACCCGATTTTTATCTAACCTCTACTTTCATCTCAGCAGGAAATTTACTCCCTACGGAGATAAAATCTGTACCTCAATTTGAAGATAGGTACAAACCTGCTTTTCATTTATACAGTTCACAATCTCGTGAATTGATGGCGAAGATGGGTTATGATCTAGCCACTGCTCCGGGTTTGAACTCAGGCAAGGGACTCCGAGCACCTTTAGCCATCACTATGAGACATAATCAATCTCGTGTTGGCCTTGGTTTCTGGAATGAAGCTCTCATCAAACATAAAAGAACCAAGAGCAAAATAAAGAATTGCAGCATGGTTTCCATAGACCTTGAACCAGAATCTGAAGTTGAAGTTCATGCTGGAACTCGGTCAGGAAAAGTATATCTGAAAGATTATGCTGAAGTTCTTGAAGAAACTTCTGAAGTCTCTCCGGTTACAGCTTCAACTCCAATCTCTACTGAAGAGCCTTTAAATATTCCTGTTGAGACAGTTCCTTCTAAACCAACAGCAGCTGACAAAGGCAAACAACAAGTCCGCTTCGACAAACCATTGAAGAAGTCATCTCCTACAGGACTTGAAAAGCCTTATAATTTTGATATATTGGCTCAACTAGCTAATACCCCAGCTAAATTATTAATCTTCGAGCTCTTACGCCTCTCTAAAGAGATTCGAGAAACTTTAAGTGAAGCACTGCTGCAAGCAGAAACCTGCTTAACTCTTCTCAAGAAATTGGAAACAGAACCTGTTTCTCATTGCCATAATGTATTGGAATTTATTCCAAACATTACCTTTACGCAGGACGATATGCTGCTAGAGGATAATCGACATGACCATCCTTTATATCATACAGGATATATTGATTCTATGAAGGTTGATCGTCTCCTGATTGATCCAGGATCTGCTCTCAGTATTATGCCAAAAGCTATGCTAGACGCACTGAAGATACCTGTACATAGCCTTTCCAGCACTATCACTACCATCTTGGGATTTAATCAAGGAAAAAGTGAGCCTTTGGGCAAGATTCGTCTCAAATTTCAAATAGGCGATCTTCGCACTAAAGTTACTTTTTACATCATCGACAATCATGGATGCTCATACAATGCTCTGTTGGGAAGACCATTCTTGCATGAACATAATGTCGTTCCTTCGACCCTTCATCAGTGTTTCAAATATGTTGATGATAATGGAGAAGTTCAAAAGGAAGTTGCGGATCTCTATCCATTCAAAGGAGTTGAAGCTTACTTCAATGACGCTCGCATGTACAAAGATGAATACTCAAAAGTCTTACAAGCTATGGATAATGATGATGAGATAGCAAAAGTTGGCACTTTTGTTATTCCTGTAAAAGGGCGTATCACTCCTCCGCAGTCTGTTAGATCATCCGAAGAAGGCTTACTGATAATTCCTGTTAGTGGACGTATTACTTCATCACCTGCTCAGGCTTCACAAGGTTCACTGATAATTCCTGTCAGTGGACGTACTACTGTACCGTCTTCCCAAGCTCCACAAGGCTCACTGATAATTCCTGTCAGTGGACGTACTACTCCCCTCCACCTTCTCAGGCTAGATCAGATGCTCTAGTCATTCCAGTCAGTGGACGTACTACTTATCCACGATCTTCTTCAAGGGAGCTCATCTCTTCTGAGCCTTTTGTTATCGATCTTAATCGAAACAAAACTTCTGATCGCTCTTCCTCTCACCCTTTTGTCATTAATTTGACTAAGTCTGATAAGGCTCAGCCTTCTGTTGTAAATACAGTATTTAATATTAATGAAGCATCTCCTTTGCAGTATATTGATGTCTGTAATCATGTACAAAGTTATTTACAATTGCTAGATAACTTGGAGTCATTAACTATAAGGGTTGTTCAAACTCTTCATACAGACGTATCATTGGAATCCATACAAAAATCATACTTCGTGGTCCCTGCTAGAAAAAAGGGAGAAAATCCGATCTTCTTTTATAAAGGACCCCAGAATCCTCCTAACTTGGAAGAAGATGACATAAACGATGATACTGGAAGGTTACAACTGTGTCGCTACAGTCAACAATCCAAAAATATCATCAAGAATATGGGTTATGACTTTAGAACCAGTCTCAATAATGGAAAAGGAAGAAGAATGCCTGTTCGAATTCCTCCATTAAAATACGGAAGGACAAAATGTGGTTTAGGTTACATTGCTCCTACTTCCTTTATCAAGATAGTCCATGAAGATTCAAAGTCCGATAAAGACGAACGATCTGAGTCTTCTGATTCTCTCTCTTGGGATTCTGACACGAGTATTGGCGATCTTCATCGTTCTATTTTGTCCGTCAATATGGTCTCTGTTGATGGCCCGCAGGAAAATGATGAAGATGAGGATGATTTTGAAATATCACCCGAATCGGAACAATGGGCTCAAAGATTAGATAATCAATGGGAATTCAGGTTCGAGCAGAGAGAACCTCCTACCGAAGATAAACTGATCCAAATTGATGTTGGTGAAGAAGGTTCTCCTAAACCAATATTCATCAGTGAAAGTCTTTCAGAAACAGATAAGCAAGACATGATCAAGCTTATTCGTGATTATATCGATGTCTTTGCCTGGAGTTACGAAGATATGCCAGGACTAGATCCGAAGATTACAATGCACAAACTCAATATCATGCCAAATGCTAAACCGGTCAAACAACAACAGCGACGATTTCGTCCAGACATTATGGATGCAATTGAAGCTGAAGTCAACAAGCTTATGGCTTCTGGATTTATTCGAGAGGAACAAAATCCTGAATGGGTGGCTAACATCGTTCCTGTCCTTAAAAAGACTGGCAAGATCCGAGTCTGTATAGACTTTCGCGATCTCAATGCGGCTTGTCCTAAAGACGAGTTTCCTCTTCCAATTACTGATGTCATGATCGACAATACATGTGGTTTCGAACGAATGTCATTTATGGATGGGTATTCGGGATACAACCAGATCAAAATATTTCCAGATGATGAAAAACACACTTCCTTCAGAACGCCGATCGGTACATACTGTTATACAGTGATGCCGTTTGGTCTCAAGAATGCAGGAGCAACATATCAGCGAGCAATGAGCACTATATTCTGCGAACATCTCCGAAAAATAGTCGAATGCTATGTTGATGATATTGCAGTCAAAAGTCGACGAAAGGAGGATCATATCCAAGATTTGAAGACTATCTTTGATTTAATGCGTCAGCATCAACTTAAAATGAACCCTACTAAGTCCTTCCTGGGCGTCTCTAGTAGTAAATTTCTCGGCTTCGTCATTACCGCTAAAGGTATACACGTGGATCCCGAGAAGATCAAAGCCATTCAAGAGATACGTCCTCCACGCACCTTAAAAGAGCTACGAGAATTTCAAGGAAGAATTGCTTATATCAGGAGATTCATTTCCAACTTATCAGGACGCTGCAGACCATTCAACAAACTTCTGAAGAAAGGTGTATCTTTCGTCTGGAACGAAGAATGTCAAAAAGCATTTGACGATATTAAACAGTATCTCATGAACCCTCCAGTTTTGGTACCTCCCGTCTCGGGGATACCATTTCTTCTATATGTTCGAGCCATGGATCATTCTCATGGTGCATTACTTGCCCAGAAAAATAAAGATGGCCATGAACAGGCTATTTATTATCTCAGTCGCACAATGACGGGTGCTGAACCGCGTTATTCTCCAATCGAGAAAGAATGCTTAGCATTAATCTTTGCTGTTCAGAAAATGCGACTTTATATTATCGGTCAAATGATTCATGTCATTTCCAGAGTGAATCCCATCAGGATTATGATGAAGAAACCTGGTATTCTCAACTCCAGACTAGCTAATTGGGGAATCTTGTTAGCTCAATACGATATGCATTATATTCCTCAGAAGTCGGTTAAAGGACAGGCTCTTGCTGATTTTCTGGCTGCTCATGCAATTCCAGAAGATTCTAAATTATATGATGAGATTCCTGATGAAGTCTTGGATTCAAATCTGATTTCTGAAGAAGTTCCTACCTGGCGTCTATTCTTTAATGGAGCATCTAGAATAGGTCCTAACGGCAATATTGTCGCTGGAGTTGGGATTGTTCTTGTATCCCCAGAAGGACTAACTATTCAGAGGGCTTATTCTCTAGATCAATCATGTTCAAACAATGTAGCCGAATACAATGCATTACTCATTGGTCTTCAACTTGCTAAACATCTAGATATTCAATATTTGAAAGTTTATGGAGACTCCAAGCTTATTGTCAATCAGATCAGAGGAACGTATGAAGTTCGTCATCAGGATTTGATACCTTATCATCGAGCAGCACTCTCTATAGCCTCATCTTTTGAAGACTTCTTTATTGAACATGTTCGACGAGCCTATAATGCAGAAGCTGATGCTTTAGCTAATCTTGCTGCTGTATTAGCTATACCAATCAGACGTCAGCAAGTAATAGTAGTTTATAACCGAGAACTATTCTATGTTGAGAATAATTTGGCTTTGGCTTCCCTCACAAACCAGACAAAGATTCTTTCAACCTTGATGCTGGATCAAAGTTTGACAAAATGCCCTCGTCTTCCTCTGATTCTACTATGGAATATGTCTTTTCTAATGAAACAGAAGCCATAATTGAAGACTGGAGACGTTCGTTTATAGATTTTGTTTTGTATGATATACTTCCTGATAATCCGAGTGAAGCAGCGTCTATTCGACGTCGATCTCTCAGATTCTATTATAATCATACGACGAAAATATTATATCGTCGGTCTTACGACGGTCTTCTCCTCCGATGCATTGCCGGTGAAAAAACACAACAGATAATTCGTGAAGAACATAATGGTGTTTGCGGAGCTCATCAACCAGGTCCTAAACTTCAAGATCGTATCCGATGTATGGGTTATTATTGGCCCACGATGGTGGCTGACGCTATTCAATATGCTCAGAAATGTAAAGCCTGTCAAATCCATGCAGACTTTATTCATCAACCGTCAGAGTTCTTACATCCAACAGCGGCATCATGGCCCTTTGAAGCTTGGGGCATGGACGTCATTGGTCCCATCAACCCACCATCATCAAGAGGACATCGGTTTATTTTAGCAATAACCGATTAATTTTCCAAATGGACTGAAGCAATCCCGTTATCTGAAGTTAAAACTTCTAATGTTATCAACTTCGTCAAACATCATGTTATCTATCGATTTGGTGTTCCTCGGCGTATTATCTATGATAACGGACCGCAGTTCGTCAGTCAGAAATTTACTCGATTCTGCGACGATCATCGGATTAATAATTTAGCTTCTACAGCATATAATCCAGCAGCCAATGGATTGGCAGAAGCTTTCAATAAAACAATCATCAAACTCTTGAAAAAGTTCGTTTCTTCCAACAAACGCAACTGGAGCGAGAAGCTTGGTGAATGTTTATGGGCCTACCGTACCACAGTTCGCAATACGACTGGATGTACACCTTTCTCTTTAGTATATGGGTGTGAAGTTGTTCTTCCCCTTGAGATCCAGATTCCTTCTCTGAGAATTGCAATCTCCAATGAACTGACAAGAGAAAACAATGATCGTCTTCGACTTCAAGAGTTGGAAGCTCTATATGAAAAATGATTGTATGCTCAACAAAATATCGAGCTGTATCAGGCCCGAATCTCCAAAGCTTTTAACCGGAAAGTCAAAATCAGAGCATATCAGAAGGAAGAACTGGTCCTTACTGTCAGACGTCCTATGACCATGACATATATGAGCAAAGGCAAATTTGATGCGAAATGGGAAGGCCCATTCGTAGTGAACAAAGTCTTCTCTAACGGAGCATACCAGCTTGCCTCTATGGATGGGAAAGTCATGATGATGCCTATTAATGGCAAATTCTTAAAGAAATATTATGTATAATATTTTCATCATTCCCCAGCAAATATAAAATCCTTCTTTACAAAAGTTATTTCGATATCGTTATCCCCAGAGGAAATTGATATTCCACCATGTATCATCTTCCCAGAGAATTTGATATTTTGTTTTATTAGATCTCCAGTGGTTTTAATAAAGATCTTGTATAGAAAATCATGTCCATATTACCTCTGAATTTTCTATCTCAAATATTTAGTCTTTTTGATTTCTGAGTCTAAAGATCAGTGAATAAAGGCAAAATTGATGTAAAGTGGGAAGGATACATCGTAAACAAAGTTTCTTTTGACAAATTCTTCAAAAAAAAAAGAGTACATCATCATGGAAGATCACTGTCATCCTTCTCATACTTGGGACAAGGGCCACATACATAATCAGCAAAAGAATTTAATACATCTTTTCCTGACCGCACCAAGAACTGACAGACAGCCAGCCTCATTGCTTCTTCTTCTTCGGTTTCTCCTGGTTCGTCCAGGAAGTCGAGGATATCTTTTGGCAGCTTGGGAGTAGATGAGCTTTCGCCCATTTCCTTCTTCTGTGGAGGAAGATGCTCTTTAGCACCTTCAGTAACTTCAGAGACGACTTCAGTCTTCTTTGTATTCTTTTCAGAAGACATTGTGGATAAAAGAGGATGATATATGATTCTTCTACTCAAATATATGCTCTATTTATAGGCATATGGTTACAAAGATCGAAGGGACGTATTCTTTCCCGGGATTCAGTTCATCCATTCATTTCTCACATTCATTCGACGATTCATACATTCATTAATACTTGACGGTTCATCCGTTCATTTATTACATTCATTCGACGGTTCATCCGTTCATCATTTCCTAAACGGTTCGTCCGTTCATAATCTTCTATCAATTTATCAAGTGGGAATTCGTTATTTATCATATTTTCATAACCTCTGAATCAATTCCGAATCTACTTACTCATTTGTCATGTTTTGACCTCTGCATAGAAACCAATCTATTTTCTTTCGAGTTTCTATATATTATCATGTCCATAATACCTCTGATAATATTATATACTCTAAAACAGAAAAGATAATTTTATTATCTATCATGTCCACAATTTATCCACAAATACAAATCATTGAGCATAGAAGAATTGTCATTTCCATTTCACTATAAAAAGTCTATTACATTTTCTTAGACTTTCTTACAAATCATAATGGAAATCTATTACAAATCTTGGATTTTCATTCTACACCACAACGATAACCGAATAGAGATCTATCTTCTTCTTTGGATCTTCTCCGTCGGACCTTCTCCGTCAGGTTTGTTGTTGGTGGCAATTTCTGACTGTCTGGGTCTCAGTCACGACCAGATCAGCAGGAATCAAACTCTGGTCTTCTCTCTCAGACGAGAGGAGAACCACAGAGTATGGCAGCCCGAAGTCGTGGTGCTGCCAATACAATTGGTGGATGGGGGTAACCCCTCAAGGAAGACAGGAATGTATCCAAACCTTGGGATACAATTTCTAGTTCTCCCGTGAAAGGAACTCTACTACCCGATTTCTCGGTAGTAGAGTTGACTCCACCATCCAACTCTCGTGTATAAAGGCTCTTCCTACCATCTGAGGAAGACCTTTCTATCCCACGAAGAGTTCTGAGTTGTCTGATGTACGCGTCAAAAGCGTATGAGCTCCCTGATGTTGGTGTCAGAAGGACATTCTCTACAGCATCCACATCACCAATGCCAGTTCTGAAGAAAATCTTTAGCCAAGTTTCTGCGGAAAACAGCATAAAGAAGAGAATTAAATCAACAGAAATGTCATATGAAACATACTGGTTGGTCAAGCACGCTCAGAGACAGAAAGCTTATTTTCAACAGCAAAAACAGTACATGTATTATGCCGGACTTACCTTCAAGTTTGACGCAAAGAATTGGCAAACTGATGTCTGACATATTGCTCAGAATTCGAACATTTAGAAGCTTTTGCTTTCCGATTCGAGAGTGAAATCTCACGTTCATTTTCAGAGAAGAGAAGAAGAAAAAGAAGATGGGGATGAGTTCTGTGAAACTCTTCTGTCTATTTTAAAGTATGGAGCGCAAGCCTATTCTTGGGAAGGATCCACAAATAACGCTCATAAAATATCCAATGAGTGCCACGTGTACTTTGGAAACCAACATAGCCTTAGAAATATTCAAAAAGTGCTTTCCACAATATTGGAAGATAGCGTAACCTACAGCTATTTATTCGATGACGAAGGGCTCCGGTTCTTTGCCTCCAAAGGTGGGGTCACCATGGGCACAAAAACCTAATTTTCGTGCTTCTTCTTCAGCCGCTTCCTTTGGAGTCATGGTTACAAGAAATATAAATGTCAAAAACTGAATTTTCTCAGTTTATATAACAAAGCTGGCTGGCGGTTCATATTCCTCCATAAATCAGATTCAATCAGTCTCGAAAAATGAAGAGTCATCATGACATTTAATAAATTCATTTTTGCATAAACAGATTTAATGCCAGCGTGTCAAGACTCATTCCCACTTTTTTATTCAAAGTAATTTCGAACTTTTGAAACTCATAAAGTTCGAAAACTTTGAAGGGGGTCTTGTAGGATGTGGAAAATTATGACACGCTGTCATTTTAATCCATACGCTCAAAGCCATATGCTCAGTCCAAGCCATACGCTCAAAGCCATATGCTCAGTCAAGGCCATACGCTCATCTACAGGCCATACGCTCAGTGAATATTTTATTATTTTCTGGGATGACAGTACGGCATATATTTAATAAAGGATGAATCTGACACGTCGTCTTTTGTGCAAAGGCAGCTGTCCAATGGAGACTAGCCGTCATATAGGTTTTCAAAGAGTTGGTTTTGTCTTTTACGAGGACAGCTCAGTAGATCATTAATGCAAAGCCATCATTACTGTCAGTTTTGACAGTCTGTCAGCCGTCATATCTGCAGTCACGACGCTCAAGAAAATCTTTTGACAGTTATTTGAAGATATGGCTTATCAGAGAAGATTGATGATGGCCACGTGGCTCCTTCTTCAGTGAGCGTATGAAGTCTATACGACTCCTTCCTTCTTCATTGAGCGTATGAAGTCTATACGACTCCTTCCTTCTTCATTGAGCGTATGAAGTCTATACGACTCCTTTCTTCTTCAGTGAGCGTATGAAGTCTATACGACTCCTTCCTTCTTCAGTGAGCGTATGAAGTCTATACGACTCCTTCCTCATCAAGTGAGCGTACGACTCCTTTCTTCTCCAGTAAGCGTATCAGCTTTATTTTGTTTCTACATCATCCAAGTCAGCGTATAACTCTCCTTCAACGAGGCAGCGTATTACAGCAACCATATCCAGGATTACAGTCAACACACGTTCTCACGTGTCCTGTACCAGTTATCCACTTCTCTAGAAGTTATGCAACGTGGAATCCAGGCCATCAATCTCTCCTGAACATGCTCCACTACTTTCAACCGTACGCTAATGTGTCTCCATCAGAATTCGCCACGCGTCCCTGCAGTTATGCACACGTCAAGTAACTACCTGAGCATATGCTTAAGGACAGTTATCCTGAACTCTATAAAAAAGAGTTTCTTCATCTTCATCAGACACTACAGACAATTTCAGAGAGAACAGAGAGATTGCCCTGTTGCTGTCCAAGTTCTTCAAAGTTCGAGTATTCTTCATCGCATCGTCCAAGGGATAAAGTAATCGTCTTCTAGATTAGATTCCTACAGTTGTAATTTTCTCAGATACAAAATAAATAAAGTGAATTTATTTATGGAAAACAACATCCATGTCGACCTCGAGAAGGCTAAAGCCATCCTTGACTTCGACCTTTCGAAGAACCTTAGAAACTTCGAGGCCTGCAGGGACGTCTCGCATACATCTGAAGGTTTATTGCGAACCTATGAAGAAGGGAGTCTCCTATGTCTAGACGAAAGAATGTCAGAAAGCCTTCGACGACATTAACGCTTATTTGACGAGCCCCCCAGTCTTGGTGGCACCCGTCACAGGCAAACCATTTCTACTCTATGTCCGCGTAATGGACCATTCCCTTGGCGCTTTGTTGGCCTAGAACAATGATGCGGGACACGAGCAAGCCATCCACTACCTCAACAGGACAATGATCGGGGCCGAACACCGGTACAACCCCGTTGAAAAAGAATGTCTAGCGCTAGTGTTCGCTATCCAGAAGACTCGCCATTATGTCTCGGGACAGACAATTCATGTCATCTTCTGAGTCAATCCGCTCAGAGTCCTTATGACAAAGCCGGGAGCCCTAAATTTCTGATTGCCTACTTGGGCGATATTATTGACACCATATGACACGGTATTTGTCCCACAAAAGGCTGTCAAGGGCCAAGCACTGGCCGATTTCCTAGCCGCGCACCCAATTCTAGAATCGTCCAGACTGTTTGAAGACATTCTAGATGAAGTGCGAGAATCAAACATTACCGAAGAGAACCCTGTTTGGCGGATGTTCTTTGACGGTGCTTCAAGAACAGGCCCCAAAGGCCAGATCATCGCAGGAGTGAGGGTAGTCCTGATCTTCCCCGACAAGTTGGTCATCCAGCGCGCCTCTTCCCTTTCAGGGCCATGCTCCAACAATGTTGCAGAGTACAATGCCCTCATCATGGGACTCCAGTTAGTAAAATAGCTGGGGGTAGAATACCTCGAGTCTTACGGTGACTCGAAGCTTGTTGTCAATCAAGTTTGAGGACAATATGAGATCCGCCATGAAGACCTGTTCTCTTATCATAAAACAACGTTGGACATCATCTCAACCTTCGTTGAATTCTTCATAGAACAAGTGCCTCAGCTACAAAACTTAGAAACCGACGCTCTGGCCGGCCTCGCTGCCTCATTAGCAGCACCGATCGACATGCAATACTTCATTACAGTGGTGGGCCGGGATTTGGAGTACCCCAAAAACAATCTGTGTATATGGGCGAACCATGCCATACAGATGCCAGCATCAATGTCAGAGACTAGAGGTTCCTGTTCATCGACTTTGCCGTCTACGGAATTCTGGAGGACCCAAAAGAAGCAGTCTCAGTCAGAAGGCGCTCACTCCGGTTCTATTACGATACGGCCACTAAAATTCTATACCGACGCTCCTACGATGGACTTCTCCTCCGATGTCTATCAAACGAAGAAGCAGTCGAAGCTCTTCGAGAAGCCCATAACGGAACATGCGGAGCTCACCAACTCGGTCCTAAATAGTACCGACTTCGACGCATGGGCTATTATTGGCCCACCATGATGGCCGACGCTGTCGAGTATGCAAAGAAATGTCGTGCTTGCCAGCTACACGCCGACTTCATCCACAGACCGTCAGAGCCTCTACATCCCACGGTCACCTCTTGGCCATTTGAAGCTTGGGGCATGGACGTAGTGTGACCTATCACCCCTCCCTCATCCAGGGGACACCGCTTTATCCTAGCAATCACCGATTACTTCTCTAAATGGACAAAAGCAGTACCATTGATAGAGGTAAAAATCTCAAAGGTGATCAGCTTCATCAAGCATCACATCATCTACCATTTTAGGGTACCCCGGAGGATCATCCACGACAATGGTCCACAATTCATCAGCCATGTGTTCAGTAGATTCTGCAACAAGAGTCCAGAATGTAGCATCAACCGCCTATAATCCGGCAGCAAACGGATTGGCTGAAGCTTTTAATAGAACCATCGTCAAGTTACTCAAAAAGGTCATATTATCCAACAAGCGCGACTGGGACGAGAAGCTCGGTGAATGCCTTTGGGCCTATCGTACGACGGTACGGACTCCGACGGATAACACACCATTCTTTTTGGTCTATGGAAGTGAAGCAGTACTGCCTCTAGAGATCCAGATACCCTCACCCCGAGTGGCGATCACAAACCAGCTGACGGAAGAAACATCGCCGTCTGCAGGAGTTGGAAGCGCTGGATGAAAAATGCCTCTTGGCTCAACAGCGCATCGAACTTTATCAAGCCCGCATTTCACACGCTTTCAACAGAAGAGTCAAACAGAGGACTTTCCAAGTAGGCGACCTGGTTCTGGCAGTCAGGAGACCGATGGTGATGACTCACAAGACACCGAAAAAGTTCAAACCCAAATGGGAAGGACACTTCATCATAGAGACGGTATACTCAAATGGTGCTTACCGCCTCGCTCAACCTAATAGAGACTTGTTTATGATGTCCATCAACGACAAGTTCCTAAAGAAGTACTACTCTTGACATCCTTCAAAATGTATTTTCTTCTCCACAGCAAGAGAGTTTGTGAACTTGATAAACCGAGTTCGCCTCCCTTCCTTGACAATCAAATGCTTCTGGAACCCAGTTGTTCCGTTGCATCCCCAGTAGGAGAACAACCATGTCCACATCACCTCTAAGTTGCTTCTCTACACCCCATAAAGTAGAATTCTATACTACGTAGGATCATGTTCATTACTATGTTTACCATTTCCACATTACCTCTGAGTAAACATCCCATACAACAATCCCCGTGTTGTTTCACGTCAATCATAGAACATCCACGTCCACATCACCTTTGAGTTGTTCTATACATCCCTACAGAGTTCATTCCTACCACTTCCATATCACCTCTGAGTAGGAAAGCTCTATTATTGACCCATATTTACCACGTCCATATCACCTCTGAGTAAACATGTCAGTTTTCTCCATTCTCAACTTATTATCTGTACCTAGAAACCAAGGTGCGCAAAAGATAATAGGTCCACCAAAAATCACAAGATTCATCACAAGAATGAACAAAGCCAAAGGTTCTTCATTTCTTCATTTAAGCAGGAAGTAAAGGATTACATCGACATCAAAAAGAAGCAAAAACTACATCTTCGGATCTCAAAGAAAAGCTAAAGACAGACCGAAACACTAAGACAAAATAGGGACATTGACTTTATACATATTCCCAGAAACGACGATTGTAAGGCAACCTACGAATCCTCACAGCCAGAGATCATAGTTGCGTTGAGGCATGTACCACTCCCTCAACCACTTTGCATATGAAGGCTCAATTTGGTTGAGGTCTTCTGTAGGGGCAGGAGGGTCAGTCCTGATGCTACTACTCTCTGACGGTGGCTACTCCTTAATTTCAACCTTAGGAGCAATCTTTTTCCTAATGGTCATCGGTTCTTCCTTGACCTCAACCTTTGGTAACACCTTCTCCTTAACGGTCATCGGCTCTTGTTTGACGAGAGGAGGCAGTATCTCTTCCTTCACGATAGCCTCCGCCTTCAGCATGGATACTGCAACAGAATCAAAGAAAAGTTAGCAAAAAGACTTAGAAGCTCAAAACAAGCATCTGAGGCGCATCAACAAATCTGGAACATCAACTGGGTCGAAATCTATGCACACAGATAGAATCTCACCAAAGGCGCACATACAAGACTGAGGCCCGGGCACATTTGAAGAGAAGCTTCAGCACATCATCAGGACTTAAGTCCATACGTGTCAGCAAATGGAGCTTCGGCGCATCATCAGGACCTAAGTCCATGCGCATCAGCAAATGGAGCTTTGGCGCATCATCAGGACCAAAGTCTATGCGCGTCAGTAGAGGAAGCTTCGGCGCATCATCAGGACCTAAGTCCATGCGTGTCTGCAGAGGAAGCTTTAGTGCATCATCAGGACCTAAGTCCATGTGCGTCAGCAGAGGAAGCTTTAGCACATCTTCAGGACCTAAGTCCATGCACGTCAGCAAATGGAGCTTCGGCGCATCATCAGGACCTAGGTCCATGCGTGTCAGCAAAAGGAGCTTTGGCGCACCATCAGGACAAAGTCCATGCGCGTCAGCAATGGGAAGCCTAGGCATGTCAATAGGGATGCGACTTATTTCAGTCACACCTACGTACCCCCACAGTGTTGCAAAGTAAAAACACCAAGGAAGGGGGTCACATACCGATCACCGTCGGTCGAACATCGGCGAGCGTCGCTGCGACGACGGGGATGTCCTCCACGTCGACCTCCATGGGCTCCTTGTCCTTGTCCCTTCCTCGGCCAGCACCACCGCGGGGAGTCTTAGGAGCCATCTCTCTAAAGAAGCTAGGGTTTTCGAAAGATTCTAGAGGAAGAAGGAGAAGAAGAAAACAAAAGTAGAAGACTCTCTCTCTCCCTCATAGATGCCTATTTATAGGTATGAGCCACGCGCGTGAACCGATAAAGGCTGACGTCAGCAAAACTTTTTGAGTCTCGTGAAATTGACGGTTGCATATCTTCCAAAAGATTATCATTAATCTTTCAAACTTCGAGGCGTTATCTTCTTGCATTAAAAACGAGAAGAGCATGCGCCCCCACAGCAGTACGTGGAGCGATCATGCGCCCAAAAGAGCCATGTGCCCAGATGAGAACACGCGCCCAGAATAATGACTATCCGTGCTTCTTATTCAAAGTATTCCAAAAATTTGGCAGAAAATTTTAAAAACTTTGAAGGAGGTCTTGTAGAAGCATGGAATTTCAGGTGCATCCAAAGCCAGAACTCCTATGCGCCCTAACTCTTATGCACCAGAAAACAACATGCGTCAGGAACAGAATACTAGGCACATCAGAAAATAGCAAAAAAGTATAGACATAAAAATGGGGCTTTTATTTCATATGAAAGTCTATTACATGTCTTTTACAAAGGAGAATTCTTTTACAAAGAGAAAGAAAATCCTAAAAGCTACCGCCAGGCGCATCACTTGTCAGGTGCATCATGCAAGTGCTACAGCCAGGCGCACCATTTCAGCATCTCAGCGTAGGCGCATCCCCATGCATAGTCAGAGCGAATCACTTTCTCGTCAACATGAGAGCATTCTAGCAGGAGGACTGGCTCTTCTAGCCTAACCAAATCGGGGCACGATAGCCCCGACCTGCGGCTCTTCCAGCATAACAAAAATTGGGACACACCGCCCTGATCTTTGGATACAACATGCACCTTCAGCCTGTGTCGGGACACGACGATCCCGATATTTGGATGCAACAAGCACTTCCACAGGCTTGTACGAAAATAGGGTCGATGGTGAAAAAACCAACTCGACACATCTTCGCCTTCGGAAGGAGTCCATCATCAACTCGCCAAATCAGGCAACCGATCGTGTTCATCTCAATAAAGGAAAGCTAAGTGAAATGAGAAACAAAACTCTTCACAAAGCTATTTATAGGCCAGAAAAACCCTCGCCCATGCGCCAAGTGGCAGTCTCCCCATAGTCTGTGTAATGAATTTGCATTAATGTTAATGAATCTGCTTCTTCGTATTCAGCCAAGTCAAAACTGCCATTAATGCCTCAAAAAATGCAATAAACGAATAAGGATGCACCATGCGGCAGATGCACCATCAGTACCATGTGCTCCATACCGATGTGCCCAATAAGATATAGACCCATGCGCCTAGTGGCGCACAAACTGATGCGCCCACTTCAACTCGTCACCCATCAAGCATTTAATACTATGTGACAGAGTCGGCAGCACGTTCCCCGAAGTCTGAACGGTTGACAGCTTTTTACAGAAAACGAAGAGCCGCAGACGTTAGCGTCATCACTACTTGGTTTTGTCGACTACAAATGTCCTTGCTACATGGCTGGCCGATCACTCGCATGTGCCTCTACAGCCATGCGCTTAGAAGTCTGCATGCACCTCAAAAGCCATATGCCCCGACTTACTCCTGATCCCAAAAGATAGAAACCAAGTCTTCATGCGCCTCCATAGCCATGCTGTAGAGCTCCGTCCCTACATCGTCCCCCGTTTTCGTCCACGGGGTGCGCAAGAAAGAAACACTGTCGCTATCGATTCGGTCGGGACCGATAGGTCAGAATCGGCCGAGTCGATCGAACGGAAACGGTTGAATTAAGATCCATTCCACGTTATGGAATGGCTTATTCGGAACCAAGTCCCATATTCAGCGGGTTGCGCCTCGAGGATTGGCTCTGCGGCTGAATCGGAAGAGACCTCCCATTGCTCTGATTTTCATACCGTACTTGATTTAGCTTTGGTTTTGGTTCTCGTGAATGTGTTTTTCGTGAATATTTTCGATG
Organism: Iris pallida; assembly: GCA_029216955.1. Classification (NCBI taxonomy): domain Eukaryota; kingdom Viridiplantae; phylum Streptophyta; class Magnoliopsida; order Asparagales; family Iridaceae; genus Iris; species Iris pallida. The sequence continues at coordinate 11,393,756 of JANAVB010013597.1, read as the reverse complement.
GGTTTTCGTGACTTACGTTTTCGAGCTTCGCATTCATATCAAAATTTCTTGAATTACACAGTGTTCTAATCAGTTGCTTATGCGATTGCAGGTGATCGCGTAGGCGACGTCAGTACATCCAACCGATCGCTCGCTTGAAGCAAGTCTAAGACGAGTGGCTGACCTCCTTCGCCTCATCCCTCTACTTCAAAATCAATATAAAGTAAATGAATGCTTGTCATAATAGTGTAGAATCAAAGAAATCGTGGCACGATTCTTTACAAAACACTTGCTATCAAACTGCCGGTATTGAAAATAGAAAATATGCCTCCATATGCAATTCCACTTAGCCTATGCAAAACAATGAATGAATGGATTAACGTTTATCACAACGATATAGCTAAGTGAGTAAATCGACTAAGTTTAAAACAAAGGCTAAGTTTCACACATAAAAGAGAAAGGATAAGGTTCTAGAAAAAATATAGCATATTTCAAGACTCTGCAAAATGGTCATTGGACAACTTGTCAACAAGGTATAGTTTCCATGAACGGTTGCCTAGGCCAAGGGACCGATTCGGCCCGGGAGGAATGAGTATAGCAAGCGCCAACCTTTCATCGACGTTTATTATTCGGGAACTTGCGCACAGGGCTCGCTACCCGCCGCGAAAGGGTCGCCGTCTAACCCAGCTATAGTCCGTAATGGCTTGACATTGCCAGTGGCCTTCATACCCTTTCACTGCTTAACTAATACACGTGACACGGGATGAATATGATAGCTTCTTAATGTTTACAAACTCATGTGCTTGCCTCGAAATATGTTAACATACAAATTGGTCAGGATGGTTAGAAAGATTACGTAAATAGCTAGCTAACATGTTTATAAACTGCTTGAATCAAATACAGAGCTTGGATTTTAATTAGCCATTCGCCAGTACATGTGATCGTACTGATCCTCGCACTTTGCAGGTCCTGCGAATCAGGAAAGACGTGCCAACTAGCTCGACGACGTTCATGATTTTGAAGCTTCGGCCGTACGTCAGAGACTTGTTCCTTTAACTCCTGTTTTGAAAGCTCTCGACTGTCCAAGAAAGATGGCTCAACGTCCCTCCATTCTAGGTCACTGGAATACTCTGATGTATATTGAGGGATGTGTGTAATGTATGGAATGGCTATCTCATCGGCACTCTTTTGTAATTGAGTCATGTCGTAGCCCGTGCGGCATGAGTCCTGTATTGGAGTCTGTAAATGATATTCATTATCAATAAAGTTCAAAGTTTCCTTTACTTAACATGTGATTCAATTTGTCTACTTATTCTCTTAGATCTCGTGTCTCGGATTACCTTATGACTATGCCTTGTGCGATCGTAAATTAGGTTCGTACGGCATCACGCCCGGGGGACGACTATCGATTCGACAGAATCGGGACGTGACACATACACTCGAAGCTCTGCATGCGCCTCAGAAGCCATACGCCCAGACTTGTTTGTGACCTCGAAAAGTCGTAGACCAAGTCGCCCCATGCGCCAGATCCTAGGCGCATCCTGATAGATCATTATCTACCAAATCTGAGATCTTTGAGCCATGAACACACGCCCTGTGTCATTTGACTCAGTTTTGCCTACGAATGGGTGATAACCACCCAATATCTCAGCAACGGCCGAATCTTCGTAACTGCCACGTGTCAGCTCCACCACAGCCCAACAGTGCAGTTCAAAAAAGATTCAGCTTCAACTCAGGGTGCATCATCCATGTGCCCCACAGCATCAACCACGTGGCATTCCCACGTACAGGCGTATCCTACATATGTGCGCATAAGCCGACCAGTCTGCTGCCTATAAATAGAAAGATCATTCCTTCATCCACACATACACAGACAGATAGATTATCATATCTACCTATAGAGACGAGAAGAGACATGTAACGTCTACTTCTTCTCCAAATGCTCCGACATCCAGAGCAGCCCAGACCTTCAGAGAATTCAAGATCGTTGGCAGATCGTCAACGGAGTCAACGCATTACCACTCGCTCTACCGATACAGTTCCCAGATAAAAACAAATGTGTACTCCTAGGACTACGTCTAAGTCCTACATTGTATATTATTCTGTTTGTAATTGAAATACCAAAGTTTTATCTCAACAAAACCTTGTCATATTTTCGATGGCAAACAGTTGACACTACACTATTTATAAAATCTTTTTAATGTAAATCTTCTTTTAATTCAAATTTATGCAGATGATATTATCTTTGGGTCTACTGATGAATCTCTCTGTCAAGAATTTTCAAAGTATATGCAGAATAAGTTTGACATAAGCATTATGGGAGAACTGAAATTCTTCCTCAGACTGCAAATCAAATAAACCAACTATGTGACATTCATTAATCAAGCCAAGTACACAAAAGACTTATTAAAGAAGTTCGACCTAGAAACCGTCAAACCACTTGGCACTCCGATGGCGACTTCAACCAAGCTTAATATTGATAAATAGGGCAAACCGGTTGACATACGTAAGTATCAAGGTATGATTGGTAGTTTACTTTATTTAATTGCTAGTCGTCCAGATATAATATTTAGTATTTGTTTGTGTGCACATTTTCAAGCTAATCCTATGGAATCACACATGTTAGCAGTTAAGCATATCTTCCAATACCTTAAAGGCACTTCTTCTGTCGGCTTGTGGTATCCCAAAAACACGTCCATTGACCTAACTGGTTACTCGGATGCTAATTTTGCTGAATGCAAAGTCGATAGAAAAAAGTACTATTCGCACGTGTCATTTTTTAGGTAAGGCTCTAGTCTCTTGGTTTAGCAAGAAACAAAATTATATCGCATTATCAACAACTGAAGCTGAGTATATCGCCCCAGGACGTTGTTGTACACAAATTTTATGGATGAAGCAAACCTTAGAAGACTTTGGTTTACAGTATTCATGCATACCCATTTTTTGTGATAACACTAGCACTATCAATTTGACTAAGAATCATGTATGTCACTCTCGCACTAAGCATATTGAGATTCGGCATCATTTTCTTAGAGATCATCAAACAAATGGAGATATAGACCTTGTATATGTAGACACAGAGAACCAACTGGCTGATATGTTTACAAAACCATTAGCGGAAGATCGTTTCAATTACTTACATCAAGAATTAGGAATTTTAGATGTCAATAATATTAATTAATTTTGTCTTATTGATTATTTTTTAATACTCAAAAATTATTTTCGATACAAACCTATAAAGGGTCTGTCTATAACCACGGCTACGACTAAAGCGAAACGGTATTTAAGTGTTCCCCGGTGAACCTCCGTTAGCTGGGACAGTACCCCTACCGCTAATCTGAGATAGTCGCTGTGTAACAAAATTTAATTCATAAAATAATATTAATTATATTAATTGAAATTTAAAATAACTAAGCTTGGAATTAAATAATTGAAAAGGATTGATGAATATCAAGTTACACTGTATTTAATTTTTGCTCAAACATACCTCAACAGAGCCCAGGCAAACTCTGACCGAATTCAGTCCGAGTTCGGCCCGAGTTCTGTTGGTGTCGGGTGCTTTTAAGTCAGAAATGAATGGCTCCTTCATATTCATCTCCTCCAAACCCTCAAAACACAGCAGCAGCCGCGCCTGAGCTCCCCAAACCCTAGATTTTCTCCAAACCATTGCTTCCAATCCTTTGCAGATTTCAATACAAACTTTGGATTCTCGCAGAGTTTTTGTTCTCTACAACATACTCAATTCTTAGAAGGTATAACCTCCTCCTTCCCTCTCTTTCAAATTTGTAGTTTTATATCTTTTTCTAAAACCATGCCTAGGATTTCGAACCCTTTCAAGAGGAAGAAGACTGCGGCTAGTGAAGAGGCCTCGTCTTCTGATCCTATCTAAGGATCACTCTTTTCTCTGGTCCAATCTGCCGACGTAGCATGCAATGAGTTCTACTTTGAAACTCATGACCAATCCCTTTTATGGTAAGCGAATTTTTTTGTTCTTAAAATATGCACCGGTGCACGGATTAAATGGACTATATTTCCTGAGCATCGGACTTACTTTGAAGCATTAGGGTTGCACGTTCTTGTCACATACTCATATCCCGTCGCAACTAATGTTATTCGTTTGTTTTACTGCAATTTCACTCTGAACACTTTTACTGTTAAGAGTCATGTCGGTGGAAATAATATTGAATTCAATGATGTCCTCTTAGCAAAAATCCTTGATATCCCTAATGAAGGTGCTCACTAGCAAAATATGTCACATTAGCGACGTCAGAAGATGTCGCTAAACATCAAAAAACGTCGCTAAAGTAAATCTGCGATGAAGTTAGCGACGTTTGGACGATGTCGCACAAAACATGGTCGCTAACAAGAAGAATGTCGCCTTTCGTCGCTAGCGACGTATTTCTGTGACGTAGAACGTCGCTAGGTTTTTTCACAAGTAGCGACGTTTACCGACATAACGTTGCTAATTTAAGACGAAATAATTCGTTGCTAATAGTCGCTGACTTTCAACATTTAGCGATGTTGTTTGTAAAGTTTAGCAACGTTTAGCGACTCAATATCTGGCATTTCGTTTTGCCATGTCACCATTTTAGCGACATTTGGCGATAACCAGTAACGTTACGATACTTGCATAGCTACATGCTGATAATAACTTAGCGACAAAGATAGCGACGTGGACTGGCTAAAGTTGCTGACCTGTAATGTTGGCTACGTCAGCATGTTGGCGACGTTCTGCGACGTTCAACGACATGCTGATTCTCAGTTTAGCGACGTTCTGATACACATTAGCGACGTTTTCCTTGTGTCGCAAAGCGTGGCTATACGTCGATAAATACAAAAAAATAAAAAATAAAACAGAATGTTGTATGCTTTTTATATAAATGACAGTTATATTATAAAGTATTGTACCTACATTTAGAGTGACAGTTTGTATATAATAGACCTGGAGCAACCCTCCGTAGAATTTCCTTGGTTTGTCGCCCCTTTCGGTGGAACACTCAACACCGGTAAACCAATATAGAGACAAATGATAAAAAAGAACTACCAATAATCAAATAAATAGAATCTAACGATCAGAAAGACATGCAATAGCCGGGTGGATACAAATCCACTACCAAACGGCTATAAAAAGTGCGTCCGATAATATTCAACATAACATAACACAAATTGTAAGTGTATAAAATAAATACATAAAGACCCAACAATGGGTCACCAACACAACAAATTTATAAGTCCACTAAAGGACTACTACGCCTGGTCAAGATGAGAAAGAGGAGGAGTAGGCAATCCCGGTATCTAGGACATTATGAACCTATACTGCATCGGGGTCAGCATCACCGACGACGACTCATCAGTAAAAGAAGGAGAAAGCAGTGGAACCGCTACATTCGGTGTGGATGCCGACGTACGACCAAGAAGTGTCTGCTCAATGGCTAGCAGTCTGGAGTTGGTAGAATCTATAACAACCGCCAGCCTCAAAACCTACTCGCCAATGGCCATCTACGACCCGTGCAACGCGTGAACGGCAAGATCCGCCCTCTCCTGCACCACCTGAATGGCACAATCCGTCCTCTCGCCCGTCTTTCTAATGGTGCGCTCGAGCATATCAAATCGTGTGGTGAGGGCCTCATCGTCCGTCTGCGGCTGAGAGGGCTGCTCCGCAATCCTCCGCAATAGCTCATCACGGAGCTCAGTCAGCTGGCGATAGAGTTCCTCCACTCGGACCAACTCTTGTGAGGGGTGTGGGGAATGCACACTGCCAGAGGGGGCCCTGGACGACTGTGTCACCATAAAGGTATCGTAGGATCCCGTACCGTAGTACGTACCCCTCTGAAGACCACCAACGGCGGTCATCCAGACCTCGTCTAATGTCCGAACCGGAGGGGGCTACGAGGAAGTACCAGCCCCTTCCTCTGTAGATGCACTAGACATCTCGCGCTCTAGCCTACAATACTCCTCCTAAAAAAGTGCGTATCTCGATAAGCATAATATTTACTACTATCCTTATTTCACATCTATGGATATATATATATATATTGCAGATTTCTTAAGTTATACTAAATCTAGTAACACGTAAAGTAATACTTACATAGCTCTGCGTGGCCCGATCATCGATGAGCTTTCCGTCCTTCCGATGGGTGGCCAGGAAGACGGTCGCCATGTTGGGGTTGTCATCCATCTTTATCTGTTATAATAATATGTTTGTCATTAAAATTTGATTCCTACTTTTATTAAAATAATATTTTACAGTAAAACACATACGAGGCGACAAAAATGTTCCGTCATGGGAATCGAGCCACCACACCACTTTCATGCCTTCGTCCTAGCCGCATTTGCCTTCACCGACCATTCCTTGTACCTAGGAGCGTCGAATCTAGCCTTAATGGCAGTCCACTGCTCGGGCGTGATCTAACCTTAGATCGGTTTTCGGAGCGGTCTTGAGCCTTCTGGTCGTCGATCGCATCACAGATCAAATTTGCGACAACGGCAGGGAATTGCTTCTCGATCCTCTCAACCCGGTGTGGTGGATAAAAATATATTTTCTATAAGAATTAAATTAGGTAGTTATCTAATATGCATAAAGATTATTTATACTAAAAGGAATATACTTTAGTTACCTTGAAGTGGGTAAACCAGAATGCTTTCCTCTCGTCCGAGGCATCCGAGTAGTTGATTCAAGGGCCCCCGTAGTTGGACCTCAGAAATAGCCCCAATACCCTCTGAACTGACGGAGGACGATATCTACAAAACGATAATTAAAATCATGAATATATAGATATAACTATATATAAATGTTAACTAATTAACTTACTTTGTAGGCCCGTCGGACCAAATCTCCAACCTCGTATCGTCCGGAGGGACGCACGGGGGATCGCTCGGATCATATGGAAACGACATAGGTGCGGCCTCCTCCACCTGCTCCTCCATCTCCATGGTACCGTCCGCAGGAGGAACGCTGCTGGACGGAATAGTATCAGGCCTGGAACTGTCCGTCCCAGGAGTACCACCACGTACCGTCGACGCAGACTGAGATCTGAGTGGCTGATACACTGGAGTACTAGGAGACGAGGGACCGGCACCGTCATCCACTAACGGAGCACCACTCCGACGTCCACTGGTGGAACCTCTACCTCTACGGGATACTCTACCGCCACGGGGTACGATCCTTTGTGTCCTACCATACCTGATAGTAATATATATCTACAAGATAATAAATATGCATTTAATATATCACAGTTTATAAAAATAGACCCGGAGCAACCCTCCGTTGAATTTCTAGATAATAACCATGCATTTAACATATCACAATTTATAAAAATAGACCCGGAGCAACCCTCCGTTGAATTTCTAGATAATAACCAATTCTAGATACTAGCATCCAAAAACAACCAAGTCTAGATAATAACCATGTCTAGAAAATAAGAAACGTCAAGAGTTGTAAAATCATCCAAGTCTAACCCAGAAATAAGTCTACCAAAAATAAATCTAGTCAAAATTTATATATATATATATATATACATATATATATATATATATATATATATATATATATATATATATATATATATATATATATATATAAAAATATATATATATATATATATATATATATATATATATATATATATATATATATATATATATATATATATATACTGTCGTCTATGTTGGGCAAATAGAACTCCCTCAGCCACCGCGTATAGGTAGGATGCACGCTAGCAAGATCAATATCCAGCGGGGATGGATGACTAGAACTCTCGGTGCAACTGCCCTCTGGTGCCACCTCCTTCTTCACAGCTATCTCGGCTTTATGAATCACTTCCTCCTTAATAGTAGGAGGAAGTTCTTCCTTGACCTTCATCTCTGCAGTTGGTACCACGACCTCCTCAACAGCATGAGGTGCCATCTGGTAAGATTGATGGAAACATGGAGATTAATTAGGGATTAAACAAAATGACAGTATTTGTAACTCCACTTTTTCCATTTTTGGTTGAATTTAAAATTTTAATAATAATACTTAATTCCTTTTTACTATAAATATATAGTTTATGAATATTTTTGGAGGGAAAGAAATTGGGAGCAGGAATTTTAAATTCAAAAGTTTGTTATAACTAACAAATAGTGGTCCCCACCATCTCTAACTGATTTTTTCGATTTAATGAAATTTATAGAAAGGGTAGGGGCTTATTTGATATTGTGCCAGTGGTGGAGGGATGTAATTGCAAATTTCCTTTTTTTCTTATTTAAGTTGAGCTGAGGAGAGAGACTCCTCATTTCTCTTTTTTTTCGAGCTTTCCTCTCCCCAAATTGTTCGAGATCTAACCCTAGCTCGCGGCAGCGAAGGCGGCGTTCGCTGATCTCCGGCGAGATTTCGGCAACGTCATCCTCTCGAGGCGCCGGGCGCATCTCCTCGAAGCAACTGCGAGGCCGATTCCTTCGCGGCATCGGCGGCGACCAGCTTTTTCGAACGGCTGCTCCACTCTTCTTTCGACGCGGCGACGGCAAGCTCTCTTCTCGGCGAGGTTCGTTTACTCGGCAAGGAGAACGGATGGCTTCCACGAGTGTGCCTCCGATGACTTCTTGGTTCGACACCGTATCCGTGTCTTGTTCTTTGTAGAGGTGGGTTCTTCGATTTAATTTCACTCGGTTGTCTCTCATTTCTTTCGATATGCAAATCGATCCAATCTCTCGTTGGATTTTCAGATCAACGGGGTTCCTCAACATTTGATCGGAACGTTTAGATCGAGCGGAGCTTCGTCTGACTGATTCATGTTGGGGTGAGTCGTTCCTTATCCTTTTATTGTTATTGAATTGCATTCTAATTTGACCTGTTCGGATTAGAATTTCGAAATCAACTAGAATCTAAGTTTAAATTAATGAGCATTTCTTGAGTTTTATTCCTGATCTATTCTTCCATGAATATTGCTCCTCTTGAATTTGTGTTGGAGCTGAATCAAACTAATTGGCAAACTGTTTGTTCAGAATTTTTATACTTATTTGAAGAGTTGTGTTCTACAGTACCAGAGCTGAGTTTACTGCTCGAAATCTGTCAGGTGCAAATTCTAGACATTCGTCGTAGTTTTTGAGTCAATTCTTATACCTGAGTTTTGTTTCCTTTGTGTGTTGGTCTTGAACGTTTCAGTAATCTGGGATACTTGTACGCGAGAGGAGCGTGACCGAGTTCTCGACTTCCTTTCTGTTCGAAGAACCAATCTCCAGGTACTTATGTAATCTTCTATTTTCTTAAATTTTACTTCTCTATTTTCTTTGAGTATGGGTTGTGTGGCCAGGACCGTTCGTTTTGGGATGTAGCATGTATTGATTGTAGTTGAGTTCGTGTGCGTGTTGGATACCGTCGTGTCCGACTCAAGGGTTTATATCAGGATGTTCGTGCCAATTCTGTAGCTGTGTTCATTGACGATCCCATGGCTAGAGTCGTCTGTTGGGATGCAAGGCTCTTCGGGGTAGAAGTGCAGTTGATTATAGCTTACTGTTGCTTTAGATCTTCATTTGAATTCTTATACCTGGGTTATGTGTTCTTTGATTCAATTTGTATATTTGATTGGGTTGAAGGAAATTATTCAATTTGATTTTATATATATTTCTTTGATTGAGTTAAAGGTGTGTGTTCAGCTTGGTCCATTCTGAATATTTTGTTGGAGTTATATTCAAATTGATATGAGTTATAGTTGATTTCTGAAGGCATTAAGTTGGTTTGGTGGTTGTTATTGCTGATAACCGTCAGCTTTAGAGAACTAATTTTGAACTGTGTGATGTTGGGTTTACTAGCTCGGGTTTGGGGGTGTTGTTTTGGGCCTGGCTAGCCAGGGATGAAATTTTTAAGTAGAATTGTTGTGTTAAAATTTGATCATGTGGGCTATTATGTGTTAGTCCTTAAATTGAATTCTATTGATGGCATATTATTAAGTTAAAATTATTAGTAAATATTTTAATATATAATTTTCTAAAAAGACTTAGTTATAGAGTTATAATAATTGGAGTTGTTGATTCAAACCATGATGTTAAGAAGAATAAATGTCTAGAACTTGTTTAGATTTTAATCAAATTGTAATTATAAACAGGAGGACATCCAGCTCCATCTAGTACACTTGCTTTCCCGGAGCAAGGCAAATACTTTTCTACGGTCTTGTGCATTTACATTCTTGTACCTTCTTGTGACACGTCATGGCACGATATCTTGTACCCTGTACTTTCCTATTTGTGTACTTACTTGTGTCGGGTGGGGAAATACACTAGCTATGTGACCAAATTCCGGTTACTATATTCATGTAGATAGCTTAGGCCTCGCATCGTGCACGCGGGCCCTAAGCCTTACCATATTTATGTACTCCTGTACATGCTCCTGTACTCCCCTTAGCCGGTCACATAGGCTAGTTGTATTTCAAACATGGTGCACTTGTCATGTCTTGTACTTCAGGATTATAGTTTCATTCCTGTATATTACACTTCATGTACTTTACATTTCCTGTACTTTACATTCCTGTATTTTCATGTTCATTTCCTGTACATTTCTATTCATGTTCTCCTGTACTTATTTTCCATATTATGATGTTCTTGTTCATTACCTAGAACTGTACTTTGCTCCGCTCCTGACTAGGATATGTTGCAGGTGAGATGGAGGCTTTGTGTGATACCTATTATGGACGAGAGCCAGTAGATACAGTAGAGCCAGCTGGAGTTGCTCTAGACTTAGAGGCTGAAGAAGCCTAGCATTTTACCTAGCAGTTTATTTTTTGTTTGTATTTGAGACTATCAGACTTACTTTTATTTTGCTGGAATGTAATAACTTTGAGACATGTATCTGGATTCTGGGATTCATCTATAGATGCTATGATTTATACTTGTCATGTTTATCTAGTTAGATTTCCCTAGATTGGTACAGCTTACTTCGTTGTGTCTAACAACGAAGGCTGTGCGTGTCCGACTCGTGTCCGATTATTCGAGAGCGGGTCGTGACATGTTTTTAGTGGTGGCCCATGCAGGTCTATCCTAATAGTACCTAGGTATTAGAGTACTATTGGAGGACTTGATTTAAACTAGGGAAACTTGAATCACAGAATAGAAAATCGGGTACATCAGGTATATATGGATATTATAAAACATTTATATTTTACTGGTAGGTTAGGTTTTATCAATCACGAAGTTTTTTTTTGTTGCAGGATGGTCGCTACGAGGAAGACCGCTGATTAGCCGGGAGTTGCAGGCAGCTCGGAACAGTCTGCACCAGACGTTCCGTTAGATCAGCTTTTGCCACCGCCTCCTATCTTTCCTCCGCTGCCCCCGACGATGACTTTTGACGGCGCTCAGGTGATGGCCATGTTCCAGCAGTTCATGGAGACCCAGAACCACTAGGCCGCGTAGTTTCGGGCGACAGTAGTGGTGCGCTCAGGACCAGAGAGCCGGCAGCACCAACACCGGTTGCACCTGCAGCACCAACAGCACCGAGACCAGGGACGGCCAGGGACTATCAGAACCTCTGTCCGATGGACTTTTCGGGCCATGAGGGGATTGTTTATGCGGACGAATGGCTGGAGAATGCGGAGAGGACCCTGAAGACGGCACTGATCCCAGATGACCTGAAGGTGGAAGTGACGAGTATGCGACTCTTCGACCTTGCCAGAGCTTGGTACCGGAAGGAGCCCCAGTTAGCGGAGCCCCAGGTTTCTTGGGCAGATTTCAAAACTCTGTTCAAGGAGAAGTTTTTCCCTGATGTGGAGCGGGATGAGCTTCGGATGCATTTTGAGGTGCTGCAGCAGGGGACCATGACAGTTGCAGAGTACACTTCAGAGTTTACTCGAATCAGCAGGTTCGCAGAGAACCTAGTCAGAGCACCGGAGGACAGAGCTTGGAGATTTAAGAAGGGTCTCACCAGGGAGTTATGTCACGCAGTCGCTATTAGTCAGGCGACAACGTATGCGAACATCCTCAAGATTGCTCAGGCTATAGAGAAGGAGGCAGATCCGAAGCTGAAGAGGGACCGGGATATTGGCAGCAGCAGTTTCCAGGCACTAGCGAAGTGGGCCTAGACTCAGATTCAGGCGAGGCCACAGCAGCCGGCACAGCAGCATCACCATCCAGCCAGAGCTCCTACACCTCAGCCCCAGAGACAATAGCAGGCAGTCACTTGCACATTCTGTTACATGCCGGGACACCGCTTCGACGAGTGCTGCAAGAGACTCGGGCTGTATTTATTCTGTAGATCAGATGTACACCAGATGAGGGACTACCTACAGGCTACAGTCCGACTGACAAGAGGACCTCGGAGAGTTGGAGGACCACCACCTGTACCACCCAGAGCTCTACCAGCTGCACCACAGAGGGTTCAGGCTTTACCTACTCAGCAGCAGCATTTTGTACAGCACCAGCAGTAAAGGGGACCACCACAGCAGGGACGTGCTTATGTCATGGTCGTAGTTGAGGAGGATGAGGCAGTACCAGATGTGTTTACAGGTTCTATACTTTTACATTCATTTCCTGCCATTGCATTATTTGATTCTGGAGTCACACATAGCTTTGTATCATATGAGTTTCTGTATAGACACGGCTTCACACCAAAGCCCACTAGGAGGAACTGTTGGATTATGACAGGAGGAGGGTTAGTGCCAGTTAGTGAGATGGTAGATTGTACTATCACTATAGCTGGAAGGGAGCTTAGGGCTCGACTTCTAGTGATGCCATTACCCGGATTTGATATAGTCCTCGACATCGACTGGATGAGCGAGCAGCTTACCATAACAGACTGCCATGAAGGGAAGGTGATTTTCAGCCCGCCTGGAGTTCTAACGTTCGAGATCAGTAGACGGATTGCAAAGAGGCCAGAGGGAGTCTACTTTGGAGCTGTTGCAGAAGCCCAGGAGTTACCACACCCGCTGATTGTAGAGTTTCTCGACGTCTTTTCCGAGGAGTTGCCAGTATTGCTGCCCGATCGAGATGTGGAGTTCAGCATCGACCTAGTGCCCAGATTAACACCGAAGTCCCAGCATTGCTACAAGATCAACCCGAAGGAAGCTGCAGAGTTGAAGGCCCAGATTGATGAGTTGGAGGGCAAGGGTTTTATTCGGTCCAGTGCTTCACCCTCGGGAGCACCGGTACTCTTCGTGCCCAAGAAGGATGGGACTGTGAGAATGTGTATCGATTACCGTGCACTCAATAACATCACCATCAAGAATAAATATCCTTTGCTGCAGATTGATGAGCTGTTTGATCAGCTTAGTGGAGCGAAGGTCTTTTCCAAGATTGACCTTCGGTCGGGATATCATCAGATGAAGGTTCGGGAGCAGGATATTTGAAGATAGCTTTCAACACCCGATACGGCCAGTATGAGTTCTTGGTGATGCCTTCGGACTTACCAATGCCCCAGCAGTGTTTATGAACGTGATGAATAAAGTTTTTTATAAGTATCTGGACAAGTTTGTCGTAGTCTTCATTGACGACATTCTGATATATTCAAAGACCGAGGAGGAGCATGTTGAGCACCTACGGATTGTGTTAGAGATTCTGCGGAAGGAGAAGCTATACGGGAAGCTCTCGAAGTGTGAGTTTTTCTTGGTCATAGTGGAGTTCTTGGGGCATGTGGTGACTGGAGAGGGGAATTTCATAGATCCCAAGAAGATTGAAGCTGTGGAAGCATGGGCACCACCCAAGTCAGTAGCAGAGATTCGTAGTTTTCTGGGTCTAGCAGGATACTACTGAAAGTTCGTGAAAGATTTTTGCCAAGATAGCAGAGCCTATGACCAAGCTTACGCGGAAGGACGAGGAGTTTATCTGGAACGACGCCTGCCAGTCAGCATTTGAAGAATTGAAGAGAAGACTCACTACAGCACCAGTTCTAGCTTTGCCATCTGTATTGGAAGGATTCGTCATCTACATCGATGCTTCAGGGAAGGGCTTGGGATGTGTGCTTGAGTAGAACAAGAAGGTAATTGCTTATGCTTCTAGACAGTTGAGGCCTCATGAGAAGAATTACCCTACACATGACTTAGAGCTTGCAGCAGTCATTTTTACCTTGAAACTGTGGAAGCACTATTTGTATGGAGAGAGAGTGGACATCTTCACGGACCACAAAAGCTTGAAGTATGTCTTTACTCAGAAGGAGCTGAATATGAGGCAGCGTATGGCTGGAACTCATGAAGGATTTTGACATCAATCTGCAGTACCATCCTGGGAAGGCAAATATGGTGGCAGATACTCTTAGTCGATATCCTGTTGCTATGGATCGGCATCTTTTGGAGGATCTTGAGAGTCTGGGGATCGAGATTGTTCTTCCAGGAGTTGGAGGACAGCTGATGCACATGCAGATATAGTTAGGACTGTTAAAGAAGATCAAGGATGCCCAGTTTCTAGATGAGGGACTCCGACATCTCAGAGGCCAGGCAGAGGCAGGATTGCTCGACGACTTCACCATTACAGCGAATGTATCCCTGAGGCACGGGAACCAGTTGTGTGTGTCCAAGGATTTGCGGGAGGAAGTGATGCAGGAAGCCCATTAGTTGTAATATTCTATTCATCCTGGGTCTACCAAGATGTATAAGGATCTGCGAGAGTATATTTGGTAGTATGGGATGAAGAGAGAGATTGCCAGATTTGTTTCCAGATGCCTTGTGAGCTAGCAAGTCAAGGCGGAGCGCCAGAGACCAGCAGGATTACTCCAGCCTTTACATATTTCGAAATGGAAGTGGGAGCATATCACCATGGACTTCGTCTCTAGTTTACCGCATATGCCCAGTGGCAAGGGTGCTATTTGGGTTATCGTGGACAGACTGACGAAGTCTGCTCATTTCATTCCGTTCAAGGTTGGGCTGTCGACCGAGAAGCTTGCAGACCTCTACATGCGGCAGATTTTGCAGATTTATGGAGTACCGGTGAGCATTATTTCAGACAGGGACAGCTGTTTCATATCACACTTCTGGAGGAGTCTACAGCTGAGCTTGGGTTCGCAGTTGAAGTTCAGCACCGCCTATCATCCACAGACGGACGGACAGTTCGAGAGGACCATTTAGACACTGGAGGACATGCTGCAAGTTTGTGCACTCAATTTCGGTGGTTTGTGGGAGGATCACTTGCATTTAGTGGAGTTTGCCTATAATAACAGTTATCAGGCTAGCATTGAGATGACCCCATTTGATGCGCTATATGGGCGGAGATATCGCACACCTTTATCTTGGGACAACATTGGCGAGAGGGCTTTGCTTGGGCCAGAGATGGTGGTAGACTCAGCAGAAAAGGTCAGACTGGTCAGGGAGCGTCTCAGAGTTACACAGGATCGGCAGAAGCACTGGGCGGATAGCAACAAACGGACACTGGAGTTCGCAGTTAGAGATAGAGTGTTCCTGAAGATCTCACCGACTAGAGGCGTCATTCATTTTGGCAGAGGCGGGAAGCTCATTCCAAGATTCATCGGGCCTTTCGACGTGACGGCACGGATTGGCAAGGTGGCATATCGACTAGCGCTTCCAGCTAGCTTGGAGGGAGTGCACGACGTCTTTCACGTGTCCCAGCTTCGACGCTATGTTCCAGACCTGAGCCATATGGTGGACTACTCAGAGCTAGAGGTGGGTCCGAGCTTGACCTATAAGGAGCAGCCAGTGGAGATCCTTGAACGGAGAGAGAAGCAATTACGAAATTAGACTATTCCACTTGTCCGCATCATGTGAAAACATCACTCTCCGGGAGAGTCCACATGGGAGAGCGAGGATGAGATGCGAGAGCGCTATCCTAGTTTGTTTGCTTGATTGTATTTTAGTATTCAAAAATTTGAATTTAATAAATGACTTGTGTTCGAACCCCTTTTGTGATTTTTGAGAATTTTTTTGTTGCTCTTCAAATTTCGAGGACGAAATTATTTTAAGGGAGAAGATTTGTAACTCCACTTTTCCCATTTTTAGTGGAATTTAAAATTTTAATAATAATACTTCATTCCTTTTTACTATAAATATATAGTTTATGAATATTTTTGGAGGGAAAGAAATTGGAAGCAGGAATTTTAAATTAAAAAGTTTGTTATAACTAACAAATAGTGGTCCCCACCCTCTCTAACTGATTTTTTTGATTTAATGAAATTTATAGAAAGGGCAGGGGCTTATTTGATATTGTACAAGTGGTGGAGGGATGTAATTGCAAATTTCCTTTTTTTCTTATTTAAGTTGAGCTGAGGAGAGAGACTCCTCATTTCTCTTTTTTTTTTCCGAGCTTTTCTCTCCCCAAATTGTTCGGGATCTAACCCTAGCTCGCGGCGGCGAAGGCGGCGTTCGTTGATCTCCGGCGAGATCTCGACAGCGTCATCCTCTCAGGCGCTGGGTGCATCTCTTCGAAGCAACTGCGAGGCCGATTCCTCCGCGGCATCGGCGACGACCAGCTTTTCCGAACGGCTGCTCCACTCTTCTTCCGACGCGGTGACAGCGAAGCTCTCTTCTTGGCGAGGTTCGTTTACTCGGCAAGAAGAACGGATGGCTTCCACGAGTGCGCCTCCGATGACTTCTCGGTTCGACACCGTGTCCGTGTCCTGTTCTTTGTAGAGGTGGGTTCTTCGGTTTAATTTCACTCGGTTGTCTTTTATTTCTTTCGATCTGCAAATCGATCCAATCTCTCGTTGGATTTTCAGATCAACGAGGTTCCTCAACATTTGATCGGAACGTTTAGATCGAGCGGAGCTTCGTCTGACCGATTCGTGTTGGGGTGAGTCGTTCCTTATCTTTTTATTATTATTGAATTGCATTCCAATTTGACCTGTTCGGATTAGAATTTCAAAATCAACTAGAATCCAAGTTTAAATTAATGAGCATTTTTTGAGTTTTATTCCTGATCTGTTCTTCCATGAATATTGCTCCTCTTGAATTTGTGTTGGAGCTGAATCAAACTAATTGGCAAACTGTTTGATCAGAATTTTTACACTAATTTGAAGAGTTGTGTTCGACAGTACCAGAGCTGAGTTTACTGCTCGGATTCTGTCAGGTGCAAATTCTAGACATTCGTCGTAGTTTTTGAGTCAATTCTTATACCTGAGTTTTGTTTCCTGTAGGTGTTGGTCTTGAACGTTTCAGTAATCTGGGATACTTGTACGCGAGAGGAGCGTGACCGAGTTCTCGACTTCCTTTCTGTTCGAAGAACCAATCTCCCGGTACTTATGTAATCTTCTTCTTTCTTAAATTTTAC
Organism: Iris pallida; assembly: GCA_029216955.1. Classification (NCBI taxonomy): domain Eukaryota; kingdom Viridiplantae; phylum Streptophyta; class Magnoliopsida; order Asparagales; family Iridaceae; genus Iris; species Iris pallida. The sequence continues at coordinate 11,376,605 of JANAVB010013597.1, read as the reverse complement.
TTCTCTATTTTCTTTGAGTATGGGTGGTGTGGCCAGGACCGTTCGTTTTGGGATGTAGCATGTGTTGATTGTAGCTGAGTTCGTGTGCGTGTTGGGATACCTTCGTGTCCGACTCAAGGGTTTATATCAGGATGTTCGTGCCAATTCTGTAGCTGTGTTCATTGATGATCCTATGGCTAGAGTCGTCTGTTGGGATGCAGGGTTCTTCGGGGTAGAAGTGAAGTTGATTATAGCTTACTGTTGCTTTAGATCTTCATTTGAATTCTTATACCCGGGTTATGTGTTCTTTGATTCAATTTGTATATTTGATTGGGTTGAAGGAAATTATTTAATTTGATTATATATATTTCTTTGATTGAGTTAAAGGTGTGTGTTCAGCTTGTTCCATTCTGAATATTTTGTTGGAGTTATATTCAAATTGATATGAGTTATAGTTGATTTCTGAAGGCATTGAGTTGGTTTGGTGGTTGTTATTGCTGATAACCGTCAGCTTTGGAGAACTAATTTTGAACTGTGTGATGTTAGGTTTACTAGCTCGGGTTTGCGGTTGTTTTAGGCCTGGCTAGCCAGCGATGAAATTTTTAAGTAGAATTGTTGTGTTAAAATTTGATCATGTGGGCTATTATGTGTTAGTCCTTAAATTGAATTTTATTGATGGTATATTATTAAGTTAACATTATTAGTAATTATTTTAATATACAATTTTCTAAAAAGACTTAGTTATAGAGTTATAATAATTGGAGTTGTTGATTCAAACCATGATGTTAAGAAGAATAAATGTCTAGAACTTGTTTAGATTTTAATCAAATTGTAATTATAAACAGGAGGACATCCAGCTCCATCTAGTACACTTGATTTCCCGGAGCAAGGCAAGTACTTTTCTACGGTCTTGTGCATTTACAATCTTGTACCTTCTTGTGACACGTCATGGCACGATATCTTGTACCCTGTACTTTCATGTTTGTGTACTTACTTGTGTCGGGTGGAAAAATACACTAGCTATACGACAAAACTTCGGTTACTATATTCATGTAGATAGCTTAGGCCTCGCATCGTACACGCGGGCCTTAAGCCGTACCATATTCATGTACTCCTGTACATGCTCCTGTACTCCCCTTAGCCGGTCACATAGGCTAGTTGTATTTCAAATATGGTGCACTTGTCATGTCTTGTACTTCAGGATTATAGTTTTATTCCTGTACATTACACTTCCTGTACTTTACATTTCCTGTACTTTACATTCCTGTATTTTCGTGTTCATTTCCTGTACATTCCTATTCATGTTCTCTTGTACTTATTTTTCATATCATGATGTTCTTGTTCATTACCTAGAACTGTACTTTACTCCGCTCCTGACTAGGATATGTTGCAAGTGAGATGGAGGCTTTGTGTAATACCTATTATGGCCGAGAGCCAGTAGATGCAGTAGAGCCAGCTGGAGTTGCTCCAGACTTAGAGGCTGAGGAAGCCTAGCATTTTACCTAGCAGTTTATTTTCTGTTTGTATTTGAGACTATCAAACTTACTTTTATTTTTCTGGAATGTAATAACTTTGAAACATGTATATGGATTCTGGGATTCGTATATAGATGCTGTGATTTGTACTTGTCAGGTTTATTTGGTTAGATTTTCCTAGACTGGTACAGCTTACTTCGTTGTGTCTAACGACGAAGGCTGGGCGTGTCCGACTCGTGTCCGATTATTCGGGAGCGGATCGTGACGGTATTAGACATGTAATACGGAAGACTCATTGTTGTATGGAAATTAATTAGTGTTTAAACATATTTTACATTTTATTTTACTTTCAATCGTCTTCTGAAAAGTCATCTTCTTCGTCCTCCGTGTTCTCATCTTCCTTTTCCTCCTCATCTTCGCTTTCATCTACTTCATTTTTCTCTTCAGATTTATCTACATGATTAGATGTGTAATATGGAACTTCCGTTGTGTCCACGTCAACTGTATTTGTTACGAGAGGTAGCTCGTCCTCCTGGTAAGCTATTTCATCAACATTGTAGGTATTTCTGGCTTTAGTCTTGCATACTGTCCACCAGTCCAACCTAGTTGTTTTCCGTCTAGGATAAGTAGTGAAATAACTAGTTGAGCCTGACTTGCTAGGACAAATGGTCCGTATCCTGGATATCGACGCTGGTAGTTAATATCCACAAGACCGTGCTTGTCAATTTTCCAACCTTTATCTTGGATCGGATCGAAGCAATCACACCTGAACAACACGATCCTAGTCGGCGCTATGCCATAGTTATATGTCAACTCCACAATCTCCCGTAAGACGTCATAGAAATTATTTCCTGGATCGACATCTTTATAGTTTGTAGATCGAATACACAAACAACTATTTTTTGTCGAATCAAGATCCGGAAATTTCTCTCTGATCGGAGCATTTGTTGACTTGAACCTAAACACATTCACACAATAGCTTGGCCAGATTTTGACGGAATAAATAGGCCCCTTGGCTAGAATTCTAATAGACTCATTCTCTAGTATTGCGTCCAGATGATCGACCTAAATACCACAAGATAAGAAATTAATTCAGCGTTCTGTTAATTACTGTACAAAGTGCATATACGAAAAGTAATTACTGAGCATCTTACATATGCACTCAACCATAAAGGAAAATGACGTCTCATTTCCTGTTCCAGTTCTTCATCCATTATGTACTGTCTACTCCACCTCACCTCATCATTAAATATGCTAAAAATAACAACACATCAACCAATTAGTGTAATAATAATATTGGATACTATATTACATGCATGGGCATATTAGTTATTTACCCCTCAAGCTTTTCCACTTCTTCCACATCGCAGTTGAGTAATATATATAACTGAGTAGCCCTTATTTCCTCGTCATTCAAATATATTTTCTTTATTTTCTCCGAAGACTTTTCGAAAGCATTGAAAACTTTCAGTATTGCATCATTAGATTCAAGCTATCCATCGTCGTTTCTCGGAGCTCTTGTTCTATTAGTAGCAACATGTGGCTTAAAATACATCGAGCAGAAGTTTGTAATCTCCTCGAGAACATAGGTTTCACAAATAGAACCCTCGATCTGAGCCTTGTTTTTTACCTTTCTCTTTAGGTGGTTCAAATGCCGCTCAAATGGGTACATCCACCGATAACCGACGAGCCCACCAATACGTGCCTCGTAGGAAAGATGAATTGGCAAATGCTCCATGGAGTCGAAGAACCCAGGAGAGAACACCCTCTCAAGCTTGCACAGTGTTACTGCAATGTCCTTCTCTTGCTTTTCTAGACGATCGACAAGCAACTTAGTAGAACAAAGTTCTCTGAAGAATATGCTCAGCTCTATCAATGGATCCCAAACGATCGATAGTAATAATTCCCAAAATGTAATCGGAATTAACCTCTCCATAAATACGTAACAGTCGTGGCTCTTCATACATGTCAGTTTGTTCTCCTTGGGGTCAATGCATCATCTTAAATTGGACACGTATTCATCAGAAAATTTTAGGCCCTGAATCCACCTACAAAGTGTCCCTCTATCCTTCCTGTCTAGTGAGAAAATTACCTTAGGCTGTTTATACTTTCCATTGCCTTACTTTTATCAAATGTAATGTAGAACGTCTGCATATATCTTTCAAGTCCTGGCTTCCCTTTTGAAACCTTCCTTGGCCGATGTGATGATGTTCTTTATGTTCATTCCTTTGCATGAACTGTACCGGATACCGTAACTCATCTCGAACACTTGCTTCAACATGTACTTAGGTACCCTAACTTCTCGTTCCAACCTGGTCTTGGGATTGTCTTTCGTCTTTCTCTTTACGTCCATCACAGTATTAATTATGTTGTCAAACACATTCTTTTCGATAAGCATGACATCAAGGTTACGTCTGATTAGATTGGTGTTCCAATATGGCAGGTCCCAGAATATACTTTTTTCGTCCAATTGTGAGTACGGCCAAATTCATCACACTTGTATCCTTTTGTAGGCTCTTTGATAGCACTTGGAAAATCCTTGACCTCCTCCCATATCGTGTCTCTGGTCCACCTTGGGAGTGGATTGGCCTTCTCCACAACGCCGGCACGAAAAGCATTCATGTTCCTCCGGAACGAATGGTCCTTCAGCAGGAACTATCGATGACAATCGAAGAAGCATTGTTTTCCTCCGTGTTTCAAACGGAAAGCCTTCGTGTGGTCCATGCAATACAGACATGAGAGACGACCATGAGTGCACCATCCAGATAATATTTCATAGGCCAAAAAGTTGTTGATGGTCCACATCAGTGTGGCCCTCCTCTGAAAATTCTACTTTCTAGAAACATCGTAGGTGTTGGCACCTACTTCCCACAGCTGATTCAACTCATCTATCAATGGCTGTAAATACACATCGATATTTCTCTTCAGATTGTTCGGACCGGGAATAATAACCATAAAAAATATATACGGAGTCTTCATGCACATCCAAGGCGGTAGATTATACGGAGTGACGATCACAGGCCAACATGAATACTGGGACCCGAAAGTCCGAATGGGGTAAAACCGTCGGAGGAGAGACCCAATCTGACATTACGTGGATCCGAAGTAGAATATGGATACTCTCGATCAAAGTGCTTCCATGCTTCTCCATCAGATGGGTGATCCAACACTCCTTCGATTTGTTCCCGTCTGTGCCAACTCATGTTTTCTGCAGTCTCTTTCACCATAAACAACCTCTGCAACTGCGACGTCAATGGTAAATAGTTTATCGAGTCGGTAGGCTTCCTTGTACTGGGAGTCCTACTTGAACTTGTTGCCTTGTAGCAATCAGCACCATAAAATCTGTACGCATTTTCATCCTTGTCGTCTTTGTAGTACAACATGCTCCTGTTGCGACATGCAACAATTTTTTCGTATCCTATCTAGAGAGATCTCACCATCCTCTTAGACCTGTAGAAGTCTGTAAGTAACTTTGCACCTTCCGGCGAGATCTCTATAATCAAATCGATGATTCGGTTGTAACATTCTTGAGAAATGTTGAAATCGGACTTGATGCTCAGCAGTCTTCTAACCACCTCCAATGATGAATGATCCTCACAACCAGGATACAAAGGAGTCCTTGCATTCTCCAGCAACTCCATGAACTTCGCAGCATCGACATTCGGTGCCTCCTCAGCCGCATCATGATTGTCCAGATCGAAACTAGGCTCCGCAGCATCAAAAACCATGTTCACCCACCCTTCGTCTTAACCAGCGTGGTCATGAACATCCATATACAAATTAGGCTCCAGCTCCAATGCTAAAGGTACAAGTTCTCCGTGTGAGGTCCATTGATAATAATTCGGCATGAAATCTCTCGAGTATAAATGATATGACACGTCCATTTCTGGATGATATTTTACGTTACGACATCTCACACATGGACACTTAATTTTGGTACGGTCCATGTACTGAGGGAACGCCTTGGCAAACTGCAGGAACTTCTCTACCCCTGTATAAATACATCCCGTACACCGCACATGTCATCAGGATAATGATTGTACATCCATGAATGATGCCGCATATAGTAATTCATATCCATTAATTGTCAATAATTCTGTAAAGATAGATACACATTATTCGAGTACATCCCAAATGGATGCATAGACACATGCGTATTAAATGAGTGTCATCACATGTTCAACAAGAAGGCCCCCTCTCTGACCCCCCCTCTCTGACCCCCTCTACTTTCCTGCTTCTCATTCGACCCTCTCAACATCATATTCCACATCATATATATGATATCTACCTCAACCTCAACCTAGAGAAGTGTGAAAATATTAATATTAATCTAGGTTCACAGTATCATTATAGGTATCGAAATCGGTATAATGAATCTCATGGCTTCTGCTACGAGAGCAAAATGTAGAACCAAACGTGAAGCAAAGGTGCATATTCAAAATATTAGAAGTAAAATTTTTTTGATTGGTATTAGTACCACCAATCGAAAACTTTTTACTTCTAATGTTTTGAATATGCACCTCTGCTTCACGTTTGGTTCTACATTTTGCTCTGGTAGCGGAAGCCATGGGATCCATGATACCGATTCCGATAACGATAATGATACTGTGAACCTTGTTAATATTAATATTTTCACACTTCTCTAGCTAGGTTGAGGTTGAGGTAGATATCATATATATGATGCGTAATAGTCGGGTGAATGAGCCGAATGAGAAAAAAAGGAAGCAGGAAGGCTAACTCTATACACTCTAGGATACTCACTCTATACACTCTAGGATACTACGATATACTAATAGTATACTCACTCTATACACTCTTACTTATGCAATACATATATAGGATACTATACTATATATGAGATACACTACTATTAAGACATATGTACTCTCATATGGACATACAGTCCCCAACTCAAACCTATACCAGTCCACATCACCTCCTTCACTGAATTAGTCAAAAAGATACTCTAAAATCAAATATATCACTACTATTAAGACATATATACTCTCATATGGACATACAGTCCCCAACTCAAACCTATACCAGTCCACATCACCTCCTTCACTGAATTAGTCAAAAAGATACTCTAACATCATATATATATATATATATATATATATATATATATATATATATATATATATATATTTATTTATTTATTTATTTATTTATTTATTATATATATATATAATATATATATATATATATATATATATATATATATATATATATATATATGGGATACACTACTATTAAGACATATATACTCTCATATGGACATACAATCCCCAACTCCAACCTATACCAATCCACATCTCCCCCTTCCCATTATCCTATTTTTCCCCTTCATTCACATGTGACAGTAGCTTCATATATATATATATATATATATATATATAAGGATGATAGGGTTGTGTCGTGTCAGCGTGTGTGTGTGTCTACGTATCTGTCGTGGGTGTGTGTGTGTGTGTGTCATATCTGGAAAAGGGAGATAGGATTAGGGTTATACCTACATATATGTATATGTATATGTTTTTTTGTATATATATATATATATATATATATATATATATATATATATATATATATTATATATATATACATATACATATCTTCACTTATATATACCTACATATATAAGGATGATAGGGTTGTGTCGTGTCAGCGTGTGTGTGTGTGTCTACGTATCTGTGTCGTGTGTGTGTCAAAGTGTGCCTGTGTCAGAGTGTGTGTGTGTCATGTGTGTGTGTGTGTGTCGTGTCAGTGTGTGCGTGTGTGTCATGTCAGCGTGTGTGTGCGTCTGTGTGTATTGTGTCAGCGTGTGTGTGTGTGTTTGTGTGTGTGCGTCGTATCTGGAAAAGGGAGATAGGATTAGGATTATACCTTCCTTGGTCGGGTCGGGACCGCCGGGAAGAGAGGGTGGGAAGGATGTCGACGACGGGGAGGATGTCGACAGCACGCGGAGTAAGAGGGGGCCGCTGTAAGAGGGGGCCGTCGGGGAGAGGGGATCGCCGGAGGGAGGGGTCGCCGAGGAGAGGGGGTAGCCGGAGGGAGGGGGTCGTCGGAGAGGAGAGGAAAATGGGAGAGAAATTTGGGGAGCGGGAGATTAAAAAATTTTGGTGAAAGAAAATGAAAAATCGATCGACTGGAACCCTATATGAAATATTTTAGCGACGTCCGTAAAAGACGTCGCTAAACGTCGTAGTTCAATAAAAAAACGACGACGTACCTAATAAGGAGTCGCAAAACGTCGATAAGTTAAACAAAACAGCGACGTTCTGCGACTAGATCGCGACATCAGCTTTCAAAACCATAATGTGTGTTGCTAACGGTCGCTAAACGTTGCTGATAGTGACGTTCAGCGACATCTTTATATAACGTCGCTAATACCGACGTATATAACTGGCGTCGCTAAATTCGTCGCCAATATAACTTATTTTGGTAGTGGCTCCGCTAGATGATATCACAGAATTTGAATTTCTCGCAAATGCAACTTTGAGCAGTTTCAAGAATTAACTCTGTTCTCATGACCGGGTTCGTTCTAGTAAGTTCAAAGCTGCAAACATGAACTTATTTAACTATGAATTGTATCGCATCGTCTACTCCACTATCTTGCCCAAATCCACTTCAAAAGACGATGTCACTACCCTTGAGTTGTCTGCCATTTATCATATTCGTAAGAGAATTTCTTTTTATGTTCCCAAGACTATTATCCAGATAATGGAACGTTGTCATGAAAGGCACAAAAACCTTGCTTACGTGATGATTATCCCAATCATTTTTCACCATTTTAAGATTGACTTATCCACTTGCGGTCTTGAGTCTGAGCCCAAGTATCTTCAGCTGTCTCGTCGCAGCACAGTCGTCCCTTCTGCTCCTCCAACTGCTCCTACTCCACCTTCTCAGACCTACCCTGTGTCTTATGAGGGTATCCACCAGCATCTCTTTAATTTACGAGCATTTATTACTGACTCATCGAGGGAACGCGAGTTCCGAGATGCCAGTCGGTTCCTGGCTCTCACAAATTCTTTTACAGATCTGCAATTTGCTCAGACTGGTCATTCTACCAGTTCTCTTCCTCGAGATCTAGCTGTATGGGGCTACCGCTATGAGGATGAGGCCGTTCGTCACTTCTTTCAGCACGATAACGCATATGACTGGTATCGTGGTTATTATGCTACTCCATACCTTCAGGAGCTAGTCCATCTGGACATGGTGGTGCTGCTGGCGCTGATGATGATGATGACTCTGAGGATTTCTGATCTAGACGTGATGTATTTTTTTTGGATTTTATCTAGTTAGACTTTTTATTGTCTATGTATGCTTGGAAATGCTCCGACATTCCAAGATAGTACTCTCTTATTTTTTATTAGCACTGAGACTTTCTATTGCTGAGATTGATGTATTTGGAACATCTATTATGCGCTTTTTAGCATGATTTTCTATTTCAGTTTGTACTGTTCTCTATTTCCTTCACATGTCGTTTACGCGTAGCATTATCTCTTTTAGCTTATGCTTCTACATATAAACTGCCTGTGAAATACATATTTTTTCTTCTGTATTTTTTTGTATTTCTTCAACATTGTTTTTTATGTATGAATTGCGGGGGAGCTTCTCTCTTTGCAATTATCTTGCTAAGTGACAACAGGGGAGAAAATAGATTTAACATCTTCTGCAGGACACGTGAATAATCTTTTTGTGGATACAGTACCAAACAAAGCTGAACAAGTACATTACAAAATTTTAATTTTTTTCAAATCAAAGATCGAGATGTTATATCGGTCAAGATTTGTCAATTATCAAAATGGGGGAGATTGTTGGCCCATTGGTCATGGTCGAACATGATTTTAATAATTGATCTAACACTGTCTCGATACAAGGGCTACCTAGATGATTGTTGTGAACTTCTATCATTCTGTTCAAGACTAAAGTTGTTTTACCATATGAGTCTGTATTTTATATTCAATATAATTTTCATATTTATTGAGTCTATGAATATGATGTACACGGAGTCGTACTGGCAAATAGGTTATCCCAAAATATTTTCAAAATATTCCATGTTTTAAAAATAGCCTATTTACGAAAAGCTCCTAACTGCTAAAACTTTTCAAAAAGCCAAAACCCAAAATCAGCCTTACAAAAATTCCCAAAAATCATTCATTAGATCCCAGGGGAATTCGACCCGAGTTCGGTCCGAATTCTGCCCAAATTCGTTTGGTGTCGTTTGATTTTTGAATTTGGTCATCATGCAGTTACGGATGCAATGGCTACTTGTCGAGATTCTCTCATTGAGTTATGTTCGAATTCTGTCTGAATTCTGTCCGAATTCTCCCTTTGAAAAAACTATAAATATAGAATAATTCTCCTCATTTCAATACACCTCTCTTCTCTCTAAGCTTAATACGTTCTTCCAAAGTCTTCTAAGCTCTTTCATTTTCAAATTTCAAGCCAGTTACAATCCTCTAGTCGATTTGCCAGTACGGTACGGTCTAGAAGTTTTAGAGTGATTGTAATCAGAGGCTTGATAGAAGAAAGACAGTTCACAATTGAATTTGGTCGAGTACTTCAGATCAAAGCTCTCGTTGTAGAAGTTGCAAGGACTTCGTATGAAAACTTGCGGTATTTTTCCATAGTGGATTCAATTGGAAGCTAGAGTTCTTTCGACTGGAATAGTCCTCACAAGAGGGAAACCAGTATACATCACCGTGTTTGTGTTTGCTTTCTGATCTCTATTTTTTATTTACTTAATTGTGATATATTATCTGTGATCTTGCTACTAACATTTTTAATTAGCTAATTTTCGCTGCCTACTCTATTCACCCCCTCTGTAGAGTATTGCGCTTTACAACTTGTTCCTACAACAAGTATATTACACTATGAATTTACCTTTACATGATAAATGCTATTGTGTATGAATGTTTCACACCATTCTTGTTAGTTGTTTTGACACTATGACCTATGCACATGGACGGTTTGCCTTGACTCATGATTAAGTTATATATGTGTCGTGACTACTAATTATCCGGGTTTGTTGCGTGAGTCCTAGTTGTGAAAGGGGTTATCGTAGCTTCGTGAGCATCCACGTCATACTTTGTGATTATTTGTATTCGCGGTATGTGTCTATCTGTATCATGAGTCGTGATTTCTCGTTCTTTGAGAGTCGTAATTTTTCATGATTAGAGATTATTTGTTTCGTGCTTGATATGAGAGATAGTCGAGCCGGAGAATACACTAGTAGGCATGTGGTTAACCCTATTCTCCTATTCGATTCAACAGATAGTAGTCGTACACCTCACGTGCGGCGTACCGGATTTAGCCTAGCCCCCACATATCGAACATTGTATTCTAGGTAACACGATATTACTGTTCTTACTAGATCTAGTTTTTGTGATCATTTAGTTTACTTGCTTTCATATTGCTACTGCCATGTTGCCACTTTAATATTCCCAGTTTCACTTATTTCTTGTTCTCATAACATGTTGTCATCACCTGTTAGTTTACTTTTGTTGTGTACATTCTCGTCATGATAGATTTATACATGCATTGAGTATTTTTATAGCTGTAACAGTACTTGCTCGAATCCTGACTGGATACGTTGACAATTTTAGGTATGATGTGACTTGTGACTCACATTTGTAATGAGACAGGACGAAGGCAATCCCTGGAAGGATTTATTAGGATTTTCTTATTATTCCATCTCATATTTTGTAGTTAATTTCCTTAGTTGCTTGATCAGATTTGTCTCCGGAACTGTACTTGATATGTATGTCAATTGTAGATTTAAGACTTGTAACTTTGGATGATTTTGGTTATATGAAGTTAGTTACATCTTTTTCTTATTCATATCTTCCCTTAGTAAATTTTATGATTTGAGTGCATATTGGTATTTTTTTGACTTGTGTTTGAGGACTAGACAGCGTTCTACCGCTGATACCGCGACGTTGGCTAGGCATGACCACGTACTCATGTCCAAACATCCGGGTGTGGGTCGTAACACATTTAATGTACAGCCAGAAGTACATGTGACTACATTGTGTGAGTGGAAAGAATTACAGCTATTGTGCAGAATTCAAGGCTTAATCCATTCTTGTATCATACTGTTGTTTGACCCATGCAGGAAGATTCAAGTCGTCAGCGACATCTATCCTAATGCATGATGAACAATTACTGTAAGGAACACTCAGGCCCATATATTGAGATATATGGAAGATTGTTGGAGCTTTCTCTCGACATGTAAAGAGCTTGCTCTCATTTCATGCCTAGTTCTTTAGTCCCACATCGGAAATGCCCTAAGCTGTGTATCTTAATATAATACAAGGTGTAGTGTTGAGGTATGCACATGGGGTGGTGATCCTAAGCTTGGGACTATGTGGGTGTTTTTTCTAGGAGGTAAGGATAAGGCTCCATATTAAAGCATTAATGATTTTTGTCATGCTCTTGAAATTAATTCCTTAGGACCTAAGTCCCGTAGGGGTTTAGCGACTCGGACTCGGTCTTGGGCATGGGCTCATGAGATATAATATAGGATTTTGTTGGTACACTTTGCACTTAGCACGTCAGCATCGTCGTTAGGCGCATTGTGCACTTTAGTTGCGCGAGCTTCTGCACTGTCGATCGCGTGACCCGATGGCATGGCCAGTTGGCGCGACAGTTTGAGTGCAGTGCCTATAGCGTGCGCTGTGCGCGGGTGCACGCGGACGCAGTTGGCAAAATTTTTTGTAGCGCGTGCCTATAAGCGTTGTCGTGTTTGTTCACGATCTGAACAGTAACGAAACATTCAAAAACGGTTCCTCCTTTCACGGATCTGCATTAACACGTCTCGAAAGTTTTACATACTGGACGGTTACTGGACTGATATTATATAAGTTTCTCTCTTCTCTCTCATTGTACTAGTCCCTAACGAAACTCGGAGAGTAGAGAAGAGAGAAACAGAGAGAGAGTTATATCCATCCGAGGAGTCAGAAGAGCATTTCGACAGAGTGTTCCGCAGTTCATCTTCGAACTTGCTGGTTCCTGAAGCTGATCGTGTGGGACGAATCTAGCTTTGAGCTCCAGTGATCCGTCACCCCAGCATGCCTTTTCTTCCTCGGTTTACCTCTTCTCCACCTGTAACTCGTTCTATCCCAATCACAACACGTTTAAGAGGAAGAACGAGATCTTCTCTGATCTAATCAGAAACCTTTTATGGGCTTTTGTCGCTGCTGCTGCGAAATTTATTTGTGTTTTCTTCGAAGTGTTACATTTGATTTCGTATCTCTTAATCCTACGGGATCTCAGTTGTGCACCTTCCTCGAAGTGTTGCCAAAATCTGCTTTTCATCTTAAAATCACGTCCCGGGAGTAACATTTTTTTCACCCACCAGCTCCAAAAAGAAAATACAATTGATGTAAAGCAGATCAAGCCCTCAGAGAACCTTACGGACCTCTTCACAAAATTCCTCCCAAAGTCCATATTTAATAAATTAGTTCACCAGATTGGCATGTGAAGACTCCAACAGACATGCATATAAATGTATATGCTGATAAAATATTGGGGTATGATGTAATGATCAATTCTATCAATTGGGGGAGGGGAATGAATTTTCGTATCATATTTGTCGTATTAGCATTACAACAGAAATATGATATGTATATGAAAATGAGAGCTAAGTTCCTATTCCTTGTAGCTGTGAGCAACTATATATAAATATGACTATATAGCTTTGGAGGGGATATATGAAATTCGATGGAGAAGAAATAAATTAGAGAGTTATTTTAGAGAGTTCATCTTGTTAGCAATTCAGAAATTGACAAGTTTAATTGGTTGACAGGTGAATGCAAAGAGTACTGTATTTTAAAATTCAAAAACTTAATTTTGGATTGTATTTCTTCAAAAAACGAGGGAGTAGAAGTGTAAATTAAATTTTCTTCCACCATGTTGAAGCACCTTGCAGCTGTGACAGTGACAAAGAGGTCAATTGGCAAATGATCAAGGAAGGAAATGGTTAGAATTATATTCTTCATTTCAGGAAATGATTAGCAAGGAATTAGTCACACAAGCTGTTAAAACAGCATTCCTCCATTGCTTTCTGTAAATTCTTGTTGCTAACACTAATATCAAATCCGGCCATTTACGAATTGGTGGTTTGTCCAATGTAAACTAATTACACATGACTAGACCTTTCAATTGTGAGGGATCCACTCAGTTCCGCAATGAGTCCGGTCCGAAAAACTAGTCCATGTGTCGGTTCGATCTGATTAATTTTTGGTCCAGACTGGTCCGATCCGATTGCAGTATATTAGGACGTGCTGAATCTCATATCTCAACATATAAGAGAGGCTCAATCCAGCCTGACCCGAAGTTCAGGTATGTTCCGATCCAACTTGAGGCCCAGTTCGGCACGAACCCAATTCTATCGAACCGAAGCTGAAGATTGATTAATTACTCACCTATATATTATGAGAAATAATATCTTTTTGTATATTGACCAATAAAATTAGGGGTGCAACTCGGACGGGTTAGGTCGGACTTGAGCTCAACCCGAGCCCAACCCGATGAATCATAAGGCTAGTCCGAGCCCAAGTCCTGCCCGACCTCGGGTTCAACATATGAAGCCCAAGACCGAGCCCGGAGGATCGGGTTGAACTCGGGTTGGGTCGGCTCCATCGGTCTCTAATATGATATTTGAAATAATTTTAAACAAAACCAATATCAGACACATAATTAAATAGCAATCAAGTCTTAATCATTACAAAATGCAAACTGTAAAATTTAGGATAAGTAGTTGAAGAGTTTGAGTGAATAAATTTAGGATTTAAACTTTTTATTTAAAAAGTATGAAACCTGACTTATATATTTTTTATATATATATAGTCAGTAGAAATTCTACATAATATAGAATTCGATGTATCTGTAATGACCCCTTAACTGGGGAGGGAGATGTGAGAATAGTGTATTGTAATACCTTTACTGCGATTTGCGTGGAATATAATTTACCCTTATTCCAATTCTTCGGGTAACTCGACATATGAACCCAAGCCCAACCCGATTTTTTATCGGGTTCAAATATTTTAACCCAAACCCGAACTCGAGTATCTTCAACTCTAACTAGGGGTGAGCAAAACTCGGTTGAAAACCGAAAACCGATCCGAACCGAACCGAAATAAGGTTTCGGTTCGGTTTTTTTTTAAACGGTTCGGTTGTCGGTTTGAAGGTTCGGTTTTTTTTTTATTTTCGGTTCGGTTTTCGGTTTTTGGGTTCGGTTTTCGAACCGAACCGAAAACCGAACTTGTAAACCGGTTTATAACTTTATATATATATATATATATATATATATATATATATATATATATATATATATATATATATATATATATATTATATATATATATAATATATATAAAACCGAAAAACCGATGAACCGAACCGAACCAATTCGGTTCGGTTCAAGTTCGGTTCTGAACTAATTCGGTTCGGTTCGGTTTTGATTTGGTCGGTTCGGTTTTGAGTCGGTTTTAATTTTTTCGGTTCGGTTCGGACCGAACCGAACCGATGCTCACCCCTAACTCTAACCCAACCCATTAACGGGTTTACCCGATGGGGCTTGGGTTTAGCCCGTCCGAGTTGCACCCCTAAATAAAATAGTTTTTTTATATCGACAATTAATCACTTATATATAGTAAAAGTTTATTTTAAAATAGGTGCACATACATACAGACTAGTCTACCGTAAATCTAAACAAGACAAAATAATTTTTTACTCTTCTTCAATACAAGGCATTTTTGTAAAATTTTCAGTAATTTGTTGCATAAACAAATTTTAAGGGTGATAAAATGAATTTGGGGTGAGAGAGGCTCGAACTCTCGACCTCAGGATAACTCAGACGCTATGAGACCTACGCGCTAGCCAACTGCGCCACCACCCCATATTGAAATCATGTTAGTTTCCTTTTTTCTAAACATAAGTACCAATACTATTATAATCCTAATCCCTCTCGAAATTTATGGTGACCCCTCCTGACAAATTCACTATGATCGCTTACCAACTAACACTTGGGTAGTGACTCCTCCCATGGTAATTTACATGATCTTGTTCGATGCTGATAAATTGTTACTATATACTTGTTGGGAATGTAGTGTGATCTGGTCGGAGTTGACCCATTAGGTCCGATATTGAATTGGGTCCATATGTCTTAAAAAAGAATTCTCATATAAGACCTGAACCAATTTCAATTATCTACACCTCATGATCCCATTCCTACCTGATGTGAAACTAAATTACCGATACCATTGTCACCCCCTTTTGAGCGCTCAATCAGAAACGAGATAGAATCTAACAATCTCCAACTTAGCTTGTTTCTGCTATCCGAGTAACTTTAGCACCCTTGCTACATTTGTCCGTTCTCGCTAGCCGAACAACCTTAATACTCCTGCTACCTTTCAGCACTCCTGCTACCTTTATTCGTTTTCGTCAGTCGAGCACCCAGGAGATCTAACATATTGTCATCTCGATCCATTCGACCATAAAATCAAGCCGACACATTCATCTACACAACCATTGTGTGCCAACCACAACGTGCTCCACCTTGGACGTGTCAAATCCATCCGTTTAGTTGCATATGCTCCTAAGTCCACCTTGAAAGAGAGCATGTATATCCGTGTACATGCATAAATGTTCAACATTATCTGTCTCGAGCCAATTAGAGTCGCCCAAACCAATCCTATAACTATTGACTCTGATACCACTTGTTGGAAATGCGGTGTGATCCGAATTGAAGTTGGTCCATGAGGTACGATATTAAATTGGACTCATATGCCTTAAAAGAGACTTATCATGTAAGTCATGAACCAATTTCAATTATCTACACCTTATGATCCTACCTCCTACCCGATGTGAGACTAAATTACCAACACCATTGTTACCCCTTTTGAGCGCTCAACCGGAAACGAGATACAATCCAACAACACCAACTTCTGATTTATGCTTCATTTGGAGAATAAAAAGAAATGTCACTTTTGTTGGTTGCCAAATGTACCTAAAAGACCACGCAGAGCTGGCTCTAAGCCCAGGCGACCTAGACATGGGCCTAGGATCCCAAAATTTATAAGGACCTCCATTTTCTGGATCGGTCTAAAATTTATATAGAGATTTCAATTTTCAGGATCGGTCCAAAATTTACGTAGAGATTCCAATTTTCAGAATTAGTCTAAAATTTACATAGAAGACTCCATTTTCAGAACCGGTTAAAATTTATATATGGTCCTATTTTTCAGGATCGCCTGTAACTTTATTTTTGCTAGTGCCGGCCCTGAGATGCAAAGTAAACAAAATTAAATAACATACGTAGATTTTGTCTAGTCCATTTGGAGGAACATAGTTTTGTAACACTGTGTTTGGAAACATTTGTGGGGAGGGAGAGGAAAAATTTGAGGGAAAGGAAAATGGAGGAGAGTAAAATGAAAGGAAAGTTAATTTTTCCTTCCTTTGTTTGGATGGACAAAAAGTAGGGGAAGGAAAAGTTTAAAAACAATTTTTTATTTGTTTATGGATATAGGTATAATTACTATTTCTTCCTTGGAATTCTCAAATGATGATTTAATGTTAACTTTTTGAGGGGTGGTGGGGTAAATTCACTCAAATTTCTCTCATCTTTCTCCATTTTCCTCCCACATTTGGGAGAAAATTTTTTTGGTGGGACCCACCTACTTTTTCCTCTCAAATTTTCCTCCCCCACGTTCTCTCCCCCTTTCCAAACACCATCATTTAAAATTTTTCTCTCACTTTTTCCTCAACTTTTTTCTTTCCTCCCATTTTCCACCCTTCCCAAACAGTACTTAAGAGTTTGGGTTTTTTTTTTTTTGGATTTTTTGACTTTCATCCCACTTACTAATATGAATTTGTACTTACATCCCACTTTTTAATTTTATTTGACTTACGTCCCACTTTTCGTCACGAAAAGACTTTTCGTGACAAAATAAATATTTTTCGTGACAAAATAAATACTTTTTGTGACGAAAAGTGGGACGTAAGTCAAATAAAATTAAAAAGTGGGATGTAAGTACAAATTCACATTAGTAAGTGGGATGAAAGTCAAAAAATCCCTTTTTTTTTTGGTTTGAGCATCATTAGTAGTTGGGACTCTCCAATGCAATTTGGAGTCCAAAATTTCAAAAAAAAGGTAAATGTAGAATGGGTTGGGTTTGTATGAGAATAGTAGGAAATGATAAAGTGAGCTCCGGTCCCAAAAATTGTGTGGTCAAAAATTAATGTAGGAAAAAAATAATATAAAGTTTAGAATCTAGAAAGTTTGGCTCCAAATTGAAACTTACTATTCTACAAAACGAGTTTCTACAATCTAGAATCTAGAAATTGGGAGGCCCAACCCTTAGCACCCATGGATGGGTTGGGATCGAAATTGTAGAAATTGGAACTAGGGATGAGACTTATTATTCTACAAAATGAGCTCCTACATTCTAAATCTAGAATCTAGAAAATGGGATGGGCCTTACTAATGATGCTCTAAAGCACATTTAAGTAGCACAAGGAAACGATGACAAAATTCTTAGTCTAATACTTTTCAAAATATTATAGTTTTCTTGGAGTCCAAAATAGGGCCCTGGATAAGTATAGGTGGTGTACGAGATGAAGTTACGTAGGTACTGAGGTCACATGAAAAATAAGAAGAAAAAAAAAAGCATAATTATATCGTGTCTGTATTCATATGTGTGTCGGTATTTATCTAACATAGACGATTATATTGTACCTATCTAGAATTTTGTATCCCATACCATACCGTGTCATTATCTATATCTGTGCCGTGCAGCATACAATGGATTGTACCACTTTGCTGAACAACATGGTAAGGACTAGATGAAATTTCTTGACCGACGCAAAATTAATTTCTTGAAATTAGACCGTTGTTAGTAATGTAAGTACATATTCACAAATATTGAAACATTCTTGCTTCTTCTCTCACAGTTCCTGTGTTAAGCTTCTTATTATCGATCGAGGTCTCCAAACATTGTGTATCCCCCAAGTTTCTTCAACATTTCCTCTTGACTATGTTGGAAGGACATAAATAGGACACATGTTTCAGACACGGACACACTAATTTTTGATGCATTTTAGTATGTCCTATTGTATATTTTGGAGTGTCCGGATCCGTATTGTGTCTGATGCATGCTCGACATGATACGAGAAATTTTTTTTCTAAGCGTCCGTGCTTTTCCTAGCATGCTGCTAATACAATTTGGCTAATTTTCTTCTCTACTGCAATATTTTATCTTTCAAGGTATTTGGGCTTATACCTTAGTTCATATTAGTCTTTCATATTGGTTTTACCCCTTATAAGCATCCTACAAGGCATTTGGACTCACATCTAGGGCCCGCTCAGAGATAAGTCTTACAAAACTTTGGACGTGGACGTTTCCTTATCTGCTTAGGGCTACCTTCGAGGCGCATCGTGACCTACAAGAGATCGAAGTCGCGAATTACCCTCCATGACCGACACACAATAATGGTAAAGAGACAACAAAAATTAATTCTGACTGAACAACTCGATCTCTGGGCCTACCCTACTCACATTATTCATTTATTCTTGGGATTTAAAGGATTTTAAGTTTGGATTCTAAGAGAGAGAGAGAGAGAGAGAGAGAGAGGGGGGGGGGGGGCTAATATATAAACCAAATATCAGAGTATTACTTATTTTTTTTTTAATACTTTCTTACCTAAGAATATCATTATTTATGAGCAAAAAACTCAAGCGTTAACTAAAACTAACATATTAATCTAAACCGTCATAATTCTCTTTCTTTGTGTTTCCATGTTCTTTAAAAAAAAAAATATTTACTCAGCTACTAACTCAAACTTTTGTACTAATCTAAAACAACCATATATAACTCTCTTCCCCTGTGTCCATGTTATTCTTTTTACTGAAAATTGCTAATGCATTGTGTGTGTCCGACCCATAGTTGTGCTCACCGGCGGATCTACATGGGAGGCACTAGGGAACAGGGCCAGTGAATTTTTTAAAATATATTATTATACTTAAAAAGAAACATTTTAAGGCGTTGTATCGAAACTTCTTATAACTGTGCCCCCAGTGAATTATAATCCTGGATCCGCTAGTAGTTGTGCTTTACCGGAATATAATTTGATACATCTACTGAATGCAGTAGACCTCTTGTTCCATTCTTTAGTTTTTTTTTTCCTTTAACCCTTATATGTTGGCTACAAATGTGATATTTTATTCATCACGAAAATAACTGCCTTGAAATCTTGGTTATGGACATGCAATAATTTGTTGAGTGTGCATCAACTCTAAAGAGGGGTGTTTTCCCATAATTGGCCTCCTTGTAAGATTCTGACCAGTTGCCAAATTCTCCTCACCTTTAATTGTTTACATGTATACAAAAAGATGCTTCTATAGGTTGTATCTTATGTTGGTGCTCTTGTTCCTTGACATGAAGAGAGCTTGTTCTCAATATGCTTTGTAAAGTTTAGTCCACATTGGAAAAGCACCATGAGTTATATCAACATATATATGAGTATGTGTTGTTGGGATATGCACATGGGGTGGTGACCCTAAGGAGGGAACCATGTGGGTGATTTTACTAAGAGAAAAATGATTAATTCCAACAAGGACGTAAGTTGAATTTTGTTGTGCGGGCTCGGACTCGACACGGACTCCAGGTTGTCTCGTGCATGCACGGGAGTGTTCGGGGGGAAGGCGTGGGCTAGCACTCGACTATGTTGATTGTGGGATGATGTAAAACATCAAACTCTATTTTAGAGTATTGGTGTTTTAGTCCCACGTCGGATATGAGAGATGGTGAGGTCTCACTCCACTCTATAAATAGAGCCTCCTTGCCTCCTTTTCAAGATGTACCAAAGAAGAGAGTTAAGGGAGTCCGTAAAGTTCAGGAAGCCCGTTTAAGTCACAAATATTGACTGACGAGCGTTCCAGAAGTTCTCTTGAACTTGCTGGTTCCTGGAAGCGGATCGTATAGAGGCGAATCTTGCTTTGAGCAACGGTGTTTTTACACCCCAGCAGATTTAATCCTCCTCTTCTTCTTCTTCTTCTTCTTCTTCTTCTTCTTCTTCTTCTTCTTCTTATGTTTCTCTATAACTCGTTCTTCAGGTTTTAAGGCACCTACTGAGTAGGGAGGCCTAACTTTGTTCTTGCTAAACTTCTCATTTGTGGCACCTACTGTGTAGGCTTGCTAAACCCCTCATTTGTGGCACCTACTGTGTAGGCTTGTTGAACTCCTATTTTTCCATCTATATCCACGCCTCGGGACTAACAATCTCAAAGCAAGATTAGTACGATGGAAAACATTAATGCTTCACTCCTCCAAACTGACTATTGCAAGTTGGAAAAGTTTGATGGAGAGCATTATCAAGTATGGAAGAGGAAGGTCTTTCTCACCCTTCAACTCCGAGACGTTGATCACGTGCTCTTTGAAGAGGAACCTACTGTTCCAGATACTGGGTCTGTTGCCGCTATAACTGCGGCTACTAAACTTCAGGCCAAATAGAGAAGGAAGAATAGCATTTGTAGGCTTCTGATCCTAAATGCTATAGAGGATTCCCTGGCAAAATCCTACTCAAAGAAGGATAGTGCCAGAGAAATATGGGAGTCTGTGAAAAAGCTGCACGAGGAAGACAAAAATAGGAGCAAGTTATTTTTCGTCAAAAAATATCACAAGTGGCTCTTTGAAGACGAGAAGGCGATGATTCCTCAAGTGAAGGAGTTTCTGAAACTTCGTCAGAAACTGGACGATGAAAAGATGCCCCTCGTCGACAAGTTTGTTGTTGGAGGGATCATCTCGAAACTTCCTGCTGGATGGAATATGTTCTATACAAGAATGCATCGGAAGAAACTCGAGATCAGTCTGGAAGATCTCTTGCAAGAAATCTACGTTGAGGACGAGATGCGTTCTCAACAGAAGATGGACGCTTTGTCCAAACAATTGGCCGAGGCCAATCTGGTGCAGATGAGAGACTCCAAGGGGAAGCAGGCGGCTTCTCACCACAAGAAAGACTTCACTAATCTGAAAGTGAAGGGACCATCTTTCAAACAGAAGAAGCCCAAGTCAAATGTGACTTGTTTTAACTATTGATACTTGGTTAAAAACACTTACCATCAGTTGACAGTACCATTTCAAATACATTTACCATCAGTTTAAAACACATATTGATACTATGTTTTGATAAGTTATTAGTATCTTTGATACTATGTTTTGATAAGTTAAACTGAAATCAAAACTAATTATTAGTATCTTAAAATTGTATCGGAAATAGACTAAAATGATTTTCAAGTTGTACCTTTAGCAATTGTCACGCTCCGATTTCGCATAGTCATTCGTCCTCGCATAAATATCTAAGGCTGTGTTTGATTGGGCTTTTTTTCCATGGAAAATATTTCCATTACAAATTTTCCACCAATTGTAATGTTTGATAGCATATATTTTCCATGGAATTATTTTCCAAAAAACTATCATTTTCCATATTTTCATCTAAAATAGTGGAAAATGAAACTTGTCCAATCCATAGGAAAATATCATTTTCCAAGGAAAATAACTATTTTCCGTAGAAAATAATGGCAATCAAACACCCAAATTAAGTTTTCCATGGAAATTTTTTAAAATTTCATGGAATTTTTTTCCTAGGAAAATAATTCCATGGAATTAATTTCTTTTCCACATATTTTCCACCTTGCAATCAAACGCACCCTAAGAATAGACCGTCCTTGCTTAGGCGTGATGCCGTACAAGTCTAAATTGCACTTGTACAAGACAAAGACGTTACATATTTCATAATCTCCAAACATGAACACATCGCAGCGGCACAAGCAGACAAATTGAAGATAATAATGATACGTCTCTTTATTGAAAAGAACACCTTGTTATTTCATAGCAACAAAAATAAGCAGATAACTTGAAGTCACAATAAGGCATGAAGAAATATATTCTCCTTATTGATAATTAAAATGAAGTACAAGGCTTGCACCGGAGTACAAAGCTTGCAAGACATCTCACATTACATTGATAGCCAACTGAAACACATGTCGTATAGGCTTACATTGGATACTTGATACATTGAATTACAACTAGATATGCCGACTTGGCTTACGACTCACTGATACAACATATCTACAATGTTCCATGCATTATGTCATGTGACATCATCTTTTGCAATAAGAGCTTCTGCATGTCCAACAAATTTTCGATGCCTCGGGACTAATCAAGCCAATCTTTGTATAATAAAATTTTCAAGCACGAGCACGTGAAAAGAGTGTCCACAACGTGGGTCAGTACATTGTGCACGAACACCTGAAAAGAGTGCCCACAACGTGGGTTAGTACATTGGCGTGTACTGGCAAACATAACTAGCCCACTAGCCTAAACCAACACTAAGTAGTCATGTGAGCAAACATTATTAATAATGATCTTTCTATTTAGGCTAGCATCAGTTTACAGTTCATGAGTAGTATTATAGTGAAGCATGTAAACATGTTATAGCATTGTTCATGTAAAGACATCCTTGTAGCAATATTGTAGTTAACATATTAAGCATGTTGTAGCAATACTCATGGAAAGAAAATATTTTGTATATTGTGTTTAACATGTTAAGACATCCTTGTTCATGTAAAGACATCCTTGTAGCAACATTGTAGTTGAATTAACATATAAAAAAGCATATCACATTTAAGTAATTTCTTACCGATACTCGACTCTCTCGTACCTGCATCAAATACAGGTTATATGATATACTTACTTTGCCTGCACAAAATATTCATTAACTTGCATCCTGACTACATGATCACTGGTGTTAATCTACTGTAAAACCCCCAAATTTATGGGGTTTTATTTTTATTTTTTAAAAATTTTAATTGTATTATAAATGTATTGAGTATATACATACAGTATGGGCATATAAGCCTTACTTATAAATTGAGGAAAAAAAATATATGTTTGACAACATTTTTATACACTTATTATATGTATAATTTTATTAGAATTTTATACAGAGTTAACCTTGATTTTATTAAATTTTAAAGAAAGTTATATATGTTATTAGTCTTTTAAAAAAAATTATGAAATAAAAAAAATACTTATACGATTGTTATTAAGTTTATAAAATTTTGGGATTTTTCTTATATTTTTGGCTTATGCATATATATATATATATATATATATATATATATATATATATATATATATAATGCATACTTATATAAAAAAAAATATACCTTCACAGCAGTACTGTTCATTGAACAGTACTGCGTACTCCCCGAGCCACAAACCCGCGAGGAAGAAAAGAAAGAGGCTGGGAATTTAAACTAGTGAATCCGATCAAATCTTTTCAAAATTTGATCCTCTTAATCTATACGATATTCTCCTCAATTAGGAAAAGGAATCAGACTTAAAACCTACGAGAAGTCCTGGAAATCTCGACTAAATTCTGCAAACTCTTAAAAAAAAATCTTCGAAGAGCTCCTATCAGAGAAAACCTAACCACAACCCCTCGAGATTGCTTCCTGACCTACCTGGAGGATTCCTGCCACCCTCGTGCGTCATCTGGACCGACAGCGCGCCGCCGACGGCCGCTGCACCGCCGTGAAAGCCTAGAAATCCGACCAAGAAACAGAGCACGCTCTGTTCTCAGCCGCAACAGGTACCCACGTTCGCCATCGCTTTTCTCCTTCATCGTTTAGCCAATCGACGAACCAATTTGTTCCCATTAATCACTACATATAGGACTACAAGCCCTGTTAATTAGATCGAGCCAACTACCCCCGATCATCCCCATAAATTCGTCGAAAGTTCGACGAAAAGTTAGAATTAATACGCATGACAAAACAGCTTCGAGGCTGTTTTAGAAGGCATTTCCCGGGCTAAAAACTAAGATTTCGAACAACCTAATTTGAAACAGTGAAATACAACATATACGAGATTAAAACGCTTCAGATAGATTTATTTTTCAGTTACTAGGCAGAAAGATATTCGTATTTAAAAATCAAGAAAAACTGTTTTTAAAACCGTAAAAGTTAGAAAAAAATTTCCGATACGGCGTGCGCCCCGACAAACCGGGCGACGTGATCGCGCACTATACACATCGAAAGGCGCGTATGGATGTTGTCGACGTGTGGGAACTGACGGAACTAGATTTCGTTGCGTGTGCGCGGCGAAATCAGTACGTATCCGTCGAGATACCCCCGAATCGACCTTTTGCAAACTTGGCCATAACTTTGTGTACATTCGTTGTATCGAGACGAAACTTACGCCAACAGGACCGTATCGAAATTCTGGTCCTGTGTGCCAAGTTTGGTCCGATTCTGAGAAGGTCGAATGGAACGCCTATCTTGCGGGCCTGCGACCCGCTCCAACGAGCAAACTTGTGCACGGCTCATTGGAATCCAAAATTGGACATACCGTTGAGTTTGTCTCCTGAAACCGGATCGTAGACATGTAGTTTGATGACTTTAGAGACCGTAGGTACTGGCACGCATTTCGGTGCAATACGGGTCCAACGGCGGACATCGTTTTGACCCGAAATTATGATTTTGCCCATGTTCCAGAATTTGACTTTTGGACAGGCATTTTCTAGGCATATCTTTTATTCCAAACTCGTTCGTGATGTTTGTTTCAGCATCCGGAGCTTCTTGTGGATTTTGAGTTTCGTGTTGACGATTCTGATTGTTGGATTTTGCTGCTCCTCGCACCACCCTCAGGCAAGATACCTTGCCTTATTTACTATTTATAGTTAGATGCATCTTTATTTATTTATTTAATGCTTATTTATTATCTGTTCTCAGTTGGATCCATTACTTGCTATTTTTAGTTCACTTTATTTGCTTTCAGTTAGTTTTCCTTCTTGCTTTTTTTTGCATATGGACCTATTCTTAGCGAACTACCTTCTGTTAGTGACCTTGGGAGGGAGAAGACAGTTAAATGTATGGGCTACCCCAAATCCAACAACTGTAGTAACTGCGTACTACGGTAGTCGTGTTACGGTGGTTACTAGCCTCGAGCTATGTGGACTGATGGGTCACGTGGGCCGCTAGCCTCGAGTTATGCCGGCTGATAGTATTGGTACTTGACGTGTGCGTGTTGTGAGTTGTTACCTTGTCCTGGGGGAGTCAGCCTTAACCTGTCCATACATCGATATGTCTTCTAAATTGCCTACTAGAAAGGTTAGGAGACCTTAGCAAATTTCATGTTCCAATCATGGCATGGAAAAATGTCACATCGCGGAATAGTAAGTTACCCCTGGTCCTTGTTTGGTTGTAGGAGTAGCCTACTGTTTTGATGATGAAATATTGAGCCGTGTTATGGTTTGGACACTTTTACTTTATCTTTATTTTATGGTACATTTATATTCAGTTCATATGGCATGTTCTTCCTGTATCTTGTTACGTCCCTCTGAGGACCTGGTGATCTCTCCAGGTATAGACGATTTCCCGCAGGAGTATGGCTCGGCATTGGATCCTTCATACCTTGATGATGAGGCGTCTTCCACTGATATCTAGATTCATGTTGTTCTTGAGACTCATAGTGGACATCTACTCTATTTGAGATTATTTTTATAGCTGTTTGGTGTGGACATGTCCACCCGGCTATCTTTTGACTCACTCATTTATTCTATTTGGACTTCTCATATCTTCTGTATCTGCTGTGGATAAGATATAGCTTATTGATTTTATTTGGCTTGCGATTTATATTATTACAGCTTATGTATATATACGAGAATTCTATATATTGGAGTATTCATCGTATATATGCAGCTGGCATGTCTACGTACTTGGTCCTAAGTATTTTGGGACTGGGGCGTTACATGTTTTTGTGGTGGCCCATGCAGGTCAGAAAATATTGTTGGGTTATATGACTGTGCCCAACAAGCCTGCATATAGGAATAGGAATAGTATCTCATCCATGCTTATTGCCTCCTTTGACCTCCAAACTTTTCGAACACTCTTTGATTACCTGTATTGCCTCATATCTGACCCTCCATACTATCAGTCTAATTCATGCTTGGTAGAAGTTAGGACGATGACTCGTACTAGGTAGACATGTTCCATCATTCCCACATTACTAGTCTAACTTTTATAAGTTGGGTAGAATGCCTCAATACATAACACTTCCCTGACCATCACCATTGCCTCAGACCGGAAGACAGTAGCACGACTGTATAGGCATGAACCCCGAACAAAACTTCGAATTCTTAAAGGACTGCAATTTTTATATTTACTTTCATCATTATCTCACGAACTTATGTTCTACCATCTTGACCAATGCTGCTATCATAGCCTAGATTTGCAAGCTTATCCATTTTTGAGCTTGTTCATGACATATATGTTATTGGAGGTACCCCACTAATATATTGTTTATCAGGACCGGTGCATGATGGTCTGATCAACCTAGTGTACTTGGTTCGCTCTTTATAATTTTTATATAGAATGAGATATAATCAACTAGCACCCCAATATCTCATCTGCAACTATGTTGACAATTCTCTTTCAACTGCTTGACCTATAACTTGTTCGAATCTATTCTAACATTATTCTATTCTCGTGCCAGAAGGATGAACCTTCGAAGCGGACACGTTCCTACCTCGACGATCGTGTCTGGTGATGCAGCCACTCAGGAGAGAGAAGTCCTACCAATGACCTCGGTGACCCCGTATCAGCCAAGACAGTCGCAGGCCACCTTGACCCCATCGATGGTACAACAGGGAACTCAAGTGCCACCAGTCATCCAGACTGGGCAGACTACCGAGGCACCAACCGAAGAGAATGTACCACCACCTCCACCACCATTCACTCAATAGTATCCAGCTCAGTGCGGACCACAGATGCCTCCACCACCAGAGGATGGGAACCCTACTACACAGTTCATGTATGCCATAATACATACTCAGTGGCAACAAGCTGAACTGATGAGGCAGAGCATGACGGAAGCACTAACTAGGCCCCCACCTCCACCTCCGACACCGGTACCATCACCAGCTCTACATCCATATGAGGGCTCTATCAATGACTTCATGGATATGAATCCCAAGCCCTTCAGAGGTACCGAGGAACCCCTAGAGGTCACTGCATGGCTTATCAGCACGGAGAAGCTACTGAGGGCGTCCCAGTTGCCAACAAATGATTAGATGACAGCAGTAGACTTGCTCTTGGAAGACAATGCCCATCATTGGTGGGAAGTCGAAGGAAGACGCTTGGGAGCCAAATAGACTTGGGAAAAATTCTACAAACTCTTCAATGAGAGGTTCTTTCCTATCCATGTACGTGATACCCTCTATGATCAGTTCCTACACCTCAAGCAAGGGAACATGACCGTAGATGAGTACGATGCAGAATTCAGTCGACTGAGCAGATTCGGTGAGACACTGATTCCTACTGAGCAGGAAAAGGCTAAGAGATTTCACCAAGGATTGACACCAGAGCTCAAGAAGCATACTACAGTACAGTCTAGGGTTTCTCATGCTGCAGTGTTAGAAGAAGCTAGAAGCCAGGAACTTCTTGACAAGGAAATACAACAGGCTCAGAGACGCCATATTCCAGCAACTGGGCCAAGTAACCTTATCCATGGTGGACCAATCAAGCATTCCATGACACAACCACCAATAAAAGCATCACCTTATCCAATTGATGAGCTTCTTACATGTCGCTTCTGTCATAGGAAAGGTCATGTCATAAAGGATTGTCGTCGCAGATTAGGACAATGCATGATTTGTGGCTCCAATCATCACAAGGCCCGAGACTGTACAGAACAACTAAAAGCAGCACAACATCGGATGCAAGGACCCGTAGCACCAAGACCAATAGCAGAGCCCAGTCAACTATCACATGGAGGTTATCCTAGAGGATCACACTTAGCTGACCAATCTATACAAGTTAGGCAGGATGGACAAGAGGCAAATGGACAAAGGTATGAACAAGCATTTAGCATGGTCATGATAGAAATCCATCCTGAGGTGGAAGATTTAGCAGGTATTACTCTAGTTATACCATTTATTTGTTTTAGACATGGCTTAGCATTAGAACAACACATTCATTAGCTTGGTCAACATGCATGGCATAATACTTGTCTTAATATGAATTACTAGTTACCAGCGATAATGCATATGCAGTACCTTCGACACCATTAGAAGTCTATTGACTATAAGTCTAGCAATCTTATTACAGAGATTTATGACTTAGTAGTTAGAGATCTTTGCATGATGTACCTTATAATTTGTTACCCCGTCAGTAATCGTCTTGTGCTATAGAAGAGTGAATCATCCAACACCCTCGGTACATGTGTCATCCTGGCAACCCTCACTAACGCGGAAGCGTAAAGATGACATGGGTAATCATTTCACTATTGTCCGAAATTCGAAGAACAATCTTTGACTCGACACAGTTCCTCCAACCGAGCAAATAACCTGGTAGTTCACAACGTCCACTTCTATCCGCAACACTATGGATACTCATATTGTGACTTTAAAATTTGAAGCACAATACTAACCATTTTCTTCCAACAAATTCCACCCTCATGAACTAGACAAGCCACTCTACACCTATGACATACCTGTCCCAAGCAAACACTCCATTCTATGCTCCATTTCAATTACACCACATGTATAACATAATTTCTTTGTAGCAAACCATGTATGTACATTCTCGTCCCAATTGATTTTTTTACCATTCGATTTTGTCACAATCCCTCAAACGACTGGATACCCATAAACCATGCCAGACTAAGAATGTCCTACCTTATAGAATATGTAGTCAGATGGATTCCTTCTATAACTACCCCATCCATATTTTCGAAAACTAAGTTATGATTGGATATTTGATATAATTACTCTTCCTTCGTATTCAGCCTCATTATATATTGTAATTTATTTTTATTATATTAAGTTTATTTTAATTTCGAGGACAAAATTTTTATAAGTTGGGTAGGATGTAAAACCCCCAAATTTATGGGATTTTATTTTTATTTTTAAATTTTTTTAATTGTATTATAAATGTATTGAGTATATACATACAGTATGGGCATATAAGCCTTACTTATAAATTGAGGAAAAAAATATATGTTTGACAATATTTTATATACTTATTATATGTGTAATTTTATTAGAATTTTATACAGAGTTAACCTTGGTTTTATTAAATTTTAAAGAAAGTTATATATGTTATTAGTCTTTAAAAAAAAATTATGAAATAAAAAAATACTTATATGATTGTTATTAAGTTTATAAAATTTTTGGATTTTCCTTATATTTTTGGCTTATGCATATATATATATATATATATATATATATATATATATATATATATATATATATATATATATATATAATCATTTCACTATTGTCCGAAATTCGAAGAACAATCTTTGACTCGACACAGTTCCTCCAACCGAGCAAATAACCTGGTAGTTCACAACGTCCACTTCTATCCGCAACACTATGGATACTCATATTGTGACTTTAAAATTTGAAGCACAACACTAACCATTTTCTTCCAACAAATTCCACCCTCATGAACTAGACAAGCCACTCTACACCTATGACATACCTGTCCCAAGCAAACACTCCATCCTATGCTCCATTTCAATTACACCACATGTATAACATAATTTCTTTGTAGCAAACCATGTATGTACATTCTCGTCCCAATTGATTTTTTTACCATTCGATTTTGTCACAATCCCTCAAACGACTGGATACCCATAAACCATGCCAGACTAAGAATGTCCTACCTTATAGAATATGTAGTCAGATGGATTCCTTCTATAACTACCCCATCCATATTTTCGAAAACTAAGTTATGATTGGATATTTGATATAATTACTCTTCCTTCGTATTCAGCCTCATTATATATTGTAATTTATTTTTATTATATTAAGTTTATTTTAATTTCGAGGACAAAATTTTTATAAGTTGGGTAGGATGTAAAACCCCCAAATTTATGGGATTTTATTTTTATTTTTAAAATTTTTTAATTGTATTATAAATGTATTGAGTATATACATACAGTATGGGCATATAAGCCTTACTTATAAATTGAGGAAAAAATATATGTTTGACAACATTTTTATATACTTATTATATCTATAATTTTATAAGAATTTTATACAGAGTTAACCTTGGTTTTATTAAATTTTAAAGAAAGTTATATATGTTATTAGTCTTTAAAAAAATTATGAAATAAAAAAATACTTATATGATTGTTATTAAGTTTATAAAATTTTGGGATTTTCCTTATATTTTTGGCTTATATATATATATATATATATATATATATATATGTATAATACATACTTATATGTATAATACATACTTATATAAAAAAAATTACCTTCACAGCAGTACTGTTCATTGAACAGTACTGCGTACTCCCCGAGCCACAAACCCGCGAGGAAGAAAGGAAAGAGGCTGGGAATTTAAACTAGTGAATCCGATCAAATCTTTTCAAAATTTGATCCTCTTAATCTATACGATATTCTCCTCAATTAGGAAAAGGAATCGGACTTAAAACCTACGAGAAGTCCTGGAAATCTCGACTAAATTCTGCAAACTCTAAAAAAAAAAAATCTTCGAAGAGCTCCTATCAGAGAAAACCTAACCACAACCCCTTGAGATTGCTTCCTGACCTACCTGGAGGATTCTTGCCACCCTCGCGCGTCATCTGGACTGACTGCACCGCCGACGGCCTCTGCACCGCCGTGAAAGCCTAGAAATCCGTCCAAGAAATAGAGCACGCTCTATTCTCAGCCGCAGCAGGTACCCACGTTCGCCATCGCTTTTCTCCTTCATCGTTTAGCCAATCGACGAACCAATTTGTTCCCATTAATCACTACATATAGGACTACAAGCCCTGTTAATTAGATCGAGCCAACTACCCCCGATCATCCCCATAAATTTGTCGAAAGTTCGACGAAAAGTTAGAATTAATACGCATGACAAAACAGCTTCGAGGCTGTTTTAGAAGGCGTTTCCCGGGCTAAAAACTAAGATTTCGAACAACCTAATTTGAAACAGTGAAATACAATATATACGAGATTAAAACGCTTCAGATAGATTAATTTTTCAGTTATTAGGCAGAAAGATATTCGTCTTTAAAAATCAAGAAAAGCTATTTTTTAAAACCGTAAAAGTTAGAAAAAAATTTCCGATACGACGTGCGCCCCGACAAACCGGGCGACGTGGTCGCACACTAGACGCATCGAAAGGCGCGTATGGATGTTGTCGACGTGTGGGAACTGACGAAACTCGATTTCGTTGCGTGTGCGCGACGAAATCAGTGCGTATCCGTCGAGATACCCCCGAATCGACCTTTTGCAAACTTGGCCATAACTTCGTGTACATTCGTTGTATCGAGACGAAACTTGTGCCAATAGGACCGTATCGAAATTCTGGTCCTGTGTGCCAAATTTGGTCCGATTCTGAGAAGGTCGAATGGAACGCCTATCTAGCGGGCCCGCGACCCGCTCCAACGAGCAAACTTGTGCACGGCTCATTGGAATCCAAAATTGGACATACCGTTGAGTTTGTCTCCTCAAACCGGATCCATAGACATGTAGTTTGACGATTTTAGAGACCGTAGGTACTGGCACGCATTTTGGTGCAATACGGGTCCAACGACGGACATCGTTTTGACCCAAAATTACGATTTTGCCCCTGTTCCAGAATTTGACTTTTGGACAGGCGTTTCCTAGGCATATCTTTTATTCCAAACTCGTTCGTAATGTTTGTTTCAGCATCCGGAGCTTCTTGTGGATTTTGAGTTTCGTGTTGACGATTCTGATTGTTGGATTTTGCTGCTCCTCGCACCACCCTCAGGCAAGATACCTTGCCTTATTTACTGTTTATAGTTAGATGCATCTTTATTTATTTATTTACTGCTTATTTATTATCTATTCTCAGTTGGATCCATTACTTGCTATTTTTAGTTCACTTTATTTGCTTTCAGTTAGTTTTCCTTCTTGCTTTTTTTGCATATGGACCTAGTCTTAGCGAACTACCTTCTGTTAGTGACCTTGGGAGGGAGAAGACAGTTAAATGTATGGGCTACCCCAAATCCAACAACTGTAGTAACTACGTTCTACGGTAGTCGTGTTACGGTGGTCACTAGCCTCGAGCTGTGTGGACTGATGGGTCACGTGGGCCGCTAGCCTCGAGTTATGCCGGCTGATAGTATTGGTACTTGACGTGTGCGTGTTGTGAGTTGTTACCTTATCCTGGGGGAGTCAGCCTTAACCTGCCCATACATCGATATGTCTTCTAAATTGCCTACTAGAAAGGTTAAGAGACCTTAGCAAATTTCATGTTCCAATCATGGCATGGAAAAATGTCACATCGCGGAATAGTAAGTTACCCCTTGTCCTTGTTTGGTTGTAGGAGTAGCTAATGTTTCGATGATGAAATATTGAGCCGTGTTATGGTTTGGACACTTTTACTTTATCTTTATTTTATGGTGCATTTATATTCAGTTCATATGGCATGTTCTTCCTGTATCTTGTTACGTCTCTCTGAGGACCTGGTGATCTCTCCAGGTATAGACAATTTCCCGCAGGAGTATGGCTCGGCACTGGATCCTTCATACCTTGATGATGAGGCGTCTCCCGCTGATATCTAGATTCATGTTGTTCTTGAGACTCATAGTGGACATCTACTCTATTTGAGATTATTTTTATAGCTGTTTGGTGTGGACATGTCCACCCGGCTATCTTTTGACTCACTCATTTATTCTATTTGGACTTCTCATATCTTCTGTATCTGCTGTGGATGAGATATAGCTTATTGATTTTATTTGGCCTGTGATTTATATTATTACAGCTTATGTATATATACGAGAATTCTATATATCGGAGTATTCATCGTATATATGCAGCTGGCATGTCTACGTACTTGGTCCTAAGTATTTTGGGACTGGGGCATTACATCTACCATTTAGGACGTTGCCATATAGGACTTCGAATGGCATGTGATGACTTTAAATTAGGTAGCTTTTGTACCTGTATTAAATGCAGGTTATATGATATATTTACTCTGCATGCACAAAATATTTATTAGCTTGCATCCTGACTACATGATCATTAGTATTAATATATCTACCATTTATGACGTTGCCATATATGACTTCGAAGGGTATGTGATGATTTCAAAGTAGGTAGCTAGCCTTTAAGATGCCTGCAATACCAGATGCCACAAAAGCACGTTTACATTTTCCTCTAGGTCGGACGACCCCAGCATCCCATGCATACTGTCCGAAGCAACAGTCACCCTTGCACAAGTTGTCCATGACCATACGAATGCGTGTCCGACTCGATCTTGAACATAATCGCATGATAAAATATTGAAAGAGAGTAAAGGCAACAACATATCATTTCATCTCATCCAAGTCGTATTCAAAGACTCATTATTTCCATTATTACCATCATTCCACTTGGTGATCTCATCAATCCCAAGCCTCGTCAATTCATATCGTATCAATTCATTCATTTCTCATAGGGACATTACTGTATTTTATTTTATTGTTTATAAGAAAACATGCATCATTTCATATCTTTATAACAGTTACACAGAGTGTACATGATTCAATTGTTTTATTCAGTTCAGCAGCATTAAGCATGAACAACATTATCAATTTATTTCTAGTATGTGATTGTCACGACCCGCACCCTGATTAGGGGCACGAGAACGTGGGTACGTCCAGCCTACGCCGCAGTGTCGGTGGTAGAACGCTGTATAGGTCATCTATAACAACTAACATCTAACAATAAGACATATAAACCTGTCATCTCCGCACGGAGGTATAACATAACATCTCAACTCTATATCTCAAACATAAGTCTAGGAAAGATAAAGATAGAACATGATATGGAATCAGACGAAAGAAAGAACTGAATATATATAGAGTTATCACACCACACAAAGTAGATATCCAACACAAATAAGTACAAGACCTGAAATATAACTAAGTCACAACTAACAATCGGAACAGTCCGATACAAATGAAAACTATAAACACTAGACTAGACTAGGCACCCTCTACTGAGCTAGATGCTCTTCAGGCTCCTGAAGGTCACCCTCATGTGTCCCATAGAAGGTAGGACAGTCACCATCATCATCTGTAATATTTTCAACAGGCCCAGTCAGGACAGGAACGAGCACAATACATCTCACGCAGTTCATATCAGGTTGGGAAATGTAAAGCATGCATAGAGTAAGATACATGAACTGTAAAGAATATATGTAAAACGAGAGAGATTTGATAACTGGAAATATCTATATATATGATAAGTAAGAACTGTAGGTAACCTGTGATTTAGAGCATGATATGGTTATATAAAGGGGCTTAGGACATATACAAGATTTCACAAGATTTTACAAGAGTTTGTACAAGATGGGATTTTGATCACATAACCATTTCCTACTCACCCTCCCCAATCAATACACAACGATCCAGTCAAGTTACGTTACCTTGTACAAGAGGTTTTTATCATGTTTGCTCGCGTGATCATGAGAGTACAAGATTGCACAAGAGTATACATGAAAGCGGTGTACATGAAATATAAGATGTTCGTGAAAAGCACATGACAACTGTATCTGATGCACCCCGAGGGAGATAACATCGCATGACAAGATCCATATAGTACCAATCCGTGATAATGACGTGACAGCATCATGTAAGGTATTCTAGAGCAAGAATATAAATCCTAACAAGTATGAAAAGATCAGAGAATGTACTCGCCTGTCACCCTGTATGACTGATATGAATAGATGTCCGAACTGGTGTCACAGAGTCCTATTTAGAGTAAAATAGGTCACAACATGTCCACAATGGTAAAAATAGAGTATACAATGCATACTACATGATTCTAGGTCAATCTGGTCAAAAGTCAACTCTTGGTCAACTTTCTAATCAAACTAGTCAAATACTAGTCAACATGATCAATCTGGGTCAAGTCTAGGTCAAACTACGTCTACTAGTTAGGGTTTTAGTCAAACTAGCTAAACTAGTTGTTTTAGGTCATTCCTAGTCATTTCTAGGTTAACTAGGTCACTTTTGACCTAAGGTTGACTTTGGCCAACCCTTAGTCAACAAGGGTCAACAAGTGGGTTTAGGGTCATTAGGGTTAGCCCAAGCCATAGGCTAGTAATCCTAGGCCATAGGCCATAGTCATAGGTTTTCATATAAACCTATACTAGAAATCATATATATATGTATATATCTATATATATAGATAGACACTATCTACCTACTCCCTATATATCAATATGGGATACACTATATATATAATACCAAAACCCACATATATATACATAACACTATATATGATCTAGTAAATATATATACATCATATATATATACATATATATATATATATTCACAAACTTACCCACATATATATATATATATATATATATATATATATATATATATATATATATATATATATATATATATATATATATATATATAACCTTATATATATACACACAAACAACCATCACATAGGCCTATAGCCTATGTGATTCTCACATACCCTAGATATCTACATATTGACACAATATATATAATCCTAAGACAATTATATATATATATATATATATATATATATATATATATATATATATATATATATATATATATCATATATATATATATAGACTAAACCTTTATATATAAACATATATATAAAGAGAGGAAAGTGAGAGAGAGAGTGAAAGAGTGAATAGAGAGAGGGAGAATGAGAGAGAGGGATGGACAGTGAAAGAGAGGGCAAGAGAGTACACAGGAAATGGGGGGCTGTTCTCAGTTTCCTGAGAACAGGAAATGCTCCCCCCAACACTACACAGTGTCACATATATACACATACATGTGTATACACACACAACTACACCTACACACAACCATTTTTCCCAAAAACTAATCCACACTCACACATACATATATACTACATATATACATACTAAAATACACTAATATAATGTATAAAACAGATCAAAATAGGTTTTGAAATTCGATTTTACAAACTGGGAAAAATCCCAAATCTGGAAATAGTGGACTGTTCACTCGAAACTATGCAAACCCAAATTCTCACACCAATACGAGCTAAGGCTCGATCCTATTGGTTGGTAACTAAGGCCCCATAGGTATACGTGTCGTGTGTGTCGATGGGAGTCCACCACGACACGACACGGCGTGTCCAAACACGTGAAAACCCAATCGGGTAAGCACTGATACACGAACACAGTGCACAGCGTCGTGCACGTGTTCACGTGTCTCGTGGGCACACCACGAGACACGACACGACGTGTGGTCACACACACGTGTAGCCCACATATAGGGCTACACGATGGACACACTGTCACGTGTCCACGACACTCGTGGACACGATATGAAACCCGTATCAGTCGTGAAAAACACGACTGATACGCGCATTTCGACAGCGTCGTGCACGCGGTTACACGCGTCGTACTCGCGACACAGGACACGACGCACCACGTGCTCGTGTCCACGTGTACGCCACATGTAGGGCTTCATGCCCGTGTCACTACGAGACACCCTAGTGTCGTGTCCATGCGACACGACACGCTCAAAGTCGTGCCTGTGCGCGTGTGTGCTGACAGCACGTGTCCAGTGCGAGTGAGTTTTCTCACTCGACACGACACGACACGACACCAAATTTTGGGGGCATATTCGCAGACATTGCCCCCTCGTGTCCACCAATTTTGGTGTGTCGAAGTGCCCTGTGCAGTGCGCACGAAGGGTACGGTAGCAGGACACTGTGCGCGAGTCTCGTGCAGTGAGTTCGTGTCCGTTTTGGACACGGACACGACTCGGAAATGTGCTCAGTAGGTTAGGGTTGTGACCT
This sequence comes from Iris pallida, assembly GCA_029216955.1. NCBI lineage: Eukaryota > Viridiplantae > Streptophyta > Magnoliopsida > Asparagales > Iridaceae > Iris > Iris pallida. Next base: position 11,339,292 of record JANAVB010013597.1, on the reverse strand, counting down.
AGAAGTCTAGGGCTACCAGAAAATATAATTTGTTTTACATTTTAATAAAAACAGATCCTTTGTGGCATTTCATCAAACAAGGTTTCCTAGTCTAGGATACGTGTCCGATACGGACACCAAACCACTTCTAATTCCCACCAAACTTTACCCACAGTAGTGTTAGTCCTACATGAATGCATTTATGAAGGTAAAACATGAATTTAACTATGTTTGAGGGAAAAATACCTATTGGTGAAATTTCAATGAAAATTAAAGAAGAGGGGGTGTGCTTCCTTCAACTTGATGATGTCCAATGCTTCTAAATCCTTGATTGCTAGTTCCCCTTAGCACCTTAGATGTTGTAGGATCCCAATGCAAGAGACTAGAGTGAATTTGGATCAAAATAGCTCAAGTTGTGAAGGGTTGAAGGAATGGGAATTTTTAGGAATTAATTTCATGTAAATTATTCATGAATTAATTCAATAGGGTTTTATAGAATGTGGGCTGCCAAGGGGGGTCCTTGGCTGCCATGGGGGTAGGGGAGGTGTCCTTGGCTTTCTTCTAGGCTAAGGCTTGGACTTGTGTAAAGGGGTTGGATATTTGGAGTGATTTAAGCAAAATATCAAGAATAGTAATATCTAGATATTTAACTTACTTTACCCCATGACCAATCTTCATCCTAATGCTTCTAGATTAGTGGCTAACCTCTAGTTTAGGGTAGGATAGGTTAGGGACTAATCATGGGACTTTACCATGATTAAATAATAATAAAATCACATAATCTCAAATAAAGTCTAGTAAATTACCAAAATACCCTTTTGGCTAAAAATCACTAATTTGGTGTTCTAAGCCTATGGCTAAGCTCTCATGGTCATGGCAACTTCTAGGTTAGAGAAAACTAGGGTTTACACTAAGTTATACTAACCAAAATCACAAAGTCATAAGTCATGACTTAGCATGACTTTAGAAATGGTTTAACTACACTAATAATCACCAAAAATCATATCCTGACTAAAATACTATTAATTAATAATAAAAATAATAAATTTTCAAAAATCTCCAATTTCAGAAAACTGGGTGCTACAAGTCTACCCTCCTTAGAAAATTTCGTCCTCGAAATTAGAATGGTCATACTCCTTCTAGGTCAAACACCCCAACAATCACAGTCTCAAACACACAGTCCGATAATCATATGCGTCTGTCCAAAATCATGATATTCGGAATCTTCGTCATGCTAGTGAGCAAGGCTACGATATTTACAGAGTCCTCGACTAAGGTACATACCTCTAGAATCATGGTATTTAAAATTTTCGTATTGCCGCATGCCTGGCCGCGAAAACCTTAAATTCCCACATCCGAGAAATACGTCCAAAATCCGACTATATGTCCTCACTATGCCAGCTAACATGACTATAGAAAACTCTAGATCCCATGATCGAGACGACCTAGCCCATACGACTTATCTCAGAAGAAAATAATTCATAATAAAATATCCGAACAGAATTTATCAACTATAAGGAACAGATAGAATCAAAATTCCAAGACAGTTATAAGGAGGCAAATGCGAAAATAGAATCGAAAAGGTTGGAACCTGCAATCAGCTCTCCCTCTGTCTGTGCATCATCGACTGCCATGGCGAAAGCTCGCCCCGGCTGGCCTTCCTTGGCCTGCTGCTGATGCTGGACAAACCTCTGCTGCTGAGTCTGCAACGGTGGTCCTGTCTGCTGCCCTGTCGGAGCTCTAGCTCCTGCTACTGTCTTAGTCAATCGTGCCAAGTTCTTGGGACACTCCTTCAACTGATGCTCTGCTGAATCACAAAGCAAACACAGGCCCTGCCTCTTCCTGCAGTCGTCCCATCCGTGACCTTGCTTCTTGCAGAAGTTACACATGGGGTGCTGTTGCTGCCTGGGTGCCTGCTGGTGAAGTATATGTCCCTGGCCCTGAAACGGCTGCTGAACTGGCCTCTGCTGCTGTATGTGAGGGCTCTTGGCTGGCCCTACACTAGAACTAGCCCCTAAGGTATCACTGCCCCTCTTCGGCTTGAGGCCGAAGTCCTCTTCTGCAATCTGTGCGTCCATCAATATCTGATCGAACGTCGCGTCACGGCGTCCCGAGGTGCGGGTGCGCACTGCATGAATAAGTCCCCTGCGGAACTTACGAGCCTTCTGCCCCTCATCCTGGATCATATCGGGAGCGAACCTGCTAAGGCGGAAGAACTCAGCTGCATACTCGTCCACCGACGAGTTCCCCTGCACTAGACCCACGAACTGGCCCTCCAATGCTGTAAGAGCCACGTCCGGGAAGAACTTCTCCTTGAAGAGCCTCCGGAAGTTCTCCCAAGTCAGCCCTCTCACCGACGCATGAGGATCCGTGCGGTACCATGTCAGCGCAATGTCGAAGAATCGGCTGGCTGCGGCCGAAACCCAAAGCGCTCAAGGAAGCTCTGCCAGCTCCATGCTCCGCTGTACATCCTCTAGCCAGTCGTCTGCATAGAGGATGCCCTCCGTGCCTGTGAAGTCCCTGGAGCTCATCTTCCTGAAGTCCAATACTGTCCCCGACCTGGACTGCTGCTGGTACGGCTGCTGGCCAGTAGGGCCCTACACCGTACCCGGTGCCACTCTCTCTACTGCTGCTAGGGCAAGCTGATGCGAGTTCTCCATACTCTGCCTCAGCATCTCGATCTGTCGGTGTGACGCCTCCGACTGGCGCTGCGATGCCTCTGTCTGGGCACGCTGTGTCTCCATCATCTGCTGAAGGAGAAGGAACATATGGTGCGTATCCGTCGATACCGGTGGTGGTGGCAGCAGTATCTCCGGAACAACGGCCGTAACCCTCTGGGGTGGAGGTGGTAGACATCCCTGCGCAACTGTCGGGGTCTCCGGAATAGTAGAATCACTGGGGGCAGTCTCGTGAACCTCCTCCTCTGCCTGATCAGATCTCTCAGGCAAACTACTCGATCCAGTGGCCTGCGGGTGCATCTTCGTCATCCTGGAGACGAATTGAAACAAAGAGGTCAATATGGCACATGAGTAGATTTATCAAGGAAGGACAGTTAAATTAATACAAGGGAAGTAATCATGATAATCAAAAGATCGAAAATTTCCTAGGTGTGATTGAGAAACTTCTATCATGTCCTAGGTCCTATGTCCTAATTGCAGGCTCGTAATTAGTACTCTAAGTCGAGCACCATTACGAGATCGCACTAACTGCGACACTGACCTACATGGGCCACCACAAAAACGATTCACGACCCGCACCCTGATTAGGGGCACGAGAACGTGGGTACGTCCAGCCTACGCCGCAGTGTCGGCGGTAGAACGCTGTATAGGTCATCTATAACAACTAACATCTAACAATAAGACATATAAACCTGTCATCTCCGCACGGAGGTATAACATAACATCTCAACTCTATATCTCAAACACAAGTCTAGGAAAGATAAAGATAGAACATGATATGGAATCAGACGAAAGAAAGAACTGAATATATATAGAGTTATCACACCACACAAAGTAGATATCCAACACAAATAAGTACAAGACCTGAAATATAACTAAGTTACAACTAACAATCGGAACAGTCCGATACAAATGAAAACAATAAACACTAGACTAGACTAGACACCCTCTACTGAGCTAGATGCTCCTCAGGCTCCTGAAGGTCACCCTCATGTGTCCCATAGAAGGTAGGACAGTCACCATCATCATCTGTAATATTTTCAACAGGCCCAGTCAGGACAGGAACGAGCACAATACATCTCACGCAGTTAAGATACATGAACTGTAAAGAATATATGTAAAACGAGAGAGATTTGATAACTAGAAATATCTATATATATGATAAGTAAGAACTGTAGGTAACCTGTGATTTAGAGCATGATATGGTTATATAAACGGGCTTAGGACATATACAAGATTTCACAAGATTTCACAAGAGTTTGTACAAGATGGGATTTTGATCACATAACCATTTCCTACTCACCCTCCCCAATCAATACACAACGATCCAGTCAAGTTACGTTACCTTGTACAAGAGGTTTTTATCATGTTTGCTCGCGTGATCATGAGAGTACAAGATTGCACAAGAGTATACATGAAAGCGGTGTACATGAAATACAAGATGTTCGTGAAAAGCACATGACAACTGTATCTGATGCACCCCGAGGGAGATAACATCGCATGACAAGATCCATATAGTACCAATCCGTGATAATGACGTGACAGCATCATGTAAGGTATTCTAGAGCAAGAATATAAATCCTAACAAGTATGAAAAGATCAGAGAATGTACTCGCCTGTCACCCTGTATGACTGATATGAATAGATGTCCGAACTGGTGTCACAGAGTCCTATTTAGAGTAAAACAGGTCACAACATGTCCACAATGGTAAAAATAGAGTATACAATGCATACTACATGATTCTAGGTCAATCTGGTCAAAAGTCAACTCTTGGTCAACTTTCTAATCAAACTAGTCAAATACTAGTCAACATGATCAATCTGGGTCAAGTCTAGGTCAAACTACGTCTACTAGTTAGGGTTTTAGTCAAACTAGCTAAACTAGTTGTTTTAGGTCATTCCTAGTCATTTCTAGGTTAACTAGGTCACTTTTGACCTAAGGTTGACTTTGGTCAACCCTTAGTCAACAAGGGTCAACAAGTGGGTTTAGGGTTATTAGGGTTAGCCCCAAGCCATAGGCTAGTAATCCTAGGCCATAGGCCATAGTCATAGGTTTACATATAAACCTATACTAGAAATCATATATATATGTATATATCTATATATATAGATAGACACTATCTACCTACTACCTATATATCAATATGGGATACACTATATATATAATACCAAAACCCACATATATATACATAACACTATATATGATCTAGTAAATATATATACATCATATATATACATATATATATATATATATATATATATATATATATATATATATATATATATATATTCACAAACTTACCCACATATATATATATATATATATATATATATATATATATATATATATATATATATATGTATATATATATATATAACCTTATATATATACACACAAACAACCATCACATAGGCCTATAGCCTATGTGATTCTCACATACCCTAGATATCTACATATTGACACAATATATATAATCCTAAGACAATTATATATATATATATATATATATATATATATATATATATATATATATATATATATATATATATCATATATATATATAGACTAAACTTTTATATATAAACATATATATAAAGAGAGGAAAGTGAGAGAGAGAGTGAAAGAGTGAATAGAGAGAGGGAGAATGAGAGAGAGGGATGGACAGTGAAAGAGAGGGCAAGAGAGTACACAGGAAATGGGGGGCTGTTCTCAGTTTCCTGAGAATAGGAAATGCTCCCCCCAACACTACACAGTGTCACATATATACACATACATGTGTATACACACACAACTACACCTACACACAACCATTTTTCCCAAAAACTCACCCACACTCACACATACATATATACTACATATATACATACTAAAATACACTAATATAATGTATAAAACAGATCAAAATAGGTTTTGAAATTCGATTTTACAAACTGGGAAAAATCCCAAATCTGGAAACAGTGGACTGTTCACTCGAAACTATGCAAACCCAAATTCTCACACCAACACGAGCTAAGGCTCGATCCTATTGGTTGGTAACTAAGGTCCCATAGGTATACGTGTCGTGTGTGTCGATAGGAGTCCACCACGACACGACACGGCGTGTCCAAACACGTGAAAACCCAATTGGGTAAGCACTGATACACGAACACAGTGCACAGCGTCGTGCACGTGTTCACGTGTCTCGTGGGCACACCACGAGACACGACACGACGCGTGGTCACACACACGTGTAGCCCACATATAGGGCTACACGATGGACACACTGTCACGTGTCCACGACACTCGTGGACACGATACGAAACCCGTATCAGTCGTGAAAAACACGACTGATACGCGCGTTTCGACAGCGTCGTGCACGCGGTTACACGCGTCGTACTCGCGACACAGGACACGATGCACCACGTGCTCGTGTCCACGTGTACGCCACATGTAGGGCTTTATGCCCGTGTTACTACGAGACACCCTAGTGTCGTGTCCATGCGACACGACACGCTCAAAGTCGTGCCTGTGCGCGTGTGTGCTGACAGCACGTGTCCAGTGCGAGTGAGTTTTCTCACTCGACACGACACGACACGACACCAAATTTTGGGGGCATATTCGCAGACATTGCCCCCTCGTGTCCACCAATTTTGGTGTGTCGAAGTGCCCTGTGCAGTGCGCACGAAGGGTACGGTAGCAGGACACTGTGCGCGAGTCTCGTGCAGTGAGTTCGTGTCCGTTTTGGACACGGACACGACTCGAAAATGTGCTCAGTAGGTTAGGGTTGTGACCTAGAAGTCTAGGGCTACCAGAAAATATAATTTGTTTTACATTTTAATAAAAACATATCGTTTGTGGCATTTCATCAAAAAAGGTTTCCTAGTCTAGGATACGTGTCCGATACGGACACCAAACCACTTCTAATTCCCACCAAACTTTACCCACAGTAGTGTTAGTCCTACATGAATGCATTTATGAAGGTAAAACATGAATTTAACTATGTTTGAGGGGAAAATACCTATTGGTGAAATTTTAATGAAAATCAAAGAAGAGGGGGTGTGCTTCCTTCAACTTGATGATGTCCAATGCTTCTAAATCCTTGATTGCTAGTTCCCCTTAGCACCTTAGATGTTGTAGGATCCCAATGCAAGAGACTAGAGTGAATTTTGATCAAAATAGCTCAAGTTGTGAAGGGTTGAAGGAATGGGAATTTCTAGGAATTAATTTCATGTAAATTATTCATGAACTAATTCAATGGGGTTTTATAGAATGTGGGCTGCCAAGGGGGGGTCCTTGGCTGCCATGGGGGTAGGGGAGGTGTCCTTGGCTTTCTTCTAGGCTAAGGCTTGGACTTGTGTAAAGGGGTTGGATATTTGGAGTGATTTAAGCAAAATATCAAGAATAGTAATATCTAGATATTTAACTTACTTTACCCCATGACCAATCTTCATCCTAATGCTTCTAGATTAGTGGCTAACCTCTAGTTTAGGGTAGGATAGGTTAGGGACTAATCATGGGACTTTACCATGATTAAATAATAATAAAATCACATAATCTCAAATAAAGTCTAGTAAATTACCAAAATACCCTTTTGGCTAAAAATTACTAATTTGGTGTTCTAAGCCTATGGCTAAGCTCTCATGGTCATGGCAACTTCTAGGTTAGAGAAAACTAGGGTTTACACTAAGTTATACTAACCAAAATCACAAAGTCATAAGTCATGACTTAGCATGACTTTAGAAATGGTTTAACTACACTAATAATCACCAAAAATCATATCCTGACTAAAATACTATTAATTAATAATAAAAATAATAAATTTTCAAAAATCCCCAATTTCAGAAAACTGGGTGCTACAGTGATTCACAGTGGCAGTTCATGTTCATGTGTTATTCATTTCAAACATTTCTCAGCATAAGCATCTCTATTATTCAACAACTAAAGCTTGAGACAATTTAGGGACAGAACATAACACCACCATACTCTATTTTATTAAGCATGAAGGAGTAAGAAAGAAGGGACAGTTCCACTCACTTGTACAAATGGTCTTCCTGTTCCGATCACATATATTTTTTAATAGACATAGCCCCACCAGCGAGTCATGTTCCATAATTCACCCAAATTCGGCCAACTAAGAAGACTGCATCATTCTCAATTTTCTTGATTTCCAACACAAGTCACGGTCCAACATTCTGATCGCATCCAACAAGTCAACCAAATGTCTCGTACGGAGCGGGACATTACAACAATCATTTAAGTAGATTAGAAAATATCAAATGCTAGTTTTTGACAAGAACAAATGTGCTCCATGTTATTAGTCAAGGATACTGTCTAGTTTTGACAAGAACAAATGTGCTCTCTATTAGTAGTCAAGAATCAAAGCTTATGGATTATAGCTTCCTATTTATTGTAGGTTTTGTCTACTTACCAAGCACATGCCTAGTGTTGGGTTGAGAACAATAACGAGATATCTTGCACGAAGATTAAAAACATAGTTAACTAGTTAAGTAGAACTAAAAATGTAACCTACTAGCTAATGTAACTAAACTTTGATATATATATATATATATATATATATATATATATATATATATATATATATATATATATATATATATATATATATATATATATATATATATGTCCATCTTCTTGTTGGTATCCTCGCTACTCTTCTGCATCTCTTCACGAGCCTTTTGTATTTCCTCGGGTTCCCTTTGTATCTCTTCGCGTTCTTGATGAAATAGTTCAACTTCTTCTCCTAAAGCCCTAATCTCTTCATCGTTGTTGCTTGAGGTTGCACGTCCTCCCCTTTTTCCTTAGATTTCACACCAATGACAACACCACGGCACCTCCCAGCTTTCTATGGTCCCATGACTTGCGAGTAAATGTCATCATCAAGTTGATCAAGTGATTCTTCAAATGATGCATCATTTTTAACTGCTTTCCTTTTTAGCTCATCCATTTGGCTCTATAAGTAAGTATATATGAATACATGAATTAGACTACAGTAAAATAATACCATTAAAATAAAAACAAAATAAAAGAAATACCATTATATGACACCTTATGTGTCTTCATGTAGATCTTATGTCTTGATGCTATTATTCTCTGGTAGATTCTATTTGTCCAAAAAATGACATATTACTTCGAGTATGTTAATCTAACTATGTACTAAAAGTATGACGTGCACGCTAGCTACCTCCTTCGCATACTTCAAGTATGATTTTGCACCAGCCGTGTGATTAACAGTCAAGTTCGTACTATTTTTATGTTATGTTTACTCATTTTCTATGTAAGAACATACAACAAATCAATAATTACTAATTGTAACATCATACATATATACACACACACACACAAAAGCAAACTACAAAATTAATAGATCCCATAATTTATTACTACTTATCGAATACTTTGTTCTCTAAAAGTCGAGATTACGAAAATTACATACCTGGAGCCAATATTCAACCATATTTTCCCACTGACTAGCAATAACTTTAGGTGGACACTTAGAATACCACTCCTCGACATTGGTGAATGAATATGGTCTAAAGTGTTAGAACTTCTATCTATATTTATTTTTCCTCTACCTATCATTCAAAATTTTGTTGGTGTTTTTTGCCTTTGGACTAGAAAAGATAGTCCCACATCGGCTACACCAAATGGTGAGTATCTCAATATAATGTATTGCTTGTGTTGAGGTGTGCACATGAGGTGTAGTGGGGCACAAGTTTGTGCCATGTGGGAGTATTTTCCTAGAAGGAAAAAGGATTAAATCTAACAAGGATGCAAGTTGATTTTTGTTGTGCAGACTCGGACTCGGACACGGACTCCAGGATGTCTCGTACATGCACGGGAGTGTTCGGGGGGTAGGCGTGGACTTGCACACTTCTATGCTGATTGTGGGATGATCTAAAATATCAAAGTCTATTTTTGAGTATTGGTATTTTAGTCCCACATCGGATAGGAGAAGAGGTGAAGTCTCAACTCCACTCTATAAATAGAGCCCCTTGGCCTCCTTTGAAAGATGTACTAAGAAGAGAGTTAAGGGAGTCTGTAAAGTCCAGGAAGCCCGTTCAAGTCTCAAATATTGACTTACGAGCGTTCCAGAAGTTCTTCGTGAACTTGCTAATTCCTGGGAGCAGATCGTGTTGGGACGAATCTTGCTTTGAGCAACGGTGATCTTAATCACCCCAGCAAGAACCTTTCCTCTTCTTCTTTTTTCTTTCTTCTTTCTTCTCCTTCATCTGAGTTGTAACTCAGTTCTGTCCGTCTGCAACTGCGATTGCAAGGAAGAACGTGAGATTTATTTTCTGAACTCAGTTCTGTCCGTCAGCAACTGCGATTGCGAGAAAGAACGTGAGATTTTCTTTCTGATTATTGTTGCTTTTGTAATCAGACTTATATTATAGTGTTCCTCCTGGATCTCGAGAATAATCAGAAGGTGAACGTTTGTTGAACCTCTAATCTCGACATCGAGTCTACCATCTTTGATCAAGCCCCGGGACTAACAATCTCAAAGCAAGATCCTTGTAGATGGAGAACTCTCGTGCTTCTCTCATCGATACCAGCTTTAACAAGTTAGAGAAATTCGACGGAGAACATTTCCAAATCTGGAAGAGGAAGGTCACCCTTAATCTTAAACTCGTGGACGTAGACCATGTGTTGATTGAGGATGAACCGACAATTCCAGAAAGAGGAACTGCCGATGCTATTGTTGCTGCACTCGTCAAGCAGAGCAAATGGAAGAGAGAAAACAGCATATGTAAACTGCTTATTCTTAATTCTATGGAAGACTCTCTGGCAGAGTCATATTCCAAGAAGGTGAAGGCCAAAGAGATCTGGGATTCTTTGGGTAAGCTATATGAAGATGATGAGAACAGGTCCAAAATCTTCATCGTCGAGAAGTACCACAAGTGGCTCTTCGAAGACGAGATGACAATGCTACCTCAAGTAAAGGAATTTCTGAAGTTGCGCCAGAAGTTAGATGACGAGAAGATGCCCCTCGTCGACAAGTTTATCGTTGGAGGGATAGTCTCGAAACTTTTTGCTGGTTGGAGCAACTTCTATGCTAGAATGCATTGGAAGAAGCTGGACATTAGCTTGGAAGATCTTCTACAAGAGATCCACGTTGAGGACGAAATACGATCTCAACAGAAGATGTACTCTCTGTCCAAACAACTGGCTAAGGCCAACTTGGTGCAGACAAGAGAGTTCAAGGGGAAGTAGGTGGCTTTTCATCACAAGAAGAAGGACTCCACTAATATAAAAGTGAACGGTCCTTCGTTCAAGCAACAGAAGTCCAAGTCCCACGTGACTTGCTTCAACTGTGACAAGAATGGCCACTACATGAGTGAATGCAAATCCAAGCCCAAACCAAAATAGCAGGTATAGCTAAACTTGGTTATTTTGATTACTTAACTTGGTTGCTATTGTTGCACAGGTTGAGTTATCTAGCGTGGTAGCTAACTAGTGATCTGACACTAGTGCATCTGACCACGTGTGCTCTCAAAGGAGCTAGCTGTTCACCAAGGACGAGTCATGTTATGACGAAGGTCTCGATGGCGAACATATATCTAGCAGAAGTTCTGAAGATCGAGACAGTGGTTATTAACCACCGACAAGGACACTGGAATACGTGTTGTACGTACCAGAGATTTTTCGGCGATCTGATCTCAGAAAGTCTGTTATCTGATACAGACTTGAAAGATGGACATTCATACTAGCCAGATGGTAATTTTTTGGCGAGGAACATGCTTCGAAAAAATGTTCGGTGCTGAAGGAATGTTCGAACTTCTGCTGATGGTTGAGTGGACTGAGAGTTGTTTTATGACAGAAGTAGACTCAAGCTGTCCTACCGGGACCTTATCTTCGGAATGTGGGGGTAAGGAGGTGGAGGAGTTTAAGGTCTGTGCAGATACAAGACTATTGGGAAGCTGCTTAGACGATTGAACTAAAGTACTGATCATCTGGAGTTAGTACACTCAGATATCTGTGACTTTTATCAATTCTCCATAAAGGCCGGTTCGAAGTGTTTCTCGAAGTGCACGTTCGTATGACTTCTCAAGTAGAAAGATGCAGCATTCGAGTATTTCCGAGACTTCAGGGCTGAAGCTGAACGTTAAACCGATCTACAACTACTCAGAAGTGATCGAGATGTAGAGTAGAGGTCTCATGAATTTTTATCATTCTGCAAAGAACATGGAATCATCAATGAGACTACTGCTCCGTATTCTCCTCAATCTAACGGGATAGCGGAGAGGAAGAACAGAACGTTGACAGAAATGATGAACTCAATGCTGCTAACTATGGGTCTTCCTAAATGCTACTGGGGAGAAGCTGTATTGACGGTCACTTTTATTCTAAATAGAGTGCCATATGCAACTTCGGACGTAACTCCTCATGAACTCTGGTTCAAAGTCAGACCAAACTTGAATGTCATTCGAGTGTGGGGGTGTCTGGCGTATGTGAAGCTCCCAGATCTGAAGATTCAGAAGCTAGAGACAAGGACTACGAAGGCGATCTTCTTGGGATATGCCGAGAAGAGTGATGATAGGAGATTTCTTGATATTGAGTCAAATCATATCATCGAATCTCGCGATGCTGAATACTTTGAAGACAAGTTTGCAAAAGACAAAAATGTTGTTCTTTCGGACATTTCGGAAAATGATGTAGGTGCAAATGAGACTGAAATCTCATATGGGCCAGTAGTCCAAGAAGAAGCTGTTGTTGATGAAACAACTCTTGTACCAGAACTCGCAGAGCCGTCAGCTAAGCGAGCGAGGAGACCGAAAGACTTCGGAGATGACTTTGTCACCTATCATGTGGAAGCAGATCCGCTTACCTATGATGAGGCGATGAAGACCAGAGATGCTATCTTCTGGAAGGAGGCAGTAAATGACGAGTTTGACTCTATCACCTTCAATAACATATGGGTGTTGGTAGATCTACCTAAAGGAGAAAAGCCCATCGGATGTAAATGGATCTTCAAGAAGAAGATGAAGGCAGATAGAACTATTGACAAGTTCAAGGCCAGGCTGGTAGCCAAGGGATTTTCTCAGAAATAGGGGATAGACTACTTTGACACGTACGCTCCAGTAGCTCGGATGACCACCATCAGGATGTTAATCGCTCTAGCAGCTATACATAAGTTGGTGATACATCAGATGGATGTAAAGATAGCATTCCTGAATGGGGAGCTGACCGAAGATATTTACATGCAACAGCCAGATGGATTTGTCGTCAAAGGTCTTGAAGACAAAGTCTGCAAGTTGGTGAAATCATTATATGGTTTGAAGCAAGCTCCCAAGATGTGGCATGAGAAGTTTGACAAAGTTATTAGATCAAACGGCTACAGAGTCAGCGAGACGGACAAATGTGTTTACACAAAGTTCGCTGATGGAAGAGGAGTCATCGTTTGTCTGTACGTGGATGACATGCTAATCCTAGGCACGGATATAGGCTGTATCACAGAGACAAAGAAGTTCCTCTCAACCAAGTTCAGTATGAAGGACTTGGGGGATGCAGATGTCATCTTGGGCATAAAGATCATCCGGACAGACACTGGAGTAGCGTTGTCACAATCTCACTACATTGAGAAGATGCTCACACGCTATGGGTATAAGGATCTTTCAGGGATCGATACACCATACAGGGGTGATCAGAAGCTGAAGCCAAACTCGAGGGAAAGCGTCAGGCAGCTGGAGTATTCTAGCGTTATCGGAAGTTTGATGTACGCAACCACTGCCACAAGGCCTGACATAGCTTTCGCCGGGGGAATGCTGAGTCGGTTCACGAGCAACCCAGGGATTGAGCACTGGAAAGCTGTGAAGCGGGTGATGAGATATCTCAAGAAGACTCAGACATATGTACTGCACTACAACGGGTATCCGATAGTAGTAGAAGGCTTTAGTGATGCTAGCTGGTGTTCAGAAGTGGAAAGCGAGAGATCCGCAGGTGGATATGTCTTTTTCTTGGGTGGAGCTGCTATATCATGGAAGTCGAAGAAGCAGACTATCCTCTCTCGTTCCTCAATGGAATCTGAATTCTATGCACTTGAAAATGCAGCAGATGAAGCAGAATGGCTTCGGGAGCTAATGTATGATCTTCCAGTGGTTGGGGCTCAGATATCGGCGATACCGATATACTGTGACAACCAGGCGACTGCGGCGGTAGCATCAAATGACCTCTTCAACGGAAAGAAGAGGACTGTGCGGTTGAAGCACAGGGCAGTACACGATCTTATCAAAAGAGGTATAATTGCGGTGATTGATGTTCGGAGTCAGAAGAACCTGGCAGATCCGTTCACAAAGGGCCTCAAGCGCCAGTTGGTCGATGACACAGCTTGTAAAATGGGCTTGAAGGCATTCTGATAGTGTGTCTTTGTAATCCTACCATAAAGTTTTATGCTATTAGTTCAAAGAGAAATCTACTAGGCATCTAACTTTTGGTTCAAAGGAGAATCACTGACTGGAAAACTATCAGGTAACAGTGGGTACTTGTTCTCTGGAACATGAAAGGGATACGGACCTATAACCACTGTTGTCTACTATGTATTTTCTATGGAAAAAACAGATCCTGTGGAAGGTTGGCTTAAACGCCTTAATGAGTTCTCAGGCAGAGTGAATGCCTGGTGTGCTTTACAGGAAGCATGGTAGAGCAGCACTACAAGGAGTGAAACTCCATGCTACAGTGGGGTGACTCCACCATGAGGTTCCCAGGTAGGGGTAATGCCTCGGCTTTGCAAGCCAAGTCACAGCGGCGTAGCACCGCAAATAGGCAGGTAGCCTAATGCTGTATGACGTAATTAAAGAGTTGTAGATAGCACTACAAAGGGGAGGATGGCCCCATGTTACAGTGGCACGACACCACGATGAGGTACCCAGGTAGGGGTAAAGCCTCGGTATTGCAAGCCATGTCGTTGTGGCGTAACACCGCAAGGAAGCCTTAGGCTTCATGCTGAGTAGATTGGCACTACAAAGAGGCTGAGACCTCATGCTACAGTAGTATGACACTACGATGAGGTTCTTAGGTAGGGGTAATACCTCAGCTTCAGGCCATGTCATAGCGGCGTAGCACCGCAAGGAAGCGAAAGGCTTCATGCCATATCTCTTTAATAAAGAACTCACCTATAGTGTATGGACAGAGATATCAGGCCGTCTCTTAAGGGTAAACTTGTAGACGTCCAAAAAATATACACTGAAACCAGGCTGGCACAAGGCCTTCAATGTGCAGCCAGAAGCACAGTTGATGTCATTATGTGAGTAGGAAGAATTGCAGTTATGGTGCAGAATTCAAGGCTTAGTCCATTCTTGTATCATGCTGTTATTTAACCTATGCAGGAAAATTCAAGTCGTAGCGACATCTCTCCTAATGCATGATGGGCAGTCACTGTGGGGAACGCTCAACCCATATATTGAGATATGTGGGGGATTGTTGGTGTTTTTTGCCTTTGGACTAGAAAAGATAGTCCCACATCGGCTACACCAAATGTGAGTATCTCAATATAATGTATTGCTTGTGTTGAGGTGTGCACATGAGGTGTAGTGGGGCACAAGTTTGTGCCATGTGGGAATATTTTCCTAGAAGGAAAAAGGATTAAATCTAACAAGGATGCAACTTGATTTTTGTTGTGCAGACTCGAACTCGGATACGGACTCCAGGATGTCTCGTGCATGCACGGGAGTGTTCGGGGGGTAGGCGTGGACTGGCACACTTCTATGCTGATTGTGGGATGATCTAAAATATCAAACTCTATTTTTGAGTATTGGTATTTTAGTCCCACATCGGATAGGAGAAGAGGTGAAGTCTCAACTCCACTCTATAAATAGAGCCCCTTGGCCTCATTTGAAAGATGCACTAAGAAAACAGTTAAGGGAGTCTGTAAAGTCCAGGAAGCCCGTTCAAGTCTCAAATATTGACTTACGAGCGTTCCAGAAGTTCTTCGTGAACTTGCTGGTTCCTGGGAGCAGATCGTGTTGGGACGAATCTTGCTTTGAGCAACGGTGATCTTAATCACCCCAGCAAGAACCTTTCCTCTTCTTCTTTCTTCTTTCTTCTTTCTTCTCCTTCATCTGAGTTGTAACTCAGTTCTGTCCGCCTGCAACTGCGATCGCAAGGAAGAACGTGTAATTTATTTTCTGAACTCAGTTCTGTCCGTCAGCAACTGCGATTGCGAGGAAGAACGTGAGATTTTCTTTCTGATTATTGTTGCTTTTGTAATCAGACTTATATTATAGTGTTCCTCCTGGATCTCGAGAATAATAAGAAGGTGAACGTTTGTTGAACCTCTGATCTCAACATCGAGTCTACCATCTTTGATCAAGCCCCGGGACTAACAAATTTTACTTCAACAAGATAGACAAAGAGAACAATTATGTATACATCATCAATATACACAAAACATGGAGGATATAGTTGACAGATTTATGTTACCTTTATCTCATCTTTTACTTTCTCGATTTGGGATCCCAATTCAGGGATATGTGGCCATAAATGAAGTTAAAAAGAAGTAATGTCCATCTTTTGCTAACTTCCCCACAAAAGCCACCAATTTGGTAGAATTAAGTCCATTTGGAACACCAAGAACATGTTCGTACTCAAGTTTTGTATCTTGCTTGATACATTTTAACCATTCTAACTTAGCTTCTTTCCTTGTGTTTTTAGATAGCCGAGTTTCTTGGTCATCTATCCAGTAGCTTGTGTTTTGAACCTACAATATACGAAAACAGAGTTAGATATCACATAAGTTGTAAGATTTCTCAATTAAATTACAAATTAATTCGATACGGCATAGCAATCAATACAAAAAGCTGATATTTAAGGGTTGAAGACTACGACAAAATATAGAAAAAGATGATATCTAAGGGTTAAAATCTTCATCTTCATCAACATATTCATCCTCATCGTCTTCTTCATCCTCATTTCCATCCAGACCTCCATCCTCACTAGAGATTTCATCTTCGTCATGATTAATGAAGTTGACAGAAATAGAAGCTTGGGTAGAAGACATCCTTGGAAGTGAATCAACTGTTGTTCCCATCACATCCTCTCTCACCAGATTTAATAACATTATTCTCATCATCACCAACCTGCTCGTGTTAGTGACCATATGGGTTACTAGCCAACAGTTCATTGTCTCCACCCAAGTCAAAAGTGCCTCTCGGCTTGCTATTCACAGCCACATGCCATCCTAGATCAGTAGGATCTTCAACATAGAAGAATTGCTCAACTTGGGATTCCAATACATATGGTTCTTCCTTCTAAGATGCCAACAAATGTGTGAAATTGGCAATAGTGAACCCTAGCTCATCAATTGTAATACCTTTGCCCTTGACGACATCAACCCACACTTGAATAGTACAAACTTGCGACCCAAAGAATATGTCAACTCAATTATATTAGTTAAACGACCAAAATAAGTTACTTCCCCAGAAACTGATTTTTTGTCCTTGACTGCCTCAAAACTCATAGATGTTGCTTTAACTGATACACCACTACTTTGAGTCTTAGAATCACGTTGTTGCTTTATTGTTTTGAACACATACCCATTCACCGTGTAACCAGTAAATCTCTTCGCACAAGAGAATGGACCTCGAGCCATTGAATCAAGACCTTCGTGAAAGGGCCGATTTGCTCGTTTGAATATTCTTCCAATTCGTTCCTTAAACCACTCAGCAAACTCAGTTTTGTGCTTTGCTTGCTTTTCATGGGGTGTCAAAATATTTCGGTAAGTCATATTCACGAAACTTGTATGTTGCCTGCATGTAAGACTTGTTCATATTATTCAAATGTAGTATGTTTATAACAATTGATGAATACGTATATAAATTCAAAATCTTCAAATATTACTTTATATAAGCAAAAATATCCTCATAATTGAACAAAATGTACTTATGTGTCTGTTTCCTCTCAATTGGCTCAAGGAAAAAACTTACAAAACCACCAACTGCATTGTTTTGTTCATATCTAGGAGGTTGATTAAACTTGTCTCGACATTATCCAAGTAACTCGTCAAAAAGGTGAGACATTCTTGAGGGATGTATCCTTCTGCAATAGATCCCTTACGCCATGTTCCTCACATATGACTTGAGAGTGGACAGGTACCTAATTTCACAAGGTTTAGTTAGTTTTAATACCAGGGAGAATAAGATGTTGCATGTGATATTACATTCAAGAATACTTTAAAAATCGAACAACAGTTAATGGCTTTCAAATTAACAATTCGTCTTTATCATTTTCTTTCCATTTTTTTAGGTTAATTATCGTGCTAACAGTCACAAGTTTCTTTCCATAAATTGCATGTGATATTACAATCATAGTATCTAAATATACATTGTTTTGTAAAACGAAGTGAATATTAGCCACAAAAGTTTAGAGTTGGATCTGGTAGATCTATGTGGAAGCAAGATCAGGCATGCTACACAGCCAAAGCAAGAATATTAGCCACAGAACATTGTTTTTCAAAAGTTAGGACGCATCCTTGATTGGTAAGAGGTAGCAATTTTCTCAAGTGTCCATAGTTCAGGATATTTAACTACAAAAACGTAATAATTAGGAACATTTAGTTAGAAATAGCTAATATAATTCTAAACCAATTATCACCATCCAATAAATCAGTATTGTTGACTATTAATTCTAATACATTGTTCATTGTTACACCGAGACTTGATCCATATTTTTTATCCATACTATTTGTTTGTATCGGTCAAATAAAGAACATTTGCTACTCAAACCTAGAACCATGTGGTTAGCACATGTTAAAGACAGAGACTTAAGTGTCATAAAAGTTAACAACTCTGGTACCCAAATGGAATAAAAGAGAGTGTTTCCATGATCTCCAGTATCAGGATCCGATTGTCTAAAAGGAAAATAACATATTCATATCAACTTTCAAGATTTCAACTACGATTTTTCAAATACAATTCCCTAATATTAAAACTGTTGAGCGGTTTGATGATCTCTGTTGAGGCTGTTATATGAAAAGACAATTGTCTAACAAATCTTTCATGTGTAACAAAATCTAAAAGATGGCCTCATTGCCCAATAATATATATATATATATATATTTTTTTTTGAAGCAATGGGTACTTGTGGCGAACTCGCCTCCACTGAGGCTCGAACTACCGACCACTTGGGCCGCATGCATCTCTCTTAACCACTAGGCTAGAGGTCATTTGCTATATATATATATATATATATATATATATATATATATATATATATATATATATATATATATATATATGCAAATGACCTCTAGCCTAGTGGTTAAAAGAGATGCATGCAGCCCGACTAGTCAGGAGATCGATTCCCGGTGGGAGCGTTCGCCACAATTACCCGAGCCGCTCCCGTGGGGGTTCGATCCCAGGACCTCACCGCACCGTGCCAACGGTCTTACCAGTACACTATCATGCCATTTGCATATATATATATATATATATTTTTGAAGAAATGGGTACTTGTGGCGAACTCGCCTCCATTGGGGCTCGAACTCCTGACCACTTGGGCCACATGCATCTCTCTTAACCACTAGGCTAGAGGTCGTTTGCGCCATTTGCATATATATATATATATATATATATATATATATATATATATATATATATATAATGCCAATGACACGGTAGTACACCGGTAAGACCGTTGGCACGGTGGAGGTCCGATCATATATATATATATATATATATATATATATATATATATATATATATATATATATGATCGGACCTCCACCGTGCCAACGGTCTTACCGGTGTACTACCGTGTCATTGGCATTATATATATATATATATATATATATATATATATATATATATATATATATATATATATATTTTTTTTTTTTTTTTTTTTTTTTTTTTTTTTTTTTTTTTTATATATATATATATATATAGTAATTGTTGATTAGTGAAACTAAAACAAATTTTAAAGAATTAAGAACATGTGAAGCTATTCCTTTTTCTAGTAGTAGAATTTTCCCTAATCGTAAGCTCTTTTGAAGAAACTTCAACAGAAATTGATCCATAAGGTATCAATGAAATTGTTCCTAATGACTTATGTGACTATGTCCTGTACCTGGTCCTGTTAATACTGCCGAAATTGGGGGCAAGAAGAAGACAAGGAAGAAAGCACCGAGGTATTATCACAACTTTTATATATGCTATTAGTGGCATTCATGTATAATATGTGCTTAGTTAACTGATCCAAAACAACAACAAAATACTAAGAATACAATCAAGATTTTTAGACTGTATCCTGAAAATAAATACTAAAATTTGAACTTATTTAAACAAGAATAAAAATAATAGATATATAAATACCTTTCAAGAGGATACATCCACCGATAATGGACAAGTCCACCCAAGAGTACCTCTGATGCTAAATGGATAGGCAAGTGAACCTAAAAAAAACTGGTGGGAAGATCCGTTCCAAGTTGTAGAGAATAATTGGAATACACTCATTTAACTGTTTTATATGTTGGGGCCGACAGACTTTTGAGCATACATCAGGAAAGAGTGCACTTAACTCTATTATTATGTTAGTCCCGAGGCGTGGATATAGATGGAAAACAGGAGTTCAGCAAGCCTACACAGTAGGTGCCACAAATGAGGAGTTTAGCAAGCCTACACAGTAGGTGCCACAAATGAGGAGTTTAGCAAGCCTACACAGTAGGTGCTACAAATGAGATAGATCTCAAGAACAAAGTTAGGCCTCCCTACTAAGTAGGTGCCTTAAAACCTGGAGAACGAGTTACAGAGAAACAGAAGAAGAAGAAGAAGAAGAAGAAGAAGAAGAGGATAAAATCTGCTGGGGTGTAAAAACACCGTTGCTCAAAGCAAGATTCGCCTCTATACGATCCGCGCCACTTACAGGAACCAGCAAGTTCAAGAGAACTTCTGGAACGCTCGTCAGTCAATATTTGTGACTTGAACGGGCTTCCTGAACTTTACGGACTCCCTTAACTCTCTTCTTTGGTGCATCTTGGAAAGAAGGCAAGGGGGCTCTATTTATAGAGTGGAGTGAGGCCTCACCATCTCTCATATCCGATGTGGGACTAAAACACCAATACTCTAAAATAGAGTTTAATGTTTTACATCATCCCACAATCAACATAGTCGAGTGCTAGCCCACGCCTTCCCCCCGAACACTCCCGTGCATGCACGAGACAACCTGGAGTCCGTGTCGAGTCCGAGCCCGCACAACAAAAATCAACTTACGTCCTTGTTGGAATTAATCATTTTTCTTTTAGTAAAATCACCCACATGGTTCCCTCCTTAGGGTCACCACCTCATGTGCATATCCAAACAACACATACTCATATATATGTTGAGATAACTCATTGTGCTTTTTCAATGTGGGACTAAACTTTACAAAAGGATGTTGAGAGCAAGCTCTCTTCATGTCAAGGAGCAAGATGTCACCCTCATTTCCCGTATTTTCCGTATTTCGTATTTATACTCGTATCTGGATTTTGGCATGTATTTTTATTTTCTCAGCTTGTAGAATTTCGGTATTTCTCGTATTTGGGTTTTTGGCTTGGCTCGGTTTTATTGGGATGGTTTGGTTCGGTTTTGTGTTGGAACACTCTAACCCTATGCTACACCCTCATCCCCACCATAACTCCCCTCTTTATATCCCCACCTACCACTCTCTCTCTCTTCATTACCACCACCATTAATTCCCTTCTTCTTCTTCTTCTTCTTCTTCCTCCACACAACTCCCCAACCCTTAGGCAAGTGCATCTTGCCACTACATGAGGACCCTCTTTTCTTTGTCCATTTGCTAGTTTAGGGCATGGAGATCAACATTAGAACTTGAGTTTTTATGATTTGGAGCCCCCATTATCATAGATCTAAGCTTTTCCTATTTTCGGATTTTGCATGGTTTGAGCTATTTATGTTGGTTTTCTATGAGTTTTGATATTTTCATGTGGAAGATCTTTCAGTTTCACTCCAGTTGGAACTTTGGAAATCCGGATTTGGAGTTCGGATGACCAAGTTATGTTGTTTTGAAGTTTTGGGTTCTGCCATGGTGTTCTTGCTGTTTGGAGAAGACAGTGAGCAGTGTGCAGAGCTTCTTAGCTCACGCACACTGAGCTACGCGCGCTCTTTAGTGCTGCGTACGCAGACTTGAGTACGCTTCATGTTGGAAGCGTGTCCCCTTCAGCCTGCGTGACTTTTCACGCAGCTGCCCCCTTCAGCCTGCGTGACTTTTCACGCAGCTGCCCCCTTCAGCCTGCGTGACTTTTCACGCAGCTGCCCCCTTCAGCCTGCGTGACTTTTCATGCAGCTGCTCCCTTGAGCGTGCGTGACTTTTCACGTAGCTGCTCCCTTGAGCGTGCGTGAATTTCTAACGTACGCTGCTTGAGTGAGCCTGCGTGAATTTCTCACGTACGCTGCCTTGAGTGTGCCTTGGTACGCAGACTTGAGCGAGCCTAGCGTGCGTGACTTTTCGCCCACGCAGCCCCCTGCGTGCGTGACTTTCGCACACGCAGCTCTCCTGCGTGCGTGACTTTTGTGCGTACGCTGCCCTGCCCCCTTGACCCCTTGCTTAACCCATTAGCTCTTGGAGTTTTGGTCTTATTTCCTTAAGCTTGGCTTTTCTATTATCCTGTATATTGATATTTTATTAGTTATTTTACGCCCATTTTATATCCTTACGCCTTTTGTCATGAACTTGATTTTACTTAATATGTTTGTAATGACTATTGCACATGGCTTGATATGACAAGAACTTACATAACACGATAGTGGCCCGTGGTGGCGCACTCCTGACAAGTACCCTGACATGATTTATCTTGATAACTTGATAGTGGCCATGACGGCGCACTCCTGACTTGACATGACCTAATAACTTAACTTGACTTGCCTTGACACCGTGGGTGGTTCTTTCTTGCTTGCTTGTTAATCCACTTGTCCAGTCTTGCATCATGTCTAGGATGGGACTCCTGAGTACCACGGTCAGGAGTACCTACTAAAATGGATTAAGGCTAATAACTAGAATAACACAAGTAGCCATGAAGAGATGACACAGCTACAGGCAATCCCGTTACCTGGGCGCTCTTGGGATCTGTAGCCTGCCGTCGAGTAGGGCACATTTCCAGCGCACCGTCGAGTGTTGCACCCTCTAAGTCACCGAAGGGTACATTTGTCTTCTGGGTAATGTACCCACCTGAATTCAACCCTAATCTTTCGTCCTGGGTAGCCTGGATGGTCTGCAGGGCTTGTGGCTGTGGAACAATCTCACTTTATCTTGTTAGTAATTAGGCCTGTGATAACCCTATTTAGTTAAAGTAGTAAGCCGTAGGATCTGCTTGGCCGTGATTGATTGAATGAAGTATAGCCAGTTAGCCATGTCTTGATCCAGTATAAGATTGCTTCCTGTCTTGATTTCTTACATTATTATCTTGTCGATAAATGGTGGGAAACCAAGTTCTGTTCAGATGAAGGGTTACAACCCCGGTCCTTGTTTGGTTTACGGGTTGTAACCTGGTTATCGGAATAGTCCCATGGTTATCTCGTCGTATATCACCTTGCCATGTTTTCGTAAATTCTAGTCTTAATATATATATTTCTTGTGCTGATTGCTGGCTTTTGTTCTTATTTCGTGGCCCCCTTGTGGCACTTGCTCTTTCTGGGGTTGATCCAGCTGGTTTTGTGTGGCCAGATTTCGGAGCAGCTCCCGAGGATCTACCAAGCTTCCAGCCCGATGGTGGCGACTAGAAGGAACCCGGGCTACGAGTGGGTTTTCTATTTTGTTTCGCTCACTCTATTGTAAATTTGTTCTTTTGAGGTGTTTAGCCGACGAGCACCTGTTAGCTCGATGCACTTTCCTTACTGTCTGCCTACGGGCTGTAAACATGATTGACAAATCCTAGGGTTGATCATGTATGACTAAACTCTTGCTAGTCCTAACATTTTGTACGACTAGCTTCATGATCAGCTGATATGTAATATTTGGGACGCCTTTTATTGTATATTTAATGATCATACATCTTATAATTATATTATTTGCTTGAGATTGAGACAATAGGCTTGACCTTAAGAGACTGTTGGCTTGTAGTAAACCCTCATATCTAGACAGCCGTGACCGTATAGTTGAGATGTATTCTATTTCAATATACGTAGCTGGCTATGTCTGCCCCCGCTCTCCAGTATTCTGGTTCTGGGGCGTGACACAAGAGCACCAACATATTATGGAGCTAACCTTCTTTGGCAAGGTCTTTCGAATAGCCAAAAGTAAAAAATTGTTGCATAATCAAACATGAGTCATGATTCTTTAAGCCAGATATCCTGCATTCTTTAACATTAATACAACGACTGAAGTTAGATGAGTAACCATCAGGAACTCTCAAACTCTTAAGAACCATACAAAATAGCACTTTTTCATATTTGTCCATGGAGTAGCAGGCAGGTGGCAGGCGGCATGTAGTATTTGTTTTTCTTTGTATCCAATAATGGGTGGAGCTCGTGTCTGACTCCGATATCCTCAAGGTCAAATCATGCTCTTAAACTATCCTTGGATTTTCTATCAAGTTCTAGAAGAGTTCCAACCACATTATCACAAACATTTTTCTCAAAACGCATAACATCTAAATTGTGCACGAGTAGATTGTCCAACTAATATGGAAGTTCATATAATATACTTAATTTCTTCCAATTATTTGGCATACTTTGTTTAGAATCCATTTCTCGTGTTTTTTTTTCTAGGCCTAGGTGCATTATCGCTTTTAGGTTCCTTCCCATACTTATGTGGAATCCCTTTTAGTTTACACATTAACTGATTTCCCAGTTAAGGGAATAGGAGTTGTTCTATTTTTGATGCTTCCGTCAAAGTCCTTAATTTTTCCGAAACCTGTGATGCAAAGGTAAAAATCGACGATGGCCCATGTAACACATTTTTCTCCCATTCTTCAAATACCTGTGTTCAGTATGTTCATGGCACAATGGGCATGTATACTTACCTTTGGTGCTCCAGAGAGCATAGCAAGGCCTGAAAAGTCACTTATGGCCCACAATATTGTTGCATGCAATTTAAACATTTCGTTGCAAAAAGAATCATGGCACAATGGGCATGCATACATATATGTCTTGTAAATTGTTTTTGGAACGAAAATAATTTTTTTAAGCTTATAATGTACCTTAAAAAATTGTTAACCAACGAGAGACGGAGACGAGAAAATTCAATCCAAAAGTGTTAACGGGACGGGGCCCGGAGACTGCATTGTTTAACGGAAACGGAGATGGGAGATAAAAATTGAACCCGACGGGAGAACAGGAACGAGAATGAAAATTCAAACACTACTCGAAATGGAAGATATAGTCCCCGGCCCTATCCGCTCTATTACCATCCCGACATACATCATCACATACAACAGAACCAGTAAAATCCTTCAAAATGAGAAGAAATTTGTCAAGGGCTTCATACGCAGATGTTGGTGGTGGTATCATGTGACAGAGGTAGGTGAGATGTGAATAGGCATTGAAGGCCCTTTTACTTCGCTGTGGCATCTGATGTAGATGAGCTCCCAGAGGGCTCTTCCAGTGTACAATTGAGGGAAAAGCACAGAACGTGGGGGAGGCAGTAGAAATTATGAAGGAATCATCAACACGTGTAGCCCAATAGTTAAGTCTGTGTTCATGTTCACACTGTTCAAATTTGTTGCTTGGCATTTGGTTTCGTACTGACAAAAGTTTGAAAGCGTGCTCTTGCCATTGCCAGTGAAGCAATTGGAACAGGACAATTAGGGTGAGCATTATTCAAAAACCATACTCGAACCGAACAGAATCCAATAAGAGATTTGGTTTGGTTTAAAAAAAAAATCGGTTCGATTTCCGTTTTAAAAATACTAAATTTTTTTATTCGATTTCTCTCTCTCTCTCTCTCTCTCTCTCTCTCTCTCTATATATATATATATATATATATATATATATATATATTGGAATAGGTAACTGCTTTATAAGAATGAAAAAATGGTGGAATTACAAACCGAAATCACTCAGTCCTAACCACTCCTGCTACTGAAGGGAAAACCATCCTTTCACAAAAAATAAAAACCCCTCATAACATTGACATTAATCTGGGGTCATGATTTCCATATCTACCTGAATGCTCCGCTCAAGACTTGTGACTGAATTTTTGACTCCTTCAAAAACCCTCATGTTTCTCTCTCTCCATAGATGCCACACCGAGCATGCTAAACGAAGATGAGCCCTCAAAAACCAGGATTGATTAGTGTTACTGAGCTTGGATATCTCTTCAAAATCATCGACGATGCTATCCTCTTTAGACTCAGTCAGGCCCAACGATCTCCTCTGGCCATTCCAAACTCTGGAGCTCAATTCGCAATGAAAGAAAAGATGCGAATGGGACTCAGGAGCTGAGTCACAAAGAGGGCATCGGATGTTCTCTAACTGGACACCGAACCTCCTCATCCTATCCTTGGTGAGGAGTCTTTCTTGCACAGCCTTGAGAATACAATAGCTAAACTTAGGCGTGGCTTCCTTCATCCAAATGAAGCTCGACCAGATGAAGGTCGGACTTCTCTTCCTGAATCTGTCATACGCCAATTTAAGAGAGAAACACCCCCTAACAGAGCCTTCCCACCTCCAGTGATCCCTACCGACCTCTTCTTCTATGTGAACTTTCCTGATCTTCTTGGCCCATCTCCAGACATTAGACCCAGGAGGAATAACCCAGCCCCCGTTACGAATCAGCGTACTGACCTTCTCCTTCCCCCTTCTGATGTTACGTTGCACCGACCCCGAAACTTCAGAAATGCTCTCGTGATCGAGCCATGGGTCTTGCCACAGATTGGTATCAGAGCCGTCGTATGACCCTCTGAATACAATCCTTGAGTCTTGACCTCTGCTTAAGTATAGATTTAAAACTGACCGAGAAGTTGGAGTTGCTCTCCATCGACGAGAAGTTGCCGTCCTTGATGTACCTACTCTTCATCCAACTGGACCATAAGGAGTTTCCTTCGATAAGAGACCACCCCATCTTGAGTGTTGCCATCTCCTTGAGGGTGGAAAGAGATCGAAGTCCCACCCCCCTTCGTTCCTCGGACGACACATATCGGACCAAGCTATAGTTTGAACTCCATCTCTCCACACGAATCTCACACACATGTTGTCGATTTTCTTCATCGTCTTCTTGGGGAGAAGCACTACTTGAAACCAATAGGACACCATCGAGCTAATAACTGCTCTAACGAGCTCAATCCTGCCTCCGAAGGAGAGCAGCTGAGCTTGCCATCCTTCGAGTATCGCCTCCACCGTGCGAATGAGACTCAAGCAATCAGAATGCTTAGCATATGTGGTGGCCAAAGGAACCCCCAAATATCTAATAGGAAGGGAGGCTTCCTCGACCTGCATAAGAGTGGCCCACCTTTCTTTCATGTTATAGGACATGTTAAGAACTATCGAGCTCTTCTCTTTGTTGAGACGAAGCCCCGATACTTTCTCGAACTCATGCAGAATTTTGAGAAGCCATTCTATCCCTTGATCCGTAGGCTTGATGAAAACTAACAGGTCGTCAGCGTAAATAAGGTAGGAGATGATAGGCTTGACTAACCTGAAAATGGGAGTAATCTTCTTCCTCGAGAACTCAGCCAACTCCATGAGACACAAAAAATGTTCCATAACCATCGTGAACAAATACGCAGATAGGGGATCTCCTTGTCTAAGCCCTCAGGAAGTCTTGATGAAACCAACCGGCCTCCCCATGATCAAGATCGAAAAGGAGGGAGACGAGATGCACTCATAAATTCTATCAGTCCACCAATCGTCGAACCCCATGGATTTCATAATGTGAATCATGAATTCTCTGCTCACTGAGTCATACGCCTTCCTCGGGTCGAGCTTGATGCATGCCTTATTGTCCCCTAGTTTGTTGAAATCTCTCACCAGCTCGTTGTCCAAGAGACAGTTCTGGGCGATATTTCTTCCCTCAATGAAGGCTGATTGATTTAGAGATATAAGGCCTGGAAGGAGAGGCTTCATCCGTCGACTCATAACTTTGGCTATGACTTTGTAGAAAAAATTGCAGCAAAAAATCGGACTAAAATCATTCAGGGAGGAGACCCCGACCTTCTTCAGGATGAGAGTAATAAAAGTGTGATTAAATTGTGTCACCCCCAGTTTTCGAATTATGAGTATTTTCGTCATTTTTCAAGTTTTATAATTTTTAGAAATTTTATTTGATTTTATATGATTTTTAGAGATTTATTTGATTTAGTTTGAATTTTACCCAATTCGGACTTAAGTTGGAGACCCGGGTAGCCTGGACCCTAGTGGAACCCACATACTAGCTGGACTTGGCCCACATACCATCCTAATTAGGTTAGAAACCATAAACCCAACTTCCATGGCTTAATTAGTCATTTTAGAGACTTAATTGATTAATTAGAATCAAACCGAACCCAACCTAAGTTTAATGGGTTGGAGGGTTATTGGATCACACCCACAACCCAATAACCCCCCCCCCCCCCCACCCCCCCACATGGTCGGCCAAGAGCAAATCCCCTCCCCCCTTTCTTCTACACTAAGTCAAACTCTCTCTCTCTCTCTCTCTAAACTCTTTCTTCTTCCCAAAGCTTTTTCTTTCCTACAAGAAAACCAACCTAGGTATGTAATTAATTCTTCATTTATTACTCTTTTTCATTTATTGTCTTCACAATTATTGTAGAGGGGGAGATTCTTTACACTTTGCCCACAAATTTTGTAGGATTCCCTAGAAATCTAGGTTAGAGATTATTTGGGGTTTTTCTAATTAGAATGGTATATATATATATATATATATATATATATATATATATATATATATATATATATATATATTTGATTTGTGTGTGTGTGTAGAGGAATGAGAGTGGTGGTGGTGTTGTCATGAGGGTGGTGGAGTTGTCATGAGAGTGGTGGTGGTTGTGTGTGAGAGTGAGTGTGTGTTTGTGTGGTAGGGAGAGTGTGTGTGTGTGTGTGTATTTATATATATATCTATATGTGTGGGTGTATGTAAATATATATGTAGAGTATATATATATGTGTATGTATATGGATATATATAGATAGATAGATAGATGGATATGTAGATACATCTCTAGATAACTAGATGTGTATATATATATATACATAGATAGATGGTTAGATAGATAGGTATATTGGTATATATATATATAGATATATATATATATATATATAGAAAGTAGGAGATGAGATAGTTAGAAGAATTAGAGAAGAAGAAGAAGAAAAACAGCAGCCACAGCAGGAGTAGCTGCTGTAGCAGCAGCTACAGCAGTTCCCCCCCCCCCCCCCCCTGTGAGCCCCCATTTTGCCCCCTTTAACCCCTATAAATCCCCAAGTGTATATATATATTTATATATATATATATATATAAGTATGTATATATATATATGTATAGATGGATAATTTGATAGTTAGAAAGAAGAATAAGAGGAAGGATTAGAAGAGATTAGAAAGACTAGAAAAAGAGTTAGAAAAGATTCAAGAAGAAGGATTAGAATAGGAAGAGAATGAGAGGATGTGAGGAAGAGAATGAGAGTAGGAATTAGATGAGATTAGGAAGAGGATGAAAGAAAGAAAGAATAGGAAGAAGGAATTAGAAGAAGAATTAGAGGAGAAATAGGAAGAAGAAGTTAGAAGAAGAAGTTAGAGGAAGAGTTAAGAAGAAGAATTAGAATAAGAACTAGAAGGGGATAATAGAGGAAATCGAGTTAGAGAGTGAAATCGAGCTCCGAGTATCAGAACGCGACGAAACTTGGCGTAGGCCTAGAATACGTGAATTAGATTTTGCGGGTAGGCTCCCGAGTGGAAATCGGGGTCGTAGGGCGCCGGTATCGCGCCGTACCATTGCGTATCTTGAAATATTCAAGATATCGCCAATGGACCGTAAGATGGACTAGACATCCACTTTACCTAGGTATTTTGGTAGGTAACGTATATATAGGTTAGTATCTTACTACCCTAGGGAGATTGGGTCAAAATACCAAGCGTAGGTAGGCTAACTTGATAATTGCCTAAGTTAGAATTTTATCCTTTTTAAAGGGGTAAAATAGGATATTGGCCTACGGCCAAGATTTGAGTTTCCAAGTCCAAGATGGACTTGGATATAGGTTGTAGAGGTTGATAATGAGTAGAAATAGCCGTCTAGACCTAGTCTTGACCCCGGTTGACTTTTTAGACCAAAAGTCAACTATGGGTCAACACTTTACCCAATTTAGTCCCAAATTCCATTAGACTTGGAAAGTTGGCCAAAAATCAACTATTAGTCACCAGTGACCTAGGGTTGACCTAGAGTTGACCAGAGTTGACCCGTTGACCAAAAGTTAACTGTAAGTCAACTTTCGACCTAGTTTGATTCGAATTGACTTCCAATGTCCTCCTATGACCAATATTGACCTATCTAGACCTATCTTGACCTAGTATAACTTTGTTAGGCCTAATATGACTTAGATTAACCCTGTACCATCTAGTTTGACCTTGTTTGACCTAGACTGACTTAGTTTGACGTGTCTTGACCTATTTTGACTCAGTATGACTTAATTTCACTTCCAAACCATTATATTAATACAGTATTCCATCTATAGGTCCTCGAGGCACTGATCTTGGACTCAGTCGACTTATCCATCATAGCACAGGCGAGTACATTCTCTGATAATATTTTTGTTTTATGATATCGTCTTTGTTTCTAGTATTTAGTGTGGATTATCCTTGTTCTCTTGACACATTGTTCACACGGATTGATATTTGTCTGGATCCCGTCATAAGATGTTATTCCTCTTATATATGGAATACACTGGGCAAGTCTTCATTGCTTATTATTCATTGTATAGATACGATTCCTGCGTAGGCTCGCGACCTCCTCAAAGAATACGTATCATGACGTGTCATGACTGGATCCACTATATTAGTCAGGGATGGGGGTGTTAGCGTAGATATGTGATCAATACCCCACAGTATTGTATTGTATCATCATTGTATAGTGTTAATCATACACTCACGTATGATTAGCCAGGCCAAACATTGTATCAAGTTCTAAGCCGATCACATGTTGAAACTAATACTAAACTCACATAGATATGGTTCCAGATTTTTGTACATGATTTATACTGTTTTTCCTGTTCTTACATTCAGATTACAGTCTTGACATGCCTTACCATGATTCATGTACACATTATTTACTTCGTAGATTCTCTCTATTTACTGCTACATTTTCAATATCGTCTAACTAGAACTGTTATTGAGATTTGTGCTCGTTCCATCCTGACTGGATATGTTGACAAAATTTTACAGATTGTGGCGAGGAGGATTGTCCTACCTACTACGGTCCGGTTGACGTAGTGGGCGTAGACTTGGAGACCTTGGTTCAGCAGGGCTTAGCTCCGCCCGACGAGCCTCTAGCTTAGTTTAGTTAGACTAGACATTTTAGACTGGACCTTGTCTCCAGCTTGCTACTTATGTTATTATATTATATTTTGGATTGTATTAGAGACTGGGACCTAGACTTGTATATTATTTGTGTTTGGACTCGACAGGTTATATTTTATAGTCTTGTTGTCTTTATCTTTCAGTCTTTGCTTATCTTAGAATTGTGATTGAGTATTCATATATTATCATTGCTTGTCCTCCGTTCAGAGTTGACCATATTTTCGACAGGTTTTGATATTATATATAAACTGTTGTTAGAGTAGAAAACCTACAGCGTTCCACACCATTTTTACGGTGAGGGCTGGGCGTTGTTACGTACACGTGCCCTTATAGCGGGTGCGGGTCGTGACAAATTGTCTAAGCAGTTTACCAGTCCGGAAGAAGTCCCTGGTCGCTTCTAGGACGAGCACCTTTACATGATCCCAGTGACGAATAAAGAAACCTACGGTGAAGCCATCCGGTCCCGGCGACTTGTTCTTCTTGGCTTTGAGGACGATCTCCTCCACCTCCAGGAGAGAAATAGGGGCATGGAGAGCAGTCACAGCCTCTTCTATCAGGATTCTCTTGGAGATTACAGGTGGAAGAGGCTATAGATGACCCTTCCTGTTATAGAGGTCAGTGAAATATTCCATAACCTCAGCCTAAATCTCGAAGGGGTTCTCCAGAATCTTTCCATTTCTGTCGATGAGAACAACAATCTGATTCCTATTTTTTCTTGCCTTAACTACGCCGTAGAAGAACTTAGAACTGCTATCCCCCTTTTTCATCCATGCTTCCCTTCGGATGCCACAAACGACTAGCGTATGCCTTGATCTGGCCGTAGAATGATTTATTGCCCATCACGTACAACACTATCGTGTTTTTCTAATACTCCTTCGTCTCCTCCAAGTCCTCCCCCGTGAACTCTGCGATCGGTCGACCCCCCTTCTCCATCGGTTCAACATATTGCATCTCATCTGAAATGGTTTGACTGTTGGATCTGCACATTTTCGCCCATTTTCTCTTAGCTCATTGTTTTCCATCCTTAGTCCTTTTCTCTTCTCCATCTACATCTCCTATGAAGCTAAGGTGAGACGGATCAACTTGGGCTTAAGCATTTCTTCGCGGGGCCACTTGGGCATTCTGTCGAACACCTCGTTCCTTCCTTTGGAAGTTTCTTCCTTCAGAATGTGAACTTCTGCGATCATGACTCGCTCCGTTGATGTTAGCTCCCTTGCTAGTTCCTCTTCTCTCCACGTTCGAGTCATGCTGCAGCCGTTGGGTAACCCCTCTGCTTTTTACATCTTGAATCTGGTCGTCGATAGGAAATCTATCTCTTCTTCTTCTGACAACCGTGGTCCATCCTCCCGCTGCTTCTCTTTCCGTACTTTCTGTCTCTAACAGGAGGAGCTGTAATGACCCGCTCCGTCCTAGCAGAACGCCGATTCAAACGGCAAGTACAACGACTCAAACGAGCCGTCGACCCAAAGAGTTGGCATCGACCTGATGAAGAATCGATGCAAGGCTTACATTGGCCCATCAAGATGAATCCAGACTTAGACTTCAGAGGCGCGCTCAGAGTATCGCTCGGCCGATACGAATATCGCTAAGGTGGGTGGCTCCGATGAACCCGTCTTTGCTCAGCCTAGACACATAACAATACGGACACTATCACGAGAATCGCTAGGCGATAACACCGTGCATGCTAATAAATGACTTAACGCACCTAGCTAAGGGAATAATCCCATTCTTGTATGCTTGTTTAGAACATGGAAAAGAACTCGACAAATATAAAAACTCTCGTACCGCGCTTTACGCTCGTGCAAAGGCACAAGCTTACATGCAAGTTTCCTACGCGTTCAACAATGAAACAATGAATGGTTTACAACAATGAAACGGAAGACTATCGACATAGTCGCTCCAAGTAGAGTATAGTAACATTGAAAGTCTTCGGGACCGATGGGTCGCCAAGGTAACTCCCGTACGGGGAGTTGCGTAATAAATGAATGAATGAACGAGTAAGTGAATGAATGAATCCACGAAAGAATGAATAAATACCTGAAAAATGAATGAATGAACGAACAAGTGAAAGAAAGAAATGAATGAGTGAATACAAGATAAGACATGAAAGACGTTAGCGACAGGTATGACGGGCACGTGCAACGGAGCTCGCTACCCGCGCTGAACGGACGTCAACCTAGTCGATAACGCATTATGGCTCAAAGACAGCCGTTAAGTTAAATGACAAGACAATACGAAATGGTCGTGGACAAACGGCACGGGCGATGGGGGGAATACCGTGGCCGTCATAAGGAAGGATTCTGCGGCACGGGCGATGGAGGGGAATACCGTGGCCGGCCTAGGCGGAATCAGACATGGGGCTTACGGGCTGCTTTGAGTGGGGGCTCGGCCACTCAAGGAGATGTAAGGCCAGGCATTTCAAGAGACTATCAAGGTGTACCAGCCATCATGCTGCGATATGTAAGAATGCCCAAGTAATATGTCCAAAATGGCTTGTAAAGCCAGCGACCCATGCATATAGATTAAGTGGACTATGCTGGTGGCAATCCACGTGCAAGTCCTTGCATTAAAATAAGTAATCTAAGTTAAACTAAATGAAGTGCCTCCTGAACATGCTTGAAATGTAACGTCCTGAACATGCTGGAAATGTAACATCCTGAACATGCTTGAAATATAACTTCCTGAAATATGCTTGAAATGTAACGTCCTGAAACATGCTGGAAATGTAACATTCTGAACATGCTTGAAATGTAACACTCTGAACATGCCTGAAATGTAACACTCTGAACATGCCTGAAATGTAACACTCTGAACATGCCTACGACGTGCTAGAACATGCCTACGACGTGCTAAAACATGCCTATGACATGTTAGATAACGTGCCCACGACGTGGTAGAACCTGAGGCAGGGACACGCCCTTAACATTGAATGTTTACATGAATCACGTTAAATTACTACACGTGAATTGTGACTAACTTGGTTTACTTTGGACAGGGAAGGCCGGACGGTAAGTATGGGTAAGTCGTGCATGTATTTTCATACGACACTTGAATTCGGCAACACGAGATAGGTTATGGAATATGCCATAAAACTGATCCTAAGGCAAGATTAGAAAGACAATGAATGATAGACGGTACACAAAAGTAAATGGAACGTGTTTAGTAATGATAGCATTGTGGGCGAGCTAGCCTCCCCACCAGTGCATAACAATGTACTGATAACCCCACAGTCTGCTTGCAGGATGCAGGAGACGTCATCGGGTGCGGAGCTTCCCTCGAATGTGCTAAGACGTGGAGCTATATCTGGAGTCTTGGAGCGTTGCAAGGAGCTGAAGCACCATATACAGGACATAATGTATCGAAACATCGCCATGAATCATTCCATCTTGTAAGCCACTTGGCACGCCTTTTATGTTTCAGAGAGAGAGAGCTTGAGAGACTTGTAAACTCGGCCTAGCGCCGCTTGTAACTTCTTGAATATCAATAAAGAGTTTGAATTCGCTTCTACTTGTGTTCATTTACTTTCCGCTGCAAATGGGGACACTTTGTGCGACTCTGTGGCCTAGCTCAAATCGGTCGTTTCTGGACTTGGCCTTGCACGGGCGCAACCTAGGCCCGTGCGGCATCATGCCTTAGCGAGGACGATCGCCCCTACGGGAGAGGGGCATGACAGATTGGTATCAGAGCACGGCTTTACGTCCTTGGACTTTATTTCGATTTTTTCAGTTTTGAAAGCTCGTCGTTGGAAAAAGAAGTGTACGCTCTCTCTCATTGTGCCTTGGGATGTTCCATACAATAAGTCTAATATTTTCAAAAGCTCGTTCAGGCGTTCAATCGAACGCATTGGTAGGCTATCGCCGAATGCATCGGTAGGCCTTTGTGCCGAACGGTGTCAACTTGTCTTGAATGAAAACACGTGCTAAAGTTAACATGTCGCGTGCATGCCTAACTAGTCCTACGATGACCCTAGCAATTGAGCGTGCAAACTCGAAGTATAGTCCGTACGGGATGGTTATGCGGCACAACTTAGCCCGCGTGTCGCGCACCTCGACTTTTGGTACAATCGAGTTGCGAGCGATATCAAGTATCGCTCGGTCGGGAATGAAACTACACTTAGTGTATATCGATAGGAACGCTATCGAGTTCACGCTTAGGCGTGCACGGAAGATTGATTTAGACTGTGAGGAACGGACAAATGCATGATTGAACATGTCGATTGGGAATCAAATGATCTTTTGAGGATTAATAGAGTGACTTGAACCCGAATGGTGTATGTGATAGGTCCGGAGAAGAATAAGAATAGGTGTCGACGATTAGTCGAGTGGCTCGAACCCTGATTAGTGTATGGACGTTATAAAAATTGTTCGAGCAAGACTAAAGGATTTACGGATAGAACGAGTATGTCGGCAAGCGATGGTATCGCGCAGAGCCTTAGAACGCGTCCCGCTTAGTCGGTCGTGACTTCGAATGTCCCGAATGAGCATCCCGTTCGGATAACTTGTGAATAGGCAACGCGAGTTAGAAAATGATATCGAATCCCGCTCGGAACGATGAATGAAAATGAATGTCTCCATCGAGGAAACTTAGAGGATTGCGCGTACGATTTCGGATTGATTCAAATGAATTGTGACTTGAGTTTGAACAACGATCTTGAAACTAGCTTAAGGAATAGCAGTTGAACTTGATCTTGAATATCGAATGGAATTATGGTATATCCAGTTCGGACAATAGCATCAGTCGTACGACTCAAAATTGGTTGCAAAGGAAGATCGTCAGGTTACACATATCGTCGATGGTATTGAGGCGTATCAAAGATCGATATGTGATAACTCGGGGGTACTCTGACTCGGCGAATGACGATCGTGCAAATGTCATTGTTCTGACGGATGCTATACTCGGAATATTGAAACGTGTCGAGGAAAATATAGATGTGACTCGAGGATTTTCTGGTTGAATGAATGACGATCGGACTATCGAATAGAGATCTCGGCTTGGATGAAAATGAAATATTTGGATTGCTTCGACGATAACCCCAATGTCGACATTCTTGTCTTATGTGAGCGCAACTCCAGCATCGCACATGCGTCGTGCCGATTAGGGTGATCACTCCGCGTGAGCGCTGGTATGGTGATTCATATAGCGGGGGTGATTGAACTAGCATGGCGTGGTAATTTGTGTGCTTCGACTTGTGGTGACGCGAAGGTGAACTTGAGAATGACTTGGTGTGCTTGATGATTGAGCTTGAGGATTGCGTAGGTCCAATCCGCGTATCGAGAATGAATTAGTCTAGACGCAAGCAAGAGTTACGCCCCGATGAGAATGATTATTCTGTGGGAGCGTTGCATGGTGATTCATGAACCACCGTGGATAATCGGACTCGCGTGAGATTGGGGCACAACGTATTGTCAAAAGCAAGACGACCTCGTGATCGAATACATGAATTGGTTAGAATTGGTGAATTGAATGGAATCGAATATGTGCAACGATGTCTTGATGCGAATTATGTGATCGTGCTCGATGTTTAGAAATCTGAGTGATACGAGCTTGGGTAGAAAACCCCGTGCTATCGACTTTGGTTTGACCCTAGGATTGGGGTCAGTGTTGGCATTATTGTTGGGGAACTATGATTCCAATCCTGACATTGACTTAGCCTTGAAAAATGGCCTAGCGGTTAGGCGAGACGCCCTGTTTCAAGTGTTAGCAATCAATAGATTAATCTTGAGGATTGGCATGGATGGATAGCATGAATCACGAAAATAGGAAACCCTGCTCACGAGATTCGGCTGACATGCATATATTTCAGGGACGCCTGAGTATGTGCACGATGCGACTCAAGTAAGAATGACGAATTCTCTATCATGCGGCTTGGCTGAATGCATGTATTTTGGGGACGGTTGGAATGCGTGCACGATCCAGCCAAGTGATACGTTGAGTTCAAGCATGACTTAAGGAATGGAAGAGTGTCGAGAACTTGAAATCGTGTTAAAAAAAGGAATGATACTAGTACGAGCGTGGCTCGGAATCAAAAAAAAACGTGTAGGCAGAGTGTGCGTGAATGACGACGAGATTAGCCCTAAACAAGTGAATGGTATGGAATCGATATCGTGCAAGTAAAAGTTGGTATAACGAATTGGACCATTGATAGAAAGATATACTCGATGATAGTGCAATACTTGGTCTTGAATCGGACGAAAATTACTTAGACTTGGTCAACCCCGCTAAGAAGAAATTATACTGATTTCGTGGACAAGAACGCTTGAGAAGAGAATCGGGTCATCTCGAAGACCGAGATAAACGAAAGTGAGTTTGCCTCAGCCTACAACCCTCGTATTTGACGAATTACAACGTGCCTCGTGCGACCATTTCAGCCCATGACACGAAGAAATAGCAACCAAGACGAAGAAACACTTGAATTGAATAAGTACCATCAACTCTAAAATGAATGAAAAGTTATTCAATAAAACTCGACCCAACGTATGCAGACACGGGACTTGGAAAGGTATCGAGTATAGTTCGGTGCCATCGTGCGGTAAAGCCATTCGATAGGGATTGTCTAAGAAACACGACGACACGAGTTAAGGAATGGTAGGATGACCTGCACTCAGGAAGTTTCGAGGACGAGACTTATTTTGAGTGGTGTATTATGTAACGACCCGCTCCGCCCTAGCGGAACGCCGATTCAAACGGCAAGTGCAACGACTCAAACGAGCCGTCGACCCGAAGAGTTGGCATCGACCTGATGAAGAATCGATGCAAGGCTTACATTGGTCCGTCAAGATGAATCCAGACTTAGACTTCAGAGGCACGCTCGGAGTATCGCTCGGCCGATGTGAACATCGCTAACGTGGGTGGCTCCGATGAACCCGTCTTTGCTTAGCCTAGACACATAACAATACGGACACTATCACGAGAATCGCTAGGCAATAACACCGTGCATGCTAATAAATGACTTAACGCACCTAGCTAAGGGAATAATCCCATTCTTGTATGCTTGTTTAGAACATGGAAA
Source organism: Iris pallida (assembly GCA_029216955.1). Classification (NCBI taxonomy): domain Eukaryota; kingdom Viridiplantae; phylum Streptophyta; class Magnoliopsida; order Asparagales; family Iridaceae; genus Iris; species Iris pallida. The sequence goes on along the minus strand of JANAVB010013597.1, from coordinate 11,301,195 downwards.
AGAACTCGGCAAATATAGAAACTCTCGTACCGTGCTCTACGCTCGTGCTAAGGCACAAGCTTACATGCAAGTTTCCTACGCGTTCAACAATGAAACAATGAATGGTTTACAACAATAAAACGAAAGACTATCGACAAAGTCGTTCCAAGTAGAGTATAGCAACATTGAAAGTCTTCGGGACCGATGGGTCGCCAAGGTGACTCCCGCACGGGGAGTTGCGTAATGAATGAATGAATGGATGAATGAGTAAGTGAATGAATGAATACACGAAAGAATGAATGAATACCTGAAAAATGAATGAATGAACGAACAAGTGAAAGAAAGAAATGAAAGAGTGAATACAAGATAAGACATGAAAGACGTTAGCGACAGGTATGACGGGCACGTGCAACGGGGCTCGCTACCCGCGCTGCACGGACGTCAACCTAGTCGATAACGCATTATGGCTCAAAGACAGCCGTTAAGTTAAATGACAAGACAATACGAAATGGTCGTGGACAAACGGCACGGGCGATGGGGGGAATACCGTGGCCGTCATGAGGAAGGATTCTGCGGCACGGGCGATGGGGGGGAATACCGTGGCCGGCCTAGGCGGAATCAGACATGGGGCTTACGGGCTGCTTTGAGTGGGGGCTCGGCCACTCAAGGAGACGTAAGGCCAGGCATTTCAAGAGACTATCAAGGTGTACCAGCCATCATGCTGCGATATGTGAGAATGCCCAAGTAATATGTCCAAAATGGCTTGTAAAGCCAGCGACCCATGCATGTAGATTAAGTGGACTATGCTGGTGGCAATCCATGTGCAAGTCCTTGCATTGAAACAAGTAGTCTAAGTTAAACTAAATAAAGTGCCTCCTGAACATGCTTGAAATGTAACGTCCTGAACATGCTGGAAATGTAACATCCTGAACATGCTTGAAATGTAACGTCCTAAAATATGCTTGAAATGTAACATCCTGAAATATGCTGGAAATATAACATTTTGAACATGCTTGAAATGTAACACTCTGAACATGCCTGAAATGTAACACTCAGAACATGCCTGAAATATAACACTCTGAACATGCCTACGACGTGCTAGAACATGCCTACGACATGCTAAAACATGCCTACGACATGTTAGATAACGTGCCCACGACGTGCTAGAACCTGAGACAGGGACACGCCCTTAACATTGAATGTTTACATGAATCACGTTAAATTACTACATGTGAATTGTGACTAACTTGGTTTACTTTGGACAGGGAAGGCCGAACGGTAAGTATAGGTAAGTCGTGCATGTATTTTCATGCGACACTTGAATTCGACAACACGAGATAGGTTATGGAATATGCCATGAAACTGATCCTAAGGCAAGATTAGAAAGACAATGAATGATAGACGGTGCACAAAAGTAAATGGAACGTGTTTGGTAATGATAGCATTGTGGGCGAGCTAGCCTCCCCACCAGTGCATAACAATGTACTGATAACCCCACAGTCTGCTTGCAGGATGCAGGAGACGTCATCGGGTACGGAGCTTCCCTCGAACGTGCTAAGGCGCGAAGCTATCTCTGGAGCCTTGGAGCGTTGCAAGGAGCTGAAGCACCATATACAGGACATAATGTATCGAAACATCGCCATGAATCATTCCATCTTGTAAGCCACTTGGCATGCCTTTTATGTTTCAGAGAGAGAGAGCTTGAGAGACTTGTAAACTCGGCCTAGTGCCGCTTGTAACTTCTTGAATATCAATAAAGAGTTTGAATTTGCTGCTACTTGTGTTCATTTACTTTCTGCTGCAAATGGGGACACTCTGTGCGACTCTGTGGCCTAGCTCAAATCGGTCGTTTCTGGACTTGGCCTTGCACGGGCGCAACCTAGGCTCGTGCGGCATCACGCCTTAGCGAGGACGATCGCTCCTACGGGGAGCGGGGCGTGACAGGAGCTCCCAGAGAGTCGCCGGGGTCCCAATCCGAAGAATGCTTCCTACCGTCTCCAACAGCTCTGTCGCCCATGAGGGGTGACACATAGCCACCTCACCGTGAGGTGATACCTCATCTCCATTATTCTCTCTCTGTATATATAAATATATATATATATATATATATATATATATATATATATATACAGAGAGAGAGAGAGAGAGAGAGAATAAGGGAGATGAGGTGTCAATATATATACAGAGAGAGAGAGAGAGAGAATAAGGGAGATGAGGTGTCACATATATATACAGAGAGAGAGAGAGAGAGAGAATAAGGGAGATGAGGTGTCACCTCACGGTGAGGTGGCTATGTGTCACCCCTCATGCTATTATCATGCACTTGCACACTTTTCGGTGCATAATAATAGCATGGGAGCCACCACCCACCCATTGGGTGGCACCTCACCTTCCTTATTCTCTCTCTCTCTCGAATACAACAAATTTTTGTTTTATTTATATGTATGTCACGCCCCAAAACCAGAATACTGGAGAGCGGGGGCAGACATAGCCAGCTACGTATAATGAAATAGGATCCACTCCACTATACGGTCCCGGCTGTCTAGATATATGAGGGTTTATCTACAAGCCAACAGTCTCTTATGGTCAATAACAAGCCTAGTGTCTCAATCACAAGCAAGTAAAATAGAGTTACAAGATGTAAGATCACCAAATATACAATAGTAAGGCGTCCCAAACATTACATATTCAGCTGATCATGAAGCTAGTCGTTACAAAATGTGAGGACTAGCAAGAGTTTAGTCATACATGATCAACCCTAGGTTGCCAATCACGTTACAGCCCGTAGGCAGACAGTAAGTAAAAATATGCACGAGCTAACACTTGCTCGGCGGCTAAACGCCTCAAAAGAATAATTTTACAATAGAGTGGGAGAGCCAAAATAAACCCATTCGTTGCCAGGATTCCGTCTAGTGGTCACCATGTGGCTGGAGATTCATCCTCTGGAGCTGCTCTGGTATCTGGCCATGCAAAACCAGCTGGGTCAGACCCCAGAAAGAGCAAGTGCCACAAAGGAGGCTTCACTTAGGAACTAAAACCAGCAATCAGCACAAATAACCATAAAGTAATAAATAAGACAGGAGTTAAGAAAAGCATAACAGGGTGATATACGATGGGATAACCATGGGACTGTTCAGATAACCAGGTTACAACTCGTAAACCAAATAAGGACCGGGGTTGTAACCCTTCGTCTGAACCGAACTTGGTTTCTCCCACCATTTATCGGCAAGGTAATATAAGAAATCAGGACATGTAACAATCTTGTATATGATCAAGACAAGACTAACTTCATCCAACATTTCACGGCCAAGCAATAAGTACGGCTTGATACTTTAACTAACTAGGGTTACCACAGGCCTAGTTACTAATAAGATGCAGCGAGATTCTTCCAAGTCCAGTTACCCGCCTGCTGCTACCTGAGTGACCCCAGCAAAGAAAAGGAAAAAGATAGCATGATATAGCAGACACACTGTAGTAAGATACATGTGTCCTAAGGTACCACACTCGACGGCGGGCTGGAAGTACGCTCATCTCGACGGATAGCAACAAATCCCATGTATATATATATAAGGCCGGGATCAAAGGGGCAACAGGTAACTGGGAAAGTCTCTCCATGAACTACTTGATCAATCTAGTCATTAATCCTAGCCATATTTAGTATGAATCTCTGACCGTGGGAACCCAGGGATTCATGTCCTAGACATGATACAAGATGAGACGGGTTCATTTGTACAAACACAATCACCCACGGTGTCCAGGCCATTTATTCTTGTCAAGTCACGTTAGCCGTCGCAACAGCATTACGAGAAATATATCATGTCAGGTTTATCATGTCAAAAGTGCACCACGTCGGGCCACTATCAAGAATTATCATGCCAAGTTATCACGTCAAGTTCATTGTCAAGTCAAGTTATCTTGTCAGGAGTGCACCACGGCGGGTCACCATCAAGTCATGTCATTATCAAGGAGGAAAGAAGCTTGAGTAATTAAAATAATAATATAATATAATATATATATTCTTGAAGCCAAGGAGAAACTCTACAACTTTCATGTTAGGAGTGGGAAGAAATTCGGACCACAATTCACGCAAATAAGACATTAAACAATCAAAGTGGGACCCATGCGGTCCAAAAGTGGGAGTACAAACATGCGGTCAAAGAGAGTGGGAGGCCACCTATGCGGCTCCGAAATTATTTAAATGCAATCAGTCAATCATTTAAGGCCAGCAAGCCATATGCGGCTAACATACAATTGTGCATGCGGCCAAGAGTGGGAAGTACCCCATGCGGCCAAGAAGCAATAAATAGGCCATAATCAAATAAGACAAAAGACAGTGGGACCCTCATTAAATGCAAACTCCCACTTCAGCAAACAAGTCAACTAAAGGAAGCTATGTGGGACCCCCCACAATTAATACAATAAAAAAAAGGTTCACGTGAGCTACCTAATTAATGGTTCACGTGGCCAAAAATATTAAATAGTGAGAGAAGGGGGCCTATGCGGCTCACCTTAGATTCCATGCAAATAATAATATTATTTAATGGCCAAGGGCCATGCGGCTACTGAATGTCTAAGGGTCAGCAATGGAATAAAGGCTTTTGGCCAAAAGTGGACTTGGCCATGCGGCTAGTCATGCATGCTCGCAGGCAATGCAATTAATATATGCATTAAATAATATACACACAATATATTAATATATTTAATGTATATCACATGTACATGCATGCGGCTGACTTCTCCAAGGAAGGGCATAAAATATATAAAATGGTAAGGACTTAAATGCATTAAATGCATTCAATTGCATTCTCATGCGGCTCCATTCTCAGGATACCTTAATCCAAGCATTTAAAGCATAAATCATAAAATAGTAAGGGCCTAAATGCATAAAATGCATTCAAATGCATTCTTATACTTATGCGGCTACTGAATAAATGTATTAGAAAAGTGCATTCAAAGCTTTGCTTTAACAAAGTGCATTCATTTAATCCCAAGCAAGCATTATTTAATGCTTAACCAAAGTGTATGCAGCTGGGCAACATTATTTAATGCTAAACCAAGTGTATGCGGCTGGGCAACATTATTTAATGCTATGCATGCTATGCGGCTTGGACAACATTATTTAATGCTAGGCATGCTATGCAGCTTGGACAACATTATTTAATGCTAGGCATGCTATGCGGCTTGGACAAAGCCTTACATTAATACTTTCCATGCGGCTGGAGACCCAGGGCCATGCATTATTGAATGCATATATTATTTCAAGCTCATGCGGCCACAACCAAGTGCCACATGCGGCTTGAATATTGGTATTGCATTAAATAATGCATACAAACTAATTGCTTGCTATTGCATTAGTAGGCCATGCGGCTGAGTGTTAAAAATGCCCATGCGGCTCAGAAATTTCTCGTAGGTCAAAATTGGACCAAAGAAAATTCTCTGCAACCATGGGATCATCAACTTACCAAAATATGCAAGTTTGATGGATCAAAATCCTGGGAACCAAAAATACCACAGAGCCAGATCTACAAAAATTTAACCATGGAAATGAAAAATGCCAAGAACTAAAGTTGATTAAAAACACATGAGAAAGAAAATGGAACAATAAAATTGGAGTTCTTCTATGAAGCAAGATGCACTTGCCTAAGCTCTCCACTCTCTCCTGGTAGGTGAAGAGTAAAGATGGAGAAGAAGAAATGAGTAATGAGTAATAATGGAAGAGAAAGAGTGGGATAGATATTTATGGTGGGAGTGGTGGTAGGTGGGAGTGGTTCTCCACATAAAACCAAACCAAGCCAAACCCACTAAACCGAACCAAACCAAGCCAATGCAATGCCATGATAAACCATGCTAATGCAACATGCGAAATAAAACCCAAGGCTAACTAATTATGACAAACCAGAAATACGAGCCCGAAATACGTACACGTATTCCCAATACGTAATGCGAACTACGGGCATTACAACTCTACCCACCTTAAAAGAATTCCGTCATCGGAATTTAATCAAGAGGCTAGAGATGTAAGGACAAGCTACATTATCACAAACAATCTATAACTACCAACCAATCATACAGTCATTCATGCAAGCAAGGATTCGAAGCGTAAGGCATAAGGAAGATATTACGCCTTACGAGCCAAACTAGTCGGGATAACGCGATCGGATATCATCCTCACGCTCTCACGTTTGACTCTCCCAAAGAGGGATAAACTCAAGCAACACAGACTAAACAAATAGCCTGGCTCTTGAGGGTCTATCTCTTTGGGCAAACATGGACACGGGCCTCTCCTCCTACGAAAAGGTTGGTACCAATAACCATTTTCGAATGATCTAGGATATGGCTCGGGTCTGGGGTATACCGTCGCATTTAGGATACAGGAAATACATCATGTACCCCGCATAATGACGGCAGAAAAGCAAGACAATATGATGCAGATACCTCTCTGCCGATTCTGGACCTAAGCCTGGGCTAGAGCAAACTGCTGAGGTCCCTGCTGCTGGAATCTCCTCTGCCTATACTGAACTTGTGCCTGGGCATACTGCTGAGGCCTTTGCTGCCGAAAAGCTTGGGCCTGCATCGACAACGGCCTCGGGGATAGAAACTGCTGTTGGACTGGTACTGGGGCTGGTCCCCTAACCGATGAACTGATCATGTCTGGTGATGAGTCAGTCCTGAACGGGCAGGACCTTACCTTGTGGTCCGGCGCTCCACATAGCAAACACAATCCTCGAGCCTTGCGACATTCTGAAACAACATGTCCAGGCTTCCCACAATGAGAGCAGCCTATTGTGGAAGACTGCTTCTGCTGCTGAGAATACGTCGGGGTTGAATGTTGAACCGACGTAACCGAAGCTGTCCTTCTCGGAGCTCCAATGGTCAAAGCCCTAGCTGCCGGGGCTGGGGCTGACGACTGGTTCATCTGGCCGCGAGATCGCTTTCGACCTCCGGTCCTGTCACTGTTCGCTGCACTGTTCCCATGATGTCCACCTCTGCCCAGAGCATCTGCCACCGCCTGACGCAAAGTGTTTCCTCGAGGATCTTGCGATGCAAGCAACTCCCTGATAAGTCCAACCAAGGCTTCATCATCCTGCCTTGCGGGCTGGGCTGGCTGAACCGGGGGTTCTGGATCTCCGTGAGGCATGACCCGGGAGGGTGCTTCTGAGTGCTGGGCCTGATCCCCAGGTTGCTGCTGGTCCACGGGAGGTGCTCTGCCTTACTGACCGGCAGGTCCAGGAACGATGCCGCTGAAGAAGACGACATAGGGAACAATAAGGAAGGACCAGGACAGATCAACGATTACAAGCATGTGATCAGGACAAGAATTTCAGGAATCAAGAGGATACGAGCAGAGATCAAGGGCGAGTACTGATTGAGACATCTATTCGGTAAACCCTCACATATCTTGATTTACAAGACCTGCATGGGCCACCACTTAAACCATGTCACGCCCCAGAACCAGAATACTAGAGAGCGGGGGCAGACATAGCCAGCTACGTATAATGAAATAGGATCCACTCCACTATACGGTTACGGCTGTCTAGATATATGAGGGTTTATCTACAAGCCAATAGTCTCTTATGGTCAATAACAAGCCTAGTGTCTCAATCACAAGCAAGTAAAATAGAGTTACAAGATGTAAGATCACCAAATATACAATAGTAAGGCGTCCCAAACATTACATATTCAGCTGATCATGAAGCTAGTCGTTACAAAATGTGGGACTAGCAAGAGTTTAGTCATACATGATCAACCCTAGGTTGCCAATCACGTTACAGCCCGTAGGCAGACAATAAATAAAAATGTGCACGAGCTAACACTTGCTCGGCGGCTAAACGCCTCAAAAGAATAATTTTACAATAGAGTGGGAGAGCCAAAATAAATCCACTCATTGCCAGGATTCCGTCTAGTGGTCACCATGTGGCTGGAGATTCGGTAGATCCTCTGGAGCTGCTCTGGTATCTGGCCATACAAAACCAGCTGGATCAGACCCCAGAAAGAGCAAGTGCCACAAAGGAGGCTTCACTTAGGAACTAAAACCAGCAATCAGCACAAATAACCATAAAGTAATAAATAAGACAGGAGTTAAGAAAAGCATAACAGGGTGATATACGATGGAATAACCATGGGACTGTTCAGATAACCAGGTTACAACCCGTAAACCAAACAAGGACCGGGGTTGTAACCCTTCGTCTGAACCGAACTTGGTTTCTCCCACCATTTATCGGCAAGATAATAAAAGAAATCAGGACATGTAACAATCTTGTACAGGATCAAGACAAGACTAGACTGATTGAACTTCATCCAACATTTCACGGCAAGCAATAAGTACGGCTTGATACTTTAACTAACTAGGGTTACCACAGGCCTAGTTACTAACAAGATGCAGCGAGATTCTTCCAAGTCCAGTTACCCGCCTGCTGCTACCTGAGTGACCCCAGCAAAGAAAAGGAAAAAGATAGCATGATATAGCAGACACACTGTAGTAAGATACATGTGTCCTAAGGTACCACACTCGACGGCGGGCTGGAAGTGCGCTCATCTCGACGGATAGCAACAAATCCCATGTATATATATATATATATATAAGGCCGGGATCAAAGGGGCAATAGGTAACTGGGAAAGTCTCTCCATGAACTACTTGATCAATCTAGTCATTAATCCTAGCCATATTTAGTATGAATCCCTGACCGTGGGAACCCAGGGATTCATGTCCTAGATATGATGCAAGACGAGACGGGTTCATTTGTACAAACACAATCACCCACGGTGTCCAGGCCATTTATTCTTATCAAGTCACGTTAGCCGTCGCAACAGCATTACGAGAAATATATCATGTCAGGTTTATTATGTCAAAAGTGCGTCACGTCGGGCCACTATCAAGAATTATCATGCCAAGTTATCATGTCAAGTTCATTGTCAAGTCAAGTTATCTTGTCAGGAGTGCACCACGGCGGGTCACCATCAAGTCATGTCATTATCAAGGAGGGAAGAAGCTTGAGCAATTAAAATAATAATATAATATAATATATATATATTCTTGAAGCCAAGGAGAAACTCTACAACTTTTATGTTAGGAGTGGGAAGAAATTCGGACCACAATTCACGCAAATAAGACATTAAACAATCAAAGTGGGACCCATGCGGTCCAAAAGTGGGAGTACAAACATGCGGTCAAAGAGAGTGGGAGGCCACCCATGCGGCTCCGAAATTATTTAAATGCAATCAGTCAATCATTTAAGGCCAGCAAGCCATATACGGCTAGCATACAATTGTGCATGCGGCCAAGAGTGGGAAGTACCCCATGCGGCCAAGAAGCAATAAATAAGCCATAATCAAATAAGACAAAAGACAGTGGGACCCTCATTAAATGCAAACTCCCACTTCAGCAAGCAAGTCAACTAAAGGAAGCTATGTGGGACCCCCCACAATTAATGCAATAAAAAAAAGGTTCACGTGAGCTACCTAATTAATGGTTCACGTGGCCAAAAATATTAAATAGTGGGAGAAGGGGGCCTATGCGGCTCACCTTAGATTCCATGCAAATAATAATATTATTTAATGGCCAAGGGCCATGCGGTTACTGAATGTCTAAGGGTCAGCAATGGAATAAAGGCTTTTGGCCAAAAGTAGACTTGGCCATGCGGCTAGTCATGCATGCTCGCAGACAATGCAATTAATATATGCATTAAATAATATACACACAATATATTAATATATTTAATGTATATCACATGTACATGCATGCGGCTGACTTCTCCAAGGAAGGGCATAAAATATATAAAATGGTAAGGACTTAAATGCATTAAATGCATTCAATTGCATTCTCATGCGGCTCCATTCTCAGGATACCTTAATCCAAGCATTTAAAGCATAAATCATAAAATAGTAAGGGCCTAAATGCATAAAATGCATTCAAATGCATTCTTATACTTATGCGGCTACTGAATAAATGTATTAGAAAAGTGCATTCAAAGCTTTGCTTTAACAAAGTGCATTCATTTAATCCCAAGCAAGCATTATTTAATGCTTAACCAAAGTGTATGCGGCTGGGCAACATTATTTAATGCTAAACCAAGTGTATGCGGCTGGGCAACATTATTTAATGCTATGCATGCTATACGGCTTGGACAATATTATTTAATGCTAGGCATGCTATGCGGCTTGGACAACATTATTTAATGCTAGGCATGCTATGCAGCTTGGACAAAGCCTTACATTAATACTTTACATGCGGCTGGAGACCCAGGGCCATGCATTATTGAATGCATATATTATTTCAAGCTCATGCGGCCACAACCAAGTGCCACATGTGGCTTGAATATTGGTATTGCATTAAATAATGCATGCAAACTAATTGCTTGCTATTGCATTAGTAGGCCATGTGGCTGAGTGTTAAAAATGCCCATGCGGCTCAGAAATTCCTCGTAGGTCAAAATTGGACCAAAAAAATTCTCTGCAGCCATGGGATCATCAACTTAGCAAAATATGCAAGTTTGATGGATCAAAATCCTGGGAACCAAAAATACCACAGAGCTAGATCTACAAAAATTTAACCATGGAAATGAAAAATGCCAAGAACTAAAGTTGATTAAAAACACATGAGAAAGAAAATGGAACAATAAAATTGGAGTTCTTCCATGAAGCAAGATGCACTTGCCTAAGCTCTCCACTCTCTCCTGATAGGTGAAGAGTAAAGATGTAGAAGAAGAAATGAGTAATAATGGAAGAGAGATAGTGGGATAGATATTTATGGTGGGAGTGGTGGTAGGTGGGAGTGGTTCTCCACATAAAACCAAACCAAGCCAAACTCACTAAACCGAACCAAACCAAGCCAATGCAATGCCATGATAAACCATGCTAATGCAACATGCAAAATAAAACCCAAGGCTAACTAATTATGATAAACCAGAAATACGAGCCCGAAATACGTACACGTATTCCCAATACGTAATGCGAACTACGGGCATTACATGTATGGGGGCCCACTTGGAAGTTTCGCCTCGGGCCCCCATCAGCTCAGGACCGGCCCTCTCTCTCTCTCTCTCTCTCTCTCTCTCTATATATATATATATATATATATATATATATATATATATATATAGGAAGCGGATCAAAAGCCCCCCTAGAAAACCCCCTAAAAATCTCCCTCACTCTAATCCGTAATTTATTGTTAATATTAATGTTAATTTTAACATTAAATACTAAAATTAACATTAAATTTAACATTAAAATTAATATTAACATTAACACTAACATTAATATTAACATTAACATTAAAATTAATATAAAAAATAAAAAAATTAATATTATCATTAATATTAATATTAATATTAACATTAATATTAACATTAATATATATATATATATATATATATATATATATATATATATATATATATATTATATAATGTTTACTAATATATATATATATATATATATATATATATATATATATATATATATATATATATTAGTAAACATTATATCTATATATATATATATATATATATATATAAAATATATATAATATATATATATATATATATATATATATATATATATATATATTACTAATATATATATATATATATATATATATATATATATATATATATATATAGATATATATATATATATATATATATATATATATTAGTAAATATTATATATATATATATATATATATATATATATATATATATATATATATATATATATATATATATATATAATGTTTACTAATATGAGCCTCGGTCTCCTTTGTATATATTGTTTTATAATCCGTATACCAAATATCTTCTTCTAGTTTCTGCTCTAGGCTCCGATTTTGGGTTAATTAGTTGTACCCCCCTATGGTTTGTACGTATTTTGGTAACTGTCCCCGTTGTTTCAAAAATAAAGAACACCCCCCTGGCTGCTTAATTTTTCACTCATTTTTTTCTATACACCAGGGGGGTACAACTAATTAACTTTATAAACCAGGAGGGTGTTCTTTATTTTTAAAACAACAGGAACAGTTACCAAAATACGCACAAACCATAGGGGGGTACAACTAATTAACCCGTTGATAACACAAGACCTTCAACCACCCACTAATGGTGTTGACATAGATTTGGAACTATTTTTATTGTTTAATAAATTCAGTCCAAAAACCGAATTGATAGACCAAACAATTTATTCAGTTTGTTCAATTGGACTATTTTTATTGTTTATAAATCCGACCAAAATTAAAATTGTGGTTAAATTATATTAAAAATAATATAATTGTTATGCATAAATGTTTTGTATTTTAAAGTTGGACTTTAAAACATATAAATATAACAAAATATACACATTTTTTGTCATAATATGTCCATAAAATTGCGTTTATTTGCATAATTGTGTAAGTCTTATTTAATTTTTGGTTTTCGTCCGAAATCGAAACCGAAACCGAAACCAAAAATCAAAATTGAATAAATCTTCTTAGTGTTTTCAAAATAGAAACAGGAACAAAAAAATTTCAAAGCGAACAAAAAAATTTGTTCGGTTTGTTCTTGTTCCAAAACCGAATAATGCTCATCCATAATCTTCTATGTGTCTGTAGTATACCATTACTGCCCAACATGTTGAGCATGACAAAATGTTGGATAAAGTGCATTTTAACCCTCCTTAGATGTCACGAAAACGCAATTAAAGACTCCCTGATTTAAAAAATCCACGCTGTTTCGATTTTGCTCAATTCACCCCTCCCGCTGTTAATAACCGTTACAATGGCATAAAATAACGATTTTACCCCTCCCTCACTCCCTCCTCTCTCTCTGGTGGTGGGGGCGGACGCACACCGGAGGAGGGAGGAGGGGGGGTCGCGGGGCGGGAGTTCGTCGGCGACGGGAGGAGGGGGGCTCGCCGGCGGAGGTAAGAGGGGGGGTCGGGGGGAGGAGGGGGCGGGGGTCGGGGGGGCTGGCGGAGGGAGGGGGAGGGGGGTCGAAAGGACTGGCGGAGGGAGGAGGGGGGAGGAGACCGGCCGGCGGAGGGGCTGGCCGATGGAAGGAGGAGGGGGGGTCGGGGGGAGGGGGGCTGGCGGAGGGAGGAGGAGGGGGGGGTCGCAAGGGCTGGCGGAGGGAGGAAGGGGGGGTCGGGGGGAGGAGGCCGGTCGGCGGAGGGGCTGGCCTGTGGAGGGGGGGTAGGGAGGGGGGCTGGTAGGGAAATAGGGGAGGGATAGTTTAGGTATTTTTTTAATTTTTTTTAAAGTTAACATCTATTTAACGGCAAAATAGACGGTAAGGGGTAAATCGCTCGCGCGGGCGAACTAAGGGGGGCCAAACTGCATTTTTGGTCTAAGGAGTCTTATTTTGCGAACGAGGCAACTCTAAGGAGGGTTTAAATGCACTTTACCCCAAAATGTTCTTCCAAACTTAGATCCAATACATATTGTGCATATTTAAAAGTTACATTTATGATATATATTCTAAACTTTGTCATGGAAAGAATATTGCTATAGTATGCATGTCAAGTTGAATGTTGGGCCAGTTAGCCCGGTACCCGGCCCAGGCCCGGACCGGTCCGCGGTCAAATCAGCCCGGCCCGGCCCGTCCGAGGCCCGAACCGGCCCGGCCGCCCATCCCCTAACGGGTCGGGTCAGGCCTCCCCCCCAGCCCGAGCTCGGCTCGGCCCGGCCCGAATTTTTTTTTATTCAGTTATTGGCCCGGCCCGAAGCCCGGCCCGGTTGGACCGGTCCAGCCGACCGTTGGGCTGAGCGGTTGATATTTTTTTTTTTATTTTTTTTAATTTAGCCGACCGTTTGGAGGGGGGTTATTTTACCAAAATGCCCCTCCCATATAGCCGTTTTTAAAACGTTGGGAGGGGCATTTTGGTCATTTTGGGCCCAAAATTACCAAAATAACCCTGATAAATTTCTATAAATAGGCAAAAATCCTATTTTTCAAACACAACGCATTCCAAACATTTTTCTACATTTCTCTACGATGTTCTACGGCTTTCCCTCTCCGGTGCTCTGGTGCTCTACGGCTTTCCCTCCCCGGTGCTCTGGTGCTCTACGGCTTCCCGATCTCCCTCCCAACTCTATTCCGGCTCTATGGCTTTCCGATCTTCCTCTCAATCCCTTACTTTCTTCTAACAAAGTTTTACTTTATTTTATTTTATATATGGCTGGTGAAGGTTCAAACCCACCTGATCTTGCTGGACAGACTTACCAATTTTTTAATACTTTTTTTGACGGTACTCAAATTCCACCTGAGCAAGTAGCAACCAATCCGATTCCGGAGGGGTTCCAACCATCTCCTCCGGAAGTCGCTAGTTCCACCCAACGTCCTGAAAAGAAAAAAAAGGTCCAAGTATTGGGAATATTTTACTTTGATTTTTGAAACTAATCCTGATGGTTCGCTTGTTTTAGATGCCAAGGGTGAACCAATACCGTACAAGACGCAATGCAAAAAATGTTGCAACCAGTACGCATGGAAGAAGGGCGGTGGCACCGGGACCATATCCAGACACTACGACACTTGCTACGGGAAGGACACACTTCAAGCGTCCCAAACCCAAATAAGCTTTGGCACCACCGGTTCTTCAATGGGTAACTTTACTTACTCAGCTGCTCAGCATAAAACTGAATTAACTAAACATATTATTCGTGAAGAACTTCCTTTCACGATGGGTGAAAGCGAATCTTTACGAGATTATGCATCAATTTCTCTAAACCCCTCCTTTACTAGAGTGAGTAGACAACAAGCTCGAAATGAGGCTATTCGTCTCTTTAACGAGCGGAAAGCCGCTTTGAAAGCGGATTTTCAAAATGTTAGTAAGTTGTCTATTACTTCTGATATTTGGACTACTAAGTGGAGTTATGCTTACATTTGTATTACTGCACACTATATAGATGCACAATGGATGTTGCAAAAATGCATCATCTGTCTTAAAATTATAGAATGTCCACACACGGGCGCTATAATTTCAAGTGAGATTTCAAAACACGTGCGTGAATATGATATTCACCATAAAAAAATTTCTATCTCTTTGGACAATGCATCAAACAATACTGCTGCTATGTCTTCTTTGTCAGTAATTTTTCAGCCTATTTTAGAAGGTAGACTTTTGCATGTTAGGTCTGCTTGCCATATAATTAACTTAGTTATTAAAGAATGTTTACAATTTTTTGGTCTCCATTTAGACACTCTGCGACAATGCTTGCTCCACCTAAACTCGTCTCCAAGTAGACAACAAAGTTTTGCATGCACATGCGCACATTTTGGTATTACTTTTAGAAGATTTGTGAAGGATATACCAAATAGGTGAAACTCCACCTACTTGATGTTGAAATCTGCAATTCCTTTTAAGAATGCTATTACATATTATTGTACTTCGGATGTCAGCTTTGACTATCAAGTTACTACTGATGATTGGGTAGCAGCTGAAAGTGTTTGTGAATTTTTAGAAGTTTTTTACAATGCTACATGTATTCTTTCTGGTGTTTATTATCCCACATCTTGCTTAGCTTTACGTGAACTTTGTAACATGTCTTATTTATTTTCTAACTATAGAGATCATCCAAATTTTGAATATGCGGTGAGAAATATGGAAGCCAAATTCAAGAAATATTGGGATGAAGTACCTCTTTTATATTGTTTGGCTTCCATATTTGATCCTACAATCAAATTGGATGGCGTAGAGGTTTTATTAGATGGATATGGAGAATATATGGGTATAGATGTTACTGACATGAAACTAGAAGTTAAAGTTGCGTTGGACATGTTAGTTATACTGTACGAAGAAGGAGCAACGTCGACCCGACCAACTTAGGGGGGGCTAGTAGTAGCTCCGGCTTGGCGTCTAAGCTATCAGCAGCCGGTCGCATACTACAAAGGAAGAAACAAAAATAATCTTCCCAACCTACTCAAGAGTTGTCTTTTTACCTTAATTCTTATCAAGACGAAGATGAGACTCCAGATCACTTCGCCGTTTTAGAATGGTGGAAGAGACACGATAAGAGATTTCATGTTCTTTCTACAATAGCACGTGATCTACTGATGGTCCCAGTGTCTACGGTAGCATCGGAGTCCTGTTTTAGTGCAAGTTCAAGGATGTTGAGCGATAGGAGGAGCCGCTTGAAGTCCGATATCTTGGAAGCACTAGTGTGCGTACAAGATTGGATGAAAGCCGATAAAAGAACTCAAAACCAGAAAGATGAAGAAGATCATGATATCCACGAGCTGGATTTGGAATTACTTTCATTGCATGAAGGCGAACAACAATGAGGCTACGGTGCAAGGTATTAGGTATGTACATTTAAACTTATACTTTTATACTTAAAATATTTCAATTTTAACTTATACTTTTAAATTTTAACTTATACTTTTCAAATTTTAACTTATACTTTCAAAAACTATTTTTTATTTTTAAAATAAAAAAATATTTTTTAACTCCGCCTATGCCAAGCAAGCATTTGCCGGTCCCAAGCTCGGATAAAGGAAGAGGGAGAAATATTTTTTTTACTTTTACCATTTTTTTTTTCAAAATTAAATTACAAATTTTTTTTGAAAATAATTTAACAAAAAAAAGTTAAATAAAGTAAGGAAAATTAAATAATTTAGCAAAAAAAAATAAATTACAAATTTTTTTTGAAAATAATTTAACAAAAAAAGTTAAATAAAGTAAGGAAAATTAAATAATTTAGCAAAAAAAATAAATTACAAATTTTTTTTTGAAAAAATATTAACAAAAAAAAGTTAAATAAATTAAGGAAAATTAAATAATTTAGCAAAAAAAATAAATTACAAAATTTTTTTGAAAAAAATTTAACAAAAAAAAGTTAAATAAATTAAGGAAAAAAATAAATAAATAAAACCCATCAAAACCGGGCCGGCCCGGTTCAACCGGCCCCAACCGGCCCGAACCGACCAAGGCCCGGCCCGGCCCGTGGACCGGTTCGGCCCGGACCGGCTGCACCATGGTCCGGTCCAGTGGGCCGGACTGGGCCTACGCGAGCTGAGCCGGGCCGGGCCTGGCCCGGCCCGTTTGGACCTAAGTACCGGTCCTGGACCGGCCCGAGCCCGATCTGGCCCGCCGAATTCGGCCCATGGGCCAGCCCGGACCGGACCCTATGCACCATGATATGCATGTTTAAAAGTCATCCCAATAAGATGGTTAGGTCATGCAAAGGACGGGATTTCCCATGCACAAAGTAATGCACAAATACATAACATTCTGTGGAGAGTGTTTTGCTTTTTAATAGAGCAGTTACAATTGTTCACCGGAACACGTTTGCTTTTCAGGGTCGGCTTTGGTCCAAGACAGCTTAGGATAACCGTCAAGGAACCACAAATTCAAAGAATCCAAAAAATTAATTTAAAAATAAATATACTAATATTTTTGTACTAAATTAGACCTATTATGTTTCATGTCCCTACTTAACATAAAACTAAATGGTGCAGTGATTACTATGTTAGGTTTCATGTATAAGGTCTTCTTGTCCTTTCTTCTTTTCAACTGGTTGATTATCTTATAGGTAATCATAATTGATTCAGTTGTTTTAAATATTTTAATTGTAAAAATTTAAACTATTATAGCAAATTAGGGTTTTGACAGATTTGTAAGAAAATAATACAGTAAAATTGTTGATTTGTAAATCTTGAATATGCATATCGTGGTGTAAAGTTCCAAAAATATTAACATGCGAGTCTTGATGAATGTATATTTCATTTAGTCAGGCCTAACCTGAACTTAAACTTAAAATTAGTCTTTCCTTAAACCGGTGGGCAGCCACGTACTCATGGGGTGCATCCTATGTTTTAAAAATCGTACCGATGATTGAACCAATTTTTTTTTGGTAGACGTATGACCGGGGTTTCAAATAGGCCTTTATAAGAATCAAATGATTTGAATCAAATGACCGGGGTTCAATTTTTTGGTACATTTTCCTCAATTTTTGGTAGAGGTATGACTAATTCTATAAATGTAATGTCTCAAACCAAATCAAGAACCAAATGGTCCAAATATAATATGATAAACTTTTTTGAGTTTTTTTTTCTTGTAGAAAATCAGAATCGGTCAGTTCAATTGTGAATCGGTTCAGACTGTTTACTGGTTAAACTCCGGTTCTAGAAAAAAAAAAAAAAATTTGAGTGGCACCCCACTTTTGTTTATCATATTTACAGTGCACCCCACAAGTTTACAACAATGTAAGGTACCCCCACTTTTCACGTTTTTCGTCTAATATAGACGGTCAACTGAGTTGACCCAAATTTTTTTGACAAAAATGCCCTCGACCTGTTGTCTTCTTCACCGTGTCTCTCGTCCCCCCCCCCCCCCCCCCCCCCCCCCCTCTCGCCGCTGCTGCCGCCACCGCTCCCCAAGAAGGCCCTCGCCGACCTCGCCATCCTCATGCTCGAGAACGATAAGGACTCCTCCGACGGCGGCGGCGGCGGATCCTCCATCCTCTCCCACCATAATCGCTCCTTCAGGAGCTCACTGCTACCACTAGCGCAGCAGCATGGATCAACAACAAAAGTGAGAAATAAATTCAATCACTGCCACCACTCTCGCCATCCTTGGGAGGTTGGAAAGAAAGTGAGGGGAAGAGGGCAGTGAAGGGAAGGGGAGGACATGAGAGGAGAGGGAGGTGGGAGCATTGAATGGGCATTAAATTCACTTCGCTGATGTGTAGGTGGGATCGGTAGGTGAGAAATAAATGCAATTCTCCCCTCTTCTCCATATGCAATTCTCTCATCCGTCTACACCATGAGCTCGGTCATACTCTTCAGTCTTCACCATGTGGTCCCTCGCGGCCGCCATCCCGTGCCAGGACCGCGGGATCCAGATCGACTTTTCGGTCCCGAGGAGCTTCGTGTGGACCACGGCGGTCATGTCGCTGCACGAGAAGATCCTCGAGGAGAGGTCAGGGAGGGGGGCAGCAAGGTCGGGGACGGGGGCGGCGAGGTCGGGGAGGAGGGGGGGCAGCGGCGAGAGGGAGGGGGCAGGAGACACGGTGAAGAAGACAACAGGTCGGGGGTATTTTTGTCAAAAAATTTGGGTCAACCCAGTTGACCGTCCATATTGGACGGAAAACGTGAAAAGTGGGGAGTACCTTACATTGTTGTAAATTTGTGGAGTACACTGTAAATATAGTAAACAAAAGTGGGGTGCCACCCAAAATTTCTCAAAAAAAATTGCTTAAAAACTCCGGTTTAAGTCATACTAGACTACCGATTTTTTTTTAAAATTCGGACTGACCCGGTCCAACCGTCGATCCGGTCCGGTTTTGAGGATTCTGACTACATTGGTTTCAGCACAGTACTCAAACCTCATCTTCATTCTCCCTCGCCATAAAATACAGAATTAGGTTGGAGGACTGAACAATTTAGGAAATTCAGTTTGAAGATTGGGTTCTTGGGAACTGTTTCTTTTAGTAGGTCATGGGCTTTTGAATGGACCGGGCTTAGTTGTATTTAATAAGTTTAAAAAATTGTGAAATAGGCCCATGGCTGAATCAGGATTTAAGAAAATCCTCGAGTGAAACAGTACGTAATAGATAGCAACTAGGAATAATACTAATAGGTAAATAAATGTATTAATTTAGAAATAAGGAATTATTTCCAATGGATATAAAGAAAATTGTAATGAGAGCATTCAAGTTACTATTTATTGCATAAAAGACAGAGTTTCAAAAAAATTCAAATTGAGTATAAGATCGTCCTAATTTAGGATGTAAGTGGATTTACGTACTAATTTAAGACGTAAATTGTTAATATTTTTGTTAAAAGCATTCCTCCGCTTAATCTTGTTAACATTTACGGATGACGGGAAAAATAAAAGTGGCTTAGGAACTTACGCCCTATTTTAGGACATAAGTTAGTTTTTTCCACCCAAAAAAAGTACGTAAGTACTTATTTTATTTATTTGTGGGTTAAAATAAATGCTTATCCGAAAAATAAATACTTACCCAAAAATAGGTTCTAGGGCGTAAGTTTGGTTTTCCCCCAAAAAAACGTACATAAGTATTTTATTTTGATGGGTTTTCTAATTAGTTTTCCTTATTTTTCTTTTTACTCATATTAGGTTTTATATTTTCGTTTGTTTCAAGGGTTATGTTTTCAATTTTCAATTTTTCTTATTTTTGACTTCATTTTTTTATTTTCAGTTTATTCTTTCTTTATTTGGTTTTTAGTTTTTCTTTATTTTCCTAATTTTTGAGTTGTTTTTTCAAGGGTTATGTTTTTGTTTTTTATATTTTCTTACAATTAGTTTTTCCCTCATTTTCTAAGGTTTTCCTCCTTATTTTAATTTTTGGTTCTTTATTTTTTTTTTCAGTTTTCTAATTATTTTTCTTTTACTCATTTTAGGTTTATATTTTCTTTTGTTTTCAAGGGTTATGTTTTCAATTTTCAATTGTTTTGTTTAGGCTTCATTTTTTTTATTTTTATTTTATTCTTTCTTTCTACTCATTTTAATATGAATTGTAAAAATAAAATAAAAACTAGCTAACGCCCAAAATAAGGGCGTAAAAACTGAAGTTACGCCCAACAAAAGTGCATAAGTTACTAAAACTCCTTCTTAGCATTAACCTAGATTAAGGTTTTTAAAAAAAAGTACGAAAAAACGATATTAATGTAAGAAAAAATTTCCATTTGGCCCATAAACTAAGGGAACCCAACTTACGTCCTAAATTAAGGCAATTTTATGTTCAATTTGAAAATTTTAGAAACTCTTTGCCTTTTATGCAATATATAGGAAGTTGAGTGCTTTTTGTGCAATTTTCTGATGGATATATAAACAAGATAGCTTTAGAATGTAATTAATTAGGTTTCAAAATATAAGTATCTAAGGGGGTACTTTTGTCTTGGTCAAATGCACAGATACTCAAAATTTGGGACTAGATCACCTACGAAGACTTATTCAGGCAAGTACACTGTAACCTGAATTTATTACTCGGTATTATTCTCCATTTTTTTTTTTTTTAAATTTTATTTTATTATTCTCCATTCATATTTCATATTGGACACAAGAAAGACACGTGGACTTGTATATGATTGTGATTATATTGTGGGACGTATGTGACCAAAATTATTAGCTAGGTATTGTGAATAGTCTAACCATACATCTCACATATGGTTAAGCCACACCATATTGTATTGTGATTTCCAGCCATCGTATACCGAAAAACTATTTCAAAACACCACGGCATAATTGTACTTGTTCATTGTTTCAGATATGGAATTATTGTTCCATGTACAGGTTAGTCCATTTCATGATTAATTGCATTTTTATTTTGTATTATATTCATGTTATATATAGTTGTACTTTGTTCTATCCTGACTGGATACGTGGACAGGTGATGAGAACGACTTTTACCCTATCCATTATGGGCTGCATGAGGATTTAATAGGAGATGTTGGCATGGATGTCGCACAGGATCCCGGAGCTATCTCATGAGAGAGATGATTAGGACACACCTTGTATAGATTTTCTATCTTCAGTTTCAGTTGTATGTGTTGCGATTGAGGATGTGCTGTGTAGATGATTCGTGTGGATGTTGCCTTTAGTCATTTATCGAATTTGTCTCCGGAAACACAATGTAAAGATGTGTAATAAATAGTAGAAATATGTGGAGTGGTGATTGGTACCATTGTGCATGAATATAGATTGGTTGGTTGAGTAGGATTAATACATATACAAGGTTTAGACAACGTACTACCGTCGATTCCGCGACGTAGACTGTACTTGACTGGTTGATATATGAGGTTTAGACAGCGTACTACCGCCAATTTGGTGGTATAAACTGTACTTGACCACGTACTCATATCCGGTTATCCGAAAGTGAATCGTGACAAATTTTTATGATAACAATTATATTCTAATATATATAATTGAGTTCCTTGGTCAATGTTTTATATAATTGGATTCGTGCCAAATTGTCATGTTATTCTCAACCCAAAAGAAATTTGATATTGTTTTGAGAATTCAACCATAAGACTCATAAAAGGTAATACTTTTGATTCCATTTTTGCCAGCATGGTTTGGTTGAGGCTTAGATGTTCCATTTAACATAGGAGTCCTTGGAATATAGTGTAATCTTTTTCAAGACTCATGAAGTCTCTATAATTTTCTAGAAGTTCTAGAATCTTTCTTATAGATATCCAGGACCTAAAGTAATTTTTGGAATATTTTGTTTCCAGAAGCTTGGGTATAGTGAAGCTTTTCAGTATTTCAATCTCTCTTTTGTTTCATATTTTTCTCATTCTTGTCTTAGCGATTTAGTTAAACATTTAGAGAAGACTTGCACGGTCTTCGATGATGAATTTTATGCGTTGTATGGAACGAGATGTAGACATAAACACTAAATTCGTGACAAGATGGCATCATAAGTACATGAAAATAGAAACAGATTTGTGCTCAATTTAAGACTTGGAAGGATCTTAATAGGAAGATCAAGTCTCAGATCTATCTAAAGAATGTGAAATTCACGACGAGACGGAGCTTGCGGCAACTCAAGCACAAACGGACGATTAAAAAGTATATTGTATAATTTATACATTTGATGCTCTAGATATCTAACATGGACAAAAAAGATTACTTGTTCTTCATTCTCAACGGATTTCAACCGTCGACAACTCAAAAATTGCAGCAACATAGGTTGCAACACTTGAACGCCGATGTGGCAGTAGCCGAAAGGTTCGTCAAAGTACATTTGAAACGACAATAATGTGAATGCTAAGCCAAAGACCACCTAAGAAGCTGTAAACTCTCTAATATAGCAAACTTTTCACTATTCCAATCTTCTTCTTTTTTTTTTTTTGCTCCACATTTTCTCACTCTCACCTTAGCGATCTAGCTAAACGTTTAGAAAAGACTTAAACAGAATCTTCGAGTAGGAAGTTCGTGCACTGCACGAAAAGAAATGTAGGCAAAACATACTAAGAGCGTGATAAGTGGTATCAGTGGCAGTTTAATTCAGTAAACAAAATGACTCCCATTTCTTAAAAGATATGTAGAACTTCCCATGAGCTCCTGATCCTAATATTGTCAAACTACTGCTTCATTCAGGCACTACCAAACCATGATAAATAGTTGTAACCACTGGATGTGAGGCATTCTCTACCACCTCTATCCACACAAAAAAATGATATCTAGTGTAATATATTTGTTACAGGCACGCCAGGTCACCACCATTATCATTTTGATGACGAGAGTTCAGCTAATGAACCCAAACCACAAACTATCTGTTGTTCAAGCCAGTCTAGCCTTCTCTCAAGCTTCAGTACACTTTGATGCATATTTTGAGCGCCAATATGGGCAACCTTTGCACAAGATCGGAGCAATATATAATAATCGGCATGCGCAACGTAAACCAATCCACCATCGATCCTCTGCCTCTTGTAATGAAGATAACCATCAATCTGCTGAACCCTTGGTGGAAGGTATTGAAACCCGTTCTCCTCCATGTCAAGCTGCATCTTCTCCAATGCAAAATTTCCTGCAGCTGGAGAACTCTTGGGTACATCAGGCGGTTCCTTCGGGCTGGAGGGGGCCCCGTCGAAGCCACCATTGTTTTTTTCTTCCTTCGGATCCAAGGGACTGCAAGTAGATGCTGCATCTCTTGGCCGTTTTACTTCCATGTCAAAAAAATTGGTTTTCACCCCTTCCGAGCAATCATTCTAAAAAAGGATAAGACGTATGAGATAATAAGGTTTAACACCATAAGTTTGGAAGAACTAACATATGCATGGTGAGGAAGCTTCTTTTAATAAAGCCAATATAGTTGTTAAAATAACTTAATTTGATTAGAGAGTCATTATGTGAACCCGAAACATAGCACAACAATGAGAGGGATCATATCTATCTGCAGCATAATACATAAAGCTAAGTATAACCAAATCATATTAAATTCTCACATATGCTATGGTCGAATAAAGCTTTCTTGATACATTCAGACGAGAAATAATGATCTAGGAGGCATAGACATGCCAAAATTGCTGTTGATTCCATGTATGTCAAGAATCTAACACATTACTTTGGTGTCAATTATATAGAGAATTAGGAGACAGCACAACTGGTGCCATCTCCATTTTCATATCGTGGCCATACCCATTTCTATGTTGCGTGAAACATAGAATTGATGTTGAATGACAGAAATTCTCTTTCACAACCTTATTTGGTGCTAGTTAACTATCAGTAATCCATATGCTTTGGAACCAAAATATCTGACAGTCCTTTGCATAAGTAAATGATAAATAATAACAAAAGCGTATTTAAAAATTTAAAAGGCAATATAAAAGAGAGATTCTGGAACATAAGTTCTCGGTAATTAGAGAAGTAGAAATACTATTAATATACTTGCAGTAGTGTGTAATAAAACATTATAAAGTAGATTAAGCAGTCAAACACTGGTATTACCTCTTTCTTCTCATACATATCCCACAGCCTTTCAATTATATTTTCCTCCTCGTACGATGTTGTTGAACCAGCAAAAATAATATCCTTGCAATATTTGAGATAAGATGGCAAGTCTTTTGAGTAATCTGGCATCAAAAAGTACAGAAGACAAAGTAAGTACTCATTGGTAACCAAAGGCTAATTTTCCATTCATATTATAAAAATACGAATTTCACTTGAACATCATTTGAGCCTAAGTTTCTTGAAACATCCATGTTCTAGGCTAGTAAATCCTATGAAGCACGGAACTTCCTCTTCAATATTGGTCCTGTATCTGCGCCATAGTACAAAATACCACAACCAATAAATCGGTTCACCATGTCTGTAATTTATACATTTATTAACAGAGTAATTCTATTCAGCATTTATAATCTTTGTTGAGCTTACGTCTTGAATAGTAAATATAGATGGTTGAGACATTCCATTGAGAGTCAAATTTATTTCTTGGCTATGTTCCACTTAAGTAACCTGCACTATCACACTTTTGCACATGAATACCCGTACCATTTTAATAGGCACTTATATACCCTAAACTTTGCTTTATCAAATACCTTGACCTATCAGTTTTGCAAGTTGAGAGTAACTGTAAGTGTGAAATACCCTTTATTATTATTTCACCCCTAATTATCTATGAAACACAGGAACATGTACCAATAGTGGGTACAGTACGGCAGTACGAGAATTTCTAAAAATGCTTTTATATATATTCTCTGAGAGTATAAATTTCTTCACCATAGCCGTCGAATGAATTTTAGTCGAAAACTAAGTAGTTTAAATTTAAAACTAAAGAAAGTTTAATTTCTGAAACAAAATTATCTAAGGGTGCGTTTGATTGGACTTTTTTTCCATGGAAAATTTTTCCATCACAAATTTTCCACCAATGTGTGTGTTTGATAGCCTATATTTTCCATGGAATTATTTTCCAAAAAATCATCATTTTCCACATTTTCTTTCAAAAGTGTGGAAAATGATTTCCGACCCAGCCCATAAGAAAATGAATTCCATGAAAAATATATATCCCCCCTTCTCTCTCTCTCTCTCTCTCTCTCTCTCTCTCGTTCGTTCTCTCTCGATTTTAGGTCGCTGGAGAAGCTCCCCCTCGTGCGTCGGCCGAAGAAGAAGAAGACGTACTCCTCTCTCTCTCTCTCTCTCTCTCTCTCTCTCTCTCTCTCTCCCTATAGATCGGATCATCTCTCCCCTATAGATCGGCCGAAGAAGAAGTAGAGATTTGGGGATCCTATTGTTGTGTCGAGCGGATCTCGACACGAGCGGATCTCTACTCCTCGGCTGCGTCCAACTGGTGGAGCGGATCCTCGACGACACAACAGGACACGAGCAGTGCATCTCAAATTATGGAGTTTACATTTGATTCCCTTCTTCACAAATTTTGAATCCTATTCCTGTCCTAAAATTTTAAAACATAAATTCTGCCATTTTTGTTCTGTTATAAGTTAAAACTAGTAGAAGTAGTCATAGAACTTCATGTCATGCCAAATTTATATCTAATAACAAAGGGTCAACACTTATTAACTCTGATTTTTTAGTTTAGAATGGCGAGAGTACCGAGGCAAATGCAACTTGTCGCTGTGTTTTGGAAGATGATGATGCAAGCAGTGGCGATATATAGTACTATGGTGCACCATCATTTTACCCGACGTCTCACAAGGCACCCTCATCGTAATTTTAGAGCTGAGAGAGATTGCATTGAATTGAATGTTCGGCTTGAGTGACAGGGTATGCCATGAGATGCTTCGGATGAAAATTGGTGCATTCCAACGATTATGTGGACGCTTACGTGGTTACGGTTTAGCCGATAGCCGGTTTGTGCGAGTTGAAGAACAAGTGGCTATGTTTTTAAGCACAGTTGGCCACGACCATCGTAGCAGGATGTAGGCTTACACCTTTTTCAGGTCTAGCCAAACTGTGAGCCACTATTTCCATAGGGTGCTAAATGCATGTCTTGCACTCTATAGGGACGTCGTCATCAACGCCACTGCCCAGAACTCCCCCTACGATAAGGGTGACGAAGGCTGGTACCATTACTTTCAGGTGCAATGTTTATTTACTATTAGAAAGTTATGTTTCTGTTTTTTTTAGTTAAAATTAATAGAAAATAGTTTTTGTTTTTATAGGATGTTGTGGGTGCCATCGACGGTACTCACATTGCTGCAAACGTGCCTGTGCATGAACACCCTAGGTATCGGAATAGAAAACAAATAATATCTCAAAACGTTTTGGTGGCATGCACATTTGATATGAAGTTTACCTACGTGCTTGCTGGCTGGGAGGGGTCTGCAAATGATGGTCGTTTGTTGAGGAGTGCAGTTTTACGGCAAGGACATAGACTAACGGTTCCAATTGGTACTAACGGTTCCAATTGGTATGCTTTACATCCAGTGATTGATCATAAATTTAACAACTTAAACATTAACATCTAGATGCATTAATGGTTATTTCTAATAATAGGTAAATACTATCTTGCCGATGCGGGGTTCCCCTTGGTTCCAGGATTCATCACACCGTATCGGAGTACCCGTTATCATCGTAGAGATATTGTGGGGCTTCTTCCTCAAAATAGCAGAGAGTTGTTTAACTTTCGCCACTCATCTCTCTATAATGTTGTTGAGAGGACGATTGGCTTGTTGAAAAAAAGATTTGCTTATCTTAGACGCCAACCGTTCCACAATATTGACACGCAAGCGAAGATAGTTCTTGCATGTTGTGTCTTGCATAACTTTTTACGCGTTGATGACAATGATGATCTCTGTGATGAATATACAGAATGTGATAATTTCGAAAATGAAGGTGAAGATGAAGTTAACCCTCCACATGTCGATGTACCCGAAGGTGCCCCCGACAATACCCACATCACTGTCACACCTGAAGCTGCGTGGACCAATAAGAGAGCTACGATCGCTAATGATATGTGGGATGATTATAATCCCAATACTTATGTGCCAATTGATTGAACATTATAGTACTTGTTTGAGACATGTTTATCACATATTTTATAGTATCTTCATGTAATGTTGCAAATGAGAAGCTTATGGAAAAAGTAATTAGTAAAGCTTTCTTTTCCTGTAGAACTTGTCTCTTCTTCTTGTAATTTTCTTCTTTCCATTGAATAAAAAGTTCACTCATCTTCTACATTCATTGATTCTTCCTTGCTGCAATTGTACAAATGAATGTAGTTATTGAGTTGATACAAGACCAGGTAGACAAGCAACAGGTATGTTGTGTATGTTGGTATTAAGGAATGGAGTTTGGGAGATCTACTCATGTGACGTTCTGTACTGTTGCTTATTTACTCAAAAATAAGATAATTCAAACACATTTTTTTTCTTTTTTTTTCCTTTTCCTTCAACACTCTTATTTGGGATTGAGCACCTTGCATATTTTTCTTCCCTCGTGATTGAAACAGGCTAAACAGTTGCTTATTATTGTTCCATCAGATATGTTATCTTGCTTGTTCCATTATCAGATATTTTTATCTTACTTGGTAATTGAAAAATCATGAACCAGTTTATCAATGAATGTGCGTATCACATAGCAGAATCAAATAGAGTGTGAGTGTATTCCTATTCTTTGGATTCAATCCACATTACAACTTTGTGATTGTTTAGTTCTTTGTTTAATGAGTTTGGTTATGTTATAACAGTTAATATGGCAAGCCAACAAGTTGGACCCCAAGTCAAAAACAATCCGAGGAAGCAAGTAAGGTGGAGTGAAAATATGGATCAAGTGCTAATCAATGGTCTTCTTGAGATAGTGTTGGCCGGACCAAAACGAACCGAAAAGGGGTTCAAGTCCGAGGAGTTTACAAAGGTTAAAACGCTATAGTTTTCTTACTTTCAATAATAGTTAAAATGTGAGCATGTGAATGTATAATTGATGTATTTGATGTTCTACTACAGGTTATAGAGAAAGTGAGGGAAGCATGTCATATTTCTGTTTCTGTTGAAAATGTGAGGGGCGGATTAAAGACGTTAAAAAAGGAATGTGATGACATCACGGAATTGTTCAAAATTAGTGGCTTTGGGTTGGACCCTAGCGGACGAGTTTCAGCCGATCCCAAGATCCCATCACTTGGGAGACATATATTAAGGTAATGTCTCAGTCTTGTAGAGATGTTCAACCTTTTGGTATGGGACTGTCTTTTGGTTCTCAGTCCTATGACTGATACACATTGTGTATCCCTTTGAACACATTGTGTATCAAGTCCTATGACTGATACACATCTTAGTTAGCCACTGTTTGTCATCCAGTTTAATTAATTTAAGAGCTTGTTATATCGTTAATTTAAGAAATCTTTCCTGCAGATTTTGCAACTTGATTTAAGGTTTCAGATGTTTTTGTATAAATTAATGAATAATGATGTTCTCATTTCTCAGGATTGACTTGTTTGCACTTCTATTTGTTATAGTTGCATATTGATAAAACTTGTCTCTGGACATTGAATGAATGGTTGTAGGTAGACACTAGGTTGGCAGCAAGATGAGGACCTGTGTCAGTGCATGTGTGTTTCTTGTACCCGCAGTTAACTGTCAAATTGACAGGGAATATAGGAGTGTTTAACTTTGAGTTCAGTCCACTGCTTGTATAGAGTTCAGTCATCCTTAAACTTAAATGTTCAGATTTACCTATAGTTGGGTCAATGTATCAGTTTTCAGTGGAGAGAAATGGTTTTGGCATTGTCATATCTTCATTTATATTCAATCTTGTATCTACGTAATGTCTCAGTCTTGTACACAGGAAACACCCTGTATGCAGCAAGCAGTAGGTGTAGCATAGGTGCAGGCATTAGCAGCCCTGTAGGGGGAATGCAGAGCAGCAGTTGGTGGTTGTTTTGCACAAGGGTAGCTTGGTATTACTTTGGGTAAAGGCATGAACATATGAATATGTGTGTATTCACTAGCAGGGGATGAAGACCTGTGTGCAAGGGGCAGGGGACCTGCAGCAGCAGGGGACTGGGGGTTTGGCCCTGCAAGCAGGGGAGTTCACCCCCAATGCAGGGGTTTGGCAGCAGGCTTTTGGCCTTGGGCTGTGCACAGATAGTGTGTGTGTGTGTGTATCCTTGTATATATGTGTTTGTGTAGGGGGCAATAGGAAATGGGGTAGCTGGTGCATCAGTGGGATGGGACTGATATGTATACTTGTGTGTGTTAAACACACACATGTGTGTCTATGTTACCAAATGTGTTTGTGTATACATTTATGTGACAGCAGATAGGGTGTGTACGTGTCTATGTGATTTGGTGACAGGGGTGTTGTATGTGTAATCGAGTGTGAAGTGAGTGATAGAGAGTGAAGGGTGAGAGCAGTGTGCTATTTTGCACATAACAGAGAAGGGAAGTTGTGCAGGTCATTGGGGGAGGCTTTCCTTCCTTGTGCATAGGAATGACAGATGAGGGCAGACTGTGTAGAGGAAATCTGTGTTGCACTTGTATGTAGGTGTGTGTTTGCACGAATGCAAACTATGTGGTGCAAGGACCCTTTCCTGTGTACATAATGTACCAATTTGTATAGAGAGAGTGTATATGTGGGAGTGTAGGCAGTAGGAGAAATGAAGATATGAAAATAAATACAGTCTTTTCTTTGATTGTTATGACTGAGTTTCAATTCTTTTGGATCTTTCTTGGCATTGTAGTAATGTACCGTTGTTGATCCCATTAAAATATGCAAAGGTGCTGGAGGATGATGAGAATGAGTAACAGCTGAATCTCAAAGCTACCAATTCTAGGATGAGGTATCATATGTTTAACATGTCAGACCTTTGATGTTAAGTCTCTATTCTTGTCCAACAAACTTATGGGCTTCAATATATATAAAACCAACCAACTAGCAGAATTTATAAGGGATTGAAGTGCTTACCTATTGATGTTTGTCAGGCAGAGGAAGGATTATAGGCTTCCAGAGATGTGTAGCTCATTCATAAAACTAGAGACAAAGGTATTATATGTGACTATATCTGGCCTAAGACCTGTAGACTGCATTTCTCTCTCAGTTTGATGATACAAGGATCATGTACCAATATCATTTTCTTCAACACTAGTCTGAAGCATACTCAGCTTGTTCATTTACTTGTACATTCTTGTCAATAGCTTCCTCATTTACTTGCATATATATGGGTATTGTTAGGGGAAAAAATATGATATTTGGTTCTAAGCTAGTTATGAAGCATGCTTATCATTTTGTTAGATTTTTTAACTTTGGTTCTTGAATGTCTGCTTTCAGGAGAAACCTGATGGAGCAAAGATGAAAGGAAAACTATGTCCCAGGTACTATGATTTGCTTACGGTCTTTGGTAACGACACTGCGACAGGTGATCGAGCGATTTCGGAGAATGATTTTCCTCTGATGAGCGAACCCGTGGATGACTTGGAGGGCGAAAATGATATGGAGGAAACACAACCAAGTCTTTCAACAAATGTGCATCCACATCGGTCGGTTCAAGGGGATTCTTCACAACGACGAAAGCGTATAAAACCAATGGAAGATGCTGTATTGGCCCTTGCAAAGATAGCGAAGTCCTCCGAGATGATCGTCGTTGCTTTCGACAAACAAGTCGTTGCTTTCGACAAACAAGCATCACAAAACTATGTGAATGGACAAGCACTCTTGGAAAGGCTAAAAGAGATGGACATTGATCAAGGAGACATAATGGATTTGATGGAAGTATTTGAGGGGGACGAAAAAGCGGAAAAGTTCTTTCTTGAGATTACAGATGTGGAGTTCCGACTATGGGTCTACCGTAAGCTTGGACGAGATCCGTCCCGATGATGGATGCATTGGACATTTTTTAATTTGGCTAAGGAATGACTAGTTAACAAATTTGTACCTATATGATACATATGTTTGTTGATGATTGTGGAGATTTGTGATGGACTAATGTGCGGTTATTGTTGTATTGTCATTTTGAACTTGAACCTTTATGATACATGTGTTTGTAGATAATTGTGTAGATTTGTGATGGATTGATTTGGAATTATTGTTGATGTCATTTTGAATGTCTCGTTTGTCCATATTATAGAGTGTATATCTTTATTTCGTTTTAAAATTGTTGAATTGAGCATTTGTAGATGTGGAAAATGTAAGTTTTTCAATGGAAAATGAACATTTTCCATGGAAAAAAAAGTGCAATCAAACATCAAAATAGCATTTTCCAAGAAAAAATGACCAATTTCCGTGGAAAATAATGCCAATCAAACACCCAAATTAGTTTTTCCATGAAAATTTGTTTGATTTTCCACAAGAAAATAATTGCAATCAAACACCGCCATTATGGAAAATTTAGAATTCCACGGAATTATTTTCCTAGTAAAATAATTCCGTGGAATTAATTTCTTTTCTACGTATTTTTCACCTTGCAATCAAACACACCCTAAGATGTATTTTAAAGACAAGATCTTTGAATCGAATTGTTTGTATTTGTTCACAGTCCCTAAGCATTAAGAGTCAGACAAGAGATCACCCATTCTAATACATAGCTGGCATTATAAGAAAAACATTTGATAAAACTGAAGGCAAGGCCAAAAAAAACTCTCAGAGGTGTTTCAACTTGTGGCTAGCATTCATAGTGAAATACGTATTTACAAATCTCAATGCACATAAACAAAAACGGCACAAGTGGATTTGCAAAAGATATCAATACTTGATGAGTTATTATACCAAAAATTGCAACAACTAGAAATAACAAAGTTAATGTTCCAAGCCCAGAGAAAGCAGCTTCTTTAGTTGTCTAGTCCCTTAAGGCAGCATATAGGAAATTCAAAAGAGTTATCATATTAACCAGGACTTAACCTTCGTTAATGAAATCAAAGTTATACATTATACATGGGAAAACAAAAAATAGCTCAATATCTAGAGTCTGTAAATGAAATTCAAGTTTATGTTGTGCTAAATTATAACTGAAAACAATGGCAAAAATGACTCAGCACAAGTACGTACCATAAGTCGTACTGATCTTGTCATATGTGGCTCCAAGAATTTCCAATACCTCCACAGCATTGTAGTTAGAAGTATGAAAGCGTGAAAACCAATTAGCAGCCTTCGAACCAGAGGCATCAGGATGATCACCATTTCCACATCCATTCATTGTTGTGGAGCTTATGTTTGTCAAATCAGAATGAATGTGAGCCCCATGACCATTTGGAGCCGACTTTCCAAGAACAGACTGACTCATCTCCCATGTCCCTTGGCCGTTTATATTATATAGAATTCTTATCGTGACAATTAAGATTGACATCACACAAACACGAGTTGGAAGTCCACAGCTACTGGACAACCACAACTCTGGAGGGATTGACCACATATATAGATGGCATGCATGCGGAAGAATCTTATCCACCGGAAGACAAAGATCCTTGAGATAGCGACGAGCTATTGCATAGAAGTTCACTGATGGCAGGCGCAAACCAATAGTTTGAGCCATTTTAGCAGCCACTGCTTCTAACTGATCTGCTTGGAGAATTCCTCTAGGCCTGAACAAACTTCTCGAACTGAAGGGGCAAGCATTTGAAGGATTCCCAAGGAATTTATCCATGTCAAGAAATGAGACAAGGTAAGGAAGGGTTCCCTCCAACGCCCATTTGAAGATATCTGTTGGCAGGATTGGCTCCCTTGCAATATGGCAAACTAGAAAAGAGATCGCCAAAGTAGTATATAATGGCACTGCCTTTTTGAGAGCACGCAACCAAATGTAGATGACTCTCTGTCCGCCCGAATTGTGGGGTTCTGACCTGTACTTCGACCTGTATCTAAGCTTTCTAGGTTTTTCTGCAGCAAAGAGTAAGCAACATTATTCAGCAAATCATAGCAATTGAATCAGTTATTACAATGACAAAATAAGCAGTATATATGTTAATTCAGAAAAAGATTTAACTATAAAATCTGAAACTTGCACTGCCAATGGCAAGATACATACACCAAAACACGGACACGGCGTCGATTTTGATGTGCCTAAAGAGTGTTTTGGAGTGTTTGTGTCATGTCCGATACGTGTCCAGCATGGCCACACAGATACAAGCATCATTTTCGGGTTGTCGGTGCATCCTAGATTGAGATAAGTCTGATTTAACTTCAATTCATCAAAATAATTTTTTAGCCTAAATTAGACAAGAATGTCTCCCATGTAACCATTATATCCTAGTATCTTTCGAGGTGGCTGTATCCTGTCGAATATGTGTCTGAAATGGTACATACATGGACATGACATCGATTGGTGTGTCCGTGTCCTGTCCGCTGCATGACATGACTGCAACATGGAAACGGTACCAATTTTTCAGATTGCTCGTGCTTCCTATACTGAAACTAAATGTTATTTAACTTCATGTAATTAAAATAACTTATTATTAGCCTCAGTGGCAGAAGAATGTCTCTGAAGTTTTTACTAACAAAGATCCAACTTTAACTGAAATGAAGAAAAACAATAAATCTGTGTTGCGTCCGATAAGTACACGGGACAACCACGACATGGATAATGGTATCAACTTTTTCGAATTGCCTATGCTTTCTATACTGAAAAAGAGTCTTATATAACCTCAATACATCAAATTACCACAATTCTTGGAAGCCTTTCCCAGCAAGCAGATTGTTGACAAAGGTAACATAAACTATTGCTACAATGCAAGTTACTACCCTTAAATATAAAAATTAACTAAATACCCTCAAGTATAAAGTTGTTGCAAGTTACTACACCCCGTTAGTTGTCCGTCACAAATTGGGATTAGGATTAAGATATTCTCCTATTTATCCAATTATATAGATTATCTCTAACCTCCATTTCATCCTCGTTCTTTAACTCGTACAATTTAGAAAAACATCTTCAAACACGAGTTTCCTCCTATTTCTTCATTGGAGAGTATCAAGTTAAGAAGTGAGGTTTGAGTGAAAATTTTGAAATTTCAGTGAGGAAATTGGATTAGGGTTATGGATTTGGGTTAGCAATGAAAAAATTGAATTAGGGTTTAGGTTTTCTCATCTTTCTTCATTCTTCATTTAGGCTTTTGAGTTTCGAGATTCTACTAAGGGCTCATTTTGGGATTAGTTTTGAAAACCTAGTTTTAAAAACCGAGTTTTGTTAAACAGAGTTTTGAAACTAAACAGAGATAAATGAAATTTTCGCGTTTGGGATTTGGTTTTGTAAACCAAAAAATGTAAACCAAAAAAATGTTTGGACACTTAAAATGGAAACAATGTTTTGTATGTTAAAACTTAAAATTACCAAAAAAATTGAGTCATGAATGTATCTTTTCAATAGACTATCTGATCTCCTAATCTTATATTGAAAAGTTCATTCGAATCTAATATCCAAAAGTTATACATAATGTAATCCAATCAAACTTAGAATTAAACATATAATATAATATATAATTTGAACTATAGTGTTAAATAGTTGTGTCCACAATTCCAATTTCAATATAGTCTAATCTAATATATAATTTGAAAGCTAACAAAACTTTAATTTTAATCATATTTAATTTAATATAATCATATCTTAAGAAAACTTACCTACATACTAGGGGGAAAGAAGGAGAAAAATTAGCAATAATTTTGTCATATTTTATTAGTTTATAGTTTGGTTTTGATGAACAGAACTTTTTATTAATTCTTGGTTTGGTTTTGCCACAACCCAAGCAAAAACCAAGAGTGCTCACCCAAATTAAATCCAATTTTTGGGGCATCAAAATTG
Source organism: Iris pallida (assembly GCA_029216955.1). NCBI lineage: Eukaryota > Viridiplantae > Streptophyta > Magnoliopsida > Asparagales > Iridaceae > Iris > Iris pallida. The sequence goes on along the minus strand of JANAVB010013597.1, from coordinate 11,266,106 downwards.
AGTCCCAAACTGGGCCTAAGTAATTTGAATCTTCGGTTTCCCTTTTTGTAATTCCGAGGTTAGAATAAGAATCTATTTTAAATTCTAAAACCGTTTGGGTAGCGAGTTGAACAATTAAACTTGAGGGTAGCAAGGTAGCAACTTGCATTCTAGCGATACTCACTCTTCTAAAAGGCTGCATAGGTGCGCCTGGTGCCCGCCCGATGCCCTCCTAGGAGGCTGCCTAGTCCTCCGCACACCCCCACCCACCCCCACCCACCCCCCACCCTCTCTCCACCCCCCGACGCTCGACTATGCATGTTTTGGAGTTTTATTTACTTTTTCTGCAATTTTAAGTTGGTTTTTTTTTTTAATTGAACCGCCTAGATCTATGCAGCGGGTGCCGGCCCAGCTAGTGCATAGTGCTTTTCACAACCTTGGCAATACTTTGGGTACTAAATTGCAAATTAGGCTAACTAAACCAACACATCTCACAGATGATCATGGTATGACAATATTGATGAGAAAACTAGAAAATCAACCGTGGGGACACACTATTCTAGCAAAATTTCTCATTATCATCTTTATTTATGTGGCCATCAATTTCACAAACTAAGACTGAAACTAAGTCTTATCAAGACTCAATTCTCGCTAACCAAAATAACAAGAAAGAGATCCCAACTTTAACTAAACTCGAAGATGAAAAAAATGAGGAAAAATCTTACTATTTTTGGCTTCCGACTGCCTAACGACCCTCTCGGCCCAGTCGTCCGCAAAGACCCCTGTCGCTGCGACGTACCTCAGCCAGACCGCCGGCGCAACCCCGACGACCACCGGGCTGGCCCCGAACCTCTCCACCAGCGCCTCGCACTGGCTCTCCAGCATCACCTGCAAGCCCTCCAAGTACCTCGTCCGTATCCCATCCGCCAGCGCCTCCCCCTCCGCGCCCGCGTCTGGACCGGACCCAAAGTCCCTCGGCTCCTCGGCCCCGTCGTCGTGGAACCCGAAGGCGGCACCTCTCCTGACGTCTTCGTCGCTGTCGACGTCTCCGGTGAGAGCTCGGATGAGGTCTCGCCTGGAGAAGGATGGGTTGGGGTTATGGTTAGGGTTAGGGTTTCTAGGTTTGGAGCGGGTGAGGTGGAGGTTGTAGATGCCGGCGCCTTCCGGGTTGAGGTCCTCGTGGGCGGTCTGGGTGACGATGAGGTCCTGGCTCTGGGAGCCGCAGGCGGAGCAGTAGAAGAAGCCATCGTCGCCATCGTCGAAGTCCTGCCGGTCGCCGCAGCAGTCGCAGTAGAGGCGGCGCCGGGACGGCGACGAGGGTTCCTCTTCTTCCTCCATTTTTTTGGGGTTTCGGGATTCGGTCGCGAGAGGCCGGAAGGAAGGGAAAAAAAATTACAGACCAATACTTCTCCGTAGGAGTTCAGAAACCTTCTTGTTTGGGTTTAATTTAGGCAAATTATAAGGCCACTTCGTTGATTACTCACGGTTTGCTTGGATTGAGGGGTTTAATTTAGGCAAATTATATGGCCACTTCGTTGTTTACTCACGGTTTGCTTGGATTGAGGGGTTTAATTTAGGCAAATTATATGGCCACTTCGTTGTTTACTCACGGTTTGCTTGGATTGAGGGGTTTAATTTAGGCAAATTATAAGGCCACTTCGTTGTTTACTCACGGTTTGCTTGGATTGAGGGGTTTAATTTAGGCAAATTATATGGCCACTTCGTTGTTTACTCACGGTTTGCTTGGATTGAGGGGTTTAATTTAGGCAAATTATAAGGCCACTTCGTTGTTTACTCACGGTTTGTGTGGATTGAGTGAGAAAAAATAAGCAGAGTTTAGTGGGATTAAATGAGAGGAAGTTAAGTAAAAAAAATTAGAGTCAATACATATAATCTTATTTGGATTGGAGTGAGAGTTAAGTGGGGTATTTCATAACTCTTGCTTGATTGGAGGTTTTGAGTAAGAAAAAAATTAATAAAAATATAATAATTACCAAAATAATCTTATTACATATGTCATAAAATTAAATTTGATTAAAATTTTAATTAGAACTTGTCAAAATATCTTCACAAATTAGGAAAGTACGAATCAACATGTTGAAAACAAAAAAATGAAGAAAAAATTATGATATTTTATAGAACAAATAAGGGGTAGCTATTACTTTTTAAACAAAATCACTCAATCCCTCTCGTTAACCCTCTATTTTGAGAGGTTAAAAATGGATAAAAGATGGTGAAATAAACCTCCACTTAACCCTCTATAACCCTCCCTCCTAAACCCCGTAAACCTATGTTTTCTATAAATTTTATTTTTATTACTTTATTTTAAAATATTGTTTAGTTAATTTTATAAATGAAAATTTATATATGAGTTTTGTGGGTCGTATTAAATACAAATATTTTATATATTAAATAATTGGCATGGTACGAAAGTGTGAGTATATATATATATAAAAAAGTAGCTTATAGATCCTTATAGGTTATAAGCTAAATTTGTTTACAAATTTTCAAATATTTATTATTACTATTATTATTTTTATTTAATATAATTATAGTATTTATATTATTAATAGTTTTTTATTTTATTTAATATTCTATTTAATAGCCTTGTTATAACTATAATAGGTAAAATTTTACAAATATTTATTCAAATAATTTAGAAATATTTTTGGAAATTTTTAGGAATTTTTATAAATATACTCAGAATTTATTAGTGTGTGTATATATATATATATATATATATATATATATATATATATATATATATATGAAAAGAAATAAAATGAAAAAGAAAGAAAAAAAGTAAAAGTGGAACAGTAGTAGTGGCCGCCCGACTCTTTCCCGCGGGTCTGTAGCCAAACCATCGGCCACCCTTTATATAAGGGTTGTATATATGTAGTTGTTTAGAAAGAAAAAGAACAAAAATTCCTAAAATTCTACAAACCCTAGCGGCGACCCCTGGACCTAGCCGCACCGCCGCACGGCCTTGGCCGGCCGGCCGAGTGCCGCCCCCATGCACGAGTCGCAGCAGCAAGATGAATAAATTCTATTTTTAGTTTTATTTTTAGATGAATAAATTCTGTTTAAAATAAATTCCAAATTAGATAAAAATTGGTTTTTAAAACATTGAAAAACTTCGATACGGAGTCCGTCGCGACAAACCGGACGACTTGGTCGCGAACCAGGCGCATCGGAAGATGCGTATGGACTTCGTACACGTGTGAGATTTGACGGAACTCGAATTGGTTACGAGTGCGCGACGAATTCGAAGCGTATCCGTCGAATTTCTCCGTATCGGTGATTTTCTAATTTTGCCAATTACTTCGTGCACGTTCGTCATCTCGAGACAAAACTTCTGCCAACAGGACCGTGTCATTTTTTTGGTCATGTGAGCCAAGTTTGGTCCGATTCTGAGAAGGTCGACCGGAACATTATTTTGGCGGGCCCACGACCCGATCCAATAGACGAATTTGTGTACGGCTCACCGGATCATCCAACATTGGACATACGGTTGGGTTCATATCGTCAAACAAGATCTATAGACATATAGTTTAACGACTTTACAGATCGTAAGTACTGGCATACTTTTCGGTACAATGCGGGTCCAACGACGGACATCGTTTTGACCCAAAATTATGATTTTGCTACTGTATCCAGAATTGAACTTTTGGACAGACATTTGTAGACATATCTTTTATACCAAAAACGTTCGTGATGTTTATTTCAGCATCCGGAGTCGTTTGAAGGATTTGGCTTTCATCGCTTCATTGATCTGCCAATTCGAGCTATTGGATACAGTTGTTTCGCACACAACCTCAGGCAAGATAACTTGTCATATTTACTGCTTATATTTAGTCTGTATTTTTCTTTAGTTATTGCATATCACTGCCTGTTTATTTCCAGTTCTTTCAGTTGCTTCCTTGTTGTAGTTCATGATTTACTTACTTTCCGTTATACATAATGCAAGTGCTAGTCTTATTTTCTTTTTTGTCTTTAATTTATGCATGTGAACCTAGAAGTTAAGGGACCACCATTTGTTAGTGTACTACATAAACTCTGTCACGACTGCTCCACGAGATATGTGAGATGAGTAGCATATAGAGGTACTTGCGTGTTGGCTGATCACCCGTACGCATGCGTTAGGACTAACTGCCAATAGATGCATGATAGGAGACTTGGAAATTATTAGAGGTTCATATATATTATGGAGACGACATAGATAACCATTTGGGTAGGGAGAACAGTTCCTTGACGTATGGGCCACCTTTGCACTTTCCTTATTTAACCTGTAAGCTCCGTCGGAGACGCAGGATGCCCTCTAACGTTCACTGAGCGTTATGGACGTACCCCTATATTGATGCCCTCTGACGTTCACGAAATGTCACGGACGTAGTATTTTACTGATTCCCTCTGACATTACGGAACGTTACGGACGTAGGCCCTTGGTGCCCAATTGGGGACCATGCCGATCCCATTTATAGCCAGAAGTGCCCATGCGTCGAAGGTTGTTCTTAACTGCATGAACACAATAGAATGGTTAGGTGACCTTAGTTGATGTCATGTCACCCTCGTTCCAATAGTGGCATAGGACAGTATCACATCACGGGATAGTGTGCTGTCCCTTGTCCTTGTTTGGTTGTAGGGATAGTCCACTGTTTTTCGAGGATGGGATATTAGGTCGTGTTATGATTTGGACTATTTATTTTGCTTGTGACTTGTGACATATTTTATATTTAGTTTATTATGGCAAGTTCTTCCTGTATCGTGTTACGTCCCTTTAAGGATCTGGTGAATTCTCCAGGTGTGTGCTTTTATGACTTTCGCAGGTGTTCTAGCCAAGGCCGTGATCTTCTCATTCTTTCGAAGATGATTGCTCTTGGGTCGTCTTGCTATTTTCTACAAAAAATTTCCTTGTACTTTTTTTCTCATTTAGAATGGTTCGAAGTGGATTTGTCTCTGCCCAACAACCTGTATAAAAGATAATTCAAAGTTGATTTTTATGGAATATTTATTCTCTTATTGGTGGATGAGATTAGTTGTCATGGTTTACTGTATTTTACAGCTTATGTATATTTATTATACGGTTGGCATGTTTACGTACTTAGTCCTACGCATTTGGGACTGGGGCATTATACCCCATCCCCGAAATAAACATGGTTTTATTTCTCCCTCACTTAACTCTCTTAACCCTCAATACAAGCAGACCCTCAGAGCTACCCCAGGATTGGAGCTACTGCAGTTTAGAAGAACTTTTATTCAGGACAACCAATTTTCCACTGGGGCTACCCACTGTCACGCTCCGATTCCGTAGAATTGATAGTCGTCCCCCGGGCGTGATGCCGTGCGAACCTAAGTTGCGATCGCACAAGGCATAGTCATAAGGTTATCCGAATCACAACATCAAGTTAGAGTACGCAGAAAATTAAATGACACATTGAAATAGAAGTAAACTTTTTCATTGATAATAAAACTTCATTTACATTGAATCCATTACAATCATTGCCGCGCGGGCTATAACATGACTTGACTTACAAAACGAACGCTGATGAGATAGTCGTTCCATACATTACATCCCTTTTTACAAGCAAAACCATTACAATTTCTACCTGCTATCGAAGTAAGTCGAGTCGCCATTTGTCTTCTTTTGTACTGAGTGCGGAGTCTTCAAAAAGGAATTTTAGAACACAAGCCTTCACACGCGGACGAGGCTTCAAAAGGGTTCACGTCGCCTTGAGCTTTAGGTGGCACGCCCTTCGTGGTTCGAGGTACCTGCGTGGAGAGCGAGGATCAGTATATTACACTTTGTACTGGTGCGTGGCTATTTAAGTTCCACGCTCTCATTTGGTTGAAGAGTTTATATGACTTAGCTTGTGAATGTTTCTAACCATCCTAATGAATTTTAAACAAGCATATGACAAGCATAATGTAAATTACGTTGGAACTTATCCACGGCGGACCGCGCCGCGCCTTATGATACTTACCATGTTCTTCCCTGTCAATTGTTATCATTTTCATATCAAGTGCATCATTTCGTGTGGTTGGTCACTGGCTCCCAGAGCCATTGTGGACTCCTTTTTGCTTTTGTTAGATGGGGCACCTTTCAGCACGAGTTGCGAGCCCCGCTGCAAGTCCCCGCCTAACTCGTGCCCAGCACAGCTTTTGTATTTGTTTCCTTTCTTGGCCACAACGGTCCCGTGGCCCCGGGTTGCCGTACGGGAAAACTTTATCTTGTCGATAAGTTGTCCATGACCGTGCAAAGACCATTTTTTCTTTTAGTTATTAAGACATAGCCTACATTCTTTTTGAAAACTCAATCATTTTATCGTGTCCGTGCCTTTGCGTTTATTCTTTCATTCGCAACAACATTATCGATTTACCTAGGAAGGGATCGAGAAGAGAAGGGTTAGCTACTCACCTTGAGTTTACTTCAGGCGAGAGAACTTGTTGGTCACACTAGACGTCGCCTACGCGATTACCTGAAATTGCACAAGCAACCGATTAGAACACTGCATTATTCAAGAAGTTCGATAGGAAATGCGAGTTCGAAATGCAAGCCATGAAAACTATCGAAAACATTTATGAAAACGCATTCAGAAAACAAAGCCAAAACCAACGCAAGCGGCGTGAAAAGCAGAACAACGGGAGGTCTCTCCCGACTTAGCCGCAGAGTCAATCCTTGAGGCGCAACCCGCTGAATATGGGACTTGGTTCCGAAGAAGCCATTCCATAACGGGGAATGGATCTTAATTCAACCGTTCCCGTTTGATCGATTCGATCGATCCCGACCGAATCGATAGCGACAGTATTCCTTTCTCGCGTACCCCGTGGACGGAGAACGGGGCACGATGTAGGGATGGGGCACTACACCATAACCAACTAAGAAAAAGTTTCGTCCTCGAAACTTAAGAATAGAACCTACCTCAATGAGAACAATGAAGGGAACTTTTCCTTCATTTATGACTCAAGCTCCCACGTCGACTCTTCGACCGAATGGTTTCTCCAGAGGACGCCGACGAGAGGGATAGCAAGGTTACGAAAAAGTTTATCCTTGCGCTCCAAGATTTGCACCGGCTCTTCGACATATGACAAGTCCGCCTTCAGGTCCAGCTTACCCAAATCCACCATATGGCTCGGATCGTGCACGTACTTCCACAATTGTGAGACGTGGAAGACGTCGTGTACCTCTGACAATGCAGGCAGAAAGGCAATTTGGTAAGCTACCGGGGCGACTCGCTTCAGTATCTCGAATGGGCCAACAAATCTTGGGCTCAATTTCCCCTTCGCACCGAACCTGGAAACTCCACGCATGGGCGCTATTTTCAGGAACACGTGTCGCCTTCTGAGAACTCGAGGGGGCGTCGGTGCGTGTCGGCATAGCTCTTCTGCCGCTTTGTGCTATCTTCAATCTCTCCCGTATTAACTTGACCTTCTGTACGGTCTGCTCCACAGCTCCGGACCAAGTATCTGCCGTTCCCCGACTTCATCCAAGCAAATGGGCGATCTGTACTTCCGGCCGTACAAAGCTCCATACTGTGCCATTTGGATGCTGGACTGATAGCTGTTGTTGTATGCAAACTCGGCCAGCGGTAGATGAACGTCCCAACTTGACTTCAAGTCGATCGCATAGAGTCGTAACATGTCTTCGAGAATTTGGTTCACCCGCTCTGTTTGGCCGTCAGTTTGAGGATGATAAGCTGAGCTAAACTTCAACTTGGTCCCCAATACTGAATGAAGACTACTCCAGAAGCGCGCTACGAACCGTCTATCCCGATCCGAGACGATAGATACTGGGATCCCATGCAGCCGAACTATTTCATCAAGGTATATCTGAGCAAGGCAGTCGACGCTCCAAGTAACTTTGATGGCGATAAAGTGCGCTGACTTGGTTAGTCGATCGACGATGACCCAGATAGCGTCGTTCCCCCGCGGCGTCTTCGGCAAGCCAACAATGAAGTCCATAGTGACATGATCCCATTTCCATTCTAGAATGGCAAGGTTCTGCATCTCCCCGCCCGGTCGCTGGTGCTCGGCTTTGACTTGCTGACAGGCCATACACTTTGACACAAAATGCGCTACGTCCCTCTTCATGTCGTGCCACCAAAAGACAACTCGGAGGTCCTTATACATCTTGGTGCTACCAGGATGCAAAGAATATTTTGCATAATGCGCCTCCGACATTATCTCCTTTCTAAGTTCTGCGTCGTCTGGAACGCATAGCCGTCCCTTCACTCGTAATACTTCTGACTCGTCCTCTGCAAAGTCGGACGCTTTTCCTGTCGATATTAGCTTCCGCATCTTCTCCAGGTATGGGTCATCCTTCTGAGCAGACTTGATCCTCTCCAGTAGGCTCGGTTCTACCTGCAGTTATGCTAGTTTCACGTCTCTGAAACGAACTCGGAGTTCGATGCCCATTTCTTCCAAGTCACGCAACAGTCGATTGTTAATGCATAACGAAGCTAAGTATTTTCGGCTCAGCGTATCCGCTACCACATTTTCCTTGCCCGGCGTGTAGTCGATTGACAAGTCGTAGTCTTTGATCAGTTCGAGCCATCGCCTCTGCCGCAAATTCGGTTCTTTCTGGGTGAAGAGATACTTAAGGCTTTTATGGTCCGTATAAATCCTACACGCCACGCCATAGAGATAGTGACACCACAGCTTCAACGCAAATACAATCGCCGCTAATTCTAGGTCGTGCGTGGGGTAGTTCTTCCCGTACGGCTTCAACTGCCGGGAAGCAAAAGATATCACCTTATCCCGCTGCATGAGCACACACCCCAAGCCCTGGCCAGAAGCATCGCTGAAGATTTGAAATCCCTCCATCCCTTCAGGAAGAGCAAGTATCGGGGCCGAATGGAACCGTTGTTTGAGCTCCTGGAAGGAAGCTTCACAGTCGTCTGACCACTTGAATGCGACTCCTTTCTGGGTGAGGCGAGTCAATGGCGATACAATCTTCGCGAAGTCCTTCACGAAGCGTCGGTAGTATCCCGCCAAGCCTAGGAAGCTTCGAATTTTGCTAACTGATGCGGGCTGTTTCCAATCAGTAACTGCCTCGACTTTCTTCGGATCGACTGCGATGCCTGCGACGGAGATGATGTGCCCAAGGAATGAGACGCTGTTCAGCCAGAATTTGCACTTGCTCATCTTCGCATACAACTGATTCTCTTAAAGGATTTGGAGTACCGTCCGCAGATGCCCTGCATGTTGCACTCGATCCTTCGAGTAGACGAGGATGTCGTCGATGAAGACTACTACAAATTTGTCAACGAACGGACGGGACACCCGATTCATTAGTCCATGAAGACGGCAGGGGCATTTGTCAGATCGAACGACAATACCACGAACTCGTAGTGGCTATAACGAGTACGAAAGGCAGACTTCGGCACGTCATCTGGCTTGACTTTGAGTTGGTGATAACTCGATCGCAGATCAATCTTCGAAAACACCGTTGCACCTTGGAGCTGGTCAAATAAGTCGTCGATGCGGGACAGGGGATATTTGTTTCGGACAGTGGCTTTGTTCAATTCCCGATAGTCGATACAGAGCCGCATCGATCCATCCTTCTTCTTCACAAATAGCACGGGCGCACCCCACGGCGAGACACTCGGACGGATGAACCCTTTATCAAGTAATTCTTGTAGTTGTGCCTGCAATTCTTTTAACTCTGCAGGGGCCATTTTGTACGAAGCTTTCGAGATCGGCCGGGTGTCAGGAAATATATCGATAGTGAACTCTATTTCTCGATCGGGCGGCATGCTGGGTAGCTCATCTGGGAACACGTCTGAGAATTCTGCCACAACATCGGTCTGACCCGTATTTGCACCATCCTGTCTCATGTTACGAACGGACACCAAGTAGCCTTCGCATCCGGAATGAAGCAGCTTCCGAGCAAAAATTGCCGAGATCACCATGCAGGTCGGCGATGCTTCACCACACGAATAGCAGAATTTGGGCACTCCAGGTATGCGGAAGGTGACCCTCTTTCCTGCATAGTCGATGGTAGCGTTGCAAGGACCGAGCCAATCCATGCCCAGTATGATGTCGAAGTCCTTCATATCTAGAACTATCGCATCAAGACCGATCTTTTGACCCCCAATACATATGGTTCCTCTCCCGCAGGCTAAATTTGTGAGTAGTGGCACGCCCGAAGGCATACTTACGCTAAGATCAAGGTCTAACGACATTACAGAAAATTTATGCTCGACAGCGAAGTCCGCGATATGAAAGTATGCGATGCGCCTGAATCAAATAACACACGAGCAGGTACATTATTGAAACTTAATATACCTGTCACGACGGTGTCAGAAGCGAACGCCTCGTCTCGAGTCAGGGCAAAGACACGCCCTTGAGCATTAGGACGTCGGTCTTGGTTGTTAGATTGAGTGGGATGAGCAGGTCGAGGCGCCTGTCCTCGATTCTCTTGACGGTTTTGTTGTGGCGGGACATTGCGATTCGGTCGAGGATTTTGACAGTGTCGAGCAAAGTGACCCTTCTGTCCGCAAGTGTAGCACTCTACCTTGTCAAAGCAGTGGTCGTCAGTGTGCCTAAGCTGGTTACAATTTCTGCATCGCGGTAACGGGTTTCGGCCTTTATAGCCGCTAGTGTGTGGACGCTTTGACGCATAGTTGTTGCCTCCCGTATAGCTAGGACGTTTGTGATTGGAGTGGTGTACAACGTCGCCAGCAACGGAAGGATGCAGGCTCTCAAGGCGAAGAGCGTGATTCAGAGCCTCGCCCGTGGTCTTATACTCCGGGACCCCGACATGCGCACCGATAGAGTGTCGCAGACCCACTTCGAACCGTCGCATACGACACTCTTCTGTAGGCAAAAACGTACTAGCAAACTTGGACAACTTGTTGAATTCTGTGGCATACTGTTCTACTGTCCGATTCCCTTGCTTCAATTGCATGAACTCATTTTCCTTCGCTTGACGAATGGCTGACGGAAGGTACTCGACTTCAAAAGCCTTGCAGAACGTGGCCCAAGAGATCGGCGCTGTGTTGTTGTCGCGTCAGATTGCTCGCTTGTGCACGGCCCACCAGTCGTGCATGTTCAACTGTAGTTGAAGTTGTGCGCAGGCGACTTGCTTTGATTCTTCAATGCCGAGGAGCTCGAAGTGATCTTCCAGCTCTTCCAACCAGTCGATCGCCATAGAAGGGCCTTCAGTGCCGCTGAAGGAAGTGCGGCACACTTTCTTAAATTCTGACACTTCAAAGTTATACTTTTTCGGTACCGCAGGTTGACGTTCGGGCTCCTCCGTGTCGAATTCAATGGGTTGGACCGCCGGCACGGTGACAGTAGGCGTGGTGATGGCAGGCACAGTCGCAGAATTTTCGTTGGCCATAATTGTCTGGAAGATCTGCTGCAGGGTATCTAGCTGCTTTGGTTGAAGTTTAGCATGTGCGTCGAAGCGAGCTTCGAATTGGGCCTATCGTTCCTCTGTCTGTTGATTTCGGTTCTCGGACTGGTTCCACTGCGCCTCCATCATGTGCAGCATCCTTTCGATGGTATCGTTAGAAGGTCCGGCCCGCGAACGACGCGAACTACTAGAGCCGCTAGAAGCGCTCTGCCCTTGCCCGGCCGTGGGTTCCGGCACTTCTGCGATACGAAGGCAAACATATCAGTCACAAATTATTACGGACTCATTGTATGGAACAACTCATCGATGCGAGGCCAAAGGATGTAAAGCCGTGCTCTGATACCATTATGTCACGCCCCGATTCCGTAGAATCGATAGTCGTCCCCCGGGCGTGATGCCGTGCGAACCTAAGTTGCGATCGCACAAGGCATAGTCATAAGGTTATCCGAATCACAACATCAAGTTAGAGTACGCAGAGAAAATTGTATGACACATTGAAATAGAAGTAAACTTTTTCATTGATAATAAAACTTCATTTATATTGACTCTATTACAATCATTGTCGCACGGGCTACAACATGACTCGACTTACAAAACGAACGCTGATGAGATAGTCGTTACATACATTACATCCCTTTTTATAAGCAAAACCATTACAATTTCCACCTGCTATCGAAGGAAGTCGAGTCGCCATTTGTCTTTTTTTGTACTGAGTGCGGAGTCTTCAAAAAGGAATTTCAGAACACAAGCCTTCACACGCGGACGAGGCTTCAAAAGGGTTCACGTCACCTTGAGCTTTAGGTGGCACGTCCTTCGTGGTTCGGGGTACCTGCATGGAGAGCGAGGATCAGTACATTACACTTTGTACTGGTGTGTGGCTATTTAAGTTCCACGCTCTTATTTGGTTGAAGAGTTTATATGACTTGGCTTGTGAATGTTTTTAACCATCCTAATAAATTTTAAACAAGCATATGACAAGCATAATGTAAATTACGTTGGAACTTACCCATGGCGGACCGTGCCGCGCCTTATGATACTTACCATGTTCTTCTCTGTCAATTGTTATCATTTTCATATCAAGTGCATCATTTCTTGTGGTTGGTCACTGGCTCCCAGAGCCATCGTGGACTCCTTTTTGCTTTTGTTAGATGGGGTACCTTTCAGCGCGAGTAACGAGCCCCGCTGCAAGTCCCCGCCTAACTCGTGCCCAGCACAGCTTTTGTATTTGTTTCCTTTCTTGGCCGCAACGGTCCCGTGGCCCCGGGTTGCCGTGCAAAATTTTTTTTACCTTGTCGACAAGTTGTCCATGATCTTGCAAAGACCATTTTTTCTTTTAGTTATTAAGACATAGACTACATTCTCTTTAAAAACTCAATTATTTTACCGTGTCCGTGCCCTTGCGTTTATTCTTTTATTCGCAACAACATTATCGATTTACCTAGGAAGGGGTCGAGAAGAGAAGGGTTAGCCACTCACCTTGAGTTTACTTCAGGCGAGAGAACTTGTTGGTCGTGCTAGACGTTGCCTACGCGATTACCTGAAATCGTACAAGCAACCGATTAGAACACTGGATTATTCAAGAAGTTCGATAGGAAATGCGAGTTCGAAATATAAGCCATGAAAACCATCGAAAACATTCAGAAAACAAATCCAAAACCGACGCAAGCGACGTGAAAAGCAGAGCAACGGGAGGTCTCTCCTGACTCAGCCGCAGAGTCAATCCTTGAGGCGCAATCCGCTGAATAAGGGACTTGGTTCTGAAGAAGCCATTCCATAACGAGGAATGGATCTTAATTCAACCGTTCCCATTCAATCAATTCGATCGATCCCGACCTATCGGTCCCGACCGAATCGATTGCGACAGTGTTCCTTTCTCGCGTACCCCGTGGACGGAGAACGGGGCACGATGTAGGGACGGGGCACTATACCTACCCCCTCCCCCCAAACCCTCTCAACCCTATTCATTTCTAATTTTCACTCTCTCTCTCTCTCTCTCTCTCTCTCTCTCTCTCTTTCTCCTCAAACCGTCTCAAACCTAAATTCATTTTTCTCCACCACCTCCATCTTCACCAAGACCCTTTTCTTCAAGCCCTCTTAAACATGAACTTCTTTTCCTCTTCTTCCTCCTGCTGCTGACGAGCTTGACCCGTTCTCGAAACTTTTATACATCATTTCTTAGCACTGACAACACCAAAAACAAAACAAAAACAAAAATCAAAATGTTTGTCGCTAAAATTTTAATGTTATGGGCATGATTGGAATGGGGTTTAGAGAAATGGGTTGGGAGGGATTTGAAAATTTTGGAGGAATTTTCAAGTTTCTTATCCATGAATTTCGAAGTAAGGAATTTCGACATAGTCCTGACGACTGAAAAACTCAGGACTATAGAAAATTTACACAGTCATGTATGTTGTCATGACTGTAGAAATGTTTTGACGGTCCTACCAATTGATAGGACTGTCAAAAAATTGACAGTCCTAAAAAATATGGTATATAAGATATTTTTTTTAGGACTGTCAAAATTTTTGACAGTCCTACTAATTGGAAGGATTGTCAAAAAATTTACAGTACTAAATAAAACATGTTAAAAAATAACATGTTTTATTTAGGATTGTCAAATTTTTTGACTGTCCTTCCAATTGGTAGGACTGTCAAAAAATTTTAGAAACTCCAAAAATCTGGATCTTGCAAGATCAATTGAAAGACCTATAGACAAAAAAATGAATCTATTGTAAGCTTGCACGATCTGTTATAAACCTTATGATTATGCATCTTAAAACCTCTAACTAGTGAATCTAATATGATATTTTATTTGACATGTGATGTTGTTATTAGATTTTTATTTGTGTTATTGTCAATCAAATATGATGTTGTGTTACTATTGCGTATCATATATGATATTGTTGCGTATCATATTCTTTAACTTGTATTTTTGCGTATCATATATGATACGGTCATGAGAATATGCTTAGGACTGTCAAAAAATTTGATAGTCCTGAGAGAAACTTACTTGACGTCCTGAGAATGCTTAGGACTTATCTCTAAAATAGATTTATAGACCGTATGTATAGATAAAGGTTTATTCTAAAAAGAACAAAATTGAGAGACTTATCTCTAAAATAGATTTAAAATTGAGAGACTTGTCTCTAAAATAGATTTATATATTTTATATAGATGAAGGTTTTTGTTTCTTTTGAAATAAAAAAATGAGAGACTTATCTCTAAAATAGATTTATAGACATATATAGATGAAGGTTTATTTTGAAATGAACAAAATTAAGAGACTTAACTCTAAAATAGATTTAAAATTTTGAGTTTTTTTAAATCGAGTAGATAATTTATTAATCTCTAAAATAGATTTAAAAATATTTATAAAGTGTAAGCACCCTAATTTTTGAAAATTATTATTATTATTTATTTTATACGATTTTTTATTTATTAGATTACATTTTATTTTTCATTATGACTATAGATGCACTTTTTCGTACCTTTAATTTTTGGAGCACAAGAAATGTCAATCTTTCAAAATGTTCTTCATGAGTTTTAAAGTAGATATGTCCACCTTCAATTTGATACATAATGTCCCACCCAAACTTGTTTTCTAACATTTTTTTTGATTTTGCACAGCTTTGGGTCAATATAGGCTATTTGATCGTTTACCTTAATTATAGACCTAACTTCCGACGTGAGTTCGGGATTCAACATCGATCAAAATAATATGACCCAATATATGGTTTTGACCCATTTTGGGTCTATTACGCACATGACAAGGGTGTGCCACTCAATCGAGTTCCGATATGCTATTTATTTGTGAATGGCACACGAGACCCATTGGTTGACTTTTCGAGTTCGATTTGACTAGAAAATATATTTGGACCCTAACCTAGCTAACCCCACTTGATAGATCCCTGTTACGTTGCTATGACTTAGTAGAATTATTTTGAATTTGTTTTGGGATGTTATATAGACAAATAGATTTACATACAATTATATATATATGATTATATTTATAATAGCATTATATATATATATATATATATATATATATATATATATATATATATATATATATATATGGCCTTAGTCATGGTTAAGTTGAGGTACATGACGACTAGGAATTTTGGCACGAATAGTGTAATCATGTGCTTTGACTTGTGTATCAGCCATGGTAAGGAATGCTTAGCCATAGAAGTATCCCTACCAAGAAAATAAGTCAAAGTTGTGATTTGAACCCTATAAATGGTTAATTAGTATTTATTAAGAAGTTTGACTTTATAGGAGACCCGGCTGTACCAATTTAGCCTGGACTTGACTTGAATCCAACCTAAACCCATATAAATAGGTTTTGCGTGCAAAGACGCCTATGTAGATACATTTTATGTATATGCATATATTTTTATTTATTTTTGGTGATTAGCGAATATTTTCTAAATATTTGCTATACGTATAATATAAGTGCTAGTATTTAAATTGTTATTTATTCTGGAAATATGTTGAACATTTTCTTAAAATACTATTTTAGATTTTTTTGGGATTTTGTTAGGACTATATATATATATATATATATATATATATATATATATGTATATATATATATATATATATATATATATAAATATATATATATATATATATATATATAGTACATAAATATTAGGCTTTATGTATATATCACTAGATTTTATTTATATAATTTTCATTAA
This sequence comes from Iris pallida, assembly GCA_029216955.1. NCBI lineage: Eukaryota > Viridiplantae > Streptophyta > Magnoliopsida > Asparagales > Iridaceae > Iris > Iris pallida. The sequence goes on along the minus strand of JANAVB010013597.1, from coordinate 11,250,068 downwards.
AGATATACGTACAACTAGTTGATTATTTCTATTTATTTTTATTTATAATATTTCTATAAATATTCCTTATATTTAACTAAAGTGTGTACATATATATATATATATATATATATATATATATATATATATATATATATATAGAGAGAGAGAGAGAGAGAGAGAGAGAGAGAGAGAGAGGGAGAGGAAGAAGAAGAAAAAAAAACCCTTGTTGATGAACAGTGCACTACACTGTTCATCCAACCCCAAACCCGACTCTATAGAACCCGACCCCTACCAGAGCAGCTATGTATATATATATAGATATATATATATATATATATATATATATATATATATATATATATATATATATATATATCGAGAGAGAGGGAGAGAGTTGTGAAACCCTAGCCGTGAGCGACCCCCTCCCCTGCGTACGCGTCGCCGTGGTGGCCGCCGGCGGTGGCAGCAGCCGCCTGCATCAGAAACAGCAGTGGCAGCATCGTAGTAACAGCAGCAGTGGACAACAGCGACGTTGCGGCAGAGCAACTTCGAGACGGGATCTTTATCTCCTCGTTCGTTCGTTTCATGATCCTCTTTCTCTGGTATGTTCACAACGTATATGAATCTGCTTCCCTTCAAATAGTTCGTTTAATTTCGCATCATCTGCGACGAAAATCTAGTTCCAAAATCGAGAAAAACTCGATTTTTTGGATTTAAAAACTATTCCGAGACCCCAAGTTGAAAGTCGATTTGCGATCATGATATCACGAATCTTAGAAAAGCACCTGAACAACCTTATAGACAACATAACCGAGTAGTTGGTTATTTTCTGTTTAAAATCGATTTTTAAATTAGGAAAAAAATTACGAAAATTATTTTCGAAAACTAGATTTTTTTTCTCCGATACGGGGCCCGTACGACAAATCGGGCGACTTGGTCGCAACTTGTGAGGATCGAAAGACTAGTACAGATGTTATGGACGTGTGGGCTTTAACAGAACTTGAATTGGTTGCGTGCGCGATAAATTCGAGGCACATCGGTCGAGATATACCGTATCGGTTCCTTTGCAAAACTCCCAATTCATTTGTGCACGTTTGTCACATCATGACGAAACTTGTGCTACTAGACTCGTAACATTTTTTTGGTCTTGTGAGCCAAGTTGGTCCGATTCTGAGAAGGTTGACCGGAAAGCTATTTTGGCGGGCCCACGATCCAAATCAACGGGCGATTTTGTGTACGGCTCATCGAAATCCAAATCTGGACTACCTTTGAGTTCGTATAAAAAATGGACTCGTAGGTATATAATTTGATGACTTTAGAGACTATAGGCTCTTGCATATTTTTTGGTGTAAAACAGGTCTAATGGCGGACACTGTGTTGGTCCAAAATTACTATTTTACCTATGTCCAGAATTGGACTTATGGGTAGTCAAACCTAAACATTTTATTATGACATAAATGTTGGTGATGTCTGGTTCAGCATCCGGAAACGTTTGTGAAAGTTTCGGTTTTGTGGCTCTTTGATTTGACGAGTTGTTTGCGGATCATTTTGCTACTATCAGGCAAGTATACCTTGCCAAATTGTATAGTACTTTCATGCATTTCTAGACTGCTATTTCTTTTCAGTCATACTTGATTACCTGCTGCTTATGTTTATGTTGCTATTTTTCTTATTTTACATGCATGTTCCTTATTTGTTTTTTATGTGTCACTGTTTGTTTCATGTTAGTATTGTGACGTCATTGATTAGTCTTCTACCTTCGCCCTTGAGTTTGATTTGACTTAACCTGTCGTCGTGATCGATTGCTAGACATTGATCTGTTTATCTCTAGATCAGGAGCGTCCTATGGCGTTTCGGTATAGAGACTCCTTATAGACTTGTTATTCCATCTCTAGGACTTGGAGCATCCCATGGCGATACAGTATTAGAGACTTGTTATCGACCTGTTATTCCGTCCCTAGGACCGGGAGTATCCCATGGCATTACGGTAGTAGACTTATTTTTATCTCGAGATCGGGAGCGTCCTATGGCGTTACGATATTGAGACGTCTTTATTGATTTGTTACATGTTTTACTTTTCTCTCTTTCCATGCATGTTATTTATTGTTACATTTGGCATGTTTATATGTATCTTGCTAGTCCCCTGAGGACATGGTGATCTTTCCAGGTATTAGATGAAATCAAGGTATAACACATTGATGGAGGATGGTTGCTACACCAAGACTGCAGGTATAATTAGTTGATGTTTTATCATTCTCTTCCTATTTTATATTTCGTCCTATATTTGATTCTTACTGTTATTATAGCCTAATCTTTTACAAGCTTCATTTTTCTTCTAGCTTGTTCATGATAAATGTATTATTGGGGATCCACTCTAATACAATTATCTAATATAGAATCAGTGTATTACGGTCTGATCAACCTTAGTACACTTGATTCGTCATTGTTACTATCACGATCCACACCCGCTTTTTGAATACGAGTTCGTAGCTAAGTCCAGCCTACGCCGCAGCATCGGCAGTAGTACGCTGTCTAGGTCTCAATGCCAATCTCAAAATAACAAAATTACATCTATTTGTTCATTCACAATAATTTAATTACAAATCCAATAATACAAAAACCTGCTAAAATAAATAAATACAAGAAGTGCCAAATCTATTTAGAGTCTAAAATCGGCCTCCAAGGTCTCTATCTCCACCTGTATGGTCCATAGCGTGAAAGTAGGAAACATGCCAAGTCACTTGCAACGATTCAGTCAGGAAATGAGTAAAGTATAATCCTATTGCATTTAATGTAACTTAATACAAAATAAGCTAGACAGTAGAGATGCAGCAGAGAATAAAGGAAACAGTTATATGAACTGGAAACAATAAACAGACACAAAAACCACTCGCAAGACATGTATGAACGAGACAACTAGCAATGAACATGTACAAATAAACAGATAATGCGCTTAAAATATTTGTCGACATGTGAACGATTGGGCTAATACGGCACATCATAGATGGCTATCATTCAGTTTTGGTACGGCTAACTCATACATAAGGTGTATGATTTAGCTATCATTCAGTAATATTATTTGGGTTTGTTCACATACCTACCGAGTATTTTTTCTCCTGACTCACTAAACAGTCAATAAACGAGCAGTGATACAATCAAGTCTATCGTGTCACAATCTAGATACTCAATGAAATACAGTAAAAGATAGCATTATAATATAAGAAGCACATAAATAATAATGTACTTGCCTAAATTAGTTGTAGTTGTTTGTGACTTGATTATGTTGGCACAAAATAGGTCAAAAGCTATAGTCATAATTAGTCCGAAGAGATAATGATGTCGAGATCCATAACATCCAATGATTCTTAAATAAGCCCAATATAGAGAAACTCCAAAGTTGTTGTTATGGCTAATCGTGACCAAATCGGTGAATTATCAGTCAAATCTGAGTTCAACGAATAAAATAAAATATTAAACAAATTTCTAAATTTTTGAAAAAATTATATGTTGTTGATCTTCGTGTCATCTTTCCAAAACGTCAAACGGATAATAAAACAGAGTTTGGGATCTCCTAAAATCTTGAAAACAGTGTGACGCATCAATTTTTGGACAACCGACACTCAAATAAATCTCCAAAAATGTACGTAAATAATTACAAAAAATAAAATTTATATTTGGAAAACTAACCTCGATACGCTTCTAACAAAAAACTGGAGGTCAAACAGAGTCCGGAGTTGGTCGCAATGGCCTCGCAAAGTTGCTATAGCTTCAAAAAATAAGGCTAAATTTATGACGAATTTTGGCCTATTTTGGACAAAAAATAGAGGATATTGGAAAAGAAAATATGGGAGATGACATAAGTTCAATAGGTATATATAATGGATAGCAAATAATTAATTAGGATTTGATTGGAAGGATTTTGGTTTCGGGAGAAGAATAAGAACTCCTTAAATAGATGGAGATTGACTCAATTTCCTAATCTGGAAGGGTCAAGAATCTATGAATAAATCTTTCCATTAAATCAAATCAATCTCAAACCTATATGTATCAAATCTCAATACATAACTAATCATAATAATAATTTAAAATAATATCCAATATTATCAAATAAAATTTAAAGTATATTTGCATAAATCCAAATCTTAAAAAAATAATTTAGCAAATATTTTTATTGGTCAAGGATAATAGTCATTAATTTCAAAACTAAATTAATCAAATCTAACTCTAATATTTGATTAAAATAGTAATTCAAAATAATATTCAATATTATCAAATAATATTTAAAACATATTTTATAAACTCAAATCTTAAAATAATTTGGCAACTCTTTTGTCATTCAAAAATATTTATAGAATAAAAACAAATAAAGTTTATTTTCTAACTAGAAAAATATTTAAAATTAAACCAAAATAAATAAATAGTAAAAAATATAAAAACTCGGAAAGTGAGCTTACAAATCTATCCACCTTAGAAAATTTTTGTCCTCAAAATTTTAAAAATTCGATTAGACACGATTAAGAATATAATCAAGAAGATGATACGATTGATCAAAATAAGTTAAGTATAATCATGGAGAGAATTGAAACCTAACATAATATGTGATTGTCACGATGAATTTATAGTCAAAACGGTCTAGTCACGACCAAATATGCTTAAGATTGATCAAAAATCAAAATCGTTTCAGCATGATCAACCTATTTAACCAAAATCATTTAGGCACGATTATAGATTCAAAATCTAAGTATGATTATGAATCTTGTGGAATAGAATCAAAATGTAGTAGTTGCCTCTAAATGATTACTAGGAGAAACTATATGACAATTCTCAAGTAGAAAAGATAAAAAAGAAAGGAAGAACAACTAGTTCATTGAGAAGATGGTAATAAGAAATAAGACATCAAATCAATTTGGAAAATTAATAGCCATATGCGAATAAAAGATATAGCCTATATAGTATCTGAAAACGGTAAGCATATCCGAAGTCATTTTTACCGAAAATTCATGCCTCGCTAGTGTATATCGGGCTGCAGTAAACTCTTGGTTTCACGACTCACATATGATATGGTATCGAATATATTATTAACTTTAACGAATACTGACATAACAACTCAAAGATCAAAAATAGCACAAATAAGACATAGTTTTAATAATTTTTGATAACTTACGCTTACTTAAAATTATTTCAACTTAGGGATCATGCCTTATCAGTACGCTGTTGGCAGCAGTGGACTCGCAGTCTCCATAATTCAAATAAATGGCGACAGTGCGCATCTGCCTTGCCATTGTAAGTCGACTAAAATTATTATAACTATATCCATAAGAATTTTAAAGGAGCTATAGAAATTCAGAAAAGTTCCAAGACGATCATGATAGAAAAAGTGTAAGTATCTGTCCTTGAAGTAAAAAATATCAATTTTGAAAATAAAACGATCAATTAGGAAGAAAACGATCAAAAGTAAGAGAAATATAAATCATATATATCTTGAATTTTAACAAAATTGAGTCAGAATAAATATATGGATGATTGGATCATGTTAGGCTCAAAAGTTAATGGATAGAAATAAAATATAGACTCTTTAGGGAAAACAGTTACTTATGGTCAATGGAAATAAATTATCAATACAGACCGTACGATATGACGATATTTAGAGAAGGCAAAAGATAAAATTGTACAATCAATATTAGGAATTGAATCCTAGGAAGTCATAATTTACAAAGCGAATAGTCTACCCACATTTGATCATATTATCGTATTAAAATACAATAGTACATCCTTCTATAAAAATTCCTCAAGTTATCTAATAGGGTATAGAATTCAATAAATTTCAATATAAATCATATGGCCTATGTAGCAACCTTAACTACCCAACAATCAAATTGAATAAGGGCTTCCTTATGGTATACCTAATCCTAGCTATTCTTCTAGAATCAAATCAATCCTAATTATGAGTAAGTACTTCCTAGTTGCAGGCTCGCAATAGTACGACTAACTTAAGTACTATCACGAATTCGCACAATTTTGCGAAAACAGACCTGTATGGGCCACCAAAAAAACTTGTCACAATTCGCACCTACTTTTCGGATACGAGTTCGTAGCAAAGTTCAGCCTACGCCGTAGCATCGGCGGTAGTACCTGTCTAGATCTCAATGCTAATCTCAAAATAACAAATTATATCTATTTGCTCATTCATAATAATTTAATTACAAATCCAATAATACAAAAACATGCTAAAATAAATAAATACAAGAAGTATCTAATCTATTTATGTCACTCCTATTTTTTGTTATACGTATTTTCAGTATACGTATGAATTTCTGACATTAGTTAGGTGACCCGTAGTTAGACTTGTCTTGCTTAGTCTTGGCTTGGTTTAGTTTTGATTTGTTCTTGGCTAATCTTGGTTTGGTTCACCATGGTTCTACATGACATGTTGGCTTGGCTTGGTTTGGTTTGGGTTGGTTTAATATGATTGGCTTGGTATATATACCAACTTCTTCTCTCTCCTCTAATTCATTCTTTATTTGCTCTTCTCTATTACTCCTCCCACCAACCCACCAACCTAGGGAAGTATAACTTGCTCCATAGAGAACATGAAAGATCTTTATTTTTATTTATTTTATCTTCTTCTCTACATGATTCTAAGCATCTTTAGAACTTAAAATTTTCGATTTTGGTGGATAGATTTTTGTAGATCTACGTTTTAAGTTTTTCATATTTTTCTTGGTTTTGATCTCTAAAAACTTGTTATTTCTAAAAATTAATGGTTCCATGTTGTGGAGAATTTAATTCTACCCAATTTTGGCTTTTGAATCGCATAATTTTGACTTATTTTGAGAAACTTATGGCCATTCTTGTGTTCATGGGTTCCCTACACCTTCGGTGCTGCCGGGACGATGAACAGTGCCACGCGCCCCGTGCACCATGGCAAGTTTTTGCCATGCTCGCTGTGCGTCGTGGCCAATTTTGTCCACATACGCCGCGCGCTCCACGAGCCTGTGCACTTCGCGTGTCATGCGCCCCGCGGGCCGTGCACCCGTACTTCGCACGCCGTGGCCAGTTTTGTCTACATGTGCTGCACGCCCGTGCGCTTCACATGCTGCAAGCCCCGCGCACCGTACACTCGTACCCCGCGTGCCATGGCCAGTTTTGTCCACGTGCACCGCGTGTCCGTGCGTGAACCTCTGTCGCGCGAATATCTAAATGACTATTTTTGCTTGTTTAAGCTATTTTGTAGGAAAAATCTTGTAAAACTCAAAACATGAAAGTTGTAAATCTTCGTGTTGGCCTAAATTACGACGACCCGACTTGATAATCTTGAGCTAGCAACTTAAACTTGAACATGATAATATGATCCCTTCCTGATAATCCTGGTAGTGGCCCATCGAGGCGCACTCCTGACAAGTATTCTTGATATGACAAGTAATCCTGACCTGACATGTATAACAATAATTTGCTGATGCGACAATTATATTTAACTTGCTAGTGTAACTCTTGTCTTGACTCCGTAATTGATTTCCCAATTGTGGTTATACAAGTTACCTGTCTTGTCTTACATCATATCTAGGACATCGATTCCTGGTTACCACGGTCAGGGTTTCATAATGAATTTGACTAGGTTAAACTACTAGATTGATCAAGTAGTTCATATAGAGAGATTTTTCAGTTACAGACGATCCCGTTATCCCGACCACACATGTGGACTTGTAGCCTGCCCTCGAGTGGGGCACATTTTTATCACACTGTTATGTGTTGTACTTCTTGTATCCCAGCACTCAAGCACACCAATAATCCTGATAACTCTCGTAACTTTTGCCTGGATAGTCTGCAGGGCTTGTGACTGTGGGAATATCTCAATTGCATCTTGTTAGTAACTAGGCCTGTGATAATCCTACTTAGCTAATGATAGCAAGCCGCAGGACTTGATTGGCTGTGCCTGAATGATTGTCTTATGATTAACATAGGCTTTATATTCCACCTCTTGTTCTTTCTGAATGTATGCCAGTATGTTCATTTTAACACTTGTCTTTTATGTTAATATAATTATGTTCTCATGTTCATTATATGATGGTTTTAGTTCATAAGTGGAGCCTCCCTTATGGTACTTGCTCTTTCTGGGGTCTGACCCAGCTGGTTTTGTATGGCCAGATTTCGTAGTGACACCCGAGGATCTATCTGTCTTCCAGCCAGATGGTGAACACCAGAAGTAACTGAGGCAATGAGTAGATTTCTTATTTTGCTCTCCCACTATATTGTAACTTATTATTTTGAGGCATTTAGCCGTCGAGCATGTGTTAGCTCATGTTGCAACTTTATTTTTGTCTGCCTAAGGACTGTAACAAGATTGACAAATCCTAGGGTTGATCATGTATGACTTAACTCTTGCTAGTCTTCGTATTTTGTATGACTAACTTTATGATCATCTAAATATGTAATGTTTAAGATGCCTTACTTTTGTATGTCTGATGATCTAATATCTTGTAACATCTATTTGGTTGCTTGAGATTGAGACATTAGGCTTGTTCTTGAACATAAGGGACAGATGGATTGTAGATTAACCCTCATGCATTTAGACAGTCGTGACCGCATTGCGAAGTATGTTACACTCCAATATACGTAGCTGGCTGTGTCTGTCCCCCGCTCTCCAGTATTCTGGTTGTGGGGCATGACACGATTTAAGTAGTGGCCCATACAGGTCTTGTAAATCAAAATATGTTAGGGTTTTACTGGATAGATGTCTCAATCAGAACTCTCCCTTGATCCCTATTCATGCTTTCTAATCTTCATGAATCTTGACATGATAATATGCTCTTATCCTTGATCTATCTTGGCCCTTCCTTATTGTTCCCTATGTCATTTTCTTCGGTGACATTGTCATTGGTCCTTCCGATCAGCCGGACGGAGCATCTCCAGTCAACCAGCAACAACAAGTGAACCAGCAGCAAACTGGGGACCAAACCCAGCACTCAGGGACAGTGTAAGCCCCATCTAAATTTTTAGTAATTATTAATTATTATTTATTTAATTTTCTATTTTTGTTTACTTAGACACTTGGTTATTTTAAACACATTTCTATAGGTATATAAATATCTATATTTAAAGTGGGAGGCTTCTTGCAAAAGCCTATAACGCCAGGGACCAAAATGTAAAAGTTTTAATTCAAACTTTGTAATTACTCGTAGGAGTCTGTACTCCTAATTCTAATCGAATTTTTGAACTACTCTTAAACATCAACAGATAAGTTCAAGATCGGATTCAAATGATTTGATCCACCCCATTTCTTTCCTTGATCCCATCCCTAAGACCTATATATATACATGATTCAATTTCGTTTTCCCCTGCAAACCCTAGAGAACCCCATTATTCCTGTCACAGAGGATCGAACAGAGTATTTGAGTAGGAATTGGTGCGGAATACAGGTAAGTCTTGCAACCTTCTCTACCATATGATGTTAATCTTGTATGAACCATAGGTAGATGGGTATGTGTTTGATGTTATTCCTCAACAGATACACAAGAAATACAATTCTGAAAAAGACAAGAGTAGAGACCTTATAGCAGCCACATGAAGTTGTATGTTCCATCCTGACTGGGTAACCAAACAATTTTTAGGTGATTGCGAGGAGGTCGAGTGCCCTGACCAGTATGGCCCATACATGGGGGATATAGTAGAGACAGATTTTGCTTATCAGGAGGAGTACGTAGCGTTTGATCCCGCTGTGTTTGCTTAGATTCATTTTAGTTATAGCTGAGACTTTGTATTGGATATTGAGTTGATGTTGAGACTTGTAGTTGAGATTTTATTTGATTTTAGTTATTATACATTTTATTAGAGATGGATATTTATTTCACCTTCTAGATATTGAGCTGTGATTTTGAGTTGTAGTTTATCCCATGTGAGAATTATATTTACTGTGTGGATGTTCATCATATTGTTACAGCGTTCTACCGCCGACTCTGCGGTGTAGGCTGGGCGTGTACACGGTTCATACCCAAATATTGGGTGCGGGTCGTGACACGTTTTTATGGTGGCCCATACAGGTCGACATTTCGCAAGGACAGAGAAACCGTGGTAGTACTTAAGTTAGTCGTACTACTGCGGGCCTGTGACAAGAACTAGGAATAGGGACCTAAGGACTGTCCCCGTGGGTTGAAATTTGCGTCATTGACTTCTATACTCGATTTCAAATACTCTTATGCATCCTGTTTAAAATCATTCTGTTCGTCTAATGATTTTCCTTTGTTTTCAGCTGATGGATTCACAAGACAGGAACAATGCTGCACTGAATACTCCACCGGCGGTTGGTAGATTTTTTACCTACGAGACTCCTCCGACTCAGGGAGGCCAGCTTACTCACCAGGGCGGACCGGCTCAGCCACAGTACTCAAGGTTCCGCAGGGATGACATTCCACCTCCACCATAGTTCCCTCTGCAGACGCCCGCACCAGCACCCATTCCTCCACCGGCACTAGTAGTTTATCCACTACCTACGATGCACCCAGCACCAGCCATGTATTCCTTACCTATGATGCAGCAGGCACCCTATATGTACCCAACATCTGCCATGCACCCAGCTCCAGAGATGTACCCGGCACCTGCACTGCCCCCGCCACCTGCCCTGGACAACATTACCCTCCTGGGAATTTTCCAGCAGCAGGCCAACATCTTTTGCGTTACCTTACGAGAGGCTCTCCAGCAGAGGGAGGCTCCCCGACAACACCCTGGGACGTCCAAGCACTTCATGGACCTTAGGCCCAGAGAGTTTCATGGGACATAGGGGATTATCTACGCTGATGAATGGCTGGAGAACGTGGAGCGGTATCTGAAGATGGCCCACGTCTCCAAAGATTTGAAGGTGGAGTCAGCTAGTGGACAGCTTTTCGACATCGCACGAAAGTGGTACCAAGGCGAGCCCCGCTTTTCTGCTCCAGACGTAACTTTGGAGGAGTTCAAGCATCTGTTCAAGAAGAAGTTCTACCCATACGTGGCATGAGAGGCGCTAGTGAGCCAGTTCGAGCATCTGGTGTAAGGCAACCACACCGTCGACGAGTACACGTCGGAGTTTTCTTGCCTCAGTCGCTTTGCGGAGAACTTAGTCAGCACCTCGGAAGACAAAGCATGACGGTTCAGGAAGGGGCTATCTCACGAGATTCGCATAGCCATCGCCACCAGCCGAGCTACTACCTATGAGGAGATTCTGGAGGTCGCCCAGGCAGTGGAGGAAGAACTGAATTACAGACCGAAAAGGAGTCGAGAGACTTTTGGAGGGAGTAGCATCCAATCAGCCCCGGCGAAGCGTCCCCAGTTCCAGCCGAAGGCCTTTCAGCACCATCATCAGCAGCAGTTCCAGCCTGCTGGTAAAACCCCATCCTATTAGCAGAACCGGGTTCCAGTCCGAGCCCAGACTCAGCAGCCACAGAGACAGCTACAACAGGTCCTGCACTGCGCTCACTGCGGGAGAAGCGGACACATTTGGGACGACTGCCGAAAGAGACTCGGAGCATGCTTATATTGTGGATCTATATCACATCAGCTGAAAGACTGCTTACTGGTCCCTAATCGGACAAGACGCGAGGCGGCATCGGCACAGAGAGAACCAGCAACACCTCAGCCACGGGGTTCCCCACTACCCAGTCAGCAGCAGCGTTTTGCCCAGCACCAGCAGAGAGGCGCACCCCAGCAGGGCCGAGCTTTTGCCATGGCCGTCGAAGAACCGGAGCCTACCCCAGACGTGATAGCAGGTTCCATACTTCTCGATTCTATCTCTGCTATAGCTTTGTTCGATTCCGATGCATCCCATAGTTTTATCTCTGTAGCTTTTGTATTCAAGCATAATATAGCATCTGTATCCTTGGACGGTAGTTGCAAAATTATGACAGGCGGAGGCGTTATCCTAGTCAAGGATATTTACATGAGGCGGCACATCACCTTGGGAGGTAGAGAGTTGCGCGCCAACTTACTCGTAATGCCACTACCGAGTTTCGACATCGTCCTCGGTATGGACTGGTTGAGTAAGAATTTTGCCAGTATAGACTGCCACCAAGGATGTGTTGTATTCAGCCCTCCGGGGGTACCGACATTTGAGTTCACGAGAGGAGCAGTGGAGCAGCAGCGCGAAGCTATTTGCGGAGCTATGATCGAGGGAGAGGAGATCCCACATCCCCTCATCGCAGAGTTCATGGACGTTTTTCCTGAGGACTTACCAGGATTGCCACTAGACAAAGACCTTGAGTTTGCTATTGATCTAGTGCCAGGCACAGAACTGACGGCTCAACCAGAGTACATGATCAACAACAAGGAAGCTGAAGAGTTGAAGAAGCAGATCGACGAATTGCTAGAGAAGGGATTCATCCGAAAGAGTTCGTCACCATGGGGATCCCCTGTCCTTTTTGTGCCAAAGAAGGATGGTACGGTGCGTATGTGCATCGACTACCGAACCTTGAATAATCTTACTATCATGAACAAATACCCGTTGCCGAGGATTGACGATCTCTTCGATCAATTAAGCGGTGCACGAGTATTCTCGAAGATTGATTTGAGGTCGGGCTACCATCAGCTGAATGTGAGGAAAGAAGATATTCCGAAGACGGCCTTCCGGACTAAGTACGGGCAATACGAGTTTATGGTGATGCCATTCGGGTTGACTAATGCCCCGGCAGTCTTCATGAACTTGATGAACAAGGTATTCCATCCGTACCTTGACAAGTTCGTAGTGGTGTTTATTGATGACATACTCATTTACTCAAAATGCCGGAAGAACACGAGGAACACCTGAGGATCGTGCTAGAGACCCTCAGGAAGGAGAAGCTCTATGGAAAACTCTCGAAATATGAGTTTTTCTTGGATAAGGTGGAGTTCCTTGGGCATGTGGTGACAGGTGACGGTATATCTGTCGATCCGAAGAAGGTTACAGCTGTGGAAGCTTGGACTACTCCGACTACAGTGGCAGAGATACGAAGTTTCTTAGGATTAGTCGGGTATTACCGGAAATTCGTGCAAGACTTCGCTCAGATTGCAGAGCCACTCACTAGGCTCACTCGGAAGGATGTGGAGTTCGTGTGGACAGAGGACTGCCAAGCTGCGTTCGATGAGTTGAAGAAGAGACTGACGACAGCCCCTATCTTAGCCTTGCCTTCAGGATCGGGAGGTTTCACCATTTATAGTGACACCTCGGACAAAGGATTGGGTTGTGTCCTAGAGCAGAACAAGAGAGTGATAGCTTATGCGTCTCGATAGTTGAGACCGTATGAGAAGAACTATCCCACTCACGACCTAGAGTTGGCAGCCGTGATCTTCGCCTTGAAGCTGTGGAGACATTATTTGTATCAAGAGCGAGTGGAAATCTTTACTGACCACAAAAGCTTGAAGTACGTCTTCACGCAAAAAGAGTTGAACATGAGGCAGCGCAGATGGCTTGAGCTGATGAGTGACTATAATATTTCTCTACAGTATCATCCGGAAAAGGCCAACGTTGTTGCGGATGCTCTGAGTAGGTATCCCGTAGCAATGTGCTTGACCCAAGATCGTCACTTATTAGCGGATTTAGAGAGTTTGGGCATCGAGATCGTCATTCCAGGAGCTGAGATACAGATGATGGGCATGCAGATTCAGTCGGGATTGATGGACAGGATTCGGGAGGCACAGCATCAGGATAAGCAGCTGAAGAGCCTCATAGCACAAGCATGTGCTGGCTTGCTTGATGATTTCACTATTGCAGAGGATGGTTCGTTGAGGCATGGGACGAGGCTTTGTGTACCTAGTGGAGAGCTTAGAGAAGAAGTTATGCAGGAGGCACACCGTTTCCAGTATTCTCTACATCCAGGAGCCAATAAGATGTACAAGGATCTACGCAACCACGTATGGTGGTATGGTATAAAACGGGAAGTGACCCATTTTGTTTCTAGGTGCCTTGTGTGTCAGCAGGTCAAGGCCGAGAGGCAGAGACCAGGAGGATTGTTGCAGCCGCTACCGATACCCGAGTGAAAGTAGGAACACATCACTATGGATTTTGTTTTCGATCTTCCACGGTCATCGGGCGGAAAGGATGCGATTTGGGTCATCATCGATAAGTTGACCAAATCGGCCCACTTTATACCATTTAAAGTGGGATTATCTACGGAGAAGCTGGCAGAGCTGTACGTGAAACAGATAGTCAGACTGTACTGGGTTTCGGTGAGTATCGTGTTAGACCACGACAACAGGTTAATATCTCATTTTTGGAGGAGCCTACAGGCCAGCTTGGACACAACGCTCAAGTTCAGCACCGCTTATCATCCACAGACGGATGGACAGTCAGATCGGACCATTCAGACGCTCGAGGATATGCTGCGGACATGCGTGCTAGATTTTGGCAGGTCATGGGAGGACCACCTTAACCTCGTAGAGTTCTCCTATAACAACAGCTACCAAGCTAGTATCGAGATGTCCCCTTTCGAAGCGTTGTATGGTCGGAGATGTCGTACCCCGCTGTCTTGGGACGATGTGGGAGAGCGTGCACTGTTGGGACCGGAGATGGTAGTAGATGCTGCGGAAAAAGTCAAGATGATTAGAGAGCGGCTTCGCGTGGCTTAGGACAGGCAGAAGCACTGGGCCGACAGTCACCATAGACCGTTGGAGTTCGAGGTATGGAATCCCCTTAGTATAATTACGTGTTAATTATAGATTCATGGTGACAATTGTATGTTATAGGTTGGCGACTTGGTGTTTTTGAAAATTTCTCCGACACATGGTACTATCCGTTTCGGTAAAGGCGGTAAACTCAGCCCACGTTTCATTGGGCCATTTGAGATCCTCGAGAAAATCGGTACAGTAGCATACCGATTAGCCTTGCCGCCTGCATTGGAAGGAGTGCACAACATGTTCTACGTATCCCCAGGAGAGTCCACATGGGAGAGAGAAGACGAGATGCGCGAGCATTACCCCTACCTTTTTGAGCCTTGAGGTACGATTCTACCGTGTGCTTTAAATTTCGAGGACGAAATTAATCTAAGGGGGATAGACTTGTAAGCCCCACCTAAATTTTTAGTAATTATTAATTATTATTATTTAGTTAATTTCCCATTTTTGTTTACTTAGACACTTGGTTATTTTAAACACATTTCTATAGGTATATAAATATCTATATTTAAAGAGGGAGGCTTCTTGCAAAAGCCTATAAGGCCAGGGACCCAAATGTAAAATTTTTAATCTAAACTTTGTAATTACTCGTAGTAGTCTGTACTCCTAATTCTAATCAAATTTTTGAACTACTTTTAAACATCAACAGATAAGTTCAAGATCGGATTCAAATGATTTGATCCTCCTCGTTTCTCCCCTTGATCCCATCCCTAAGACCTATATATATATATACATGATTCGATTTCGTTTTCCCCTGGAAACCCTAGAGAACCCCATTATTCCTGTCACAGAGGATCGAACAGAGTATTAGAGTGGGAATTGGTGCGGAATACAGGTAAGTCTTGCAACCTTCTCTATCATATGATGTTAATCTTGTATGAACCATAGGTATATGGGTAGGTGTTTGATGTTATTCCTCAACTGATACACAAGAAATACAATTCTGACACAGGCAAGAGTAGAGACCTTATAGCAGCCACATGAAGTTGTATGTTCCATCCTGACTGGGTAACCAAACAATTTTTAGGTGATTGCGAGAAGGTCGAGTGCCCTGACCAGTATGGCCCATACATGGGGGATATAGTAGAGACAGGTTTTGCTTATCAGGAGGAGTACGCAGCGTCTGATCCCGCTACGTTTGCTTAGATTCATTTTAGTTATAGATGAGACTTTGTATTGGATATTGAGTTGATGTTGAGACTTGTAGTTGAGATTTTATTTGATTTTAGTTATTATACATTTTATTAGAGATGGATATTTATTTCACCTTCTAGATATTGAGCTGTGATTTTGAGTTGTGGTTTGTCCCATGTGAGAATTATATTTACTGCGTGGATGTTCATCATATTGTTACAGCGTTCTACCGCCGACTCTACGGTGTAGGCTGGGCGTGTACACGGTTCATGCCCAAATATTGGGTGCGGGTCGTGACAGACAGCATCCCGAGTTATGCCTTCCGGGGAATAAGAGCTACCAGTACAACCAGCCCAGCCTGCAGTGCCTGACAATAGAACCCTAATGAGACATATCCGGGACTTGCTTGCATCACAAGATCGTCGTGGGGATGCTCTACAGCGAACAGTACAAGAAGCTAATGGGCAGAGTTGGTTATTAGGGGAACAATGCAGCCAACAACTTCAAGCACATGAACACTCCTTTCTTTGACGACAGTAAAGATGCTATTACTACTGATGCTTGACTTCAAGACATAGAGGTTATTCTAGAGGCATTTAGGATTCCAGCTGAAGAGAAGGTGGCCGTTGTACGAATACAATTGTTGGACTTAGCCCGCAGCTGGTGGACGATGCAAGCAGTTAGTTTGGTGACAACTATCATGTGGGCGGTATTCAGCGAAAGATTTTAGACGAAGTACTTTGATGCGGTAGCTCGCTATGATCTACAGACAAGGTTCAACAATCTCAAGCAGATGGAAAGGACGGTCGATGGATATGCGGCCGAGTTTTCAAGACTTAGTCGGTTTGCTCCCACCTTGGTGGCGACTGTTAGGCCGAGCACATCGATTCCAGTAAGGACTCCACGTAAAGATCATTCTAGCAGTGGAGCAATTTGAACAACAGACATTTGATGCCGTTTTGCGAGCATCAAGAATGTACGAATATACTTTCCAGAGGATAGTAGATCGATCCGGAGGATAGAAGAGGCCCTATAGACAATTATCCCAATCATCAGCACCAGCCCTAGCAGCTAAGGCATTGACCATTGGAGCTCCTAGGAGGACGACACCAGCTTTATCGGTCCATCACTTAACTCCGACATACCCTCAACAACAGAAACAGAAGTAGTCTTTTGCTATAGGCTGCTCTCATTATGGAAAGCCGGGACGTGATTTCAGAGTGTCGCAGAGCATATAGGTTGTGCTTAGCTTGTGGGGCACCGGACCACAGAATCAGATCCTGCTCGAATAGAGCCAGTTCATCTTTATTAACCCTAACTAGTCCATCGGTTATGGCACCAGCACTAGTGCAGCACCAGCCTCCGAGGCCATTGCAGCCTCTGGCTCAAGCATTTCAGTAGTAAAGGCCACAGCAGTAGGCTCAGGCCCAAGCCTAAATTCAGAACAGACAGAGAGGTCACCAGTAGAGGAGACCAGCACCAAGAGGACAGGGTCAAGCTATGGTTTTGACGGTGGCAAAAGAATTGGAATCAGGTGAGGTGGTGATAGGAACCATTCTCGTCAACTCTTTTCCAGCAACAATATTATTTGATTCGGGTGTATCACTTTCATTTATGTCTATACGGTTCCCAATACAAATATGATTGGAGCCCGAGTCATTATCAGTAAGACTCAACATCCTTTCTGGTAGCTGTCTTGTGGGAGTAGATAGAGTCTATTCTTCGTGTCGAATCGTAGTTAGCGGTAGAGAATTTTCTACTAGATTGATAGAATTTTCGATGGCCGACTATGATGTGGTCCCAGGGATGGACTGATTGAAGGATAAATATGCGAGAATAGACTGCTATATTGGTAGGATTATTTTTGGTGTTCCCGATGAAGAAGAATTCTTATTTTCCGAGGTGAAGTAGAACCTTCTCCACCAATCTTGCGGATGGCAGTAGCAAAAGCAGTTCAGTTTCCCAGAGTAGTAGAAGAATTTTTTGACATATTTTCTGAAGAGCTTTTAGGCATGCCATCGGAAAGAGAAATAGAGTTCACTATTGATTTGATTCCAGGGACGGCATCGGTATCAAAAAGAGTCTATAGAATGGCACTATCAGAATTGGAGATCCTGTACAAGATGATTGAAGAACTCAGAACCAAGGGATTCATTCGTGCTAGTGGATCACCTTGGGGAGCCCCGATGCTTCTTGTGAAGAAGAATGATGGTACGTCAAGATCATGTATTGATTATCGTACCTTGAATTATGTAACAATCAAGAACATATATCCTCGCCACGGATAGATAATTTATTCGATCAACTCAGTGGAGCGGCATTGTTCTTGAAGATTGACTTATGGTCAGGGTACCATCAGATCAGAGTCAGAGAACAAGACATACCGAAGATGATATTCAGATCAAGATATAGATATTAGGAGTTTCTTGTTATGCCATTCGGAGCGACCAATGTGCCAACAGTATTTATGGATCTCATGAATCACATATTCATGCCCTTTTGGATCAATTCATGATAGTCTATAGCAAGAGTGAAGCAGAGCATGAGCGGCATCTCTGAGTAGTCCTTCAGATTCTCAGGAAGCACCAGTTGTACGCAAAGTTTAGCAAGTTCAAATTTTGGCTTGATCAGATTTCGTACTTAGGTCACATCATCACCAGAGATGGAGTGAAAGTGGATCCCCAGAAGACAGTGGTTATAGAGACATGGCCAGAACTTAGCACCGTCGCAAAAGTTCACAATTTTTTAGGATTGGCATGCTATTACCGACAATTTGTATGAGACTTTGTTCGAATTTCAGCGCCCTTGACACAGTTGACACGCAAGGATGTACATTTTACTTGGATATTGGAATGTCATATTTCATTCGAGAAGTTGAAGCAAGGATTGTTGACGGCACCCATTCTCACACTTTCAGATGGGACTGGAGGATTTTTAGTTTATTGTGACGCTTTAGGATGAGGGTTAGGATGTATCCTAATACAGCATGGCAAGGTAGTAGCTTACGCATCACGTCAGCTTTGTGATTACGAGAAGAATTACCTAACACATGACTTGGAGTTAGCAGTGGTGGTTTTCGCACTCAAGCTTTGAAGGCATTACTTGTATGGAGATCGGGTAGAAATTTTTACCAACCACAAGAGTCTCAAGTATGTATTTACCCAGAAGGATCTTAACATATGTCAGAGAAGATGGCTAGAGTTACTATTGGATTATGACATCAACCTACAGTATCATCCTAAAAAGGCCAACGTAGTTGCGGATGCGTTGAGTAGAAGAGCATAAGCTTATTTCCTAACATCACAACCCGAGTTATTTGCGGATCTTCAGAAGATGGGAATAGAGATAGTTCTCCCTACCAATGTGGCAATGATGGCCAGTATGCAAGTTCAGTCCAGCATAGTCGAGAGAATCAAGATAGGTCAATCAACGGATTCTAAACTTCAACGGCTTATAACAGACTATGAAGCAGGACGAAGAGCAAAGTTATGCATTCACGAAGACGAAACACTCCGACATAGAAGGCGTCTTTGTGTACCCAGTGGTGACATCAGACAATAGATCATGGCGGAGGCTCACAGTTCACACTATTCAATCCATCCCGGTAGCACGAAGATGTATTGTGATATTCGTCAACATTTCTGGTTGAATAGCATGAAGAGGAAAATAGCTCAGTTTGTCTCTCGTTGTTTAGTTTGCCAGCAAGTCAAGGCTGAACATCAGAGACCAGCTGGACTTCTTCAACCTTTACCGTTCCGGAATGGAAATAGGAACACATTACCATTGATTTTGTGACTGGGTTACCTAAATCCCAAGCTGGAAGAGATGCAATATGTGTTATAGTTGACCGGCTCATAAATGTAGCTCATTTTCTTTCTTTCAGAATTGGTCAGTCGACATATCTGTCACGACCCGCACCCACCGTAAGGGTACGAGTACGTAACAGCGTCCAGCCTACGCCGCAGTGTCGGCGGTAGAATGCTGTTATAGGTCATGAACTATAACTACATAATATGAAATACTCTCCAAAGGAGGCCAATCACAGAAGGTACAACTCAATCACAATCTAAAGGTAGAATATAGCACGATGGAATAGATAAAGAAATCCTAAAAACTGAGGTACAACAGAAATGAAATAACATAAGTCTCAACATCTCCATAATAATACAACTCTGAATCCAAACAACTACTAACATAAAAAATAAAGAACAGTCTAGACTATCCACACTATGCATGGGTATCATCCTCAGCAGCTGCCTGAACCTCCCCAGGGGTCCAGGTCGCGAATGTCATCTAGGCAAGCTCCATAGTAAGGGGTACAGGGTTCCTCATCATCCTCTGTAAAATTTTCAACAGGTCCAATCAGGACGAGAGCGAGCATAATACATCTCACGCAGATCATAACAGGTTAGAAAATATAAACATACAAGAGAGTACGATACATGAAACTGAAAGAAAGTACATGATATAAATAGAGAGAGAACTGTAATAGAAAAATCTACTATAAGTAGAGAGCTACCAGTGACTAGTGATTAAGAGTACAAGTTCGACATGTGAACTGCTGGATTTGCACATGAATATACTAAAGAGACGCACATGGTTATACTACTTTGGAATTGTTCACATGACTATTTATACTCTCCCATACCCCAATCAATACACAAAGATCCAGACAAGTTATGTTACGTACATGATTTTCACATGAAAGCCCATGGATGGGTGTACATGAAGTATACATGAGGGCTCAGAACTGAGTGCACATAAATTCTACATGAAAACCCATGAAGGGTACACATGAAGTATAGGTTATACATGAAATACACGAGAAACATGACCGAACATGAGAGCACATGAGAGTACACGAGCGAGCATGAACGAGCATGAAGCACATGAGAAACATGAATAACATGAGAGCGATGAATACATGATGTACATGAAATACACGACATAATGTATCCGATGCTCCCGAGGGGGATAACATCTCAATGTAGGGATCCATATAGTACCAATCCGTGATAATATCGTGGCAGCATCAAATAAGGTAAACTAGAGCAGGAATATAATCCTAAGCAAGTTATAAAATGATCAGAGAATGTACTCGCCTGGTATCTGAATAGCTGTGAGAATATACTGCCCGAGATGAGGTATCTGACTACTATTTAGAGCAACACAAGTCAAAAAATATACAGTGGATGATAGATGAAATGTACAATACATCTGCATGCTGTCTAGTTCAAACTAGGCTAAAGTCAACACTTGGTCAACTCTAGTCAACCACACTAGTCAAATTAGGTCAACTACAAGTCAGGAATAATAGGTAGGCTGCAGTGGTGTTGTAGTGTCAATGACAGTTAAAGATAGGTATTAATCCCAGGAAATCAGTGTGATATCATTCAGGAAGACAATTGGGAATGTCAAAATCAGTGAAGGGGTGATAAACTCAGGAAATCAAGTAACATAAATCTCAGTTTTGAAAATGCTAAACCCATTCTCAGTTTTAAATCAAAATATTTAGGCTCAAGCCTATAATCCAAATCTCAATCTCAGATTTCTCCTTATGAACCAAAAATCAAGTATTAACTAAATCAAAACCAATTTCTCAGGTTTAAAATGGTTCTCAGTAAACAACATTGCAAATCTCAGTTTTAATAGTGTGCAAATAGTATCAATAGTATGTCAAAACAGTGATTCTCAGTCCCAGGTTCATGACAGTGTATAGGCCTGTCACGACCCGCACCCACTGTGAGGATACGAGAACGTAACAACGCCCAGCCTACGCCGCAGTGTCGGCGGTAGAACGCTGTCCTAGGTCACAACATCTAACAATATATATATCTAAACAGTTTTATACTCCCCGAATGGGGGTGACATAGCAATAAAACTCAATCACAACTAAGGAAGAGATAGCACGATATGAAATAGAACTCAAGGAAATAAATAGATGAAAAGTAGTCTAAGATAATCCCAGCGATATCCAGCAGTACAAGGTCTCAGATACAGAATGAAAGAATATATACAACTCAGAGTAAGTCTAGCTAAACATGTCTCAAGACAACATGAAAATAAGATAAGGCCTAACTAAACTAGTCTAGGCAGTGGGGTGATGTCCTCAGCTAGAGCTGTCCCATGGAAGGCATCCTTCCAGGCCTCCTCCTCGTCCTCTGTAATATTTTCAACAGGTCCAGTCAGGACAGGAGCGAGTACAGTACATCTCAACAGTTCATAGCAGGTTAGAAAATATAATCATGCAGTAAAGTAAGATATAGATACTGAAGAAATGCAGTAAGTAAACAGAGAAAGAACTGTAATAGAAATATCTACTATAAATAAAGAGCTACCAGTGACTAGTGATTTAGAGCACAAAGTCGACATGTGAACGGCTTGATTTGTACATGGCTATACTAAAGAGGCGTACATGGCTATTCTACTTTGGAAATTGTTCACATGGCTATTTATACTCCCCCGTACCCTCAACTAATATACAAGGATCCAACCAGGTTATGTTATGATTCAATGTAACAGCCCCCGAAGGGTAGTAGACCCCGAAGGTGATAAGCCCCCGAAGGTGATAGACCCCGAAGGTGATACATAGTAGTCCCACAAATTGGATAAGGATTCAAAGAAGACTCTGTGATCATATGGGTATATGTCACAAGTGATCAAAGAATCAAAGAAGCATATGATATGCTATGTAAGTGAAACGCACAGAACATAGAGTACCTGATGCTCCTTGAAGGGATAACATCTCAGAGTGGGATCCATATTGTACTAATCCGTGTGACCAACGTGCCAGTATCAATTAAAGTAATTTAATACAGGAAAATAATTCTAAGCAGGATATGAAATGATCAGAGAATGTACTCGCCTGTATCTGAGTGTCCGGATGAAATGTACTGTCCGAGGAGAGGTGTCTGGCTCCTAATCAGAACAGCACAAGTCACAACAAGTCTAAAATGATATAATGAAGTCCTACTATACATTCTACATGATTCTAGGTCAATCTAGGCCAAAGTCAACTCTTGGTCAACTCTGGTCAATCCTAGGAGTCAAACTAGGTCAACCAAGTCAAACCTAAGTCAAACTAGTCTATACTAGTCTAACTAGCCTATTCTAAGTCTAACAAGACTACACAGGTCTAAACCAGACTCTACCCTGACACACAGATAGGCCATAGGCTAATTAGGCAATACCATGCCAAATGAACCAACCAAACCATAACATTTCACACATGACAATATATCTATAGTTAAATTAATACACATAAAGATATATTATAATCTAGCTTAAAATATACATAGCCTATAGGCTACTAAATACATATCACACATACCTATATAGCCATACCACACATTCTAATATAGAATACATATATATATATATATATATATATATATATATATATATATATATATATATATATATACATGTAGAGAAAATGAAAAAGGGAAAATGTTCAAGGGTGTCACATATACATGCTAAAGTGTGTATGTGTGTGTGTGTATTAGGCTATGTGTGTGTACATGTGACAATAGATAGGGGGGGTTGTGTGTCATGTGCATTACATTAACTCAAATCAGTGTGAAGTAACAGTGTCAAAAACAGTGTCAAAAACAGTGTCAAAAACAGTGTCAAAACAGTGTCATGTGTGTGTGTGTAGATGGTGTTAATGAGTGAGTGAGCAATACAAGAGAGGGCTGTGCGAGGGAAGAAAAAATGAGAGAGAGGTAAGGTTGTCCTGATGACAGGACTGAACCAAAGTGTCTAAAACAAAATCCCAGGTTTCAGTCACTCAAACAAATCCCAGATTTCAGTCTTAAAACAATTCCAGGTTTCACATCACCTTAGGAAACATCCAGTTTCAAATAACACTCAAGGAAACAGTTTATTCAGTCTGCAACAAAACAACTCATTCCCAAGTTCTGTAGAACCACATTGAAATCAATGAAGGGGTGAACTCATCTCAAGTACAGCCTATACTATATGCAGGAAATAGAGGATAGGAACTTAACAGTTACTTAATCAACTCAGATTTCAATATCCAGAAAACCCATACAATATTGGCAGTTCACAACTTCAGTTTAACCAAATGAATCTCAGGTTATCAATACAATCTCCTAATCGATTCAGATCAAAGGAAGGCTGAACTCAGGTTTAAGAAATTCATTTCAGTGTAAAGGAAAACAGTTTTCAATCAAAGCAATACTCTATAATATAATCTATAACACACCATATTATCTACACACTACATTAGTCCTATGGTATTCCATACTCTATGACACATAACAAAACCCCACACATCATGACACCACACATATAAATATAGAAATACACATATACACAATATAGGAAAACTTGTATCTATATATATATAACAATGCCTATACATTATTAAGTACATACATAGAGTGTGAGGGTGAGTGAGGACTAAAAATCTGTGAGTAAAATGTGGTGTGGTGTGTGCACTCAGAAAACTGAAATAACAGGGGCTAATTCCCAGGTTTAACAATGAGTGAATCCAGTGATACATGAATAGTATTGCAGTTACAATTTCAATCAAGGGTTTAACTAACTCAGTTTTACAAGGGCCATCCCAAGATCACCATTCACAAGTTAACATAATGTAGGAAAACAAGGAAGGGGAAACAATTAAAGGACAGTCCCAACAAGAACAGGGAACTGATTCCAGTTACCATTAATACATTACCCAATTTAGTCTAACAATGGAATCCTCATTTCAGTTATTAGTGAAGGTTCATAGTGCAGGAAAGAAGAACTCAGTGATCAAGTACATTAGTTCAAAAACATTCTCAGGTTCTAGAAGGATTAACAGGGAATAACAGCCAAAGGAAAGAACTGGGAAGCAATTTAATTCTAGAATGGATCAATATCATTCCCAGGTTAATGAAACTGAGAACACAAAATTCCTCTCAGGTTTTCCTTAACTGGAAGTACCACAAACTCAGTTGTTTAGAGAATTGAAACACAATCACAACCCAATTTCCAGAAATCAGTTTTATACAACTTTAGTTAACAGTTGACAGGAGGAAATCAATATAACAGTATTAATTAAAAACTGAGAACAAATCTCATCTTAGTTAAACATTGAATCATAGGCTATACAATAAGACCCAACTCAATTTCCAGTTATCAATTAACAGTGAAGAACAACTTAGCTAATAAGGAAGGTAACATGGGAAAAATCATCAATTGAAGGAACATAACACAAGGAATTAATTTAGCTTTCAGTTAACTCAATACTAATCCAACTTACATCCCAGGTTTTAGATAATTGGATCAACAGTTCAATAAGGAACTGGGATCCACAGTGGTTCATATCAGTTGAACCCAACTCAACTCAAATAACAAAATCCCATTTACTCCTCCCCAAGCCAAACTTCCATGCCTCACACTTAGCTAACATGTAACATGATATATGGGTTTAATTTTAATTGAAAAACATAACAGAAAAGGGAAGATTACACTATTTTGGAAAACTGGGAAACCAGCATCATAAAGTATCAGAAATTTACACTGTCTACAACAATTCGAACCAAAACACAATCTAAAACCCAAACCATTAAGTAACATGGTGCAACAGGGGTTTAACATGATAATTAGGATCCATCTAATCATTTAAACATAAATTAAAACATTTAAAATCGATTTAACCAACAGAACATACACACAGCACACGTACGCCCAGTGTTTGCCCCGTACACACTAAATAACGTGTCCGACACGACACGAGGACTCGTGAAACTTTATGAGCCTCGTGTCAGTCATTGACACAAGCCCTATGCCAAAAATCTCGTGTCGAAGTCGCGTGTCCAGCGCGCAGTAGCCCCCGAGTAGCAGGGGAGCTACAGTGCCGCGCGCACGCACCCGCACCCGCGTGTTCCCGTGTCCCCACGACTCGACACGACACACAAAACACCACACGACACTGGGAATCCTTAGACGACACCTAGGGCTAATTTTTTCTTCATTTAGAATCGAAAATTTCGAACGAAATGTCCTTTGAGACATTTTGTCGAACACCTAGATCTAACTCTGATACGTGTCCGATATGGACACGAAACGAGTCCAAAACCTAGGGTTAGCCTATCCTACTGTTAGGTGAGGGCTAGGGCTTCCTAGTAATGATTTTTAACAGAATCTAAATGCAATAGAAGGAGATATACCTATAGGTGAACAATGGTTCAAAATCCCCAAATGGGAAGAGCTCCACAACCACCAAACTTCCTCAAATTGTGTGTTCCCTGAAAATACTCATCAACAACAGCAAGAATACTAACATTAGGTCCTAATGCAATTTGTTTGAAGGAATTTGGAGAAGAAATGGATTTTCTAAGGATTTACAAAGATGGGGACTCACCTCTTCCAAATGGCAAGTTTCCTAAAGAGGCAACCCTAGTTTTAAGAGCATATAAATAGGGAAGGGGCTGACCATAGAGGCTAATCAGAATTTCTAGGGTTAGGGCTTGGTTCAATGGGTGTGGACTATGGGCCATTAAGCCTATTAGTCATAAAATGACTTGTGACTTCACAAGCCATTACCTAACCAATCTAGCTCCTAATTTCACCAAACTAAACCCAATGAGTTAATCCTCATGAACTCAAGTCAACCTAGGTTTTCAAATCCTAATCACAAAGTCAAGTCCTAGGTTAGCCACTAGGTTGGTCTACAAGGTCAATATAAGTCAAAGTCTCTAAAACACCAAAAACAATAATTCTAAAAATCACTCAAAAATCACATTAATTATAATAAATCTAAATAATACATAATAATTCCAAATAATTCTCAAAATTTTAAAAATGACCAAAATACCCTCATTTGGAAAACTGGGTGTTACAATCCTACCCACCTTACAAAAATTTTGTCCTCGAAATTAAGATGGTAGCAGGCCTTCTAGGTTAAACCCCCAGCAATCATAGTCTCAAAATCTATCTTAAATCATATAATTGAAAAGTGAACCTATGGGGTCATGGCATGCAATATAAGTCTGGGGTCTCTTCTGGTTATACTAACCATGCTACAGTACTAGGCAATCACAAGGTATCAAAACATACAAGCAAGGGATGCATCAAAATTCACAAAAGGAAAACTAAGGTTAGGTCAAAACTCACCTCCAGCTAGGTCTGAGAACCAGAACTCCCTCCTGGAAGCAGGGCCCTGGTTGGGGCAGATCTATCAGGGCAGTGCTGCATCCAGT
Organism: Iris pallida; assembly: GCA_029216955.1. Lineage (NCBI taxonomy): Eukaryota > Viridiplantae > Streptophyta > Magnoliopsida > Asparagales > Iridaceae > Iris > Iris pallida. Next base: position 11,223,126 of record JANAVB010013597.1, on the reverse strand, counting down.
GTGCAGCTGACCCACAGATTAGGTACAATCCTAGTCTCTTTCTACAGTTGTTCCACTTGTGTCCAGACTTCTTGCAGTAGGCACAGATAGGCTCTGGCTCAGCTGACCTCTGCTGGACAGGAGACTGGGCTGGGTATGATGATATAGGCTGGATAAATGGGTACTCCTTAAACTCTGGGTAGGACTGGGTACTGCTCCTCGCCCTCTTGGAGCTAGGCTCTCCCCCTGGAAGCACAGAGTCCCGCAGATGTAGCAACCTCTGAATTTGCTCCCTCATGGCCTCCTCATGAATTCTCTGTGACTCCAACAGCCTCTCTTGGAAAAATGCAAACACCTGGGCTGCGTCAAGTAGCAAACCTCCGGGTGGTACAGTATGGAGTATAGAGGGTAGGGAAGGGCTCTCGGTCTCAGGCGAAACTGCAGCTCTCTCCTGAACGACAGGAGATGAAGGAAGACTCTCTAGCGAGGCTACCACCATCTCCTCAATGGCAGGAGGTGCCACCACCCCCTGATCAGATAGAGGGATAACTATCTCATGAACAGTAGGAGGTGGAGGTACACTCTCAGTAGCTGCAGCTGCTCTCAGGCGACGGGCTCGGGTCATGGGTGCCATACTGAAAGAAAAAGAAAAGAAAAGAAAAAATAAATCAATCATCAAGGCTGAAAAACCAGTAAATATCGACAAAGGAGAACTAGCTACAAGAATCACTATTTAAAGCCAGGCTATACTATCATTCCTAAGACAAGGGCCTAATCACAAGTCATCAAATTATCACACTAAGAAAGAACTACATATACATAAGCTCTATAAAGCTAAAAGATCTCTACTCCTAAATTATTGATGATGGAAACAATTTATAATAACTGAAATGAAGATAAAGACGATATATTTAAGAACCTTTCCAAGATACAATCTGATAATCATATGCGTATGTCCTAAAATCATGATACTCAGAATTCCCGCCACGCTAGTAAGCAAGGCTGCGATAAACGGTAGAGTCCATAACAGGGGCATGCACCTCTATAATCTTGTCGTCTGGAATTCTCGCTATGCCGACAAGTATAGCTGCGAGAAATTCCAAATCTCATAACCAAGATACGTACATCCGGAGTCAGGCCTCTATGTTTCTGCCACGCCAGCTAATATAGCTGCGATAAACTCTAGGTTCCATAACCAAACAGACGTTTACCATCCCTGTATTCCCGTCGACATATGTTATCAGAAAAATATCGTAACTCAGGCCATAAAAATTCATCTCGATAGAAAAATTCAAATCGACAACGATCCAACAAAATCAAATTCAATAATCAAGGAGTGAGAGCAACAAAGCAAGGGAAATGATTCAAATCGAAGTTCAATAAGATTCTCAAGGGTCGTCCCAGGAATCTTTCAAGGAATCTTAACAGTGATTGAGTACCTTCAAAATATATATCCTAATCCTACTGCAGGCTGTAGTGATACTCTAGTTCGAATACCACTACATAAACTAGACCTGCATGGGCCACCACTAAAAACGTGTCACAACCCGCACCCACTGTGAGGGTACGAGAACGTAACAACGTCCAGCCTACGCCACAGTGTCGGCGGTAGAACGCTGTCCTAGGTCACAACATCTAACAATATATATCTAAACAGTTTTATACTCCCCGAATGGGGGTGACATAGCAATAAAACTCAATCACAACTAAGAAAGAGATAGCACGATATGAAATAGAACTCAAGGAAATAAATAGATGAAAAGTAGTCTAAGATAATCCCAGCGATATCCAGCAGTACAAGGTCTCAGATACAGAATGAAAGAATATATACAACTCAGAGTAAGTCTAGCTAAACATGTCTCAAGACAACATGAAAATAAGATAAGGCCTAACTAAACTAGTCTAGGTAGTGGGGTGATGTCCTCAGCTAGAGCTGTCCCATGGAAGGCATCCTCCCAGGCCTCCTCCTCGTCCTCTGTAATATTTTTAACAGGTCCAGTCAGGACAGGAGCGAGTACAGTACATCTCAACAGTTCATAGCAGGTTAGAAAATATAATCATGCAGTAAAGTAAGATATAGATACCGAAGAAATGCAGTAAGTAAACAGAGAGAGAACTGTAATAGAAATATCTACTATAAATAAAGAGCTACCAGTGACTAGTGATTTAGAGCACAAAGTCGACATATGAACGGCTTGATTTGTACATGGCTATACTAAAGAGACGTACATGGCTATTCTACTTTGGAAATTGTTCACATGGCTATTTATACTCTTCCGTACCCCCAACTAATACACAAGGATCCAACCAGGTTATGTTATGATTCTATGTAACAGCCCCCGAAGGGTAGTAGACCCCGAAGGTGATAAGCCCCCGAAGGTGATAGACCCCGAAGGTGATAGACCCCGAAGGTGATACATAGTAGTCCCACAAATGGGATAAGGATTCAAAGAAGACTCTGTGATTATATGGGTATATGTCACAAGTGATCAAAGAATCAAAGAAGCATATGATACGCTTTGTAAGTGAAACGCACAGAACATAGAGTACCTGATGCTCTTTGAAGGGATAACATCTCAGAGTGGGATCCATATTGTACTAATCCGTGTGACCAATGTGCCAGTATCAATTAAAGTAATTTAATGCAGGAAAATAATTTTAAGTAGGATATGAAATGATCAGAGAATGTACTCGCCTGTATCTGAGTGTCCGAATGAAATGTACTGTCCGAGGAGAGGTATCTGGCTCCTAATCAGAACAGCACAAGTCACAACAAGTCTAAAATGATATAATGAAGTCCTACTATGCATTCTACATGATTCTAGGTCAATCTAGGCCAAAGTCAACTCTTGGTCAACTCTGGTCAACCCTAGGAGTCAAACTAGGTCAACCAAGTCAAACCTAAGTCAAACTAGTCTATACTAGTCTAACTAGCCTATTCTAAGTCTAACAAGACTACACAGGTCTAAACAAGACTCTACCCTGACACACAGATAGGCCATAGGCTAATTAGGCAATACCATGCCTAATGAACCAACCAAACCATAACATTTCACACATGACAATATATCTATAGTTAAATTAATACACATAAAGATATATTATAATCTAGCTTAAAATATACATAGCCTATAGGCTACTAAATACATATCACAGATACCTATATAGCCATACCACACAATCTAATATAGAATACATACATATATATATATATATATATATATATATATATATATATATATATATATATATATATATATATATATATACATGTAGAGAAAATGAAAAAGGGAAAATGTTCAAGGGTGTCACATATACATGCTAAAGTGTGTATGTGTGTGTGTGTATTAGGCTATGTGTGTGTACATGTGATAATAGATAGGGGGTTGTGTGTCATGTGCATTACATTAACTCAAATCAGTGTGAAGTAACAGTGTCAAAAACAGTGTCAAAACAGTGTCATGTGTGTGTGTGTGTAGATGGTGTTAATGAGTGAGTGAGCAATACAAGAGAGGGCTGTACGAGGGAAGAAAAAATGAGAGAGAGGTAGGGTTGTCCTGATGACAGGACTGAACCAAAGTGTCTAAAACAAAATCCCAGGTTTCAGTCACTCAAACAAATCCCAGATTTCAGTCTTAAAACAATTCCAGGTTTCACATCACCTTAGGAAACATCCAGTTTCAAATAACACTCATGGAAACAGTTTATTCAGTCTGCAACAAAACAACTCATTCCCAAGTTCTGTAGAACCACATTGAAATCAATGAAGGGGTGAACTCATCTCAAGTACAGCCTATACTATATGCAGGAAATAGAGGATAGGAACTTAACAGTTACTTAATCAACTCAGATTTCAATATCCAGAAAACCCATACAACATTGGCAGTTCACAACTTCAGTTTAACCAAATGAATCTCAGGTTATCAATACAATCTCCTAATCGATTCAGATCAAAGGAAGGCTGAACTCAGGTTTAAGAAATTCATTTCAGTGTAAAGGAAAACAGTTTTCAATCAAAGCAATACTCTATAATATAATCTATAACACACCATATTATCTACACACTACATTAGTCCTATGGTATTCTATACTCTATGACACATAACAAAACCCCACACATCATGACACCACACATATATATATAGAAATACACATATACACAATATAGGAAAACTTGTATCTATATATATATATATAACAATGCCTATACATTATTAAGTACATACATAGAGTGTGAGGGTGAGTGAGGACTAAAAATCTGTGAGTAAAATGTGGTGTGGTGTGTGCACTCAGAAAACTGAAATAACAGGGACTAATTCCCAGGTTTAACAATGAGTGAATCCAGTGATACATGAATAGTATTGCAGTTACAATTTCAATCAAGGGTTTAACTAACTCAGTTTTACAAGGGCCATCCCAAGATCACCATTCACAAGTTAACATAATGTAGGAAAACAAGGAAGGGGAAACAATTAAAGGACAGTCCCAACAAGAACAGGGAACTGATTCCAGTTACCATTAATACATTACCCAATTTAGTCTAACAATGGAATCCTCATTTCAGTTATTAGTGAAGGTTCATAGTGCAGGAAAGAAGAACTCAGTGATCAAGTACACTAGTTCAAAAACATTCTCAGGTTCTAGAAGGATTAACAGGGAATAACAGCCAAAGGGAAGAACGGGGAAGCAATTTAATTCTAGAATGGATCAATATCATTCTCAGGTTAATGAAACTGAGAACACAAAATTCCTCTCAGGTTTTTCTTAACTGGAAGTACCACAAACTCAGTTGTTTAGAGAATTGAAACACAATCAAAATCCAATTTCCAGAAATCAGTTTTATACAACTTTAGTTAACAGTTGACAGGAGGAAATCAATGTAACAGTATTAATTAAAAACTGAGAACAAAAACTAAGAACAAATCTCATCTTAGTTAAACATTGAATCATAGGCTATACAATAAAACCCAACTCAATTTCCAGTTATCAATTAACAGTGAAGAACAACTTAGCTAATAAGGAAGGTAACATGGGAAAAATCATCAATTGAAGGAACATAACACAAGGAATTAATTTAGCTTTCATTTAACTCAATACTAATCCAACTTACATCCCAGGTTTCAGATAATTGGATCAACAGTTCAATAAGGAACTGGGATCCACAGTGGTTCATATCAGTTGAACCCAACTCAACTCAAATAACAAAATCCCATTTACTCCTCCCCAAGCCAAACTTCCATGCCTCACACTTAGCTAACATGTAACATGATATATGGGTTCAATTTTAATTGAAAAACATAACAGAAAAGGGAAGATTACACTGTTTTGGAAAACTGGGAAACCAGCATCATAAAGTATCAGAAATTTACACTGTCTATAACAATTCAAACCAAAACACAATCTAAAACCCAAACCATTAAGTAACATGGTGCAACAGGGGTTTAACATGATAATTAGGATCCATCTAATCATTTAAACATAAATTAAAATATTTAAAATCGATTTAACCAACAGAACATACACATAGCACATGCATGCCCAGTGTTTGCCCCGTGCACACTAAATAACGTGTCCGACACGACACGAGGACTCGTGAAACTTTACGAGCCTCGTGTCAGTCATTGACACAAGCCCTATGCCAAAAATCTTGTGTCGAAGTCGCGTGTCCAGCGCGCAGTAGCCCCCGAGTAGCAGGGGAGCTACAGTGCCGCGCGCACGCACCCGCACCCGCGTGTTCCCGTGTCCCCACGACTCGACACGACACACAAAACACCACACGACACTGGGAAACCTTAGACGACACCTAAGGCTAATTTTCTCTTCATTTAGAATCAAAAATTTCGAACGAAATGTCCTTTGAGACATTTCGTCGAACACCTAGATCTAACTCTGATACGTGTCCGATATGGACACGAAACGAGTCCAAAACCTAGGGTTAGCCTATCCTACTGTTAGGTGAGGGCTAGGGCTTCCTAGTAATGATTTTTAACAGAATCTAAATACAATAGAAGGAGATATACCTATAGGTGAATAATGGTTCAAAATCCCCAAATGGGAAGAGCTCCACAACCACCAAACTTCCTCAAATTGTGTGTTCCCTGAAAATACTCATCAACAACAGCAAGAATACTAATATTAGGTCCTAATGCAATTTGTTTGAAGGAATTTGGAGAAGAAATGGATTTTCTAAGGATTTACAAAGATGGGGACTCACCTCTTCCAAATGGCAAGTTTCCTAAAGAGGCAACCCTAGTTTTAAGAGCATATAAATAGGGAAGGGGCTGACCATAGAGGCTAATCAGAATTTTTAGGGTTAGGGCTTGGTTCAATGGGTGTGGGCTATGGGCCATTAAGCCTATTAGTCATAAAATGACTTGTGACTTCACAAGCCATTACCTAACCAATCTAGCTCCTAATTTCACCAAACTAAACCCAATGAGTTAATCCTCATGAACTCAAGTCAACCTAGGTTTTCAAATCCTAATCACAAAGTCAAGTCCTAGGTTAGCCACTAGGTTGGTCTACAAGGTCAATATAAGTCAAAGTCTCTAAAACACCAAAAACAATAATTCTAAAAATCACTCAAAAATCATATTAATTATAATAAATCTAAATAATACATAATAATTCCAAATAATTCTCAAAATTTTAAAAATGACCAAAATACCCTCATTTGGAAAACTGGGTGTTACAAGGCCTATCGGTTAGGAAATTTTCGAAGGCTAAGCAACAAGCAAACAAGTTTTCAGTTAGATATAGGAATAAACATTTTAGCCTAACCAACAAATTCAGGAAACACCTGGCAATTCACTCTCAGATTTTTGTAATGTAACCAAGTTTCAGTTCAGAACAGGGTGTGTATAGGAACAAATCAGTGTACAGAGTTTGTAATGTGAAATGTGAACTAATGTGGTTCTCAGAATTAAATCAACAACAGTGTGTTTGCAAACCCAGGTATTAACAGTGTGTATATCTATAGCAAGCAGGAATTCTCAGTTAACAATTGAAATCCAAAGTCCAATACAATTCGAAGACTGAATTTCCATGCTAATCATAAAAACCCAATCATGTAAGTTAATTTCTGATATATAACATCACAACTAAATCACACAAGATAGTTAGACATGCATTGAACCTTCAGGAAAATCGAATGACAGTTGGGTGTTCTCAAGTAAGGAACAATGTACATCAATCACAGTTCAAAATTAATTTTCGAAGCCAAATTCCTGCACCATGTGAGCCCCTAACATTCTAGGCTAAATCTCAGTTGTATATGGGTGTATCTACATTCGAATTAAACATTTCAAACAATCGAACATGCATCAAAACTCAGGAAATCACTATTCCAGGTAAGTATCAGAATAAGGAAATAATTATTAGGGAACTTTTCAAATGTTAATCGAAATCCAATCTCCAATCAGTGTAATTACAAACATAAATCTTAAAACCAAATCCCATATCTAATCTGTATCACAGAGAGAATACGAAAATCAAAACTAAGATCAAAATCCCAATTCAGTTTCAGTGTATCAGGAATCCCATTTTCAAACCCAATAATCAATAAAATCAAATTGAAAGTTCAAATCAGGTGTACATAGAAGTCTCCCCACATTAGTACGTGTCGGGGGGGTACTCGTGTTCATATGACTGGACACGAGGTGTCCAAACAAAAAAAAAACGAAAATCAGTAAACAGTGCATAACGTGGCCTCGTGCAGCCATGTCGAGCCACGTTGGACATGACACGTCGCACGAGGGGTCACATACTCGTGTCTAGGGTTAGGGGGAATATAGGTCTAGAGGGTCGATACTCTGATTCGTGTCCTCGTCGTGTCAGGACTGGACACGAAGAGGGTATCCGAACCTAAAATCTGACTGTGCACGTGTAGTTCAAAACCGGTGCACGATGGATTTTGTGTCCGACACGACACGAGAGTCCATGAGACTCGAGGGGGGTCTGTCAGTGATGGCCCCCACCTCTGTGTCGAAGATGAGTTGTCCACGTGGCGTGTCTACAGAGAAACATGACACAAGTAGCAGGGCACCCGTGCGCTGTGTCGTACAGCGTATCCATGACCGTTTCCGACACGAAAATGACACGAAATATAACTCAGTCTTCCCGAAATATAATGTACACATATAGATCTACAATTCCATGTAATTAGTTTTATAAAAATCAAAAATAAAATCCTATGTGATATTTTAACAAACAACAACACATACACTATGATACGTGTCCGATACGGACACCAAATGGACACGAAATTAACCCAAACTCTAGGGACAGCTAGGGGGCACCTAGATCTAGCCCTAAATGCAACAAAAACTGAATATTAGAACAATTAGAGGTGTTTTACTTATGGATGCAAATAGGAAAAAAAAGCTCCAAATGGGGGGTTCCTCCTTGCTAGCCAAATGCTCCCAAATTGTCCCAAAGCTGGGATTAAACTCCACAATCAGAAAATAGGAGAGTATTAGGCTCTAATGCAAGAAACTAGAGTGCAAAATGATTTAAAATAAAGATTATATGGAATGGGAAAGAATGAACAAACCTTTCTTTTTCTAAGTGCTCCTTCAATACAAAAGAGGCAAGAACTAATTAGGAGAATACTTATAGGGAAGGGGGAAAGCCCTAAGTGGCTGGCCATGGGCTGATTTCTAGGGTTAGGGTTTAGTTATTGGGCTATAGGCCAAAGTCACAAGTCATTGAATGGGAAATCACAAGTCATTGAATTAAATCATAAGTCATTAAACCATTTCATTTAATCTTAATCCTCCTATTTAAAACTAGTTTCTAATGACTAAAATAGGTTAACTTAAGTTAGACTAGGGTCACCATAGCTAGGGTTAGGTTCTAGGCTAGTCTACAACATCTCAATAAGTCAAGGTCAAAGATATAAATCTCCAATTCAATAAATTAATTAAAAATTCAAAAATTTACCAAAAATCATATTATTATTTAAATATCATAATTAAATAATTAAAATCACAAAATTTCAAAATTACCCTCATTTAGAAAACTGGATGTTACAAGTCTACCCACCTTAGAAAAATTTTGTCCTCGAAATTTAAGATGGTAGTACTCCTTCTAGGTCAAACATGGTCAAGGGTCAACCACTAGTCAATTTCTCAACATCCAAGTATTTGGTCATCAACTGGTCAACTTCTTAGGATTTTACCTATGCTAGCTATCTAGGTATTGGCAACTAGAGATTAACAAAAAAAAAACCTCTATAATAGACTAACTTTTAACTTCCCAATCTTATCAAGTCACCCATAACTAAATACCCATAATCTAAGCACACAAATCCCAAATACCATATATACATAAGCTCAAGAACAACAACCCATTACATATATCCTAAGTATATCATCTATATATCCATACATATATAACTGATCATCAAGGGTTAAAGTAGACTAAACTTATAAGGAACTGAACAAATGCTCAGAAATTAGGCTAAGTATGAATGGTCTGAAACATCAATATAGGCAAAAGGAAATGATGCTAAGGAGACTGAATTTATAAAAAAAAAGGACAAGACATCTAGTGAAGGGTCTGCACACTGCCTATAAAGGTTAATCTATCATGCCTGAACTCATCACAAGGAGAACTTAACTAAAATAGGAAACTGAACCAAATATAGGCTAAACAACATGTCTATAATCCTATACAACAATGGCCTATAGATACCAACCAACCCATATCCCATATGCCAATATCATCTGCTATCTATCTATATATATAGACCTCTCAGTCTTAGGTAAACTACAACTATACTCAAGGACAGGCTCTGGTCATGGGTGCCTTACTGGAAAGGACAAGGAAAAATAATAACAAATCATCAAGGCTGCAGAGCAGACTAACATCCTCTATGGAAACTAGTAGGCATTATAAATAACAGGAAAATCATCTACAATGGGTTACTATTCTAATACCAATGCTAACTATCATTTCGAGGGTACAGACACTCTACAAGTCATCATGTCATTACACTATGAAAGAACTACATTTGAATAAGCTATACAAAACTAAAATATCCCTACTCCTAAATTATTTGATGATGGAATACAATTTATAACAACAGAAGGGTACTATAGAGATGATATGTTTAAAAACTTTCTCAAGATACAGTCTGATTAATCATATGTGTCTGTCCAAAATTATGTTACTCAGAGCCCTCGCCATGCCAGTAAGCAAGGCTGCGATAAACGATAGATTCCATAACTAGGGCATGTACCTCTATAATCAGGTCGTCTGGAATTCTCGCTATGTCGACTAGTATAGCTGCGAGAAATTCCAAATCTCATAACCAAGATACGTACATCCGAAGTCAGGTCTCTATGTTTCAGTCACGCCAGCTAATATGGTTGCGATAAATTACAGGTTCCATAATCAAGTAGACGTTTTACCATCCCTGTTATTCCCGTCAACATATGTTATCAGAAAATATCGTAACTCAGGCCATAAAATTCATCTCGATAGGAAAATCAAAATCAACAACGATCCATCAAAAATCAAATTCGATAATTAAGAAGTGAGAGTGAACAAAACAAGGGAAAAGATTTCAAATTGAAGTTTAAATAAGATTCTCAAGGGTCATCCCAGGAATCTCTCAAGGAATCCTAACTGTGATTGAGTACCTTCAAAAATATATCCTAATCCTACTGCAGGCTGTAGTGATACTCTAGTTTAAATACCACTATACAAACTCGACCTGCATGGGCCACCACTAAAAATGTGTCACGACCCGCACCCACCGAGAGGGTACGAGTACGTAACAGCGCCCAGCCTACGTTGCAGTATCGGCGGTAGAACGCTATTCTAGGTCATGAACTATAACTACATAATATGAAATACTCTCCAAAGGAGGCTAATCACAGAAGGTACAACTCAATCACAATCTAAAGGTTGAATATAGCACAATGGAATAGATAGAGAAATCCTCAAAACTGAGGTACAACAGAAATGAAATAACATAAGTCTCAACATCTCCATAATAATACAACTCTGAATCCAGACAACTACTAACATAAAAAATAAGGAACAGTTTAGACTATCTATACTATGCATGGGTATCATCCTCAGCAGCTGCCTGAACCTCTCCAGGGGTCCAGGTCGCGAGTGTCATCTAGGCAAGCTCCATAGTAAGGGGTGCAGGGTTCCTCATCATCCTCTGTAAAATTTTTAACAGGTCCAGTCAGGACGGGAGCGAGCACAATACATCTCACGCAGATGATAACAGGTTAGAAAATATAAACATGCAAGAGAGTACGATACATAAAACTGAAAGAAAGTACATGATGTAAATAGAGAGAGAACTGTAATAGAAATATCTACTATAAGTAGAGAGCTACCAGTGACTAGTGATTTAAATTATAAGGTCGACATGTGAACGGCTGGATTTGCACATGAATATACTAAAGAGGCGCACATAGTTATACTACTTTGGAATTGTTCACATGACTATTTATACTCCCCTATACCCCAATCAATACGCAAGGATCCAGACAAGTTATGTTACGTACATGATTTTTACATGAAAGCCCAAGGATGGGTGTACATGAAGTATACATGAGGGCTCAGAACTGAGTACACATGAATTCCACATGAAGGCCCATGAAGGGTACACATGAAGTATAGGTTATACATGAAATACATGAGAAATATGACCGAACATGAGAGCACATGAGAATACACGAGCGAGCATGAAGCACATGAGAAATATGAATAACATGAGAGCGAGGAATACATGATGTACGTAAAACATACGACATGATGTATCCGATGCTCCTGAGGGGGATAACATCTCAATGTAGGGATCCATATAGTACCAATCAGTGATAATCTCGTGACAGCATCAAATAAGGTAAACTAGAGCAGGAATATAATCCTAAGCAAGTTATGAAATGATCAGAGAATGTACTCACTTGGTATCTGAATAGCTGTGAGAATATACTGCCCGAGATGAGGTATCTGACTCCTATTTAGAGCAACACAAGTCAAGACATATACAGTGGATGATAGATGAAATGTACAATGCATCTGCATGCTATCTAGGTCAAACTAGGCTAAAGTCAACACTTGGTCAACTCTAGTCAACCATACTAGTCAAACTAGGTCAACTAGGTCAAGTCCTAGCCCAAACCTAGGCCTAGCCAGTCTATCCTAGCAATCACACACCAATCGCAAGTCACACAAGTGCTAAATACAAGTTATATACAGTAGGCATATATAGGCTATACCTATATAACATGGCACTCAAGATATAGTGTATAAGGGAAATCAAATATATATACATGCATTCATCAATACTTAGGCCTATATGATATGCCACTTATATATATATATATATATATATATATATATATATATATATATATATATATATATATATATATATATATATATATATATATATATACTACAATACTCTATACAATACATGCATGTATATATATATAGATAGGGTTAGAGAGGGTTATGTGTGTGTGTATGTGTCATGGGGGTTCATATGCATCAAGGTTAAATAGGAACATCTCAAGGAAGCTAATGTATACATCTATGCATATATATATATATACAATGATATAACTTAGGCATGTGTGTGTGGATGTATTTGTAGACAAGTGTCTCAGAAATGGTGCAAGGGTGTGTGTAAACATGTGAGGTGAATGATATGGGTGTGTGTAACAGTCTAGTAGAGAGTGTCATGTGACAGTGAAATATGTGTGTGTAAACATAATGTATAATAGGGATATCAGTTTCCAGGAACAATTGGTAGGCTGCAGTGGTGTTGTAGTGTCAATGACAGTTAAAGATAGGTATTAATCCCAGGAAATCAGTGTGATATCATTCAAGAAGACAATTGGGAATGTCAAAATCAGTGAAGGGGTGATAAACTCAGGAAATCAAGTAACATAAATCTCAGTTTTGAAAATGCTAAACCCATTCTTAGTTTTGAATCAAAATATTTAGGCTCAAGCCTATAATCCAAATCTCAATCTCAGATTTCTCCTTATGAACCAAAAATTACGTATTAACTAAATCAAAACCAATTTCTTAGGTTTAAAATGGTTCTCAGTAAACAACATTGCAAATCTCAGTTTTAATAGTGTGCAAACAGTGTCAATAGTGTGTCAAAACCTCAGTCCCAGATTCATGACAGTGTATAGGCCTATAAGTTAGGAAATTTTCAAAGGCTAAGCAACAAGCAAACAAGTTTTCAGTTAGATATAGGAATAAACATTTTAGCCTAACCAACAAATTCAGGAAACACCCGGCAATTCACTCTCAGATTTTTGTAATGTAACCAAGTTTCAGTTCACAACAGGGTGTGCATAGGAACAAATCAGTGTACAGAGTTTGTAATGTGAAATGTGAACTAATGTGGTTCTCAGAATTAAATCAACAACAGTGTGTTTGCAAACCCAGGTATTAACAGTGTGTATATCCATAGCAAGCAGGAATTCTCAGTTAACAATTGAAATCCAAAGCCCAATACAATTCGAAGACTGAATTCCATGCCAATCATAAAAACCCAATCATGTAAGTTAATTTCTGATATATAACATCACAACTAAATCACACAAGATAGTTAGACATGCATTGAACCTTCAGGAAAATCGAATGACAATTGGGTGTTCTCAAGTAAGGAACAGTGTACATCAATCACAGTTTAAAATGAATTTTTGAAGCCAAATTCCTGTGCCATGTGAGCCCCTAACATTCTAGGCTAAATCTCAGTTGTATATGGGTGTATCTACATTTGAATTAAACATTTCAAACAATCGAACATGCATCAAAACTCAGGAAATCACTATTCCAGTTAAGTATCAGAATAAGGAAACAGTTATTAGGGAACTTTTCAAATGTTAGTCAAAATCCAATCTCCAATCAGTGTAATTACAAACATAAAATCTTAAAACCAAATCCCATATCTAATCTGTATCACAGAGAGAATACGAAAATCAAAACTAAGATCAAAATCCCAATTCAGTTTCAGTGTATCAGAAATCCCATTTTCAAACCCAATAATCAATAAAACCAAATTAAAAGTTCAAATCAGGTGTACATAGATGTCTCCCCACATTAGTACGTGTCAGAGGGGGTACTCGTGTCCACATGGCTGGACACGAGGTGTCCAAACAAAAAAAAATAAAAATCAGAGAACAGTGCATAACGTGGCCTCGTACAGCTATGTCGAGCCACGTTGGACACGACACGTCACACGAGAGGTCACGTACTCGTGTCTAGGGTTAGAGGAATATAGGTCTAGAGGGTCGACACCCTGATTCGTGTCCTCATCGTGTCAGGACTGGACACGAAGTGGGTATCCGAACCAAAAATCTGACTGTGCACGTGTAGTTCAAAACCTGTGCATGATGGATTCCGTGTCCGACACGACACGAGAGTCCATGAGACTCGAGGGGGGGTCTGTCAGTGATGGCCCCCACCTCTGTGTCGAAGATGAGGTATCCACGTGGCGTGTCCACAGATAAACAGGACACAAGTAGCAGGGCACCCGTACGCTGTGTCGTACAGCATGTCCACGGCCGTTTTCGACACGAAAACGACACAAAATCTAACTCAGTCTTCACAAAATATAATGTACACATATAGATCTATAATTCCATGTAATTAGTTTTACAAAAATCAAAAATAAAATCCTATGTGACATTTTAACAAACACCTACACATACACTATGATACGTGTCCGATACGGATACCAAATGGACACAAAATTAACCCAAACTCTAGGGACAGCTAGGAGGCACCTAGATCTAGCTCTAAATGTAAAGAAAACTAAATATTAAAACAATTAGAGGTGTTTTACCTATGGATGCAAATAGCAAAAAAAGCTCCAAATGGGGGGTTCCTTCTTGCTAGCCAAATGCTCCCAAATTGTCCCAAAGCTAGAATTAAACTCCACAATCAGAAAATAGGAGAGTATTAGGCTCTAATGCAAGAAACTAGATTGGAAAAGGATTTAAAATGAAGATTCTATGGAATGGAGAAGAATGAACAAACCTTTTCTTTCTCTAAGTGCTCCTTCAATACAAAAGAGGCAAGAACTAATTAGGAGAATACTTATAGGGAAGGGGGAAAGCCCTAAGTGGCTGGCCATGGGCTGATTTCTAGGGTTAGGGTTTAGTTATTGGGCTATGGGCCAAAGTCACAAGTCACTGAATGAGAAATCACAAGTCATTGAATTAAATCATAAGTCATTAAACCATTTCACTTAATCTTAATCCTCCTATTTAAAACTAGTTTCTAATGACTAAAATAGGTTAACTTAAGTTAGACTAGGGTCACCATAGCTAGGGTTAGGTTCTAGGCTAGTCTACAACGTCTCAATAAGTCAAGGTCAAAGATAGAAATCTCCAATTCAATAAATTAATTAAAAATTCACCAAAAATTATATTATTATTTATATATCATAATTAGATAATTAAAATCACAAAATTTCAAAATTACTCTTATTTAGAAAACTGGGTGTTACAATATCAGTTTACAGAGATGTACCTTAGACAGATAGTCAGATTGTATTGTCACGCCCCAGAACTAGAATATTGGAGAGCGGAGGACAGACACAACCAACTACATATATTGGAGTGCAATACATTTAACAATACGATCATGGTTGTCTAGATGCATGAGGGTTTATCTACAATCCATCAGTCTCTTATGGTCAAGGTCAAGCCTAGTGTCTCAATCTCAAGCAAGCAAATAATTGTTATAAGATGCTAGATCATCAGACATATAAGGTAAGACTTCCCAAATATTATATATGCAGATGATCATGAAGGTAGGCATATATAATACGAAGACTAGCAAGAGTTAAGCCATACATGATCAACCCTAAGATTTGCTAATCATGTTACAGCCCTTAGGCAGATAGAAATAAAGTTTCAACATGAGCTAACACGTGCTCGGCGGCTAAACACCTCAAAAGAATAAGTTACATTAGAGTGGGAGAGCAAAATAAGAAAATCCACTCATTGCCACGGTTACTCCTGGAGTTCACGATCTGGCTGGAAAGCAGTTAGATCCTCGGGTATCACTTCGAAATCTAGCTATATAAAACTAGCTGGATCAGACCCCAGAAAGAGCAAGTACCACAAGGGAGACTCCACTTATGAACTAAAACTAGCATATAAAAGAACTGATACAAGAACATAATTATAATAACATAAATGACAAGAGTTAAATGAACATACTTGCTTGCATCAAGAAAAACAAGAGGTGGAATATAATTCCCATGTTAATCATGAGACAATCATTCAGGCACGACCAATCAAATCCTATGGCTTGCTATCATTAGCTAACTAGGGTTATCACAGGTCTAGTTACTAACAAGATACAGTTGAGATATTTCCACAGTCACAAGCCCTGCAGACTATTCAGGCTATCTAGGCGAAAGTTACGAGAGTTATCAAGTTACAAGAGTTATCAAGATTTTTGGCATACTTGAGTACTTAGGATACAAGAAGTGTAAACATGACAGTGTGCTAGAAATACGCCCTACTTGACGGCATGCTACAATTCCACAAGTGTGGCCGAGATAACGGGATCGCCTGTAACTAGAAAATCTCTCTATATGAGCTACTTGATCAATCTAGTCGTTTAACCTAGTTAGATTCATTACGAATCCTTGACCGTGGTAACCAGGAATCCATGTCCTAGACATGATGTATGACAAGATAAGTAGCTTGTACAATAACAATCGAAAAATCAACCACGGAGTCAAGATAGGATTTACACTAGCAAGACAGAAAATAGCTATCGTAATAGCAATCAAGGTTATACATGTCATGTCAGGTTTACTTGTATCAAAAATACTTGTCAAGAGTGCACCTCGATGGGCCACTATCAAGATTATCAAGACGGGATCATATTATCATATTCAAGTTCAAGTTACTAGCTCAAGATTAATTAAGTCGGGTAGTCATAATTTAGGCCAAGTACAGAAAACATGCAAAGAAGATCAAGAACATCCATGGGTGATTAAAACTATCAGTTGCATATGAACTCCAGTTAAAGTGAGACAAAAAAATTTTTGAAGCAAAAACGAAGATCTACAACTTTCATGTTTTGAGTTTTACAAGATTTTAGCTACAAAACAACTTAAACAGAAAAAAAAATAGTTATTTAGATATTGCGCGACAGAGATTCGTGTGCGGGCACACGAAGCGCGAGGCGCACGGGGACAAAACTGGCCATGGCTCGCGGGAAACAAATGTACGACGCACTGGCGCACGACAAAAATATTCGGTGCGTGGTACGCAAATTGCGCGATGCGCGTGGACAAAACTGGTCGCAGTACACGGTACACAAAACACACGGTAGTAGATGCATGGCGCACGACATGCGGCAAGCGAAAAAAGCATGGCACACGGGAGCGTGGCAAACGAAATATACGGGCGCGCGGCACGCGAAATGCACGGGCATAGATGCACGGTACGTGGCGCGTGGCAAGCAAAATGCACATGGCACGCGGGAGCACGACAAGCAAAATACGTGGATGCAAGGCACGCGAAATGTGCAGTGCGTATGGACAAAACTGGCCACGCCGCGTGGGCACGGATGTACGGTGTACGAGCGAGCGACAAGCGAAACGTGCGGACACGCGACAAGCGAAGCGCTCAACGTGTGTGGACGAAACTGGCAACGGCACATAGAGCGTGGGTGCACGGCACAGGCGCACGGCCCACGGACGCCCGGCACGCGTGCGACACTTTTCATCGTCCCGACAGGACCGAAGATGTACGGGGACCATGAACACGAGAATGGCCATAATTTTCTCAAAATAAATCAAAATTATGCAATTCAAAAGCCAAAATTGGGTAGAATTGAGTTCCCACAACATGGAGCCATTAGTTTTTGAAAATAACAAGTTTTTAGAGATCAAAACCAAGAATAATAAAAAAAATCAAAACCTAGATCTACAAAAATCTATCTATCAAATACCAAAAGTTTCAAGTTCTAAAGATGCTTAGAATCATGCAAAGAAGAGAATAGAACAATAAAAAATAAAGATCCTTCATGTTCTCTATAAAGCAAGGTATACATGCCTTAGGTTGGTGGGAGGAGTAATGGAGGAGGAGAGAAGAAGAGTTAATGAAAATAATGAGAGGAGAGAGGAGTTGATATAAATACCAAGCCAAGTCATGTTAAGCCAACCCAAACCAAACCAAGTCAAGCCAAGATCAAACCAAAACTAAACCAAGTCAAGTCTAGACACGGGTCACCTAACAAATGTCAGAAATCTGTACACGTACACCAGAAATATGTATAACAAAAAATGAGAGTGACATGCATGGAGTGCCAGTCAGTATCATATCCGACAGAGATTCGAGATTTATATCACACTTTTGGCGAAGTCTTCAAGAGAGTTTGGGAACTCATCTTAAGTTTAGTTTAGCTTATCATCTACAGACAGATGCTTAGTTGGAACGCACGATTCAAACTCTTGAGGATATATTACAATCATGTACACTTGAATTTGGTTGTTCATGGGAAGATTACCTACATCTAGTAGAATTCTCTTACAATAACAGTTTCCAAGCCAGTATCCAGATGGTACCATTTGAGGCACTGTATGACAGGAACTACATATCACCTTTAGCCTAGAACGATGTAGGTGAGAGACAGATGCTTGGTCCAGAAATGGTTACTCAGACTATCGAGGTGGTCAGACAAGTTAGAGATCATCTTCGAGTTGCCCAAAATCGTCAACGCCATTGGGCCGATTCTCATCGGCGTCATCTTGAGTTTTCTATCAGCGACCACGTATTCCTTAGGATCTCGCCTACCCATGGTGTCATTCAATCCAGTGCATGGGGAAAGTTTAGTCGTAGGTATATAGGGCCATTTGATATTCTCGAGCGAGTAGGTAATGTGTCCTATTATTTTGCTCTTTCGTCATTGTTACATGAAGTACATAACGTGTTCTATGTATCCCAATTGCGACGATATATTTCGGATCCAAGCCATACCTCGATCATTCGAAATTGGTGGTTGGTACCAACCTTTCGTATGAGGAAAGGCCCGTATCCATATTGGACCGAAGAGAGAAGGTACTCAAGAACAAGACTATTAGTTTAGTCTGTGTCACTTAGCGTCATCACTTTTTGGGTGAGTCAGGGAATGTGAGGATGATATTCGATCACGATATCCACACTTGTTTGACTCGTAAGGTATAATGTCCTTCTTATGCCTTTCCCCTGAATTCCTTGCTTGTATAATGATTGCTTGATTGACTGCTAGACATAGATTGTCTGTAGTTAGTATAGCTTGTCCCGACACCTCTACACTCTTGATTAAATTTTGGGGATGAAATTCTTTTAAGGTGGGTAGAGTTGTCACTCTTTTTTTCGTTATACATATTTTTAGTATACGTGTATGGATTTCTGACATTAGTCAGGTGATCCGTAGTTAGACTTGTCTTGCTTAGTCTTGGCTTGGTTTAGTTTTGGTTTGTTCTTGGCTAGTCCTGGTTTGGTTCACCATGGTTCTAAATGACATGTTGACTTGGCTTGGGTTGGTTTAATATGAATAGCTTGGTATATATACCAACTTCTTCTCTCTCCTCTCATTCATTCTCCATTTACTCTTCTCCATTACTCCTTCCACCAACCCAACAACCTAGGCAAGTATAACTTGCTCCATGGAGAACATGAAAGATCTCCATTTTTATTTGTTCTATTTTTTTCTTACATGATTCTAAGCATCTTTAGAACTTGAGATTTTCGGTTTTGATAGATAGATTTTTTGTAGATCTAGGTTTTCAGATTTTCTAGTTTTTTAGTTTTGATCTCTAAAAACTTGTTATTTCTAAAAACTAATGGTTCCACGTTGTGTGGAATTTAATTCTACCCAATTTTGGCTTTGAATTGCGATTTTGACTTATTTTGAGGAAGTTATGGCCATTCTGGTGTTCATGAATTCCCCGTACCTTTGGTGCTACCGGGACAACTGTTTGCCATTGATTATAAAAGAACAGAACAATTATATAGGAGGACTGGAATTTTACTTCACAATACAAACTCGCTCGTACAAAGAAAGCCTAGGGACGAAAACCTAGGTACAATAATCTAAGCACGATTATTTAGTTTTAATTCTGGGGGGTGACGGTAGATGTTTGGGAAAACGACGGCCGCTCTGCCTTACTCCTTGGACGATCAGACGTAGCCTTGGCTCCGGTGAAGAACTGCTCTCAAGATGAGAAGATTCTTCTATGCGCGCCTTTGTCTCTCTGTGTGTCCAGCCGGGTGGAGAGGATCTCTCTTGCAAGGGAATGGTACCTTGCTATATTTTTTTTGTTTCTCTGGATCCGATCCTTTTTTTTACAAGGGAATGACACCTTGCTATTTATAGGAGTGGGGTGTCATCATTAGGGTTTGCAATAATCACCCTAAAAAAGT
Source organism: Iris pallida (assembly GCA_029216955.1). Classification (NCBI taxonomy): domain Eukaryota; kingdom Viridiplantae; phylum Streptophyta; class Magnoliopsida; order Asparagales; family Iridaceae; genus Iris; species Iris pallida. The sequence goes on along the minus strand of JANAVB010013597.1, from coordinate 11,202,721 downwards.
CGGCGGCTTGGGGACTTAATTGCCATTTTCTTTGATCCTATTTTGTGGGCAATTAATCTGGACCACTCATCTTGATTACAACGAATCTGGATAATTAATGCTGATTGTGTAAAATCCGTATGGGCAATCAATGTTGTTTGTCATGAATCTTGGGAAGCTCGGATCTCCTGCCACGTGTTTAATCCATGTGATTGCCATAAATCTGTTTTGATTCGGATAATTATGATGATTGTACTAAATCTGGTTGCTGGGATTTGTTGATAACTCTTGATTGATTTAGTGCCACGTGGAAAAATGATCTTCTGCCACGTGTCATAACCGCAAGCCACAGCCACATGAGGGTAGCTTCTTAGGTTTTGAACCGCATGAAGGTGGCAGCCGCATAGGTGTAGCCTCCGAAATCTTAGCCGCATGGGGGTAGTTTCCAATTGAGCCACATAGGACTAACCACGTGTCAAGGCTGCATGGGCGTGGCCTCTCAATATTTGAGCCACATGGAGATGATCCCCATGATCCGAGCCGTATGAGAACAGCGGCCGCATATGGTGACTGTTCATATTTTGAGCCGCATGACGGGGGTCTTCACGCTCCGAGCCGCATGCGAACATCTGCCGCATGGGGTGGTGGCAGCCGCATAGGGAGCTTTATAGTTGGTGGATCGTGCCAGCTGCAGGAAAAATTTTCTTCGTTTTCCGAGGAATACGCCATCATGTCGAAGTTCATCATTTCAGCTTTAATGTCAGAGTTATCACTTTATGTCAGAGCATTTAATGGGAGCAGTCACTTTATGGCCAGCTGTAAAGGCAAGCTGTATAGGGTCACGTGATTCTTGTCTGAGCCGCATGAGGCTATTGAAGAGTTTCTGAGCCGCATGAGGCTCTAATAGATTCCTGAGCCGCATGAGGCTCCTTCTGTTTTGAGCCGGATGGGCTTCTTCTGTTTTGAGCCGCATGGGCTTCTTCTGTTTTGAACCGCATGGGCTTTTCTAGTTCTTTTCCATGCTTCTACAAGACCCCCTTCAAAGTTTTCAATTTAAAAAATTGGAATACTTTGAATAAGAAGCATGGCTATATGAGCTTCGCTGGCCGCATAGGATGTTATTGGCCGCATGGCTTGTCTGGCCGCATAGACTCCCTAGCCGCATGGGCTCCCTGCCTCACGTGCGTCTCATTAATTGCCCTTAATTCGTCTTTTTTAGAGCCATCTTTTGGGGGAATCCCAAGGGTTGGCTCATTAAATATTTGGATTTTATGCCCTGGATGAATCTTCTTTATGAGAGAAGGGGCAAAATCCGAGGAGTCAGTTTTGCCTGCAGCACACGACCCGAAGCAGTTTATCGGTCCACGTGCCCCCCTATGTCTGCCTATAAATAGGGTGCTGTTAGGATAGAGAAATTTCTTTGCCTTCTTCTGTCTTCCTCTTCTCTTGTCCTAAGCTATTGTTCTTCTTTCTCCGATCATCATCACCAATGGCCCCGAAAGCTTCCAAAGCTTCGAAAGCTTCCAAAGCTTCCAAGGCCTCTGCTGCAGCGAAAGGTAAGAAAGCGGCGGCTCCCTCGCCGACTGTAGCACCTCCAGTCCATCCTGACGTCCACCCTACCATCCAGGGTAAGGACTATGTGGAAGATCGAACACTTCAAACCCTGAAACAATGGCTCTGTTGCATGTTTTTTATGTACAAGCCTTCTTTCCCTCAGTATTCAATGCGTTCTTCATCAATATGAAGCCGCATATGTTGTATGGGCCGCATGAACTTCTCATATCCAAGCCGCATGAGTTATACCTTATGTTTGAGCCGCATGAGATCGTCTGAGCCACATAAACGCCTTGAGAACTGAACCGCATGAAGCCCCTCTGAACAGAATCGCATGAGCTCCTTTTTGGACTGTGCCACATAAGGCCCTGACCATCTTTTAACTTTGTTTCTTTTTATCTTTGATTCTTGAAGCAACCCTGCCGAAGGCTGAGATCATTGTGAAGGAAGAGCTGCTGCCCCCTTTCAAACAAGAGTCATCGCTTGTTAAGGAGGAGGTAATACCAAAAGCGGAGGAACAGAAAGGACAGCTGGCGCCCATTGCTGTAAAAGAGGAGCCCCAGTCTGACGGCGGTAGTACTGGAAGTTCTGACCTTCCTACTTCGGACGAAGATTTTGCTCAAGTACATCCTTCATATGCAAGATGGTTGAGGGATTGGTATATGCGTCCCCGCAACTAGGATTCGTGGGCTCTCACAAATGTCTGTCTTTTGTCTTGATATTTCTGTCTGTCTTTAGCTGCAGTTTGTGTTTTGCTTCTTTTGGACATCAATGTAATCTTTTTCTTTTTGGTCTGAATGAAATGATAGAGGATTTTTCCGACTTGCTCATGAGATGTAGTCATGTGAATGTAACCGCTTTTGAATGACCGGAATACATTCGCTCTATTCTTTATTTTGTAGTAGTTGCCCCAATGAGAGACTTTTTATGGACCTATTATCCTTGGCGTACCCTGATTCTGGATACGGATAATAAGTTGGGAGGGAACCGACATACTTACTCAGAGGTAATAAGGACTTGGTAAATATGAAGGTTTTTTCGATGGAGCCTTCCCACTCAGAGGTAATGAGGACGTGGCAGGAGTGGGCTCCATGAAGGAAATATAGAACAACTCAGAGGTAATGAGGACATGGAGGTTCTATGTGAGGGGCATTTTGTTTTTGATGGAAGGAAAACAACTCAGAGGTAACATCGACGTGGTTGTTTCGGAAAATCTGTGGATCTGTTATCCTTTTTGTGCACTGAAAGTGCGGGTATTAGATCATAAGGAGGAATATCTTTTAAGAGGAAAGTTCAGAGGTATGATCATACATGACTTACTACCTAGAAAAGGCGATATAGATTTATCTGTAGTGACCAGAGTGTAAGTTCAGCGGTACCTGCGGGTACATAACTCGATAATCTGAAAGAGTTGGAGTCGGCATGTGAGTTCAGTGGTATGAAAAAGTACATGACTCGTCATTCTAGAAGATTTGTAGTAGGGATGTGAGTTCAGCGGTACGAGAAAGTACATGACTCGTCATTCTGGAAGATTTGTAGTCGGGATGTGAGTTCAGCAGTACGAAAGAGTACATGACTCGTCATTCTGGAAGATTTGTAGTAGGGATGTGAGTTCAGCGGTACGAAAGAGTACATGACTCGTCATTCTGGAAGATTTGTAGTCGGAATGTGAGTTCAGCTGTACGAGAGGGTACATGACTCGTCATTCTGGAAGATTTGTAGTCGGGATGTGAGTTCAGCGGTACCAGCGGGTACGTAACTCATCACCCTGGAGGATGTCATTTCAGACGTAATACTTCTTTATGAACTTGCTGTTGATGGGCAACATGAGCAAGTCTCCATTTTGTTTTGCGAGGCGGTAAGCTCCATTAGAGAATACAGCATCAATGATGAACGAGCCTTCCTACTTTGGCTGGAACTTGCCGACGGTTTTGTGAGTCATAACCATTAGCCTCCGAACTGCCAGAACGAGGTCGCCCACTTGGAATGTTCTGGTTTTTAACCTTCTTGTTGAAGGCTCCGGAGATACGTGCCTGGTATAGCTCGATTCATTGTTGAGCTAGTAGGCGCTTCTCATCTAGAGCCTCTAATTCTTGTAGTCTGCGATGGTGATTATCATCCGTCGTCAATCTGTATGTGAGAGCAACGCGAAGTGAGGGGATTTGAGTCTCCAGTGGAAGAATCGCCTCACTTTCGTATACTAGAGAGAATGGTGTGTTCCCGGTGGCATTCCGTACTGTGGTACGGTACGCCCATAAGCATTCACCAAGCTTTTCATTCCAGTCGCATTTGTTTGATGAGACGAACTTCTTGAGAAGCTTGATGATTGTTTTGTTGAATGCTTCAGCCAGACCATTAGCTGCTGGATTATATGGTATTGAAGCAATATTCTGGATGCGGTGCTTGTCGCAGAACCGATAGAAGGCGTGGATTGCGAACTGCGGACCATTATCATGGATGATCCTTCGGGGCAGTCCAAAGCGATAAATGACGTGATGCTTGAGGAAGCTGATCACGTTTGAAGTCTTTACTTCTGCAAGTGGAATAGCCTCCGCCCATTTGGAGAAGTAATCTGTGATTACGAGTATGAAGCGATGTCCTCGGGACGAAGACGGAGTGATCGGACCGATGATGTCCATTCCCCATGCTTCGAAGGGCCAGGATGCTACCATCGAGTATAGAAACTCGGATGGCTGGTCGATGAAATCTGCGTGGACTTGACATGCTTTGTATTTTTGTGCATAGTCTATTGCGTCTGCAACCATTATGGGCCAGTAGTAACCCATTCGGCGAAGACGATCTTGTAGTTTTGGGCCAGACTGATGGGCCCCACAGATGCCATCATGAGCTTCACGCACGGCTTCTTTGGCTTCTATATTCGACAGACATCGAAGCAGTAATCCATCGTATGATCACCGATATAGCATTTTTGTCTCTGTATCGTAGAAGAATCTGAGGGAACGTCTTCTAATAGAAGTGGCTTCCTTCGGATTCTCCGGCAGGATGTCGTAGACTACGAAGTCAATGAACGGTTGTCTCCAGTCTGGTGCTTCGTCGACTGTCAGAGCGGAGTAGCTCTCGGCATACTGAACATTATTTCTGGGACAGACCAACTCACGGCCTATGATGTCAATCAAGTGGTGAGCATGATTTGGAACTGCTAAGGAAGCGGCTAGGCCTGCTAGGGCGTCGGCTTCAATGTTCTGGAGCCTGGGAACGTGTTCTATGAAGAACCCTTCCAAGTACGAGATGATGTCAATTGCTATTTGGTGATAGGGGATCATGTCTTCATGACGCACTTCGTACGAGCCCCGGATTTGATTGACGATTAGCTGCGAATCGCCGTATGCTTCAAGGTGCTCTACTCCCAACTCTTTTGCAAGTCGGAGGCCAATGACCAAAGCATTGTACTCGGCCACGTTGTTTGAACAGGGCTCCGTGAGGGAATAAGCTCGATTGATCACCAACCCGGTGGGAGAAATCAGCACTATTCCCACTCCAGCGACGATGTTGCCCTTGGGCCCAGTTCTAGAAGCGCCGTCGAAGAACATTCGCCATATGGTACCACGGGAGGCCATATTTGAATTAGCGACCTCGTCTGGCATCTCTTCGTCTATTTTGGTTGACTCTGAACCTGGATGAGCTGCTAAAAAGTCTGCCAAAGCTTGACCTTTAACAGCCTTTTGTGGGACGAAGATCATGTGGTAAGGGGACAGTAATATCGTCCAGGTAGCGAGCCGAGAGCTGAGTGCACCTGGCTTAGTCATGAGGACCCTGAGGGGGTTGACTCTTGATATGACATAGATGGTTTGTCCTGTGACGTAGTGTCGCGTCTTCTGAATGGCGAAAACCAGAGCTAGGTACTCTTTCTCTACGGCAGTATATCGATGCTCCGGCCCCATCATCATTCGGCTGAGGTAATATATGGCTTGTTCGTGGCCTGCCTCGTTGTTTTGTGCTAGCAAAGCACCGAGAGAATGTTCCATCGCTCATACATAGAGCAAGAATGGTCTTCCAGCAATCGGGGCTACCAGAACTGGAGGGTTCGTCAGATATTCTTTGATGCTGTCGAAGGCGCGCTGGCATTCTTCATCCCATACGAATGAAATGCCCTTCTTCATGAGGTGGGTGAATGGTTGACATCGTCCGAAAAGGTTGGAGATAAACCTCCTGATGTAGGCTAGCCTCCCTTGAAGGCCTCCGAGTTCACAGAGATTTCTCGGGGGACCCATCTCCATGATCGCCTTCGTCTTCTCAGGGTCTACGTGGATACCCTGGGAGGTAATGATGAAACCCAAGAACTTCCCGCTGGATACGCCCAAGAAGGATTTTGTGGGGTTCATTTTCAAATTGCGTGCTCGCATCAGGTCGAACACTGTCCTTAGATCATGCAGATGATCTTCCTTAGAGCGGCTTTTGACGGTGATGTCGTCAACATAGCATTTCACTATTTTGCGCAAGTGGTCTCTAAAGATGATGCTCATAGCTCTTTGATAGGTGGCGCCAGCGTTCTTTAAACCGAAAGATATGACTGTGTAGCAGAACGTGCCAATCGGTGTTCGGAATGATGTATGCTTTTCGTCGTCAGGGAACATCTTGATTTGGTTGTACCCCGAGAAACTATCCATGAATGACATACGCTCAAAGCCGCAGGTGTTATCGATCATGATGTCTGTGATAGGGAGAGGGAACTCATTCTTAGGACAAGCCTCATTCAGATTATGAAAGTCGATGCAGATTCGAATCATTCCACTCTTCTTGAGGACTGGAACTATGTTGGCGACCCAGTCAGGATGCTGTTCCTCATGGATGAAGCCGCTGGCTATCAGTTTGTTTACCTCGGTTTCAATAGCATTCATGACGTCAGGACGGAACCGACGTTGCTTGACTGGTTTTACGTCTGGACGGATATTGAGTTTGTGAAGTACAATCTCGGGGTTCAGTCCCGGCATATCTTCGTATCTCCAGGCGAACACGTCGATATATTCTTTGACGAGTTGTAGTAGTGATTCTCGCTCTTCGTCGGTCAGATTCTTACTGATGAAGATGGGCTTTGGAGAGGATTCATCACCTAGATCGACTTTTACAATCTCATCCTCGGTGGAAGGCTCTCTTTATTCGAATCGCTTCTCCCACTGTGCATCTAGCTGTTGTACCCATGGCTCTAGCTCAAGAAGTTCGGGAATGTCTTTATCTTCTTCGTAGGCATCGGCAAGTGCCATATTGACGGACCAGACTTGCCTGAGCATGTCCCCGACGCTGATATCTGAATCAGAAGTGGGTGATCCGGTTGAGTGTGAGTGCCAGTCGCATTCTTCGTCTGAGCTTTCAGGTGTCGTCGCGGGTGTGACATAACCTAGCCCACATCTGGTTTTGTTGTAGTAGTCTCGTGGTTTCCCAGCCGGGACCGACGATTGTAAGGGTAATCGCCGTCCAGTACCGTAGTTCAAGCCTGGTATAGTTTCCAGATCATACCCTTGTTTTTGCATAAGGTACTTGGATTAGGGACTATACAGATAAAGGGACAATCTTCCGGTGTCGGGTTCGAGCTCAACTTCTTCTATCTTGAAGGGCTGTGGATCATTCTTCCGGCCGAAGATGATTGGGTGATCCCCTTCCTCGATTATGCGGTAAGCGTCTTCCACTGGAGTAAGTTGGTTTGTGGTGTAGACATTTGTCACTTGTGTGTGCAGGTGAGCGCCTATACCGTGTTCCATAGCATACATTGTACAAAGCTTATTAAGCTCGAGGTAATTCAAAGATAGCCCTTTATTGATGAAATAAGGTATCTTTTCCAGTGGGATTACATCATCTGCGGATGGAACATCAGTGTAAGCAGCCACATACTTGGCCAGCTCTGACTTTTCTTCAGCCACCCCCTGTGTAAATGCAGACTGAGAGGATGACTTGGGCAACTTGATTATCAGGGGCTCCATGGGTGGAGCAGAACGTTTAGTTGTTGGCATACTAGCTACCCCCAGTTTGGTGCTTGGTGCTGGGCAGGGAGTTGTTGGCTGGCTAGCAGTCCCTGGCTTAGTGCTCGGTTGCCGATTTATTCTGGGAAGACGAATTGTTATCAGTTTGACAGAGGGATTGAGCTCCTCTGCTTGTGGCCGGCTAGCTTTAGACAGCCTGATTGTCAGTGGCTCTGTAGTGGGTCTTGGCGCTTGGCCAGACCTTGGCAGTCAGATTATTATCTGTTCCTCCTGTGCAGAGAGGCTAACTGCGTCCTTACGCAGAGTGGCTGTAAGGGGCGCAGTTATGCCAGGCTTGCGGGATTGGAGGTGGATCGCCATAGGTTCTTTTGATCTGGTTGCTGCCTCAGTTCGAGCTTGAATATCTCCTTTGGCAAGATGCTTTTTCGACTTCTCGTACAAGCATGAGTCTGAGTAGTAGGATTCGACCCCTTTGAAGGGATCGATGTCGGCAAATTCTTTTCTTACGAAGCCGTGCTTGTCGACGTACTTGAAGCACTGGTACAGTGTGGAGGGCACGATCATATAATCGTGTATCTAAGGGCGCCCCAGGAGAATATTGTAAGAGGTGTCCGTATCTATTACATAACAGGTCACTTCCGACTGAAGATCGCCGATTTGGCATTTTAGGCGGATCTTTCCGATCGGGTAGCTCTTGCCCGAATTGAAATCGCTGATGGCGGTGCTTGTCGGCGTCAGGCGATGCATCGGGATACGCAGATGGTGTAGTACGCTCTTCGGGATGATGCTTATGGAGGACCCGTGGTCAATATGCATCCGATCGACCTTGATATCGCCAATGTACCCAGTATAATACAGAGGGCGATCGTGCAGGTTAGTTGTGATAAGCATATCCTGCGGAGTGAAGACAATGTTTGGCATTGACCCTGTGCAAGCGCTGTCCTGGAGGTCTGCCGGCGAGTCCTCCCCAGTGAGATTGGACTGAGCCAGGTATGCATCGGCATTCTGGAGTGCTTCGCTTATTGCGACGCGGATATCTTTGGAAAGTCTCAGGAGCTCATATAGCGACAATTTGGTCGGTGTGTTGGCCAATTGTGCCAGGATGTCAAAGTTGTATGGCCTCTCTAGCCCATGAGGCGTCTCTCTTCGGAGTGGTTTGTCGAAGCGAGTCTCCTTCGGCCTAGGCTTGTCGGTCGTCGAAGGCTGCGGAGGTCCTGGAGCATCAACAGCTGTCGGCTGCTGATCTTCAGCCGAATTACCCGGTGGAGGTTGGGTTTGTGCGCCGGAGCGGGTAACAACAGCAGTAGCTTTTTTGACCTCTGTCGAGATCGTGCGACATGATTTGACTTTCCCATTCTTCTTCTTGCTGGTGGAGGGAGACGCGGACTGTGTCACCTCAGGTACCAAGTCCGGATGGACCCACATTATCTCCCCTCGTGATGTGGTAAGGGGTACTAGACCAGCAGCTTGGTCTCGGGGAGGTGGAAGGTTACCGACCTCCATCCTTGCTCGGAGGATAGGTACTACTCCGTCTTGAGTCCTTGTCGGAGGGAAGTTGCCGAATTGTACTGACACCATGTTGGCTGCTACGGTCACCTCTTCGAAATCAATGGCCAGGGCCTTAGAATCGATGAGATGTTGGATGTATCGCTTCAGCTGATAGCAGTTTTGTGTAGCATGGTGAACATAGCGATGGTAATGGCAGTACTTGGGGCTCTCCATATCTGCAGGACGAGGCTCACGCCTGGAAGGAGGGAGCTGAATTCGTCCTCCTTGGATGAGCATGTCTAAGATGGGTTTAACATAGCCATCCTCGAAGGAGTAGGTCATCTGAGGCCACTGATTTTCCGCCGGCATTGATTCGGGCTTTGGGGCTGTGTCGGTTACCATAGCCTGCTTGCCCTTGTTGTCTCGGTTGCTGGAGTAATTACCACCGTTATTGTTGTTGACGTTAGAGCGTTTGCCCTTGTCTTCCCCTTCCGAGATGTGCAATCCCAGTTGGCGGGCTTTCTTCACCTTGTCTTCTGCGCTAGTGGCACTGATGATGAACGTCTTCCAATCCTTGAATTGAATTTCGACCATCCAGAGGCTGATTGTGGGAAGCAGTCTCTTTTGGCAAATTTCAATCAAGGAGGAATCAGGGTTGCCAGAAGGCAGCTTCATCGCGGTTTGGCGAAACCGCTCGATATAATTTCTTGTTAGCTCATTTTCTTCCTGAACAACGTCCATGAGAGTGGACATTGTCACGTCTTGTCCTACTTCATAGAACCTCTCTAGGAACATGCGTTTGAAGCCGGTGAAGGAGTGGATGCAATTGTCCGGCAAGTTGCGGTACCAGTCGAAGGCGACCCCTTCCAAGGCTCCGATGAACAACCGCATAAGGATGGCATCGTCATGAGGCAGATGGTCGGTTGTGACTTCGAAGTAGGTGATGTACCTGCTTGCAGATGTCTTCCCATCATATGGATTGATGTGGAATGGTTTATATTTTGGTGGAAAGGGAACATCTCTCCACGCAGCGGGATACGGTTGTCGTATCCTGAGGTCTTGGCAGTTTTCTCGGGCATGGAACATGGCCCGGAGCTCCTGGACCTCTCTTCTTGCCTCCCTGGCCTCGTCTGTAGCGGTAGAAGTCGATATTTCAGGAGGACTATTGCCCGGGTTTGGTGCAGCTGAGTTCGAGTCTGCATTGACCGCGGGACCCAAGCTTGTTTGGCCAGGCGTTCTTCCTTGCAGAGTTGGAAGGGCTGCTTTGATCTCGTCCATAGACTTGACCAAAGCATGTAGTATGGCCTCTAGAGTATCGATGCATTGGCGATCACTGGAACCTTCTTGGTTGCTGTCTGTCATGAACACCGTCCTCACATGAGGAGAGATGGAAGGAACGGTAGAGGACGTGCCCTCTGAGTCATACCTTTGTACAGAAAAGTCGTCCAGGTATGTGAAAATGCTCTCCTCTAGTTCTAACTCAGAAAGAGTGGTACCCCCAGCTTCAGAGCTTGCCTCGTCTTAGGAATTGTGGACGTCCTCGGGGACGTCGGGATCTGCTACATCTGTTGGGTGAACCATTTTTCCCGGACTATCTTCTTGGAACACCGGGTTATTGTGGATATTTTGAGGAATGCTACCCCCGGCTCCAGTATCTCCCATAGATGTGGACGAATCTCCCAGTGTGGCAAATTTCGTCTTTGAGCGGGTACCTTGGTAAACTCCTCCTGTAACGGTGGTAGACAGCCGTTTAGAAGAAATTTTCTTGGTTACGCCGGTTGAAATTTTCGGGCTGGAGACATTTGTTTTCTTCCCTCTTCCGCTGCCAGGAATCTTCAGAGCAGAATTGCAAGAGGCGACGAGAAGCGCCTCGTCTTCTGAGCTTGGGTGTTGCAGCCTTTGGAAGACGGACCGCCGGTCTTTTTGTGTTGCTGCCTTGTTGCAGCAGCAGTTGACTATGACTTGGGTGCATTGATGTCCTTGACAGGACTCTTTGTACGTCAAATCTTCGTCTCTTTTCTTGTGCTTGTGAAGAATCATGTTGCACGGGTCACCTGCTTTGTGGGCTGATGAGTGCGTTGGCCTCCTGCCTGCTCCCTGATGTAGGGGTAGCGTGAGTACTCGCCCTTGATCCTTGTTAGGAGATTCTTGATAACTATTCCGTTCGTTGGCCGCCGGGGTCTGGACACGGGTAGTTCTGTACAACTTTCCATCAGGGGCCCGAGTAATAGTCATCGGGACGCCCTGGTAGTCAGAAGTCGGGACAGCCGACTGAGCTCGTCGAGCCCGCGCTGCCCGAGACTTCTTCCTCCTAGCACTTAAGAGTGCGTAGTAGGAAGAGTCCAAGCTGGTCACAACAGAGTCTGGCATATGCTCCAGAGAGCCTTCATGGTCAGGACCGTATGAGAGGCGGTCAAAGACTGACCGCGATGCGCATGGGATACATGGTATGCGGCTGGGATCGGTTGCCGTACAGGCTGTCTGCATGCGGCTGGTATGTGTGGCCGCATGACCTTTCTGTATGCGGCTAGGAGTCGTGGCCGTACAGGCTGTCGGCATGCGGCTAGAAATTCTGGCCGCATGGGTTTTCTGCATGCGGCTGACTTGTGTGGCCGTATGAGTTTTCTCCATGCGGTTGACAGTTGCGGCCGCATGAGCCTCCATACGGCTGGCGCCCTTATGCGGCTTGGATCGCACAGAGTTCCTTTTTGCCCCTGCAAGTCCGGCATCATAGTGTTTTCTTCTGCCTGACTTGGGGACAGCAGAGTCCTCTGTGGTCTGAAGTGGGGCCGCAAGCGAGACTTCTCCGCTGTCTCGGGCAACAGAGAGTACTTCTTCGAGAGCTTGGAGAGGAGCGAAATTTTTGGTTCTCCACTCCCTGCGGGCCTTCTTTGTGCGGGCTCGCTGCTGGACCGGGCCAGTGCTCCCGTCGGAGTGCATTTCTTCAAACGCCTGTTGGTCGAACCGGGCGACCAGCATTTGTTGAGTGGAGCCAAGTTTGGCTGCGTCTGATTGCGTCACCAACTCCTCAGACGTGGAGAAGTTAGTCCCCAGCAGAGTCTCCATCGTGTTTGCCATCGATTATAAAAGAACAGAACAATTATATGGGAGGACTGGACTTTTACTTCACAATACAAACTCGTTCGTACAAAGAAAGCCTAGGGACGAAAACCTAGGTACAGCAATCTAAGCACGATTGTTTAGTTTTGATTCTGGAGGGTGACGGTAGAGGTTCGGGAAAGCGACGGCCGCTCTGCCTTACTCCTTAGACGATCAGACGTAGCCTTGGCTCCGGTGAAGAACTGCTCTCAAGATGGGAAGACTCTTCTGTGCGCGCCTTTGTCTCTCTGTGTGTCCAGCCGGGTGGAGAGGATCTCTCTTGCAAGGGAATGGCACCTTGCTATATTTTTTTGTTTCTCTGGATCCGATCCTTTTTTTACAAGGGAATGGCACCTTGCTATTTATAGGAGTGGGATGTCATCATTAGGGTTTGCAATAATCACCCTAAAAAAGTCGACGGCTTCGGAACTTAATTGCCATTTTCCTTGATCCTATTTTGTGGACAATTAATCTGGACCACTCATCTTGATTGCAACGAATCTGGATAATTAATGCTGATTGTGTAAAATCTGTATGGGCAATCAATGTTGATTGTCATGAATCATGGGAAGCTCGGATCTCCTGCCACGTGTTTAATCCATGTGATTGCCATAAATCTGTTTTGATTCGGGTAATTATGATGATTGCACTAAATCTGGTTGTTGGGATTTGTTGATAACTCTTGATTGATTTAGTGCCACGTGGGAAACTGATCTTCTGCCACGTGTCATAACCGCGAGCCACAGCCGCATGAGGGTAGCTTCTTAGGTTTTGAACCGCATGAAGGTGGCAGCCGCATAGGTGTAGCCTCCAAAATCTGAGCTGCATGGGGGTGGTTTCCAATTGAGCCGCATAGGACTAACCACGTGTCAAGGCTGCATGGGCGTGGCCTCTCAATATTTGAGTCGTATGGAGATGATCCCCATGATCCGAGCCGCATGAGAACAGCGGCCGCATAGGGTGACTGTTCATATTTTGAGCCGTATGACGGGGGTCTTCACGCTCCGAGCCGCATGCGAGCATCAGCCGCATGGGGTGGTGGCAGCCGCATAGGGAGCTTTATAGTTGGTGGATCGTGCCAGCTGCAGGGAAGATTTTCTTCGTTTCCCGAGGAATACGCCGTCATGTCGAAGTTCATTATTTCAGCTTTAATGTCAGAGTTATCACTTTATGTCAGAGCATTTAATGGGAGCAGTCACTTTATGGCCAGCTGTAAAGGCAAGCTGTATAGGGTCACGTGATTCTTGCCTGAGCTGCATGAGGCTATTGAAGAGTTTCTGAGCCGCATGAGGCTCTGATAGATTCCTGAGCCACATGAGGCTCCTTCTGTTTTGAGCCGCATGGGCTTCTTCTGTTTTGAGCCGCATGGGCTTCTTATGTTTTGAACCGCATGGGCTTTTCTAGTTCTTTTCCATGCTTCTACAACAACGAACTGTGTCATGCGCCCTACGAGCCGTGCACCTGTGCCCTGCATGCTGTGGCCAGTTTTGTCCACACGTGCCGTGCACTCGTGCGCTCCGCCTGTCCGTGCGCTTCGCGTGCCGTGCACCCGCGACCCGTGCAGCGCGGCCAGTTTTGTCAATGCGCGCTCAGCGTGCCCGCGTGCTCTGCGTGCCCGTGCATCCCGCGCACCGTGCACCCGCTGTCACGTCCCGTACCCACTTTTTCGGATACGAGTGCGTGTCCAAGTCTATCCTACGTCGTATTGACGGTAGTGCGCTGTCAATCATGCAATAAATAAATGCTCATAGATAATAACCTTTATTGCTCATTCACATTACTAAATTAATTACAACATTCACAAGTTTTACATTGAATGAAATACAAGGTCTCACAAAATAGAAAACAACTAACTCAACTATCTACTAGTCTTCTAGGATTTTGGCCTTCAATCACCCGTATCTCCCCAATGCCAAGAGTAGCCGCGACTAAGCTGAAAAATTGGTTTCCAGTCAGGAATGGAACGAATACATTCCAACAGCAGTTCTAATAATTGATAAAATCTATAAAGGACTAAATAATACTGAAATACATGATGGATGGATAAACAGAGAATCATATTATAAAACACGTGAGTAAAAGCAAGAGAGCATGGTAATGAAGACAAGGAAGTAACAGTAATAACAACTGAAACATAAATAATGACATATAGCAAGACTGCATCTAACTATTGAGTTGAAATACCACTTTCGACATGTGAACGGCTAAGGGATAAATCCGGCACCCCGTACGTGTCGTGTGCGACTGCTATTCTCTACGAAAGACAATTGGGATAGAAAGGGTAGTTCACACGTCTATTAAGATATTTTTCCGCCTGACTAGTACTCATGGATTCGAACAAGTCATGAACACAATAATATATTAGTCACGAAAAATAATATGTAAAGAATCCATAACTATTACATCGTGCAACCATCGTGTCGAGAATCAACAAAAAATCAATACAAGAAAATACTAAATACACGAATCATAGAATTTATCAAATATGAAAACTATCAGAAATGTACTCGCGTGGGGTCCTTTGCTGGTGAAACCGATAATACCATTGCGTCCAAAATAGTCCATTTGGCTAGGGTTGATGTGAAGAATTTCGGAATTGCAAGAGGGATAGAAAATGATTAGTCACAATTTGAGATTTGATATTCTAAGAAAATTCGTTTAATAAAGAGGAAATACTTAATAAGAAAAAATATACATATTTATATAGAAAATACTGATAATCTATTATATATATATATATATATATATATATATATATATATATATATATATATATATATGAGGAAGGATAGGCATCCCCGCACTTTTTGCATCCCCAAGCATCCCCCCTACTCACACCGTTGGATGGTGCTTTAAGTCATCTAATCTTAACCATTGATTTACCAACGGTTAAGATTAGTTGACTTAAAGCACATCCAACGATTGTTAACATGGGGATGCTTGGGGATGCAAAAAATGAGAGGATGCGGATCCCTCCTATATATATATATATATATATATATATATATATATATATATATATATATATATATATATATATATATATATATATATATATATATCATACTTGAAACTGTATATCTTATTTATCAAATAGTTTAGGTAAATACTTGGAAGCGAAGAAAATCATTTATATTTATTACTAGGCTAAATTACAACTTGATACCCTCAACTTTTTGAGTTTTTCAACTTGATACCCTCAACTTTGATAGATACTAACTTAATACCATATCTGAACTAATATTTTTAAGTTGATACACAAATTATTTTCCTAAACTACCCCCACCCCATCCTCTGGCTGCTACTCCCCCCCAACACCACCCCACCACCCCCGGCGGCCATACCCCCACCCTCCCCCCGGTAGCCATCCCACCCTCCCCCCTCCCCCCTCCCCTCAACCCGGCCCCGATCACCCACCCACCCCCCGGCTGCTACTCCCCCCCACCCCACCCAACCCATGGCTGCTACTCCCCCCCACCCGCCGGCACAGACCACCCCCCTACCCGTCCGCAGCCCCGACGACCTCCTACCCGTGCCCGCTGCCCGATCGTGCACGTGCACGCCGCCCACCGGCTACCTGCAGCGGAGAGAGAGAGGGGGGAGGAGGGAAGGGACAATTTGGTCCCTTTTTTTCAGGGTATCAAGTTGGTACCTATCAAAGTTGAGGGTATTAAGTTGAAAAACAGTGATAGTTGAGGGTATCAACTTGTAATCTAGACTTATTACTATTTTAGAAAATATTTGTGGTACTATGAAAACTATATTTTTATTAGTTAACATATTTAGATAAATACTTAAAAGTTAAGAAATCATTTATAAATCTTGACATAAAAGCCCAAATATATGAAGAGACCCGTATATGCATAATTTAAAAACCCAAGTTACATATATAGGCCCAAAATATATCTCATGGCCCCAAGCCCAAATATACACTAACATATTATAAAAAGCCCATATTGAATAATACCATTTTAGTAATATAACCTTTTGGAAAATACACTTATATAATTACTTGAGAAAAACCATTTTAGACTAGAAACTACGATTTTTGAAACTACATAAAGGCACAAAGCCCAATACAATACATTTGTTACAAATATTCTTCTAGAAAATTATTTTATATATATATATATATATATATATATATATATATATATATATATATAGGGCCGGCCCTAGGGCCGTGCCAATAGTACGGCCGCACAGGGCCTCCAATTTTTGGGGGCCTCAAAAAATAATATTAGGATTAGTTTTATAATTTTGTATTTCAAGTTATTCCTTTTCTTTCTCAGTTCCTACTCTACAAGACTTCAAATTCTTGGATCCCTATTCCCTACTGACTCTAAGATTCATATTTATAATCATACAAAAAAATTAGAATTTCTTAAAGATATTGCTCTGACCGGTGTGTTAATTGCTATTTTGTTTCTAAAGATCCCTCAATTGTTAGATGAATTTATTTTCTACAATAATGATCAGATTTTTTTTATATATATAATTTAAGAATTTGGATGTGCAGACATATTTATTTAAGAAATAATGATGTCGAAGACCGGAGCTCTTGGTCTTATATCAGGTTACTCAGGTCCAAAGAAATCATATGATTTATGGGACCTATGACAAAATTTAAAATTTTGGCCATTTTTCTCACATAAATAAATTTTTTTTAGCATTTTTACAAGCAAAATCATCTGGTAAACTATCAAAATCATCAATCAAACTATCATATATTTTTTCGGACTGTAGCACTGGCTTTTTTATTGCTTCCAGATTGGGTCTTTATTATTATTATTATTATTATTATTTGATATACCTAGTCTATTGTAAAATTACGGGACTTACAAAATTTGGAGCCCATGACGGTCGCCCACCTCGTCCGTGCCCTGGACTGGCCCTGCTTAGGTCTTGGAGGCTCTAAATTGTGTGATTACATATTACTTCTCATTTGGGTATTGATCGTTATTCATTTTATTATATGTTTTCATCAACAGAAAAATTTGATGTCAGATTTAGACAATTTAACGGTCAGTACGTCTTCTATCTAAAACATCTTTATTATACTATGTAATGTGTTTGAATATAGATAATTTGAGCTTTAATTATTTTGTTAGCAACTACGTATAGATTCAGTTATAATATACAATCAAGAGCATCTCCAGAGATTTTGATAAAGACATATAATAATATATTTAAAAATATGAATAAATAAATTTAGGGCCACATTTTAAAATTCGCACAGGACCTTCAGTTATTAAGGACCGGCCCTATATATATATATATATATATATATATATAAGAAATAGCTATTACTAATACTGTACTTGTATAATATACCAAAACTTGATATTAACCCCGACTAATATAGCTTATGCTGGACCGTGGCCTTTGGGCTTGATGACCGACCCAAGTTACACACACCAAATCAAAGAAAATAAATTACAAATTATCATTTGGCTTTAGTCCCAAAACCTACTTTAGAGAACTGTTTTTCTCATAAAAGAAAATAGAAAGACTAGAGAGCAGAGAGAAACATTGGGGAAATAAGAGAATTCAAGTAGAGCTCACCTTCCACGCATTAGCAACCGAGCTCGACTTATGGCGTGCGGTCAAGGGCGGCTGGAGCACGGCGGTCCAGTGCCGCACAAAGCGGAGCAGTGGCTTCGTCGGAAGATGCTCGCAGACCGATCGAGCGTAGGAGACGCTCGACCTCGTCGCGGCAGCGATGACTTCGGGCGCCACCCAGAGGAGGGGACAGATCTGGGGAGCTCACCGTACTGGTGTCGATGGCGATCGGTGGTTCGAGGGGTAGGTGGACGGAAGGAGATCGACGCGGAGGGGCTTGGTCAGCACCGCATGTGGTAGCACGCGGCATCGTGGTGCGGGACACGGTCAGGTGAGTAGTTAGATTGATAGTTTTTGGTGGTGGTGAACGGAGGAATTTGGGGGTCGGGGTCTGGTGGAGGCAGGGAATGGTGGCGGTGGTGGTAGTTTTTATGGTGGTTATTTTGGGGCGGTGATGGGTATGAACACGGTGGTAGCAGCGGAGTGCCAATGGCGGAACAGGGGAGCGGTGGTTGGGAACGGCCGAAGTTCGGCGAGGCCAGATGGGTGAGGCGGGGTTGTGACGGTGATGGCTCCAGTGGGCTCTAGTGGTGGTAGAGGGGATGTTGATACATCTATACGTAAAGGGGATTTCATTATATAAATAAGTGAATAGGCTGCTCGACTACTGCATATATATATATATATATATATATATATATATATATATATATATATATATAAAGAAAATCTCCTCATTTTATTCCGTAAATGCTCAAAATGCCGAAACCTGTACAAGTATACCCTTAGGCACAAAATGCCGACGCCTATACAAGTATACCAACAAAACACAAAACCCAAAATCAGAAGCTTAGTAGAGGAGGGAGACCCAAAAGCCAGTTTGACCATGCGAACAGATGTCCCTGATTTTACGGTACTGCCGAAGCACCTCCCGAATGAGCATGTCAGCGTTGTACTGGTGGCCCTCATATCTCGTCTTGTTATGATTCTTCCATAAGACCCACATAGTAGCAGCCATTACGATCTGGTGACTGTGAGAAGCGGAAGCCCATCCAGCTAGGAGATCGAGGAAGCTCCCGCCATCCTGGGCCTATATGTAACGCTGGGATAGCACTCTATAGACCTGAATGGGTAATTCCTCCTGACAGAAGATGTGGTCTATGGTTTCCGTCTGACGCTCTGAGCAACAATTGCAAGCAGAGGCTAAGTTGAATCCAATAGAGTGCATAATGTCGTCAGTCGGTAGCTTCTTTCTAATGGCTCTCCAAATAAGGATGGACCACTTCTTAGGAATACAAGTCTGCCAGAAGGCGGCTGTGATCGGGGAAGGCGTCCCGCGACCGCGTGCCACTTGTCTGGCCAAACATACTGAGAAGTCGCCCGCCGGACTAGCCGACCACCGCAGCTCATCAGCTTCGGAGCTGATCTTCAGATCTCGTCGACGGATGCATTCTTCCGCCTCATCTCCTGCCCATTCACGTATCTTATCCCAATCCCAGTCGTTACGGAGGCATCCCACAAGTCCTTAATCCTGCTTTCCTCATGAGCCCCCAGAAGGCAGGGGAGCAAGGTTTCTCCAGCCCAACGTTCAAGGAAGGTTGAGGACTCTCCGTCGCCCAAATGAAGGCGGATAACTGGTTCGGCCATAGTTTGGCCGATAATGATACGCCGCCACACCGCGAAAGATCTGCTGTTGGGGATGGCCTGTGATGGGTGTATATGCTTGAAGTATCTGGTCTTCATGAATCTCGTCCATAAATTCATACTCGTACGGAGCTTCCACCACAGTTTCATCGAGAAGGCATCAGCGATGTGAGAGAGTTTATCGAAACCCGAGCCCCCATCCTCGGTGGGTTTAGCCATGGTATCCCAGCTCGCACAATGATGTTTGACGTGTCCACCACTATGTCCCCAAAAGAAGTTGCTAAGAATGCTTTCAATCGAGGTAAGCACCTTCTTGGGAGGAGAGCATGCAGCAAGGGTATATATGGGGATGGATGTGAGACCATGTTTGATAAGGATCATCTTGCCGTCCGATGATAAAGTGGCATTGTGCCACCCCTCCAGTTTCTTTCTGATTTTGTTAATGAGGTCTTCGAAAATGCCGGCGTTAGATTTACCGTACACTAGGGGGCATCCGAGATACTAAAATGACTAACGAGGTGATATTGGAGATACTCACCGCGTTCTCTCTCTTGATGTTGTGGTGGACATAGATGGCACTCTTGTCTGGATTGACCTTCTGACCGGAGCAAGAGGCGTATCTCTGCAGGGTGTTGTGGACCACATCCACCGACCCGACATCCCCATAAGAGAAAATGAAAATATCATCAGCATAGGCCAGGTAGGTGATGATCGGGCAGCCGCTGGCAGTGTGAAAGTACTGAAAGTTTGGTGTACTGGTCATCTTGTTCAGATTTCTGCTCAAGGCATCCTCCGTAATGATGAATATGGTAGACGATAAGGGGTCTCCTTGCCTGACACAACGACTCGATTTGAAGAATCCGTCGGCTTGACCGTTGATAACCGTTGAGAACCAGGAGTTGCTGATCAATCTCCAAACGATGTTGGTCCAAGTTTCCGAAAAGCCAAACTCCCTGAGAACCTAAATCATGAATTGCCAATCCAGCCTGTTATAAGCTTTCTCCATGCCCAGTTTGATCGCGATGTTGCCACCTCTAGCAAGAAGTTTCATGCAGGTGATTAACTCTTGAGCTAGCATGATGTTATCCTGGATGTTTCTGCCTCGGACGAAGCCACTTTGTTCCTCAAAGATGATCTTGGGAAGCAAGTCTGACATACGGGATGCGATGATCTTGGAGATGATCTTGTTGGTGAAGGTGCACAGACTGATGGGCCTGAAGTCACGGAAGGTTTCAGGATTATCCTTTTTCGGGATGAGGATCAGGTTGGCGGATGAGATGGCTCTGGGGTAAGTTGCTCCCTGGAAGAATGTAGTCGCCGCTTCATGGACGTCCTTCTTGATTATATCCCAGCACTCTCTGAAGAAGACCCCCGAAAATCCGTCTAGACCGGGCACACTGTGTACATCAAGGGCCCAGACCGCGTCTTTCACTTCTTGCTCGGACGGAAGTAGATCCAGCTGGATGTTATCAGTGTCGTTGATGAGGTGGGGAATTTCTGCCAGAAAGTTGTTGTCTCTGTGAACCTGCTCTTTGGTGAACAGCTGAGAGTAGAATTTGGCGGTCGCCTCTTGGATACCCTGTTGGTTGTTGATGATGTTCCCAGAATCGTCTTTGATCTGATGGAGGGTGAGTTTCTGTTTACGACTGTTGGCGCATGCATGGAAGTAGGCCAAATTTTTGTTCCCCTCATTGTCCCATTTATGCCTCGCTTTCTGTTTCCAGAAGTCAGTTTCGACTTTCAGCCGGAATTTAAGAATAGCTTTGGTGAGGTTAAGGACGGTCCTAGCTTGAGACGACCTGTATGTAATGAATAAGACCTCATCGCGAGTGACATCATCTTCCGTGACGTGGATGGCCTGAAAAATGTCCCCGTACGCCTGTTTACTCCAGGCCGCAAGGGCTTTCCTCGTCGCCTTAAGCTTGTTAGCCACCCTGATGAGCGGGTCGGGAGAATCCTCGAGGTTCCAAGCTTCCGCAACCACATGTTTGAATTGTGGGTGTTCGCTCCAGAAGTCAAGGAAACGAAAGTTCTTTTTAATCTGATTGGGGGTCCTCCTAATTTCAACCAGCAGGGGTGCGTGGTCGGATTCGGTGGCGTTCAGATGAGATAGTCTGGAAGTGCTCCCCATACCTTGCCAAAGGGTGTTCGTGAGGGCCCTATCAAGGCAGGAGTGTTGCCGGCGGTCACCTTCTTGCATGTTGCACCAGGTAAACTTATTGCCGGTAAACTGGAGCGAGGAAAGGTTGGCGTTAAAAATGAAGTTGTTGAAATCTTGCATGGCCGTATGGGGAGGCGTGCGCCCGCCAGACTTCTCCTCTCTATAGGTAATGACGTTAAAGTCCCCAATGCAAAGCCAATGGAAGTTAATGTGGTTGAAGTGGACATCGAGGAGATCATTCCAGAGTTGTTTGCATTCGGCAATGTCACAGCTGCCATGAACCACAAATAGAATGGCGCGCTTGGGAAGAAAGGGGTATTCAATCCAGCACGAGAGGGCCTGCCTCGAATCCTGGATCACGTCGATCTTGACATCCGGCGAACAGAGGATCCAAATGTCGTGGTTGCTAGCCACGGCCGAGTTGAATCCTAGCTGCAGCTGTATGGATTTTATTTTCTTGGGGGGAATCTTGGGTTCAAGGACGATCAAAATGTCAATCTTGTGAAGTTTCTTGAGACTGGAAAGTTGTCTCTAGGTTGGTTTGTTGGCCAGGCCGTGGACATTCCAGGATAGGATGTTAAACATTAATGCTAGTGGTGGAGGCATTTTTAGTCTACTTGGTTGCGGATCTGGTGCGCATGATCGACGGCTCGGAGGCTTCTGTTTTATCTTTATTTTTGTTATTGATGGTTGCCATCGCTACCATGGAGTTGTCAAGGGTTGACTCTTCGGCTGGGGGGTGTCCTTTGTGGGTTCAAGCCTTTCTCCCGCTGAGTCCATGATGGCCTCTTCGGAGGGTATGATGAGGGTGTCTTCTAGTTCTTCTGCACCTCCGACTAGTTCTCTGGCTGATTGGAGGGGAAATCCTACAACCATGACCTATTGTCCTCTGATGACCTGTTCCGGCCCCAGATCGCTAGGGCTTCGGCGACGGTGATCTCCTGGGTCGAACTATGACCGATAGGGAGATCGGTTTGGATTGCTACGGTTCCTTGGAGGGGGGACCGCAGCGTCGTCCGAGGGGGTATCCCTGGTTAGAGCCAACTCTGAGCTCGGTCGAAGTGGTTCAGGAACGTCTTCAAGGACCGCGAGCGCGAGCTCATTTGCTTTCGGGTCCAGAGCAATGAACTGGTTGGAGAGGGGGAGGGAGGGAGGGAGGGAGTGGGAGGTGCTTTGAGTCAGAGCTTTACCAGGGTTGGCTACCTTGACAGGCAAGCCTTCACCATCATCGAATCTAACGTGGGTGTTCTGACGCAGAAGCAGGAGCTGTGTCTGTTCTTCCCTGAGCGGTTGTCGATTTTTGTTGGCTTTTGCCGTGGTGTCTTTTCGGACCGTATTCCTTTTGAGCTCGTGGTGAAGACAAAAACAGTATTCTACTAGGTGTCCCTGTAAATGGCAGTATTTGCAGAAAATGATGTGATTGTCGTAGACTATATGCTGGGTGTGCGTCTGAGCTCGATGAGAATGTGGTTGGGAGGCTCGGTTGAGAGGTCTAGTTCCATACAGATTTTGGCGTAGTGAGCTTTGGTAAGGTTGCTGGTTTCCAATGCCGTAGCCACATACGTCCTGAAAGAGTTGGCGATCCGTTTAAGGGCCGCGGGAACGAAGCAGATAAGGGGAAGGTTGGGAAGGGTCACCCAGGCTGCAACCATCGTTGAGTCTTCTTTGGTGTTAAAGTCCGGAGACCACCTAATGATCTTCATTTGGTGGGAGTCAACCCAACCGGTCCCCTTAGACCATACGGTCCTGTAGTCGAGCTCGGAGGAGAGGTGTAGCAGTAAGTGTCTGGGGTCCAGGGGTGCAACTCTGTATTCTGCGGCCAGCCGCCAACTAGCTATAACCTCTTTAACCCGGTCAAGCTTCGGGCATCCATTAGAAAATTTGAGGACAAAAGTGTGGGGAAAGGAGGAAGAGAGAGAGGATAGTTCCTGAGCCGAGAATAGAACCGTAGGAACTGGAGCTACCGCTGAATACACAACCTCAGGGAGCGAAACGTCGGGGAACAAGAGGTCCTTCTTGGCAGCACGGTCCGGCCGAAGCGTGTCGGCGTAAGAAGGCAAAGGGGCACCAGACGAATAGGGGAGTAGGACCCCGCTGACGGAGGGCGGGGGGAAGAGGAGGACAGGGAGTTTGTATCGACCAGCTGGCAGGATGGCTGCGAAGCCACCGGGCCCGGGAGGGGGCAACGGGCCGTCTGAAGAGGAGGGAGAGCTGGAGGAGGGGAAAGGGAGTCCGACTCCGGTGGAGAGGGCGCCAACCGGAGGGTCGGATCCCACAAGCGCGAGCCAAAAGCAAGAAGGTCGTCCGGGAGCGCGCGACCCAGAACAGCGGCCTCGCCCGTGCCTGGGGGCCAAGGAAGGGCTGCCACAGGAAGGGGAGGAGAAGCGGCCGAGGGGCCAACGCACGATGACGGGGGAGGGGAGGAGCCAGCGATCCCCGAGCTCCCTGAGACGATCGGGTAACGACGCGGAGAGACAGCTGAGGGTGCGGAGCGAAGAGCAAATCTGGGGGCCCCGGGAGAGCAGGCCATGCGCTCGATGCTGGGGTCCATGCGCCCACGACGGTGGGCCATGCGCCCAAAGCTGGACAGGGGGGCCATGCGCCGCCAGCACCAGCGAGCTGGGGCCATGCGCCCAAAGGGCTGGAACAAGGCCAAGCTCCCGCAAACGATACGGGAGGCCAAGCGACTGATCTCGACCCATCCGAAGGAGGCCATACGCCCAAAGAGGAGGGGGGCATGCGCCCAACCAAGGGGGATGGAGGAACCATGCGTCCACATCAGCGCCTCCCTCATGGAGCACAGCGCTCGAGGCAAGTTCTGAAGGCGGGAGTTCGAAATTCAAAATCCGTAAGTGGGAAACCGACGAGCCTGCAAGCAACTCCGGCACGGAGGCCGGAGCGCCCGCGACGGCCTCGATCACAGGGAGGGGGAGGGACCTTCGGCGGTGTCAAGAAAGGGGAGAAGAGCACCGCGCTTGGCCGCTGGGGACGGGGCCACCGGAGGGAGGGGGTAGAAGGAGGGCTGGACGGAAAAGGAGAGACGGAGGAGGAGGGTGGTACGGAGATGAGGTGGGAAGGACATACGGACGGCGGGAGGCAGGGCTCAGGACGGAGGGGGAAGGGGACAGGGGTGGAAGGGGGCAGAACGGAGGAGGGGGATGGGGCGGAGGAGCGGTGGGAAAGCCCGACGGACGGCGGCGGGGCTACAACGGAGGCGAAATCGGGGGGCCTGGAGGGTTGTGGAGGGAGGGAGGGCGCCTGGGAGAGGCGATCAGAGAGAGCGAGAAGGTCAGGGGAGACAGCCATGGCGGCGGAGAAAGGAGGGGGGAGGGATCGCGGCTCCGACCGCCGGCTAGCGGCGGAGGGAGGCGGCCGCATGGACAAACGCTCGGGGGGGGGGGGGAGCCTGTTTATATATATATATATATATATATATATATATATATATATATATATATATATATATATATATATATAAACAAAACCCTCGAATCTTGTATTCATAAAAAGGTGCAAAATGCCGACGCTTATACAAGTAAGCGCAATCACAACAGAAAGATAATTAATCAAATAAATTTAAACCTATATTACTGGAATCTTAATCCAATAACTAATTGCAATAATAATTTAAAATTAATATTTAATATCATTAAAATAAGTTGAACAAACTAACCTATATATTTACATAAATCCAAATAATTTGACAAATACTTTATTGGTCAAGGATAACAAGTCATTTAAAATTATTTAATCAAATCTAGTTAATTAGTCACAATGATGATTTGAAAATAAAATTTGATATTATCATAATAACATATTTTTATTAACGCAAAATCTTATTTAAAAGTAAATGGAAAACTCCTTTTTATTATTCAAAAATATTTATAACTTTTAAAACTATTTTAGGATCCAAATATACAATAACATATATTATAATTCCAAAAATTTGAGAACATATATTTTTATAAAAATTAAATAGCATTTTCAAACAATATATTTTAACTAGTTTGTTTTTGAAATAAAAAAATGATAATAGAAAGAATAATCTTTAAACGTGTCAAGAGAAAGTATTTTCTAATCATGATATTTAAATAAGGTAAATAGTTAGGAAAATAAAATTTTAAAAATTCGGGAAGAGAGATTACAAATCTATCCACCTTAGAAATAAATTCGTCATCGAATTTAAGGACTACTAGGATATATGGACTTGGTAACTCGGTGGAAAGATAGGAAAATGATAAGAAAATATTGATCAAAATAGATGAAAAGAAAAGAAAGAAAAAATTCCTCAATAAGAACATTGATAAGCTATGGTGAAAATAGAAGAAGTAAATAGATATGGCTTTGTGTTTGAACCTTAGGCTATGGTCTTGAATCCTAAAATGCTCTAAAATGTTCTCAAAATTCGACACAAAAGCTAACAATAACCTTAAGGACAATTCATCATTCGAAGACTCTATCCACCTTAGAAAATTTCTTTCTCAAAATTTCGAAGGGCACGATTAGTCCTGATTAAGAATATAATCAAGAAATAATTTGATCAATAATAAAAATGTGTTAGATCGTGAATAGAAACGAACTTAAAAAAAGATACCATGTGGCACGATTAAGTATAATCAAAAGGGTCTAGTCACGATGGTCAAGGATATAATTGAAGTAGGATTAACTATACAAGATAAGTCGTTAGGCACGACTAACTGCTATTAGAATTATATAGGCATGGTCAACTATCAAAATTTAGTCAAGTCTAAACATGGTTAAAACCACTTAGATACAACTAAGATGTAGTCACGATCAAGGTTAATCATGCAAGTCATCCAAATATGATTAAAAAGTTAGCCCGAATATAAATATGATCAAAATAATTATGATCAAAGTTGGAATAAAATCTAAGCATTAGAAATAGCAGAGTTGAAATATAGATATGATTATGATTATAGTCAAAATAGTTTAGTCACGATCAAAGTTGTTTAAGAACAATCAAAATTTGAAATCATTTTGCCATTATCATGTAGTTAAGCAAAATTGCTTAGGCAAAATTATAGAATCAAGTCCTAGGTACGACTATGATTCTAGTGAAATGGAACCGAAATACACTAAATGATTACTATGAGGGAACTAATGGGATGGTAAGAGAGACTACAAGGTTTTATCGAGAAAAATAAAATAGGGTACAAAATCAAACCGAAATGAGGGTGTAATAGTCATATGCCAATAAAAGACGTAGTCTCTATAATATTCGAAAACCATAAGTATCTCCGAAGTCATTTAACCGAGAATTCATGCCTCGCCAGTGTAGAAGCATAGAATTTCAGGCACATCTCATGCCAAAATTCCTCTGCGCCCTAACTCTCATGCGCCCCCAAAATCAACATGCGCTAGGAAACTCAATAGAACACTTGGCACATCAGAAAACAGCAAAGAAGTAGAGACATTAAAGTTAGGCTTTTATTTCATATGAAAGTCTATTACATGTCCAAAACTCTTTTACAAAGAAAATTCAATTAGAAAGAAAAAAGTCTAAAAGCTACAGCCAGACACATCGCACTGATGCAACAGCCAGGCGCATCATTCCAGCATCTCAGCGTAGGCACATCCTCGTGCATAGTCAGATCGAATCACTTCCTCGTCAGCATGCGTGCGTTCTAGCAAGAGGAGTGGCTCTTCTAGCCTAACCAAATCGGGGCATGACAGCCCCGACCTACGGCTCTTCCAGCATAACAAAAATTGGGACACGACCGCCCCGATCTTTGGATGCAACAGGCACCTTCAGCCTGTATCGAGACACGACAATCCCGATATTTGGATGCAACAGGCACTTTCACAGGCTTGTACGAAAACAGGGCCGATGGTGAAAATACCAACCCGGTACATCTTTATCTTCTGAAGGAGTTCATCGTCAACTCGCCAAGGCAGAGGACCGATCGAGTTCGTCTCCATGAAGGAAAGCTAAGTGAAATAAGAAACAAAACTCTTCACAAAGCTATTTATAGGCCGGGGCAACCTTCGTCCATACGCCAAGCGAACGTCTCCTCATATTCTGTGTAATGAATCGGCATTAATGTCGATGAATATGCCTCTTCAAATTCAGCCAAGTCAAACAGCCATCAAATGCCTCGAAGAAATCAACAGACAGGCCAAAGAAGATGTGCCATATGGCAGATGTGCCGTCAGCACTATGCGTATCATACCAAATATGCCCAATGGGATATAGACCCATGTGCCTACTGGAGCACAGATCAATGTGCCCACACGAAGCTCGTCACCCAGCAAGCATTTAATGCTATATGACAGAGTTAACAGCACGACTGAGCAGTTGGCAGCTTTTGTAGAAAACGAAGAGCCACCGACGTCAGCATCATCATTACTTGCTTTTGTCGACTACAACTTTGCCACGTGGCCGACCGATCATCTGCATGCACCTCCATAGCCATACGCCCAAAAATCTGAATGTGCCTCAAAAGCCATGCGCCCCCGACTTACTCCTGATCCTAAAAGACAGAAGCCAAGTCTCTGTATGCTCCTTCACAGTCATGTGCCCAAAGCTCTGCATGCGCCTCAGAAGTCATACGCCCAGACTTGTCTGTGACCACTAAAAGTCATAGATCGAGTCGTTCCACGCACTAGATCCTAGGCGCATCCTGATAGATCATTCCCCCTACAAAATTTGAGATCTTTGAGCCACAGACATGCGCTACGTGTCTTTTGACTCAGTTCTGCTCAAGAATGGGTGCTAACTATACAAGATCTCAGCAATAGACGAATCTTCGCGACTGCCATGTGTCATCTCTACCGCAGCCCAACAGAGCAGTTCAGTAGATTCAACTCCGACTCAGGGTGCATCGTCCATGTGCCCCACAACATCAGCCATGTGGCGTTCCCACCTACAGGCGCATCCTACATATACGTGCATGAGCAGACCAGTCTGCTGCCTATAAATAGAGGGATCATTCCTTCTTCCATAAAAATGAAGATCATGTCTACAGACAGAAACGAGAAGAAAGACACTTAACGTCTCCTTCACCTCAAAATACTCCGGCATCTAGAGCAACCCAGACCTTCAGAGAGTCCAAGATTGTCGTCAGATCGTCAACGGAGTCAACGCATTACCACTCGCTCTACCGATACAGTTCCTAGATAAAAACAAAAGTGTAGTCCTAGGACTATGTCTAAGTCCTGCATTGTATACTGTTCTGTTTGTAATTGAAATACCAAGGTTTATCAATCAAAAAGACCTTGTCGTATTTTTGATGGCGAACAAGCTGGCGACTCTGCTGGGAACTTCTTTCTCTTCTGACGAGAAAGTCGTGTCGAATCTAATGACATCAAGCTTGGCTCCTCCCACAAGACACTCGTGGTGTGCCAGGCGTATGAGGAGTTCATCTCTGAAGGCAGCGCAAGTCCTTCGAAGCGGCTGCCAAAGCCGAAGAAGACTCGCCAAGTCTGGGTGCGCAAAGGAGATGCATCGAGCACCACCACTGAAGGGGACATGCCATCGCAGCATACCCTTCCTGCTGACGTTCTCAGCAAGCAAGATGCACCCGCCAGTGCAGCATATCTGCAAGGGAAATGCAGTGTTGACTGCATTCTCCAGTTGTCCTCCTCCCAGTCGAAGAAGATGTGCCGACGAAACAAAGTCGCATCCAACTTCCCCCGCATAAACTTTGGCGTACAGAAGAGGACCTTTGTCTTTGACAGAATCACTCGTTGTCGTGGTGAGGATGAGTTGGATTTTGAGTACTATACACCTTCGCGGGCTGGTACAAAAAAATCTAAGGCAGCATCAGCCATACGTCCCAAATGTGCTACGCCTACAGTGAACCACAGACGCATGCACAAAATCATACGTGCTGTCGATGGTAAACTGTACAGAGTTGACTCAGGTGCCTTTGCACCAGATACGAGCCGACTCTTAATGTTCCCGTTTCGTTTGGACACATCTTTTGCGCTTGAAACCAAGTCGTACGAGGAAAAACTTGTGACTTTGAACCCATGCGTTGTGCGCATGAAGTGGGTTCAAGTCGCAATACATATTGCTCCTCCACCAATGATCTGGGCGTATCTCATGCGTTGGAACTGGATCAGGGGGCGCAACATTCACATGACCACCCCGGCGCTTGGCCTTGCCATGCGCTTGAAGGGGTGTGAAAGTGAAACTCTCCCCTCATAATTTGCGTAATGTGATCACTCACAAACGCAGATCAGGAGAGCTGACTATTAAGCACGATGCGGCCCTCGCGGGACACGCTTGTGCCATGGTCACCATGAACTGCTACTATTGCAAAACAATGGCTCCATCATCCAGGCAGTCTGTTTCCAGCGACTGCAATCTGTTGCACCCATTCGACGTCGTCTCGGAAAGAATGTGCCAACTGAAGATGAGTCAGAGCCCAAGAAAGCTTCTTGACATGTTGTTTCCAACTCCCAATCATCGGGAAGAAAGACAACCACCAATCCCTCGACCTCAGCAGCACCATCCAAAACTCAGCCGAGGAAAGCAAAACGATAGTCCCATCCTCAGGGGTGTTTGAGAGCACCGGGTCAAGTAAGAAGGTTCCTGCGGAAGCATCAGCTGGGAGTGATCAGACTCCTGCTATCCATGACAACCCTCCACTTGAAGATGAGGACGTTCTCTAAGGAACCGACCCCGAAATAGCTGGGGGTAACTAGTACGAGGCCTCAGAAGAGAAAACTCTCCTACAGGAGAGTGAGGTCGAAAGCGAAGCCTCAACCAATCCATCCACCTTCGCCCTTGTCATGCCAGCCTACATGGCTGGGGTGGTGATGAAGAGGAACCAGACACTCCAGCCCCGGGTCTTATGCAGTACATGGACACCCTAGAGGGGGACCTCAAAACCCTCTCTACCACCATGCAATCCTTGACTCAGATGGTATTTGAGAGTCGGACCACTTTGGCATCTCAACCATTAGCAAATGCACCTGTTTTCACCTGTTCCGATCCAGAGGCCAATAGAGAATCAAGTATACCCCCTCATCGGGTATCATCGGGTGGAGATCATCATACTGCACCTCGAACGTTGGCTCCTTCAAATGTCGAGCTTCACACCTTACCGCCCTCACCGGCTCCCAATTATACAGAAGAGCTGGTTGACATGATCAGAGATTTGCGCGAGCGCTTTGAGGCACGAAAAAAGCAGGAAGAACATCAGAAGATAGGAATCCAGCAACCCTACCCTCTTGAATGGAACAAAGTGGTTTAACCTCCCAAGTATAAACCACAAACACTAACGTCATACGATGGGAAGGACTCTCCTTGCCTGTATCTGACCTATTTCCAGTCTCAAAAGGGTCATCTCCCGAAGGAAGATGCCCTACTCACAAGCCTGTTTGTTGGGACATTAAAGGGAGTCGCTTATGACCGGTACTGCAGTCTCCCTGACAACTCCATATCATCCTTCGATGACTTGACACATCTCTTCTTCGACCGATTTTACGACGGTGGGAAGGACATGACCATGTTATCTCTTATAGAAGTGCGCCAGATAGAGAAGGAGACTGTTCGAGCCTTTATCGAACGTTTCCGACAAGCATGCTTAAGGTTGTCTCTGGGTTTGCCAAAACATGTACTGATCGATGCCTACAGCATGAATATGACTCCTGCAATCAAGCTCTAGCACAACTCCATCCAGCCTCCCGATTGGAGTTTATTGATCATTGGGGCCGAAGCTGCTGAGAAGAAGGCACGTAATGCTCGCCTTCTGGGGGTTAACTTCCTCGCCTTTGATGACAACGAGAAACGGCCTGCTACCAGCAACAGTGGGCGCAAGGCGAAAGGGAAGTAGGACACCTTACAACTCTTCGAGATGCTGAAACAGAGTGACAAGATCAAGTTGCCAGATCCAAAGTGTTCCGACGAAGTGGACAGAGTGGGCGACCCGAGGTACTATCACTACCATCAGTTCGATGGACATCAAACTTAAGACTGCTACATCCTCAAGAACTACATACAATGCATGATCAATGCGAATGTCATCTCAGTCGATTACGAGGAGAAGATAGTCTCGGCTAACATGGTGTCACTCCAGTTCGGTACCCTACTGCCTACTACAACTCAAGATGGTGTTATCCCCATCCCGAAGGCGATATTGGAGGTGGTCAACCTTTCGCCGACTCGTGACAATGCTAGTGGACTGATTCCACTACAACATCTCGGAGGGAGATCATGTGGGTTCACCCAGATCTCGCTTCGGAACTGACTCAACCGAGGGTACATTCTACCTCCAAAGCTAAAGGCAAGAAGACCAAGTCTTGCCGAATGGTGACCTCCTCTCCCAAGGAGGCACTTCCTGTACAAACGTGTTTACAGCAGAACGCTCAGCCTGAGGAAGCCCCTGTCGAAGTGGCACCTCCCGTCACCACTTCGGCTGCTTAAGGTGAATTCCAACTTCCAGCAGCTGACAAACAAAAGCATAAGGAGGCCCACTTCGACAGGCCTCTACGAAGAGACAACGCTTCGGGGTTAACCAAACCCCATAACTTCGACATACTGTCACAACTTGCCAGTACTCCAGCTCGGCTGTCCTTGTTCGAGCTCCTCCGCCTATCTAAAGATACTCGGAAGGCTCTATGCGAAGCCCTAAAGGATGCTGAGTCTTTCATCAGTTAGGTTAACCAGCTTGAGGGTAATCCAGCAGCATGTCCATACTGCCATAGTGTGGAAGAGATCATCCCCAACATCACATTCACTCAACAAGACATACTACTCAAGAACAACCGACACAACAGACTGCTGTATTACACAGGGTATTACAACCAAGTTGGAGTATATAAATAGTTCACAACCTAGATGGACTTGGACAATCTATTGGAAAGGTTGTAGTGTAATCTGGTATTAGTCTATCTTGACTATAGGTTTACACTAGTACACTTTGTGTGTATTGAACAGGACCACTTGTGGTTGTTCTCTTTGTACTGACTGCATAAGAGAACAAACACCTCTATTATTTTGGATGCTTGTGCTATTAACCCGGATATAATAACGGACATGTATATGCAGTGTGCATTATTTTGACTCATAAAAGAGTGAGATTCATTGTGGATCAACAACCTCTATGAATTGGGTAATAACATTGTATGTATGATGAGCTGTTGATTATAAATAGAATCCATGTCCGGATATATCGGGTTGATGATGTCCCCTTAAGGAGCTCATAAGGATTGTCATATAAACCCTACAGGTGGATTATATCCGATATGATAAATAAAGTTGAGCGGTACTACTTAAGGATAAAAGATGTCGAATCAATATAGTTGTCAGTAACTTAATTTGATCGACGGACATACGATATCTTAACATGGAGAGCCAAACGAGCATATAATAAAAGGAGCCCACAAACATAATTTGGGATTAGGGAGGTAGTGCAACAATAGCTCATTAGTGGATCGAGCTGTTGTTAATGGGCCTGGATTGTGTGTTCGGGCTGAATACGGGATATCCAGATCCGTTAGGAGGCCTAACCCTAATTTCTCCTCATGGTCCCTGCCGTAGCCTATATATATCCTCTATTCTCTGGCCGTCATATTACCGATCAGAAATCTGAAACTTTCTCTAAATTCGTGATTCACGTAAGGAGAGAAAGAGAGGGCTGACAAGGAGAAGAAAAGGTTGGGAGATCGTCGCCCACACGACGTCCAACTCGAGGAAGGAATACGTGCAGAAGATCTTGGGGTCGTCCGCTCGAGATTGTCAGGAATTACTTGTCTCCTTTCTGCCGCAGGTATAATTCGTGAACCCTAGTTTCCGCCTATGAAGGGTTAGAACACGTATTAGATCTGTTTAACTTTTTATCGATCAATACGCATACCAAAGAAAGGGTCCTGGGAATCCACAGTTCCATCAGGGGCCATCAAGGTGAATCAGAGGCAGATCGACCCGAGGTCTTCTCTCAGCATCATCTCCTGGACTCTACTTCAGACATCAGGAATCCCAATGCATCGTCTGACAATGTCTCACACTACAATCGGTAGCTTCAACGCCAACAAGAGTGAGCCGCTGGGCAAGATCCGATTGAAGTGTCATATCGGTGATCTCCAGACTGAAGTGACCTGCTATGTTGTGGATGTGGATGTGGACGTCAACTACAACATCTTGTTAAGGTGGCCGTGGCTACATGAATACATGGTGGTACCATCCATTCTCCATCAATGTATGAAGTACGTATCCACCAACGACATAGTCCGAACGGAGTTCATTGATGTCGATCCTTTCAGAGGAATTGAGGCCTTCTTCACCGACTCTGATCTATACAAATCGATTCATCTCAAAGATGAAGCCAACGATGCCGATGATGAAGCCGAAGACGAACTCGAAGCTGATTTGGAGGCAGAAATGATAATCGATGCTCCCATGAAAGTGCGATTCAAAGAGAAGCCACTCAAACACCGCCTCCTATAGTGGTGAAACTTCACGGGAGGGCACCAACTTCTCTAGGCGGAGCATCCACTGAAGCCCCTTGAAGATACGACTCAAGGGGAAGCCTCCCTAAGTGTCGGCTCCTCTCATAGCAAAACTACGTAGGAAGGCACCAGTCACCGGAACACCAACTGAGGCACCTCTCAAGGTGCGGCTTAAAGGTAGATCTCCTCAGTCTTCAGCACCTCTTAAGCTTCAAGAGAAAGTCCACATATCTCTATCGGCACCAAAGCCGACAAAGGCCAAGCTCCCGATGGGTTCTTCCGAACCACCTCAGGCTGCTCCAGTACTCACTGACGAAGAACTGGGAGAGTACATTTCTGCCAATGTAGATGTACCGTCCCTTGATGATGTAATACCTCGGGACAAGATCCCATATTTTATCAATAAAAAGGTATCTTTCAATTATTCTAGTCTTTCACATTGGAATGCCATGTCTACTTTAGATAATACTCCACAGTCATTGCAAACACAAATAATGACTGTTAATTATGTAAATCGAATCTTCCTGTACCAAGGAGTCTGTTATATAGTCCCACCTCGGAACCAGGACGAGAAACCTGTCATCTTCAACAAATGTCGAGCGTCACCAAGACCTTCCACCGACAGATCCAGAACCCAACACCGACAGAATACAAATTTACCGGTACAATGATCGAGCTAAGTATTTCATCCAAAAGATGGGCTACAACCTGAAAAGCAGCCAGGGTCTAAACTATGGCAAGGGCCGACGTCTTCCCTTACGACTCCCTGTTCCGAAAGGGAAGCCACAAGACTATTATCACCGTACTCAACGGGGAGGTGGGGGGTGGGCTACATTACGCTTCTAACAACCCCAGAAAGTTCAGAAGCAGAAAACGTCGTACATTCTCACTCGTCTGAGGCTTCAACTCGGGACTCCGACACCAGTATCGGCCCAATCTTCAGGAAGGTGCTGTCAGCTAACATGACATCTGCACATCCTTCAGAAGATGAAGACGACAATCAAACAATAGAGTTCTTCCAAAAAGAACCCGGGGCTCAACGTCTAGGCGCGCAATAGGAATCTCGCTTTGAACTACGGAAACCCCCTACTGAAGACGAAGTCGAGCAGATAAACCTTGGGGATGGATCTTCATCCAAACCTATCTTCATTCGCAAGAGCTTAGCGGGCAAGGACCGAGAATCTTTGGTCCAACCGGTCAAAGAATACATCGACGTCTTCGCTTGGAGCTACGAAGACATGCCGGGACTCGACCCACAAGTCGAAATGCACAAGCTTAATATCTTACCTGACACTAAGCCCATTAAGCAGCAACAGCGACGCTTCCGTCCCAATATCATGGACGCTATCGACAAAGAAGTAGATAAGCTCCTAGACATCGGGTTTATTTCGCGAAGAGCAACATACAGACTGGATGGCTAACATCGTTCCCATCATAAAGAAGAACGGAAAGATCCGGGTCTGCATCAACTTTTGGGATCTCAACTCTACTTGCCCGAAGGATGAATTTCCACTTCCGATAACCGACGTAATGATCGACAACACATGTGGCTTCGAGCGCACGTCCTTCATGGACGGGTACACAGGCTACAACTAGATCAAGATGTTCCCAGACGATGAAAAATACACATCGTTCAGGACTCTGAAGGGGGTTTACTACTACACAGTAATGCCCTTTGGCCTGAAGAATGCAGGTGCCACATACCAAAGAGCTATGAGCACCATCTTTCGCCAGCACCTACACAAAACAGTCAAATGCTATGTTGACGATATCGCCGTCAAGAGCCATCTTCGAGGCGATCACCTCCAAGATCTGAAGACAGTCTTCGATCTCATACGGGCACATTAGCTCAAGATGAACCCCGCCAAATTCTTCCTTGGGGTTTCCAGTGGAAAGTTCTTTTGCTTTATTATCACTGCAAAAGGCATCCATGTCGACCCTGAGAAGACTAAAGCTATCCTTGACATGGACCCTCCGAAGAACTTTAGAAAACTTCGAGGCCTGCAGGGACGTCTCGCATACATTCGAAGGTTTATCGTGAACCATTTCGGGAAATGCTAGCCCTTCACCAAGCTCATGAAGAAGGGAGTCTCCTATATCTGGACGGAAGAATGTCAGAAAGCCTTTGACGACATTAAAGCTTATCTGACGAGCCCCCCAGTCTTGGTGGCACCTGTCGTAGGCAAACCATTTCTACTCTATGTCCGCACAATGGACCATTCTATTCCCTTGGCGCTTTGTTGGCCCCGAACAATGATGCGGGCCAAGAGTAGGCCATCTACTACCTCAGCAGGACAATGGTCGGGGCCGAACATTGGTACAACCCCGTCGAAAAAGAATGTCTAGCTCTAGTGTTCGGCATCTAGAAAACTCGCCATATGTCTCGGGATAGACAATTCATGTCATCTCCTGGGAGATCCGCTCAGAGTTCTCATGACTAAGCCGGGAGCGCTAAATTCCCAATTAGCTACTTGGGCGATACTATTGACGCCATATGACATGGTATTCATCCCACAAAAGGCTGTCAAAGGCCAAGCACTGGCCGACTTCCTAGCCACGTACCAAATTTCGAAATCATCCCGACTCTATGAGGATATTCCAGATGAAGTACGAGAATTAAACATTACCGAAGAGAACTCCGTTTGGCAGATGTTCTTCGACGGTGCTTCAAGAACAGGCCACAAAGGCCAGATCATCGCAGGAGTGGGGGTAGTCCTGATCTCCCCCGACAAGCTGGCCATCCAGCGTGCCTATTCCCTTTCAAAGCCGTGCTCCAACAACATTGCAGAGTACGATGCTCTCATCATGGGACTCTAGTTAGCAAAACAGCTGGGGGTAGAATACCTCGTGTCTTACGGCGACTCAAAACTCATCGTGAATCATGTTCGAGGACAATACAAGGTCCGTCTTGAAGACCTGGTCCCTTATCACAAAGCAGCGTTGGACATCATCTCAACCTTCGCTGAATTCTTTATCGAACATGTGCTTTGACTACAAAACTTGGAGGCTGACGCTCTTGCTGGCCTCGTGACCTCATTGGCAGCACCCGTCGGGACTCAACACTTCATCACAGTAGTGGGTCCAGATTTGGCTTACCCCGGAAACAGTCTGTGCATGCAAACAAATCATGCCATGACTACTGACACTAGCATCAACGTCAGAGACCGAAGATTCCCGTTCATCGACTTTGCCGTCTACGAGATCCTCCCGGATGACCCGAAGGAAGCAGTCTCAGTCAGAAGGTGCTCGCTCTGGTTCTATTATGATGCGGCCACTAAAATGCTGTACCGACGCTCCTATGATGGACTTATCTTCCGATGTCTATCAAACGAAGAAGCAGCCGAAGCTCTTCGAGAAGCCCATGACGGAACGTGCGGAGCTCATCAACCCGGTCCTAAGCTACAGGACCGACTTCGACGCATGGGCTATTACTAGCCCACCATGATGGCTGACGCTGTCGAGTATGCAAAGAAATGTCGTGCTTGCCAGTTACACGCCGACTTCATCCACAGACCGTCAGAGCCTCTACATCCTACGGTCGTCTCTTGGCCGTTTGAAGCCTGGGGTATGGACATAGTGGGACCCATCACCCCTTCCTCATCCAGGGGACACCACTTTGTCCTAGCAATCACCGACTATTTCTCTAAGTGGGCAGAAGCAGTACCACTGACAGAGGTGAAAAGCTCAAAGGTGATCAGCTTCATCAAGCATCACGTCATCTACCGTTTCGGGGTACTCCAGAGGATCATCCATGACAACGGTCCATAATTCATCAGCCAGGTGTTCCGTAGATTCTACGACAATAATTGCATTCAGAATGTGGCATCAACCGCCTATAATCCGGCAGCAAACGGATTGGTTGAAGCTTTTTATCAAACCATCGTCAAGCTACAAAAAGGTCGTGTCATCCAACAAGCACGACCGGGACAAGAAGCTCAGTGAATGCCTTTGGGCCTATCGCACAATGATACGGACCCCCGATGGGTAACGCACCATTCTCGTTGGTCTATGGAAGCGAAGCAGTACTGCCTTTAGAGATCCAGATACCCTCACTCCAAGTGGCGATCACGAACCAGCTGACGGAAGAAGACAATCAACGTTGCCGTCTGCAAGAGTTGGAAGCGCTCGATGAAAAATGCCTCTTGGCTCAATAGCACATCAAACTTTATCAAGCACGCATTTCACATGCTTTCAACAGAAGAGTCAAACAGAGAACTTTCCAAGTAGGCAACCTGGTTCTGGCAGTCAGGAGACCGATGGTGATGACTCACAAGACATCAGGAAAGTTCGAACCCAAATGGGAATGACTCTTCATCATAGAGACGGTATACTCAAACTGTAATGCCCCGCTCCGCATCGGTGCATTACGATGAGTCGTTGACTCGAAGAGTTGCGTTGACCCGATGAGGTATCGATGCAAATCGATACAAGTGTTGCGTTGGCCAAAGGTAAGCTTTGAGTCGGTTGGAATCTATGAATCGAATCGATGCAAAGGATAAGTCCCGTTTGAGTAAGTGCTGATTCTAGTTGATCTGGTGTGCAGGCTATGCTTTTACGCTGGACGATAAGAGGTCGACATTTTGCCTTATGCATTGAAGTGTCCGCGAAACCAAATCGAGGCCTTGCAACGAAATGTGGCATGGGCGCAATAGGCCAAATCAACCGAGTAGTTCAAAGGAATGGCTAAGTCCAAGAGTTAGCTATGCGATCGAGTTATGGAAGCGAGACGCTTCAATCGGCGAGGCGGCAAGGCGTATCGGCTTAAGGTGGGCGGGTTCTTGACTCTCTCTCCCTATTCCTTCACGTCTAATAGAATATGTTATGGTATGCGTAATATGTTATCGAGTTAGCGAGCGTGGCTCGGCGAGTAAGAGTCTAAATATGCGTTGAACACTAAGATAGAACATTGAACAATTGAAGCGACGTGCATCGAGTGCACGGGTCGCGATAGGGCATGATGGTAGAACATTGAAAGACAACATCGAGATGTGCATCATGTGCACGGCTCCGAGAACATTAAACTCTAGGCGTAGAACATTGATTATGGTGCTGAGCGTGCCTTTGCGCACTTAAGCTACGAAATGACTAAGTAAATACGGAGTAGGCTATGCGAATAACATTATGAACGGAACGCGTGATTATGAGTACGAGACGACTAAGCCGTTGGGCGTCGTGCATCAATATGGATGTGTTGGGGCATAACGCCGACGGAGCTCCCCATGCGAATGGTGGATTATGTTTATGGCACGGGAAACCGTTTATGGCACGGGAAACCGTTTATGTGCGACACTATATTTATGGAATACGAGATCGGTTGGTATGCTATGGATTGTATGATATGGAACATATTGCATGGTCAATGGACTCGGATGGCCCGTGCACGGGTGCGGCTTCCCTCGAACGGTTACGCCGGGGTGCCGGGACCGTTCGACCTAGGAGGGAATTATGTGTGGTATTTATGGTGCACAATACTCGGACGGATTGCGACCGTCCAGTACTGTGATAAGCTATGATATCCGTAAGTTTGGGATCCTTCGGATACTGGACTAGCAACCCGTATCGAAGCGATTGTAGGCTTACACATATGAGATGCCAAGTCCATTACGGTGCGACACACCGTGACCTTCACATAGATAGGGCCGGTGGGCTGAGATGAGAGCTGGGTGCAGGTGCAGGGCCTGCCACCCATTATACATATGTTTACGTTTATGATTGGTCGGTTTCGTGATTCGGATGTTTGCTTATGTTAAGTTCTAACCACTGCAGGCTAAGGAAAACGGGACGAGATGAGCACGAACACTATGTTTATGTTTCAGATTATGTCTAACTGTATCTGCTGCAGGAACACGATGTGGGACACATTTAAGTTATGTGCTATGTTTAAGCGTTGCCATGAAATTGATCCTAAGGCTAAATAGAAAGATCACAAACTAAGATGCATGCTCACTAAATGATTAAGTGTTTGGTTTGGGTGCGAGCGTGCCTTGATCAGTGCGAAGCGAGAACGAAAGCACTAAACCCCCACTAGTTTATGTGCAGGTTCAGGTTATGATCGGCTCGGGGCGGAGCTTGGCTTGGACGTGCCGAGGCATGGAGTCCTTGGCGTTCAAGAGGAGCTTCCGCATATGCGTTCGGACTTGCGACATGGAGATGTTCAGCCGAAGACTACTTGGTGGCTATAAAGAGGCATAATGTATGCGAGCAATGTAATCCTTTGTGAGCTAAGAGAGATCATGAGTGTTGTAGCCAATTGGCATTTTATGTTGGACTATTCAGAGCCTTTGTAACCTTCAGTTCAATATGAATAAAAGAGATTCTTGTTGTATACTATGTTTTCCTTCCGCTGCTTATGTTATCAAAATGAGATAGTTCTATGTGAACCTGTTATCTTGCCTTGCACGAGCGCACTCCAGGCTCGTGCGGCATCACGCCCCAGCGAGGACGATGATTCGGGTAAAATCTAGCGAGGACGAGCGATTTTCCGGATCGGGGCGTGACACAAACTGTGCTTACCGTCTCGCTCAACCTAATGTGACTTGTTCATGATGTCCATCAACGACAAGTTCCTAAAGAAGTACTGCTCATGACATCCTTCAGAATGTACTTCCCTCTCCCAGTGAGAAAATTTGTGAACTTGACAAACCAAGTTCATGCCACTCCTTTGACAATCACATGCTCCTGGAACCCAGTTGTTCCGTTGCATCCCCAGTAGGAGAACAACTATGTCCACTACCAATATACAGCCATTTGGTGACGGACATATAGCAACGGATTCTGTCCGTCGCTATTAGCAACCGATACCGACAAAGTTTCGACTGATTGCCGTCGAAAAGTCGATAATTTTTTATTTTACTTTAAGGGCGAGCAAAGGTCGCCAATCCGTCGTTAAGTCAACGGAGATATAGCGACGGATGAAGATCCCGTCACTATGTTATCGCTTAGTTGGCAAATTTTGGCGGGAAATGTTGAACAAAATTACCGTAAAATTTAACGACCACATAGCGACGGAATATATCCGTCGCCAGTCCGTCGCTAAATATCCAGCCCTAACTTAAATTTAGCCGACGGGGGGGGATACTTTTCATTCCCTCCCCCCAAATTTTTTTCTCTCTTTCTCTCTATCACTCTCGGTGGTCGGGGCGGCGGGGGGCGGCGGGGGCCGGTGGTGGTGGGGGTGGGGGTCGCGGTGGTGGGGGTGGGGGTCGCTGGGGGGGTTTGAGTCGGGGCGACGGGGAGAGGTGGGGGCCGGTGGTGGTGGGGGTGGGGGTCGCTGGGGGGGTTTCGGGTCGGGGCGGCGGGTGGAGGCGGTGGCCGGTGGTGGTTGGGGTTGGGGTCGCGATGGTGGGGGTGGGGGTCGCTGGGGGGGATGGAGGTTTCGGGTCGGGGCGGCGGGGGGAGGCGGGGGCCGATGTGGTGGGGGTGGGGGTCGCGGTGGTGGGGATGGCGGTCGGCGGTGGTGGGGGTGGGGGTTGGGGGCCGGTAGTAACACACACACACACACACACACACACACACACACACACACGCGCGCGCGCGCGCGCGCGCGCACGCACACTCACAAAGTATCGGTATCGGAATATAAACTTAGTATATAAATTAGTATTTATATAAACTTAGTATCAAGGTTCAAAGTATCGGTATCGGAATCGGTATCGGACTATTCCTATGAGTATTGGTATCGGTGATATCGATAGTATCGGCAGTTTCGGATCAGAGTATCGTAGAATAGTATATATATATATATATATATATATATATATATATATATATATATATATATATATATATATAAACTTAGTATCAAGGTTCAAAGTATCGGTATCGTAATCGGTATCGGACTATTCCTATGAGTATTGGTATCGGCGATATCGGTAGTATCGTCGGTTTCGGATCGGAGTATCGTAGAAGGATATATATATAAGATATCTTAGTAGTAGCTAGGTAAGTGTTGAAAATTAAATTTACTTATGCCAAGTCTTTTGGGCCTATCAGAGTTATAGATTTTTTTCGGAAATCTAGTATAATGCTGATTACCTCAAAAGGCTTGCATAAGTAGGAGTGTATAGAGTGTTTATCGTAGGCGGAATCATTATCACTATGAATCTCATGGCTTGTTCTACCAGAGCATAATATAAAACCATACGTGTGAAGCAGGGCTTCACATTCACAATATTAGAAGGAAAAAATTTGCGATGGGTGATAGGGCGAGCCAGAATCCTTGTGATAGGTCCTGTTCCCGATCAGAAATATAGTAAAATCATCTTTCTCATTCTTTCCCCCGACCCCACTACGAAAAAAAGACGTTCACTTCTTAAAATATCGAATGAGAAGCAGGGAAGTAGAGGGAGGTCAGAAAGGGGGCCTTCTTGAGAAGCAGGGGAAGTAGAGCAACGAAGTATCGGTATCGGACTATTTCTATGAGTATCGGTATTGATCGTTTAGGCAGCATCTAGGCGGTAGGGCGAGCCAGAATCCTTTGCGATGGGTGGTAGGGCGAGCCGAAATCCTTTCAAAGGATTCTGGCTCGCCCTACTACCTGCTGAGGAGGTTGAGAGAGTCGAATGAGAAGTAGGGAAGTATCGGTATCGGACTATATATTTTTAATTGCAAATATGTTTACTTTGTCTTACGAATCGCTATCGGTATCGGTATCAAACTATTTCTATGAGTATTGATATTGATCGCTTAGGCGTCTAGGCGGTGTCTAGGCGGTATGTAAGTGTTGAAAATTAAATTTAAGATATCGGTATAGAGTGAGTATCCTAGAAGGATATATATAAGATATCTTAGTAGTAGCTAGGTAAGTGTTGAAAATTAAATTTACTTATGCCAAGTCTTCTGGGCCTATCAGAGTTATAGATTTTTTCAGAAATTTAGTATAATGCTGATTACCTTAAAAGGCTTGCATAAGTAAGAGTGTATAGAGTATATATCGTAGGCGGATGAGTGTATAGAGTGAGCCTCCCTACTCCCTTTCTTCTCATTCGGGTCATGAGGCATCCTATTCCGCATCATATGATATACATCTCAACCAAAGCGTGGAGAAGTATGAAAATATTAATATTAACCAAGGATCAGTATTGGAATCAGTATCACCATGAATCTCATAGCTTGTTCTAACAGAGCATAATATAAAACCAAACGTGAAGCAGAGCTTCACATTCACAATATTATAAGAAAAAAAAATTCGATTGGTGGTACGGCGAGCCAGAATACTTTCAAAGGATTCTGGCTCGCCCTACCACCAATCGCAAATTTTTTCCTTCTAATATTTTGAATGTTAAGCTCTGCTTCACACGTTTGGTTTTATATTATGCTATAATAGAACAAGCCACGATATTCATGGTGATACCGATTCCGATACCGATCCTTGGTTAATATTAATATTGTCACGCCCCAGTACCGAAATACGGAGACGGACTAGGCCAGCTACTCCATATGAGGTACGTAACGTCATACGGCGATCGTGGCTGTCGAAAGACTAGGGGGTACATGCTACAATCAAGTCTCCTATGGTCCCACAGAGTTCTATGTCTCAATCAATCAAATCACATCAGCAAATAAATGAACATTAAAGATAAAGCAGTAAGGCGTCCCCGACGCTTCATCAAAATGGTCATGAGAGACTAGCTTTATAATTTAGCTATCTCAGAGAGTCAGAAGTACAAAATTATATACAGCTGCAGTCTGTTTAATTACAATTATGTACTGACACCAAAATATCGAGTAATCCGGCTAACATGTGCCGGTGGCTAAACGCCGTAAAAGTATAAGCAGGAGTGGTGGAGAAGAAACTCACTCGAGTCCCTGAACCGCCATGCTCCTAGTATGCACCATGGATGTCAGGGGGGAAGATCGTGTCCTCCGGCTCTGCTACGAGATCTGGCCAAACAAAACCAGCGGGGTCAGCCCCGAATAGCAAGTACCGCCAAAAGGGCACAAGAGTTAAGATTAAAAACCCAGATAATAGAATGATTGATAATAGTAATACTTATGCTACTATTATAGAGTAGCGCACCTCTTCGAACCCATATGGCACCCTTACAACCAAACAAGGACAAAAGGTGCCGCATGGAGTCGGGACGTGTCGTACTCTATAACTTTCACATGAGTTAAAAGGTAAAAACAATAAAATCTCCTGATCGTGACTTCGGTCGATAGCCTATCGCAGCACAATAACCAACCCAACAATCAAACAAGAACATGGGTTGGATCATGTACCATGATAGACCATATTCCTCAGTCATTCACAGAAGTAGCACTTCACAACCAGAATATGTCTTCCGTTCATAACTTCGGTCCACAGCCTATCATAGTACGATAACCAACCCAACAATCAAAGATCTTGGACCCATAGGTTCATGATTAGTTATATATATAAAGATCTTGGACCCATGGGTTCATGATGAACCAAAGGGTTCAAGATGAACCATTGGTGAACCAAGAATAGGTTATCCAAATGAGCCAAAACTGTGGGCCCAAATGCAGAAAATAAATTAGGAAATAATATTTTGTCGAATATTTTTGGGAAATGCATGAAGAAATACTGCATAATAAATATCGTATAAATTCAAGATAAATATAATTTATCTGTTTACGTATTAAAATACGTATTCCAGGATTGGGGAGTGACATCTCTACCCTTCTTAGAAAAATTTCGTTCTCGGAATTCCAGCCAAGACAGGATAGTGAAATCAGGACGAGCACGGCACAATCGTATATAAGTTTACTATCATAGCGGTTATTATCATACATCACAAAGTGCAAA
Organism: Iris pallida; assembly: GCA_029216955.1. Taxonomy (NCBI): domain Eukaryota; kingdom Viridiplantae; phylum Streptophyta; class Magnoliopsida; order Asparagales; family Iridaceae; genus Iris; species Iris pallida. Next base: position 11,158,113 of record JANAVB010013597.1, on the reverse strand, counting down.
ACAAGCAGGTGCAGATAAGCATGGAATCGTGTCAATAAGGTGCAAAAATATACCTTATTAGTCAAACAAATACGGATACCGAGATCTGATATCGTCCTCGCGCTCTCAGGTTGACTCTCCCGAAGAGTGATGGTTCCAAGAAACACGGACAAGGCTTATCGTCCGATTCTTGAGTACCTTCTCTCACCGGTCTAAAATAGATACGGGTTGTTCCTCGTAAGTTAGGTCGGTACCAACGACTAACTCAGAATGATCGAGGACATGACTCGAATCCGGAATATACCCACGTAATTGGGACACATGAAACACATCATGTATGCCAGTTAACGAAGGCGGAAGGGCAAGTCGATAAGCCACATCGCCTACCCGAACGAGAATCTTAAAAGGACCAACGTATCTTGGACTAAGCTTTCCTCGGGTTCCAAATCTGATGATACCCCGAGTAGGCAAAATTCGCAGAAACACTTGGTCGCCAACTCTGAACTCTAGAGGCCTACGATGCTGATCTGCCCAATGACGATGTCGGTCCTGCGCAACTCGAAGGCGTTCTCTGACCAACTTAACTATCTCCACAGTCTGCGTGATCATCTCTGGTCCCAACAACTTCCGTTCTTCGACGTCGTCCCATGCCAAAGGAGACCTGCACTTCCTTCCGTACAATGCTTCGAACGGGGCCATCTGAATGCCAGCCTGATAGCTGTTGTTATAGGAGAACTCCACTAGATGAAGGTGGTCCTCCCAAGATCCGCCAAAATCTAAGGTACACGCCCGTAGCATATCTTCTAACGTCTGGATGGTTCTTTCTGATTGTCCGTCGGTTTGTGGATGATAAGCAGTACTGAATCTTAACTTGGTTCCCAAACTTTGGTGTAAGCTCCGCCAAAAATGGGAAGTAAACCGCGTATCCCGATCTGATACTATACTAACTGAAACACCGTGCTGCCTTACTATCTGCTTCATGTACATTTCTGCTAACTGCTCAGTAGTCTGTCCAACTCGGAAGGGAAGGAAATGAGCGACCTTCGTGAGTCGATCTACTATTACCCAGACTGCATTCTTACCAGTCGGGAATCTAGGTAAACCGGTCACAAAATCCATCGTGATGTGCTCCCATTTCCATTCTGGGATAGGAAACGGCTGTAGCAATCCTGCTGGTCTCTGCTGCTCGGCTTTCACCTGCTGACATACTAGACACTTGGATACAAATCTCGCTATCTCTCTTTTCATGCCATTCCACCAAAAGTACTGCCTGATATCTCGATACATCTTCGTTCCTCCTGGATGAATGGAGTAAATAGAACTATGAGCTTCGGACATAACTTCTTGCCGAAGGTCTCCACTCGGTACACAGAGTCTGTTTCCAAACCTGAGCGTACCATCTTCATGAATCACTAACTCCTTCCTACGGCCTGATTCATACTCCGACTGCAACTTCTGAATCTGTGGATCTCCTGCTTGTGCTGCCCATATCCTCTCTACTAAGGTTGACTGAATCTGCATACTGGTCATTCTTCCTATATCCCTTGGCAAAACTACTTCGATTCCCATACTCTGAAGGTCTTCTAAAATATGCTTCTGCGAGGTCAAGATAAAGGTACTGTCTCTCCTACTCAGTGCATCTGCAACTATATTCGTCTTGCCTGGATGATACTGAAGATCTAAGTCAAAATCCTTCAGTAGTTCTAACCATCTTCTTTGCCTCATGTTCAAATCTCGCTGCGTGAATACGTATTTCAAACTCTTATGATCAGTATAGATCTCTACCCGATCTCCGTATAAATAATGTCTCCACAACTTGAGTGAAAATACCACAGCTGCTAACTCCAAATCGTGAGTCGGGTAATTCTTCTTATGGTCTCGAAGCTGTCGAGACGCATATGCTATCACCTTTCCGTGCTGCATCAATACACATCCAAGACCCTTCCCAGATGCGTCATAATATACTGTAAAGTCTTCCGCTCCTACTGGAAGCGTCAAGATCGGGGCTGAGATCAATCTCTTCTTCAATTCTTCAAAGGATGCCTGACAGCTAGCTGACCAAACAAACTCTACGTCCTTGTGCGTCAAACGCATTAAGGGCGCAGAGATCTTGGCAAAGTCCGCCACGAACCTTCTGTAGTAACCAGCTAATCCTAAGAAACTTTGCACTTCTGCAACCGTTCTCGGGACTGGCCAATGCTCTACGGTCTCAATCTTCTTCGGATCCACTGACACTCCTGCCCCAGAAATTACATGCCCCAGGAACGAAATGTGATCTAACCAAAATTCACACTTGTCGAGCTTCGCATAAAGTTGATGCTCCCTCAATGTCTGTAAGACAGTCCTAAGATATTTCTCATGCTCCTCTTCACTGCTGGAATAGACAAGAATGTCATCTAGGAACACCACCACAAATTTATCCAAATACGGCAAAAAGATGCGGTTCATTAAATCCATGAATACTGCGGGGGCGTTGGTTAGTCCAAAGGGCATTACTAAAAACTCATAATGCCCATATCTAGATCTGAATGCTGTCTTCGGTATGTCTTGCTCCCGGACTCTTACTTGATAGTATCCTGACCGAAGATCGATCTTGGAAAAGACGCTGGCCTTGCTCAACTGGTCAAACAGGTCATCGATCCTTGGTAGTGGGTACTTATTCTTTACTGTTACTGCATTCAGCTTGCGGTAGTCGATGCACATCCTCGTCGACCCATCCTTCTTGGGAACTAGAATCACTGGCGCGGCCCAGGGCGATTTACTGTCTCGGATGAATCCCTTAGACTTCAACTCTTCTTCATGTTGATATAACTTATCCTGTTCTGACGGCGACATTCTGTAAACTCTATCTGCAATAGGCCTCGTTCCAGGGTTCAACTCAATGCTAAATTCTACCTCTCTGACTGGGGGTATCCCTGGGAGCTCATCAGGGAAGACGTCGAAAAAATCTTCGACCACTCTCGGAATCTGTCCTGGCTCTGACACTGCTGCTGAGATGACGCCTCCGGCCTGATTCTTCAAGGTTCGAGTAAAGATGAACTGCTCCATCCCAGGAACGCTGAATATGACCCTACCTCCTCTACAATTAATTGTCGCATGACTGTCTCTCAACCAGTCCATGCCAAGAACGACATCAAAATTCCCCATAGGGAATTCAATCAATGATGCGGGCAGTAAATGCCCACACACCTCCACCGGACATGAAAAGCGCACTCTGCTAACTTCTACGAGCCCATTGCCGGTGAGTATATCCATCCTCTCCGGCAATGCCTCAAACTCTAATCCAATCCGTGTAGCATATTGTGCAGAGATGAATGAATGAGTAGCGCCTGAATCAAATAATGCTACAGTGGGAAATGAGGTGACGAGAATTTTACCTGCCACCACGTCACTAGACGCTAGAGCCTCTCCCAAGGACAATGTGAGAGCCTGGCCCCGCGGAGCCCCTTGTTGCGGCCTTCATCGACCATGCTGTTGCTGCCTCTGAGGGCCTTCGGCTTCCTGTGCCTGGCGGAACATCTGTGCCTGCGTTGGTAGACGCTGGGCTAGGGGCCTTACTGCTAATACTGGCCCTCCACTCGGGGTTGCCACCGGAGCTGGCAATGCTGGAAACTGCTGAGCTGGCCCTCCTGGCCTCTGCATCACAGGACAAGTGGAGATACGGTGGTCTGAACTACCACACCTCAAGCATAAGCCATTCGCTGACCGGCACACCTCCCTCGTGTGCCCTGCCTTTCCACAGAATGTACAGCCCTGGGGTGCTCCCTGACGCTGTTGTTGGTTCCTCGGCTGCTGATGCCGAACTGGCGCTGTATTAGTTGACACGGCCGTCCTCCGCGGCGCTCCTGCATCATAAATACGTACACCGAGTGCTGGTGCCGATGTTCGCTGCATTGCTCCTCCTCCAACCTGGGAATGAGATCTCTTCTGACCTCCTGTCCTTGATGCCAACCTCTGCTAGGTAAGCTCGTGCCTCCGAGCGGCCGTCAAAACAGCGTCAAACGTCTGGTAGTCGTGTCCTTCCACAAGCTGTAATAGTTCCAAATGAAGTCCCTGCTGGAACCTCATAGCCTTCTCTGGCTCCGTTGCCACCATTGCTGGTGCGAAACGGCACAATCTGCAGAAGTCTGCTGCATACCCATCTACGGTCTTGCCTGCTTGCTTGAGACTGATAAACTTCTGCTGGAGCTCATATCGAGCTACTACGCCAAAATACTTGGCCTTGAATCTGTCACTGAAGGTGGTCCAACGAACAGGGCGTCTTGCACCAACTTCTTCTGATGCCCACCAGTCGCGGGCAAGATCCTGAAGTACCAGTTTGACCTGATCAACCTTCTCATCATCTGGAACCTTGGCTGCCACAAGAATAGCTTCGATGTCTTGAATCCAGGCATCCGCAGTGATGGCATCCTCCGTGCCATCAAAATACCTCGAGTTCAAGCGACGAAACCTTTCTGATGCTTCCGAGTCAGCCCCGACACTCCTCTCAAGAGCTAACTGAATCCCTTGGTTCAGCAACACGTTCTGCTCCTGCTGCCGAGTCTGTTGCTGTTGGTTAGTGACAAGAAACCCCCGGATGATCTCCAGGAGTGCTACGACGTCTGGTACTGCCGTCGCTGCTGGTGCTGCAGGAGTTTCAATAACCGGCGGCTGCACTGCCTCCGGTTCTATTTCTGCTCGTGTCTGCCCTGGGGAAGGTTCTCTCCCCTGTTGCTGTCCAGTCGAGCCATGCTCTTGCTGCTCTTCCTTATGGGCCTCACCCGCTACTGAGAATGAAGCACCCCTATAGAGAAAGATATAAGATTATCAAGTCCGAACGAGGAAGATTTCGAGGATGCAAGTCAGGTTAGAGATCAAGGCAAGGACAGAGAATTTGAAACGGAATTTCAAGGGGAACAAGTTTTGATTGAGACTCCTAATAATTCGCAATACCCCACAAGTCTGAAAATCAGACCTGCATGGGCCACCACTAAAACCTTGTCACGCCCCAGTACCGAAATACGGAGACGGACTAGGCCAGCTACTCCACATGAGGTACGTAACGTCATACGACGATCGTGGCTGTCGAGAGACTAGGGAGTGCATGCTACAATCAAGTCTCCTATGGTCCCACAGAGTTCTATGTCTCAATCAATCAAATCACATCAGCAAATAAATGAACATTAAAGATAAAGCAGTAATGCGTCCCCGACGCTTCATCAAAATGGTCATGAGAGACTAGCTTTATAATTTAGCTATCTCAGAGAGTCAGAAGTACAAAATTATACACAGCTGCAGTCTGTTTAATTACAATTATGTACTGACACCAAAATATCGAGTAATCCGGCTAACAGGTGCCGGTGGCTAAACGCCGCAAAAGTATAAGCAGGAGTGGTGGAGAAGAAACCCACTCGAGTCCCCGAACCGCCATGCTCCTAGTATGCACCATGGATGTCAGGAAGGAAGATCGTGTCCTCCGGCTCTGCTACGAGATCTGGCCAAACAAAACCAGCGGGGTCAGCCCCGAATAGCAAGTACCGCCAAAGGGGCACAAGAGTTAAGATTAAAAACCCTGATAATAGAATGATTGATAATAGTAATACTTATGCTACTATTATAGAGTAGCGCAACCTCTTTGAACCCATATGGCACCCTTACAACCAAACAAGGACAATAGGTGCCGCATAGAGTCGGGACGTGTCGTACTCTATAACTTTCACATGAGTTAAAAGGTAAAAACAATAAAATCTCATGATCGTGACTTCGGTCGATAGCCTATCGCAGCACAATAACCAACCCAACAATCAAACAAGAACATGGGTTGGATCATGTACCATGATAGACCATGTTCCTCAGTCATTCACAGAAGTAGCACTTCACAACCAGAATATGTCTTCCGTTCATAACTTCGGTCCACAGCCTATCATAGTACGATAACCAACCCAACAATCAAACAAGAACATGGGTTGGATCACGTACCATGACAGTTCGCTTCCCTCAGTTATTCATGGAAGGTAATAGGATACAAGCAAGTCGTTTTCACGGCCAATCAAGTCTACGAGTTTCTAGTGGGACGAGGTTATCCTCGCGTCATGTTATTAGAAAATCCTCAGATCGTATCTTTCCAGCAAGGCTAGCCAACCCAGGGGTTCGCGTAGACAGGTATGATTGAGCACAGGTCCCTCGCAAGGCCACCTTGCTAAAACATGTAATATATAGCAGGAATTAATCGGATACAGTCATCCACTCGTTGCAGATGACACAGTATCCGTGGAGACCAGCCGGCGCGTCGAGACAATATCTCAAGGCGGCTGGTGTAACACGATCTCAGGATTTTGCCCTCCCCATGCATCTAGTATGTTTAGTTGCCTAATTTAACCCTAGGTGAAATCTTGGACTCACATGCTGTGGCCTGCATGATTATCCTCCTAAAGTCGTACTTTAGTACGAGTACCCCAAAGAGGATCCATGTCAATCAGTATGTCAACATGTGCTACCCTCCTTAGTGTAATGCATTATTGTAAATATGCCACGTGGAGTTACGAGTCATTTGTCGAGCATGAACAAGAACTGGGACATTCAGGTACATGTATCAGGTAGGAACTCTTTGTTCTCCGGGGTCACATTAGTGCTCATATCATGCTCGGAACAAAAGGCGTAAGGATATAAAATGGTCATATAATATCTGATAAAATATCAAAAGCGTACGCACAAAAGCACGCACGCTCAAGGGGTGAAAAGTCACGCAGCCTCACTCAAGGCAGCGTGCGTGAGAAGTCACACAGGCTCAAGGAGAGAGCTGCGTGAAAAGTCACGCAGGCTCAAGGGGAGAGCTGCATGAAAAGTCATGCAGGCTCAAGAGGAGAGCTGCGTGAAAAGTCACGCAGGCTCAAGAGGAGAGCTGCGTGAAATGTCACGCAGACTCAAGGAGAGAGCTGCGTGAAAAGTCACGCAGGCTCAAGAGGAGAGCTGCGTGAAAAGTCACGCAGGCTCAAGGGGAGACACGCTTCCATCAGGAAGCGTACTCAAGGCTGCGTACGCACGCTAAAGAGCGCACGCAGCTCAGTGTGCGTAAGCTAAACAGCTCTGCACACTGCTCACTGTCTTCTCCAAACAGCAAGAACACCATGGTTGAATCCAAAGCTTCAAAACATCACAACTTGGCCATCCGAACTCCAAATCCGGATTTCCAAAGTTCTATCTTGGGTGAAACTGAATGCTCTTCCACATGGAAGCATCAAAAACCCATAAAATCCAACTAAAGTAGATCAAACCATACAAAATCCGAAAATGATTAAAACTTAGATCTACAAAAATTAAAGCTTCAAACTGGAAATTTCCAAGTTCTAAACTAGTATAGATTGAGGAGAAGAACATGTTTGGGCAAATAGTTTTGTAAGAAATTATTGACAAAATTATGGATCCATCTCTTGAGCAAGTTGGTACTTGCCTTGGTTGGTGGAGGAAATAAATGAGAGGAAGTAAATGAGAGGAGAGAGAATGAGATGAGTTATATATATATAAAGATCTTGGACCCATGGGTTCATGATGAACCAAAGGGTTCAAGATGAACCATTGGTGAACCAAGAATAAGTTACCAAAATGAGCCAAAACTGTAGGCCCAAATGCAGAAAATAAATTAGGAAATAATATTTTGTCGAATATTTTTGGAAAATGCATGAAGAAATACTGCATAATAAATATCGTATAAATTCAAGATAAATATAATTTATCGGTTTACGTATTAAAATACGTATTCCAGGATTGGGGAGTGACAAATATTTTCACACTTCTCTACTCTTTGGTTGAGATGGATATCATATGATGCGAAATAGGAGGCTGAGAGAGTCGAATGAGAAGCAGGAAAGTAGAGGGAGGGTCAGAGAGGGGGTCTTCTTGAGAAGCAGGGAAAGTAGAGCGACGAAGTATAGGGGGGTCGGTATCAGACTATATATTTTTAATTATAATTCTGTTTACTTTGTCTTCCTATACCGATCCTTGTCGCAATAGACGTTAGAAAGAAGTGGTGATTGTGAGAGATCATTTGACCCGTAAGGGTTTCGTACGTGATTACGGCCTGTGGTCATCGCAAGGTGAACTATATGTGGAAGGACATGACATGGTGTACGATGCGAATACTCCTCTATATCCTGGTTGTGAGACTCATTCCGTGTCACGACCCGCTCCCGAATAATCTGACACGCCCAGCCTTCGTCGTTAGACACGATGAAGTAAGTTGTACCAATCTCTAAGGAAACTACAAGTCCAGATAAGAATGAATATAAACCACAACATCTAATATCGAATCCCAGAATCAAAGTACATGTCTAAGAGTTATTACAATTTCCAGCAAATGGAATGTAAATTGATGTCTCTAATATAAAGTCCAAATGAAACTAAAAGGAAGGTACTAGGCCTCCTCAGCCTCTAAGTCCTGAGCAACATCGGCTAGCTCATAGGTGCCTCCAGGCTCCTACCCATAATAAGTGTCACAGATAGCCTCTAACTCACCTGCAACATATCCTAGTCAGGAGCGGAGCTAAGTATATCCAAGGAAATGAACATGAACATCATGACATAGAAATGAATACAGGAAAAATATAAAGTACAAGAAATGAGAACATAAAATAAAACCTGAACATGAATACTGAACATGAATACTGAAAAGTAAATACAAAAAATCCAGCAAATCCAGGGAATATGAAATAAAACCTGAACATGAACTATACAATGAACCTGATGTGCGCAATATATCGAAATACATCCAGAGTGTGTGATCGGCTTGGGTAGATTCAGGAAACATGAAATGGTATGGCTTTGGTCCCGCGTGCACGATGTTGGGCCTAAGCTATTCACATGAATAATAACTCGGGTTTGATCACACATCTGTTTTATTTTCCCTCCCAGACACAAGTAAACTCAGGGAACAAGATACAAGACAATCTCATGAAATATCGTGTCAACAAGAAGATACAAGCATGAATACAAGACATGAAGTAATGGACAAGTTCGAGAAGTATACTTGCCTTGCTCAGGGCGATCAAGTGTGGGTAAAAGATCTGAATATCCTCCTGTCAAATGATTTATAAGTTGATTAATAAGCACTCTATCCTAAACAAGCTTATTCATGAATAAAGGTTTTGAAGTTGAACACAAAACTCTCCTAGTGTAAAACTTATCTTCTAAAGTCTATTTTTGGTTAAAAGAAATATACTAGAACAAATAGTTAGTATTCTAATTATTACTTAAGGTTTAAACATGAGGAAATCTTAGTCTCTTATTCCCTGACAATAATCCAGGCTTAATAAGGATTTTACAGTACTTAGAAGATCCTGACAGATACCCAGTCTCAGGTTTATCCTTAAATAGTGATAAGTAGGCATCCTCCAATATCCTGTCCAATAGGAAAATTGTCTAAATCAATATCAATAGACAGTTGTCTACTGGTATCATGAATCAGTCAAGCCAACATTCCCAGGTTTCCCTTTTCTAGAAATATTTTTACCTGAAATAATATCAGAACAGTCCTCAAGGGGTCAGTCCTGAACAGAACTGATATAATCAGTCCTAACCAGGGTTGATATGATTCAGTCTTAATTAAGGCTGATGCAAATCAGTCCTTTAACTAAGCTGATACAATCAGTCCTGTTTAAGCTGATACAAACCAGTCCTTAACTACAACATATCCTAACCTGCAGTTCAACTAAAATCTCAATCCCATTTCCGTTCAAAACTGGAAGTATCAGAACATACCCAAGAGCAAATTAACCTGCCCCCATACTTGATTGGCAGTACAAGTAGGGTCAACACTCGGGTTCAGTAAAACATTAGTCTCAGCAGGAGTTAACCCAGTCCCCTAGGTAAGGTTCAACATGAAGAATTCCTACAGTTGAGATACTGCAGATATCTAACTCAAAGTAAGTGAATTAACTTCCCATAAAACACAAATCAGTAATCCAATTCAACAGTGTAGGATCACTCTGTTTCTTGCAGTCATTTGAACAATCAAAAGGAGGTTTAAACCTACAGTACCATCTAACTGCCAACCAAAACCAAAAATTAAAACCTAAGGCCCGAACTCCCCTCCCTTCCAGTATTTCTTAAACATGACTGCCCCCATAATCTTAAGTCTACCATTCAATAGACTTGCTCAAGCTCTAGTTTATCACAACTAAATTATTCCTAACAAGCTCTTGTAGGGAACCTAATAGGAAATACTATTGGTTGGATATCAGGTCTTAAGGCTACCTAATCAAATAACTATCCAGTATAACATACAGAATTTCTTTATGATAAAGAGAAGAAATGAAAAGGTTTGACATGAGGTGGAGTAGAACAAAAGCTAACTAAAATAGAACTTCAGATTTAATATCAATCTTGTGCCAGACAAACCAACCTAGAGATAACTTGATATCCCCCTTTGTCCCTTGTATCAGTAATATAAGGATACAATACTCTCTCAGGTAGTCTCAGTTTATTCTCAATATTGACCTCTTCTTTTAAAATCAGAAAAACTCCATCCTACTGTCGAAACAACTGCAATCTTAATCCCATATCAGTGTTTAGTTTCAATTTATCCACCAACATAGATCTCTAGGTTGCAAAACATCCATCGATACCCAACCATAACTTGGATATCGAGAGGCCCAATTTCATAATAGATTCTCTATAAATCAAACAATTAATCTTGATAAAATTATCAAACTGAACTCAAGTTCCTGAAACTAAAATGTTTCCATGATACAAGATCATACAGCAGCATATAAACAAGGATAACAGAATTTACCTACGAATGTATCAACCTTGACTCTGACACAACGGACACAGCTTTCTCTCCTTCTCAGATGTTAAACTTCTAATAATTCCGATCTATATCAAATGTCCAAACAAACGGTCAAGAATTCTGAAGAATCAGGGATAATGAAAATTTAGGAAGACTCAAGAACTTGAGAAATAGATCCAAAACTTCACAATCAAAATAAAACTCCGATTCAAAGAATGAACTCCCATAATACAAAATTCAAAAGTACCAAACAAAAATCAGAGGAAACTCACCACTTCGTACTTGATGATCAGGTTTGGTCGAAAACTCGATCGCTCAAACAATCGATCTAGCTCTAGCAATCAATCGCAGATTAAATAGTACAGGTTAGTATTAACTAAAATAGAGTGCTCAACCAAAGGATCAGCTACTCACCGGTGCTTGATTTGATTAGAATGATCAATCATTTAGAGTCCAGTTGACGAACTCCAATCCAATCTATACTTAAAACACAACATTCGAATACTCAAGATCGAGTATAGAATTTTAGGAAGAAACATTTACTCTCATAAAAGTAATGAATCCTCACCTCATTTATTCGATCGATGATTCGAACAAGAACAGAGCAGAACTCTGAAAATCATGATGTGAAATCAACTGTTCTCAAATTACGATTCCAGTACGCTCGAATTTAGATCAAAAAAGAACAATCAAAGGAGTAAATCATGTTCAGGATTCAATAACTCACTTGAATTACTGCAGCAAGACGAAGACGTCGAAGAATAATGATCCACTCGCGGTCGTCCACGATTGAGATCGATAAGCTTCGCGCTGTTGTCGTTACTTTGAGCAGAGCTGCTTCGCCTTGCCGGGGTGCTCCTTCATTGTTGATTAGGAAGGAATTTGCCTCCTCGCCATGATCGGTTCTCGCCGAGATCTAGGTTTTGAGAGGGAAATTTCAATTTAGAAATTTGAAGAAGGAGAAGTTGCTAACAGAATTTTCGATGGAAGGAGTGGAGCTGAACCTGGTTATATAGGTTGTTAGACAATTTGAAAAGAGGAAAAATTGGAGGGAAAAGAGTTGGAAAAAATGTTCATTACAAGTAATCTATTCTCATTCTCCTTGCTGAGAATCAAACAACATGATACTTAAAAGGAAATTCGAATGGGCTAGGCTGTGAGGCCCAGACCAATCTAAAATAAGAAAATAAGAATTTTCATTACTAAAGATTTTGTAAAAAAATATATATACAACAAATGTTTATAAAATTATATTCCAAAAGTTCTTTATTTCTTCAAAACAGGAAGTGGAAGGACTACAAAAAGAGAGACAGCTACATCTCTAACAAAAATCAATAAAATAAAGGATAAAAGAACTAAGGGTCAGCGGATAGCTCGTCAATACGACGCTTCAAACCTTCGGTCCTAGTCTCTACAGTCGCCAAAATGTGACGCTCAACTTCACAACGCATCGTCTGTCTAGCCTCAAAACCAAGATCAGCCGTATATTTATCGTCCAACTCCTTCTGTCAAAATAGAAAGGCTACAAGGTGAGTAAAATTTACCGCCTCTTCTTTAAGCTGGACATGATCAGCCTGTGCTCATTCAGAATTAGCCAGAAGCTTGGCACGCTATCCTTGAAGAAGACGAATCTTCGCGTCAACCTCTGCTATGCTGGCGTTCAGAGATTCCCGCAGATTAGCCTCCTCCTCCATCGACAAGGACAGCCTCTGCTCCTTGGCCTCAGTACTGGCCAACTCTTGCTCCCAGATAGCCATGATGTCATAATAGGCTGACTCAACCTCAGCCACTAGCTTGTTCTGCTCCTCCTCTATCAAAGCAGAATGTTCTGAAGCTCAGTAAGTTGATGATCGAGCTCAGCAACAGAAGCCTCCAAGATCTATGCCATGTGGTTGTGACCCTAATGAGTTCGGATCAACCTAATATACGGGATCACCATTGCCTTCGCAGTCGCGAAGCTCTCGCCTTCGTCCTGTACAGTCGATACCCCTCCTCAACATCTTGTATACGGCTTCAACGATAAACTTTAGATATTCATCTACATCGGCCAACACTTGAGGTGTCATAGCAGGAGTTGTCTTGCTACTACATGGGCCGGAAGAATAGTTGACCCTGCAGAGGCTTTCACACCTGAGGCTGACGACGTGGCCACCGCTTGGCTCACAGAAGACTCAGTCGTCGTACCTTCAAGGTTCAAGGCCAGAGCCACGGTATTCACGACCTCCGTCTCACCAATAATGTCGACGGAACCACCAACCGTCGAAGCTGAGTCTCTAGAGGGACTCAACACTGTCCCCCAACTAGAAGGAACGGAGGGGGTGTCTTCCACCATGGGGCCTTTTTTCTTGTTTGAGCCAGCCCCAGAGGGCTCCACAACATTTGGGTCTGCCATAACAGACCCTGAAATAACATCTACAACTGGGACAGATTCTTCTACCTCTGACGAAGGGACAAGAGCAGCATCTGGAGGGAGAATGGACTCTCATGTCTCTTTTTCAATCAAAACAGGAGTAGGACTCGACAAATGAGTCACTTCCCCTTCATCAGCACTAGTTTCCAGAATGGGAGTAGGGCTTGGCAGACGAGTCATTCCTCTCCCTTAGTCCCCATCATTGGGACAGGGGTAGGACTCAAAAGTAAAATTTTCCAAAAAGTCGGTTCCCCCATACCGTGACTAGGAGAGGGCTCAGCCGCTAACTCCTCATTCTGCTCCTCCGTGCGTCACTGAGTCCTCTTCAACGTTCTCAACATCCTCTTAGGGGATGTCATCCGGAAAGGATGAATGCCATTAATCCCCCTCACCCGGAGGATCTTGCATGATAACTTCCTTCAGGGCTCCCACACCAGTCTTTGTGGCCTCCACAGTTATTTGCTTCACCGTTTGTGAAGACTCGGCTTCACCTCACCGACAGTTGGCAGAGAAGGTTCAATGTTCTCAGATGCTGCAGCATCATCTCTGGCCTAGTCCAAAAAGGCCGAAGCCTCCACCGGAATGGCATCATCCAAAGTCTCCTCCACGAGAGATGACACAATCGGAGGGATACGCTCATCAGACGAGCTCGCCACTTCCTTCGGTTTACTCGAACCCAGCCTCGAAGACCAGGGTTTCTTCTTCAACACCTCCTGCAAAGAAGAGACATATAAGTAGAAGAGGAAAGACCGAGTCAGACAGATGCTAAATTACATACCACTACAGGAGCTGGTTCTGTTGGTGCCGCCAAAGGCGATATTATGCCCCCAGCCTTAGTCGCTAACACCTTCTTGGGCTTCTTGGGAGCCGATGAATCTGCCTCCGTCGAAGCGCGCCTCTTCAGATGACTTATCGCGGACTCCTCTTGAGAACCTCCCGCTAGTGCTACAGAGGCAGCCCTGAAAGCTACCTTGTTAGGCAGACGATATACCCGAGCCATCTCCAGCATACTCTCCGACGCCTCAAGTTGCGTCCCGACAATGAAACTAGTCTCCCGGTTATACTTAAGGGAAACAGTATTCATCGCACAATAGAGCTTCACGGCAGAAAACAAAATATGCGGCCGAGGATTGTGAACCGGTAGCGTAAAATGCACTCCGGTACACCCGACATTGTAATACTGCCAATCCCGGGCCCCATCTAACAAACTTCCAACAAACCCCAAGCAATTACTGGGGTTTCTCAACATCAACTAGGTGTAGCCAAACTGGTGGGCAAAATGACTTGGCAGGTACGGTTCTAAGAAACAATGATTCTTGTTCCGATACACTAGATGGGAAGGCTGAATGCTCTGTAGCCAATGGAATCCCCACATTGGCAAAGTGATCGCATTCTCGCCAGAGTCCTCCAGCTCTTCATCTGCTTCAAAACCCAAGAAAACTGGGCCAACCTTGGTAATCTCCCACCCTTGGAGGTAGGACAGAACTCTCCTATAAACTTGAATGCCTGTATGCAACCACTTCCTTCTGTAGTAGCGGCGGATAAAGGCGTCACTAGCAACATGCTCCTCTTTCGAGCCAGGGGTTATTGTATTTGGATGGTGCAAGATCAACCATCCCATCAAATAATGGAAAGGCAGCTCCGTACGAGGGAAATTTCTCTTCTTACCCGTCTCATGGACCACATTATCCATAAATTCTCTCAGGCCCCGCTTTAGGTTGCACACCATAGCGGGAAGCAAGGCCAAAGGATGACCAAAGACCAGCTTCACAGCCGACAAGATGAGATTTCTGGCCACCCTCTCCACGGAGCCAGATCCACTAGCAAACACATGGTCTCGAAGCCATATCATCAGATAGGCCGCCAGCACTGCCTTTGGAGACATTCTGTGAAAACAATGCCAGAAGCAGCAGTAGATGTGGTCGGAGGGCTCCTGGTTCTCATTTTTACGAGAATTTTATTTGTTGAGTCTAGTCATCTCAGCGAGTACCTCTGCATGGGTAAGCCCCAGAGGAGTAACAAATCGAACCTTCGAAGGGTCCGTCATATCTTGTTTGAAGACATAATCCCTCCAAGCAGTTACATGAGGCTGCGCTTTACCTTTGTCCCTCCGCTGGGCCAAGCAATGATGGCTCGCCACCTCTTTGAAGACTGCCATCATCTCAGAATTCTTCTCTTCCAAAGCCAAGAGCTCCTCATTCGTAGGGAAGTACTCCTCATAGGGCTCAGCCCCTAAGGAAGCTTCGAGGCCTCATACATCTCATGTAGTGCCAAGCCTAACTCCCCTACGGGAGTGAAGAAGGTACCGGTATGAGTGTTGTACATCTCCAGAAGAGCAAGGAACATAGGCCGGTTTATATCTATGCTCGCCTGAGTAGCACGGAGAGCAGCAGTCAGACCAACTTCCCTGAGTTCAGTCTTAAACTTCGACAGAACCCAGAGTGTCAACTCGTCCTACTTCTGCACATAATGGCACCAGCCCTTGACCCAAAATTTTCCTTTCGGGTACGAAATCTTGGCCCCCAGCATACGGTTGACAAAGTTCGAGGCACTAAAGGCAAAAGTGTTAGGAGGAACATCACTATATATACTCCCAGGATGCAGAGTTCACAAATGATAAGAGGTTTTGGCTTGCGAAGCGGCTAAGGTATCTTTCTGATGGAAGGTGGTGTCAATCCGGATGATTCCTGCCACTGCCCCTTCCTGAGATGGAGTGAGCTCCCACTTCAACCTCCTCTTGGAAGCAAGACTACGAAAAGCCGTCAAGGGCAATTGACGTTCCACTTGCTTGATGTACATGTTCACATCCCTCGCCTTAAAGAACCAGTCTTCTTTGACCTTCAACACCTTTCCTTCGATAGAGGTCAAACGGTCACCAAACAAGAACTTGGGCTTTAAGAAAGACACATTGTCAGAATCAACCGACTTGAGTTTGCCACTCTCCATCATGAGTTAGAGAAAAGTAAAATGTTGATCTTGGATTTGCGTCATTCTCTTCGAAGGCTGGTCCAACATAATGGCAGCCTTGGCCGGGTTGACGACTTCTTCATTAAAGTCCAAACCCATCTGACAGAGCACAAGGTCTAAAAGGACTTCATTCAGTAAAGGGATAGTCATTGACACTGTCATACAAACAAAGAAAAAGTAGTCAGCTAAGAAGACTAAAATCCCTTCAAAAGTTAGACTTAGAAGCTCAAATAAAGCATCTGAGGCGCATCAACAAATCTTGCGCATCAAACTGGATCGAAACCCATGCGCGCAGATAGAATCTCACCAAAGGCGCATACACAGGACCGAGGCCCAAGCGCATTTGAAGAGAAGCTTCGGCGCATCATCAGGACCTAAGTCCATACGCATCAGCAAAAGGAGCTTTGGCACATCATTAGGACCTAAGTCCATGCGCGTCAGCAAATGGAACTTCAGCGCATCAGCAAAGGAAAGCCTAGGCGTGTCAATAGGGATACGACTCATTTCAGTCACACCCAAGTGCCCCAACAGTGTTGCAATGAAGTGAAGGATCACCCACCAATCACCGTCGGCCGAACGCCGACGGGCGTCGCTGCGACAACGAGAGCGTCCTCCTTCCTTGTCCTTGCCCCTTCCTCGGCCAGCACTGTCACGGGGAGTCTTGGGAGCAATCTCTCTAAAAAAGCTAGGGTTTTCGAAAGACTCTAGAGGAGGTACAAGAAGAAGTAGAAGACTCTCTCTCTCCCTCACATACGCCTATTTATAGGCATGAGCCACGTGCGTGAACTGATGAGGCGTGACGTCAGCAGCAGCTGCTTCGGGTCTCGTGAAACTGACGGCTGCATATCTTCCAAAAGATTATCATTAATCTTTCAAAAATTCGAGGTGTTATCTTCTTGCATTAAAATAGAGAAGAGCATGCGCCCCCACAGCAATACGCGGAGTGGTCATACGCCCAGCAGAGCCATACGCCTAGAACAACTACTACCCATGCTTCTTGTTCAAAGTATTCCAAAACTTGGCAGAAAGTTTTGAAAACTTTGAAAGGGGTCGTGTAGAAGCATGGAATTTTAGGCACATCTCAGGCCAGAATTTCTATGCGCCCTGACTCTCTTGCGCCCCCAAAATCAACATGCGCCAGGAAACTCAACAGAACACTTGGCACAACAGAAAACAACAAAGAAGTAGAGACATTAAGGTTAGGCTTTTATTTCATATGAAAGTCTATTACATGTCCAAAACTCTTTTACAAAGAAAATTCTATTAGAAAGAAAAAAAAAGCCTAAAAGCTACAGCCAGACGCATCACTCTGATACAACAGCCAGGCGCATCATTCCAGTATCTCAGTGAAGGCGCATTTTCGTGCATAGTCAGAGCAAATCACTTCTTTGTCAGCATGCGGGCACTCTAGCAAGAGGAGTGGCTCTTCTAGCCTAACCAAATCGGGGCACGACAGCCCCGACCTGCGGCTCTTCCAGCATAACAAAAATTGGGACATGATCACCCCGATCTTTGGATGCAACATGCACCTTTAGCCTGTGTCGGGACACGACAATCCCAATATTTGGATGCAACAGGCACTTTTACAGGCTTGTACGAAAACAGGGCCGTTTGTGAAAATACCAACCCGGCACATCTTCGTCTTCGGAAGGAGTTCATCGTCAACTCGCCAAGGCAGAGGACCGATCGAGTTCGTCTCCATAAAGGAAAGCTATGTGAAATGAGAAATAAAACTCTTCGCAAAGCTATCTATAGGCCGGGGCAACCTTCGCCCATGCTCCAGGCGACAGTCTCCTCGTATTCTCCGTAATGAATCGGCATTAATGTCGATGAATATGCCTCTTCAAATTCAGCCAAGTCAAATAGCCATCAAATGCCTCGAAGAAATCAACAGACGGGCCAAAGAAGATGTGCCATGTGGCAGATGCGCCGTCAACACTATACGCACCGTACTAAATACGCCCAATGGGACATAGACCCATGCGCCTAGTGGAGCACAGATCAATGTGCCCACACGAAGCTCGTCACCCAGCAAGCATTTAATACTATATGACAGAGTTACAGCACAACTGAGCAGTTGACAGCTTTTGCAGAAAATGAAGAACCGTTGACGTCAGCATCATCATTACTTACTTTTGTCGGCTACAACTTTGCCACATGGCCAACCGATCATCTGCATGTTCCTCCACAGCCATGCGCCCAAAAATCTGTATGCACCTCAAAAGCCATGCACCCCGACTTACTCCTGATCCCAAAAGACAAGAGCCAAGTCTCTACATGCGCCTCCACAGCCATGCGCCCAAAGCTCTGCATGAGCCTCAAAAGCCATGCACCTAGACTTGTCTGTGACCATTAAAAGTCATAGATTGAGTCGCCCCATGCGCCAGATCCTAGGCGCATCCTAACATATCATTCTCCCCACAAAATTCGAGACCTTTGAGCCACAGACATGCGCCATGTGTCTTTTGACTCAGTTCTGCTCAAGAATGGGTGCTAACCACCCAAGATCTCAACAACAGATGAATCTTTGCAACTGCCATGTGTTAGCTCCACCGCAGCCCAAGCAGTTCAGCAGATTCAGCTCCGACTCAGGGCGTATCGTCCATACGCCCAACAGCATCAGCCATGTGGCATTCCCACGTATAGGTGCATCCTACATATGTGCGCTTGAGCATACTAGTCTGCTGCCTATAAATAGAGGGAGCATTCCTTCTTCTACAAAAATGAAGATTATATCTACTGACAGAAACGAGAAGAGGGACATTAATGTCTCCTTCTTCTCAAAATGCTCCGGCATCCAGAGCAACCCAGACCTTCAGAGAGTCCAAGATCGTCGTTAGATCATCAACAGAATCAACGCATTACCGCTTGCTCCACAGATATAGTTCCTAGATAAAAACAAAAATATACTCCAGGACTACGTCTAAGTCCTACATTGTATATTGTTCTATTTGTAATTGAAATACCAAGGTTTATCAATCAAAAAGACCTTATCGCATTTTCAATGGCGAACAGCCAGTGTACATCTGGCTGCAGTAAACTCTTTGTTTCATGAATCAAGTATAATATGGTATCGAACACTCTATCAACTCCATCCAATATTGACATAATAAATCAAAGGATCAAATAATGCAACTAGGACACAACTTTAATAATATTCGACAACCCATGCATACCTGAAACTACTTCAACATAGGGGTCATGCCTTGCCAGTGTGCTGCTGGCTGTAGTGAACCCACAGTCTCCATAAGCCAAGTAAATGGCGACAGTGCGCTTCTGTCTTGCCATTGTAAGTCAATAAATATTCTTCCAACTATATCCATAAGAATCCAAAGGAGCTTCTGAAAATTCAAACAAGTTGATTATGAAATAAAAAGTGTAAGTATCTGTCCTTGAAGTGAAAGTATCAATTTTGAAAATCAAATGATCGATTAGGTATCAATTTTGAAAATTAAACGATCGACTAGGAAAAATGACCGAAGACGAGAAGTAAAGTTTCCAATTTCTATTTCTCATACTCAAGGATCGAGGGACAAACAAGAAACAAACTGACTCGGAATTACTAGATGGATAACTGGGTCATGTTAGGCTCAAAAGTCAATGGGTGGAAATAAAATATTGACTTTTAGAAAACAATTACTTATGGAAATAAATAAGTGATACGGCCTAGGCAGAAAAATTAATTCAAACAAATTATAGGTTAAGGATTGAATCCTAAGAAGGCTTAATTTACCAAACGATTAGTCTACCTACCTTAGATCAAACCATCATATCAAATAGAATGGTATACCATTCTATCAAAATTTTCTAAGTTACCTAATAGGGTTTTTAGAAAACAACTAGTTGGCCTATATGTAGCCTAACTTACCTAAGTCACTTGGCCTATATGTAGCAACCTTAACTACCCAACATTCAAATTAAATAAGGGACTTCCTAGTCCTAGTTGTTCTCATAAAACCAAATCAATCCTAATTGTGAATGAGCACTTCCTAGTCGCAGGCTCGCAGCAGTACGACTAATATGGTAGCTACCACGAGTTCGCATGATTTGCAAAAACTGACCTGCATGGAGCACCAAAAAAAACTTGTCACGACCCGCACCCGCTTTTTTGGGTACAAGTATGTGTCCAAGTCTAGCCTACGTTGCGATATCGACGGTAGTACGATGTCAAGCCCGCGATAAATAAATGCTCATAAATAATAAGCTTTATTGCTCACTCACATTACTAAATTAATTATACCATTCACAAGTTTTACATTGAATGAAATACAAGGGCTCATAAAATAGAAAACAACTAACTCAACTATCTAATAGTCTTCTAGGATTTTGGCCTTCAATTATCCGTATCTTTCCAATGCTAAGAGTAGCCGCAACTAACCTGAAAATTGATTTTCAGTCAGGAATAGAACGAGTACATTCTAACAGTAGTTCCAATAATTGACAAAATCTATAAAACAGTAAATAATTCTGAAATACATGATGGATGGATAAACAGAGAATCATGGTATGAAACACGTGAGTAAAAGCAAAAGAGCATGGTAATGAAGACAAGAAAGTAACAATAATAACAATTGAAACAAAAATAATAACATATAGCAAGACTGCATCTAATTATTGAGTAGAAATACCACTTTCGACATGTGAACGGCTAAGGGGTAAATCCGGCTCCCCGCACGTGTCATGTGCTTGAAATACCACTTTCGACATGTAAACGGTTAAGGGGTAATTCGACATCCTGTACGTGTCGTGTACGACTGTTGTTCTCCACGAAAGACAATTGGGATAGAAAGGATAGTTCACACGTCTACTAAGATATTTCTCCGCCCGACTAGCACTTATGGATTCGAACAAGTCACGAACACGGTAATACATTAGTCATGAAAAACAATATGTAAAGAATCCATAACTACTACATCGTGTAACCATCGTGTCAAGAATCAACAGAAAATCAATACAAGACAATACTAAATACATGAATCATAGAAGTTATCAAATATGAAAACTATCAAAAATGTACTCGTCTGGGGTCCTTTACTGGTGAAATCGATAATACTATTGCGTCCAAAATAATTCATTTGGCTAGCGTTGATGTGAAAAATTTTGGAATTGCAAGAGGGATAGAAAATGATTAGTCACAATTTGAGATTTGATATTCGAAGGAAATTCGTTTAATAAAGAGGAAACTTAATAAGAAAAAAAAAATTTATATAAAAAATACTGATAATCTATTTAGAAAATATATATCATACTTGAAACTGTATATCTTATTTACCAAAATAGTTTAGGTAAATACTTGGAAGCGAAGAAAATCATTTATATTTATAACTATTTTAGAAAATATTTATGGTACTATGAAAACTATATTTTTATTAGTTAACATATTTAGATAAATACTTAAAAGTTAAGAAATAATTTATAAATCTTGACATAAAAGCCCAAATATATGAAGAGATATGTATATGCATAATTTAAAAACCCAAGTTACATATATATAGGCCCAAAATATATCTCATGGCTCCAAGCCCTACCCTAACATATTATAAAAAGCCCATATTGAATAATACCCATTTTAGTAATATAACCTTTTGGAAAATACACTATATATAATTACTTGAGAAAAACCATTTTAGACTAGAAACTCCGATTTTTGAAACTACATATAGGCACAAAGCCCAATACTATACATTTGTTACAAATATTCTTCTAGAAAATTACTTACTATATATATATATATATATATATATATATATATATATATATATATATATATATATATATATATATATATGTGAATGATTATGTTATTATTATTAGTGTTAAAACCATAATACCATAATAACATAATCATTCACATATATATATATATATATATATATATATATATATATATATATATATATATATATATATATATATATATTAAGAAATACCTATTACTGATACTGGAAATTGCTGAGAAACCCAATTTCGGGGTGGGCTTTTATGAAATGCCCACCCGCTGGATAAGTTTTATGAAATACCCAGAATTAAGTATTTTCACGTTAAATATTCCAAGATTCCCTTTTAGATGCCACCCGCTAGAAACTGCTATTTTTATAATACCGAAACTACCCCTCCGCGCGAATTGGTCATCTATATGTATTTGAATTCAAAAAACTCAGATCTGGATTGCGATTTTCGTTTTCTTCTTCTTCACGGGAAATCTGAATTCCATTGCTCTCATATTCAGCAGAGATCGCAAAGATCGTTCGTAGTTCGGTGTGTTTTTCTTCAGTCGAACTCAGATCATCGCTCGTCATCATCATCACCATCATCATCATCTTCATCGTGGAGACATTTGAACTCAGATCTTCAATTGTGGAGAGAAGATCTTTCTTCTTCTTTTCCATAAGAATTATCATCGCTTTGAAAGAAGAACGAAACTCTTTATTCCTGAAAAAACTAAATTACACGTTTTAACACTGGAAATGACCATTCTCCGTCTTAATTAGGACGGAGAATGGCATTCTCCGTCTTAATTAGGACGGAGAATGGCATTCTCCGTCCTAATTAACACGGAGAATGGCATTCTCCGTTTCCGTCTTAATTAGGACCGAGAATGTCATTCTCCGTCTTAATTAGGACGGAGAATGGCATTCTCCGTCCTAATTAGGACGGAGAATGGCATTCTCCGTTTTATTTAAGACGGAGAATGGCATTCTCCGTCCTAATTAACACGGAGAATGACATTCTCCGTGTTTCTAACACGGAGAATGATCATTCTCCTGCGTTTTAACACTAGAATGACCATTCTTCGTGATAAATTACACGGAGAATGGCATTCTCCGTCCTAATTAAGACGGAGAATGGTCATTCTCCGTTTAATTTAGCACGGAGAATGGCCATTCTCCGTCTTAATTAGGACGGAGAATGCCATTCTCCGTTTTATTTAACACGGAGAATGACATTCTCCGTTTCATTTAACACGGAGAATGGCATTCTCCGTGTTTCTAACACGGAGAATGGTTATTCTCCTGCGTTTTAACACTGGAATGACCATTCTCCGTGTAAATTAAGACGGAGAATGTCATTCTCTATCCTAATTAAGACGGAGAATGGTCATTCTCCGTGTAAATTAAGACGGAGAATGTCATTCTCCTGCATTTTATGGTTAGCTGAAACTTTGGAGGGCCATAACTTTTGACTGGGAGGTCGAAACGAGGTCCCGTTTGTCGCAAAATGAGCGTATCGTCGAGGAGACTGAAAGTAACAGCTTCATAGTTAGACGGCCTTCCGAAATTTTAGATTCGCAAAAAATGATGTTTGGACCTCCGTTTTAGCACTTTTGTCGTTCATCCCGGTCTTTCCGAAATTTTTCGACGAGTTTTTGAAGATTTTTGAGGAGAAAACCTAGATTCGAAAGTGAGCAGCGTATGGAAGAAGATGGAGTATTGAAACGTTTTTTTAAGAGCAGTTTTGTGGGTGTTTCCAATAAATTAAAAGGAAGGGCAAAAGGGTCATTTGGAACCCGCTTTGGATAAGTTTCTCTAATTCTGGGCACGCGATGAAAGTTTTTTTAGCGGTGGGTTTTACATAAAACTTTTTTAGTTTTTGGGCATTTCATAAATCTTCCCTTACTGATATTGTACTTGTATAATATACCAAAAATTGATATTAACCCCTACTAATATAGCTTATGCTGGACCATGGCCTTTGGGCTTGATGACCGGCCCAAGTTACACACACCAAATCAAAGAAAATAAATTACAAATGATCATTGGGCTTTAGTCCCAAAACCTACTTTAGAGAAATCATGTTCTCATAAAAGAAAATAGAAAGGCTGGAGTGCAGAGAGAGGAACATTGGAGAAACGAAAGAATTCAAGTGGAGCTCAACTTCCATGCGTTAGTGGCCGAGCTCGACTTACGGCGTGCGGTCAGGGGCGGCCGGAGCGCAGCGGTCCAGTGTCGTGCAGAGGGGAGCAGTGGCTTCGTCGGGAGATGCTCGCAGACCGGTCGAGCGCAGGAGGTGCCGAGAGGAGGGGACAGATCTGGGAGCTCGCCACGCTGGGGTTGATGGCGCTCGGTGGTTTGAGGGGTAGGTGGACAAGAGGAGATCGGCACGGAGGGGCTTGGTCAACACCACATGTGGTGGCGCACGGCATCGTGGTGCGGGACAACGGTCAGGTGAGTAGTTGGATTGATGGTTTTTGGGGGTACTGAACAGAGGAATTTGGGGGTCGGGGTCTGGTGGAGGCAGGGAATGGTAGTGGTGGTGGTGATGGTGGTTATTTGGGGCTGGTGATGGGTATAAACGCGGTGGTGATGGAGGACGGTCGTGGTGGTGAAGAAAGGCGGGGATGGTGGCTCGGGTCGGTCGTCCGGGAGGTGGTCGGACACTGGGTCTCAATAATATGGATTTTTTATTGGTTATGTCCGACACAAGGTCCGGTATCGATGGGTTTCTGGGTGTTGTGGATTGTAACTGTAATATGGAAGACAATGGACACGGACACTACGGCACAGTGTTTGTATATTTGGCTGTGTATTGGTGGCGGATGGGAGGATGTCTCGGCAGCAGCAGCGGAGTGCCGATGGCGGAACATGGGAGCAGTGGTTGGGAACGACCGAAGTTCGACGAGGCCGGGTGGGTGAGGCAGGATTGTGACGGTGATGGCTCCGGTGGGCTCTGGTGGTGGTAGAGGGGATGTTGATACATCTATACGTAAAAGGGATTCCTTTATATAAATAAGAGAATATGCTGCTCGGCTACTGCATATATATATATATATATATATATATATATATATATATATATATATATATATATAGTATTGATGTTTAGGATATATATATATGGTACACTTGGGGATAAGAATTGACTGGGAAGACTTCTATCAAAACTAGAATTAAAGGAATCATGATTAGTTTAAACATTTATTTCAATATTAAATAGAAAACTAGTTTAAAAAATAAAATCTATTAACAAGTATTCTCTTTATTTAATCCTATAATATAAGTCACTTTAAAGAAACTATTCTTTTAAATATAATCCAAGATAATTAATCAAATAAATTTAAAACTAAATTATTGGAATCTTAATCCAATAACTAATTACAATATTAATTTAAAATTAATATTTAATATCATTAAAATAAGTTGAACGAACTAACCAATATATTTACATAAATCAAATAATTTGGCAAATTCTTTATTGGTCAAGGATAACAAGTAATTTAAAACTATTTAATCAAATCTAATTAACTAGTCACCATGATGATTTGAAAATAATATTTGATATTATCATAATAACATATTTTTATTAATGCAAAATCTTATTTTAAAATAAATGGAGAAGTCCTTTTTATTATTCAGAAATATTTATAACTTTTAAAACTATTTTAGGAACCAAATATTGAACAACAAATATTATAATTCTAAAAATTCGAGAACATATATTTTTATAAAAATTAAATAGCATTTTCAAACATTAAATTTTAACTAGTTTGTTTTTGAAATACAAAAATGATAATAGCAAGAATAATCTTTAAATGTTTCAAGAGAAGCTATTTTCTAATCATGATATTTAAATAAAATAAATAGTTAGAGAAAATAAAAATTTAAAAATTCGAGAAATGTCACGACCCGCACCCAGTGTAGGGGCACGAGAAGTGGGTACGTCCAGCCTACGACGCAGTGTCGGTGGTAGAAGCTGTCCTAGGTCACATACATCTTACAATTATAAGGTACATGTACAATATATATGCTCCGAATGGATGACAATATATAAATGTACAACTCAATCACAGCTAAGGTAGAAAATACGATAAAATAGATAGATATGAAAGTCGCCAAATGAAATACAACAGGAGAAGAAGTCTAAGAGTCTAAGATAACATCTCCACAACATCCAGAATAACAATATTCCAAAAGTACATAATGTATCCAAAATAAGACAAGACAATAAATAAGATAACTAGTCTAGCTAACTAGCCTAGACTACTGGGGTAATGTCCTCTGCAAGGACTGGATCCTCCTGGGTGTCCAGCTCGTAGGTGTCATCTAGGCCTGCTCTGTAGTACATAGGACAGAACTCCTCAATGTCATATGTAATATTTCAACAGGTCCAGTCAGGACAGGAGCGAGCACAATACATCTCATGCAGTTCATAATATGACAGGAAATGTAAGCATACTATAAAGTAAGATACATAAAACGTTAAAGAATATGTATGAAGTAAAAGAGATGACTGTAAGGAAATATCTACTATAAGTAAAGAACTAACAGTGGCTAGTGATGTAGAGTACAAGATAGACATGTGAACGGCTTGAATTTGCACATGATTATACTAAGAGTTTGCACATGATTATACTACTTTGGAATTGTTCACATGACCATTTATACTCCCCCGTACCCCAATCAATACACAAGGATCCAGACAAGTTATGTTATTTTACATGATTTCACATGGGAGGCCATAAATGGATGAATATGAAGTATACATGAGGGGCGCTGTGAACATAGGAGTACATGAATCACAAGAGTGTAAATGAATGGTAAAAGCACATGAATACATGATGTACGTGAAAAGCACATGACATGACGTATCCCGATACTCCCGAGGGGGATAACATATCATGAAGGGATCCATATAGTACCAATCCGTGTTAACAATGTGACAGCATCAAGTAAAGTAATCTAGAGCATAAATATAAATCCTATCAAGTATGAAACGATCAGAGAATGTACTCGCCTGATATCCTGAGTATCCGATGAGTATATATGTCCAGATAGAGTAGATAAGTCCTATTTAGAGCAACACAGGTCACAATATGTCCAGAATGGTAATATTGAACTTTACAATGCATTATATATGAATTCTAGGTCATTCTAGACTAAAGTCAACTCTTGGTCAACTCTAGTCAACTACACTAGTCAAACTAGGTCAACCAAGCTATACTAGGTCCAAGCCTAGTCCAACAAGTCTCACTAAGCCTAACCAAGCCTAGGCTAGCACTCGAACACAGTCAAAAGCCAAAACAAGTTATCACACACAAATACAAACTATGTATATTTATGCCTATACAATATACATATATAGGCATTCATATAGGTTAGTGCCTAATACACAAGCAAGGCACAAACAAGGTATATATATAAATAGGGGTGAGTGTGTTGACAAGAGTAATGTGTGACAGTGATTAGGGGGGTGTGTGTTTACTGCAAGTTAGAGAGAGTGTGTGTGTGTGTGTGTTCTCAGGTAAATGAGTGATAGGATGTGCGTGTGAGTGGTTATTGTTCTCAAGTTATGTGTGAAATCAGGTTGGCAGGGAACACTTCTCAGGTTTTTGTGTAAAAGCATACATGTGTGTGTGTGTGTGTGTGTGTGTGTGTGTGTATAGGGGGTTATATGTGTGACAGGCAACAATGAGTGATGGTGAGGGTTTTATGTGTGTGTGTTCAGCTGTATAGTGTGTGTGTGTGTGTGTGTGTGTACAGATTATGAGTGATAGGGAGTGTTTGTGAACAGGTTACATGTGTGTGTGTACAGGTTATGAGTGATAGGGACTGTGTGTGAGTGTTTGTGAACAGGTTACATGTGTGTGTACAGGTTACATAGTGTTCTCGGGTTCCTGTGTGTTTCCAGTGTTCAGTCATGTTTAAGCGTGTGTGTGTGTGTGTGTGTGTGTGTGTGATGTACACTAGTATATTGTTAGGGAAGAGTTGAGGTCTGGGTTTGTGTGTACAGCAGTGAAGTGAGTCAATCTCATGAAAAATACCAGGTAATCCCTCTTTTCAGTCCAACACATATATATGTAACCCGATTTAAGAAATACACAACCTAGTATCAGTTAAACCTATGTATCCTCACTCACACAGCCCATTCGAGCTCCACATTGAACCCTAACACAAATCAGATAACCCAGATAGGATATCACATATATACAACATATAAATTACATTTAAAATCAAATAAACACATTCGAAATATCAGAAAAATAGGTTACTGTACACGTATCTGTAACAATGGGGGAAAAACCCAAATCCAACACGAAATCAAGTAAAAATCTCAAATTAATGGTTGGTAAACACTCGTGCATGTATTAGGGTGTCCCACGAGTCGTATGGTGTCTACACAACAGGACACGACGTGTCCAGACACTCATGAACACTCGCCAACACACGGTAACTACACAGGCTCGTGTGGCAAGTCCACGTGGTTGTGGACACGACACGACTCACGTAGAGTCACGTGGTTGTGTCCACATGTTGCCCACACGTAGGGCTACACACTCGATACGACACTTCGTGTCCACGGCGTGTCTACGCTCTGTACGACACGCGTATCAGAGCCTAGACACGGCTACTGTACAGTGTTTATGAACTCAGTGTGTTCTCGAATACAATGTCGACATGACACGACTCGTTACGCCACTTAGGGGCTGACGTGTCAGTCACTGTCCCAAGGCACTCACCAAGTGTCACGTGTCCAGGTGACACAAACACAGAGAACTTGCTGTCGGGTAGCAGGACACTGCTCGTATGGTCTGTACGGCGTGTCCAGCCCCTCATTCGACACGACACAAAGCCAATGATCAGCTCAGTCATACACAAAATCCAAGAGCACATGTAGCTCTACAAGTTTGTTCAAAAAGATTTCAAAAACAACAATAAAATCGCCATTGAGGTATTTCATCAAATACCTATAAGCCTACACTGATACGTGTCCGATACGGACAACAAATCAACACGAATTCCACCAAACTTTTCCTATAGCTGGAGGACACCTAGATGGATGCATATATGGAAATAAATTAGGATTTTAAGGTGATTTGACGGGATTACCTATAGAGAGCCAATCTCCAAAAAAAAGCCCTAAATAGTGAAGTCTCCTTCCTCAAGTAATGTCCCAATGAGCTCCCCTCCTTGCAAGCTAGCCTCCTTCTTCTTCTACTCCAGATTTGGAATCAAATGAAAAAGATTGGGATCAATTTGGTGGAGGAATGATGAAAGGGGGAAGAAATTAGGGTTTCCTAAAGGGGGATTTCTAAAAGAGGCAAGTGGTTATGAAGAGACATTATATAGGCTAAAATTATGTTATAATTGGGCTGTGGTGGCCGGCCATGTAGGGGATTAAGGTTAGGATTTTATGTGAATGGGCTTTAGGCCAAGGTCATTAGCTAGCTAACTCAATCCCTTAGCCATAAGTCCAAATACAAAACTCTCATAATCCTCTCATGAACCCTAGCCACACTCAAGTCAACTAAGACCAACTTAAGTTATATTAGGGTCCAACACCATGCTAACTAAGTCACTAAAGTCAAAGTCAAACTCTAGGCTAGTCTCTAAAGTCACAACTAGCAAAAGTCAAAAATCATAACACCAATGCAACAATTAATAAAATAATTCACAAAAACCAAAATGACCAAAATACCGTCAAGACTAAAATGTGGTAGTGACAAATCTACCATTCTTAAAAGAATTTTGTCCTCAAAATTGAAAGGTGAAACTGAACTGGTGAGAAGGATAGACAATCATACCTCAAGGTCCAAAAAGATATGGGTATCGCTCGCGCATCTCATCCTCCCGCTCCCAGGTAGACTCTCCTGGAGAATAATGCCTTCATGCGACGCGAACCAAGGGTATCACCTGGTTTCTCATAACCTTCTCTCGTCGATCCAGAATCTCTGCAGGCTGCTCTGGATAGCTGAGAGTAGGTCCCACCTCAATCTCTGAGTGATCGAGTACATGGCTAGGATCTGCTACATACCGTCTCAGCTGCGATACGTGGAATACGTTATGGACTCCCACTAGTGCAGGTGGCAAGTCTAGCCTGTAAACCACATCACCGACTCTCCCGCTGATCACAAAAGGTCCGATGAAGCGCGAGCTAAGCTTTCCACCTCCACAAAAATGTATCGTACCATGTGTCAAAAATACCCTCAAGAAAACCAGATCTCCAACCTAATCACAAACAAGGTCTCAATTACTAATATATTCAAACATGATCAAACAAAATCACAAACAAAACAACTCCTAATTCTAATCCTTTCCCTAAATTGAACCTCAAACTCCAAAGGTCTGCGGTAGCTATCGGCCCAGTACCGATGTCTGTCCTGCGCCACACGAATCCGATCTCTGATGAGCTTCACCTTCTCGACTGCATCTACAACCATCTTAGGTTCCAATAAAGCTCGCTCTCCAACATCATCCCAAGACAAGGGTGTACGACATCTGCGCCCGTACAGTGCCTAGAATGGTGACATCTCAATGCTGGCCTGAAAACTGTTGTTGTATACAAACTCCACTAAGTGCAGGTGATCCTCCTAGGATCCTCCAAAATCCAAAACACAAGTCCGCAGCATGTCCTCGAGTGTCTGAATAGTCCTCTCTGACTGTCCGTCCGTCTGAGGGTGTGCTGCAGTACTAAACTTGAGCTGAGTGCCCAAACTAGTCTGCAGACTCCGATAGAAATGGGAAGTAAAACGACTATCCCGATCCGAGATAATGCTCACCGAAACTCTATGAATCCTGACAATCTACCGCATATACATCTCTGCTAGCCTCTCAGTAGACGTACCCTCTTTAAATGGCAAAAAGTGGGCCAATTTGGTCAACCTGTCTATGATGACCCAAATTATGTCTTTTTCTCCTGGTGAATGCGGCAATCCAGAAACAAAGTCCATCGTGATGTGCTCCCACTTCCACTCTGGAATGGGCAATGGCTACAATAAACCTCCTGGCCTTTGCCTCTCTGCCTTGGCCTGCTGACAGACCAAACATCTGGCTACGAAGCGAGCTACCTCCTGCTTCATCACATACCACCAGACGTACTCCCTCAGATCCCTATACATCTTGTTGGCACCTGGATGTATAGAGTACTGAGATCGATGGGCCTCCTGCATGACCTGCTCCCGGAGCTCTCTACTGGGTATACACAGTCTGGAACCGTATCTTAATGCGCCATCCTCTGCAAGAGTAAACTCATCATCCACCAATCCTTCTCAAACTTGCTCTCGAATACACCACAGAGCAACATCCTCGAACTGTGTCGACTTGATCCTCTCAATCAAGTCCGACTGAAACTGAAGGCCCTATATCTAATTTGAACTCCTGGCACAACCATCTCGATCCTAGGCTCTCCAAATCTGCTAGCAAGTGACATTCCATCGTCAAACACATGGCTGTCGGATACCTACTTAAGGCGTCGGCAACCACGTTGACCTTTCTTGGGTGATACTACAGTAAAGTGTCGAAGTCCTTCATCAACTCCAACCACCTATGCTGCCTTATGTTGAGATCCTTTTGTGTAAACACATACTTCAAGCTCTTATGATTTGTAAAGATCTCCACCCGCTCTTCGTATAAGTAGTGTTTCTACAACTTCAAAGCAAATATAACTGCTACCAACTCCAAATCGTGGGTAGGGTAGTTCTTCTTATGGGGACATAACTGCCTGGAAGCATAGGCAATCACCTTTCCATGCTGCTGTAAGACATAACCCAAACCCTTTCCTGAGGCATCACTGTAGATAGTGAACCCTCTTAATCCTGATGGCAATGTCAGAATCGGAGCTGTCGTCAGCCGCTTCTTCAACTCATCAAAAGCGACCTGACACTCCTCCAACCACACAAACTCTGCATCCTTTCGAGCCAGCCTAGTCAATGGCTCTACAATTCAGGAGAAATCCTGCACGAACCTCCTGTAGTAGCCTGCCAATCCCAAGAAGCTCCTAATCTCCGCTGCTGAACTCGGTGCTGTCCAAGCCTCAACTGCCGTGATCTTCTTTGGGTCAACTTAGATCCCATCTCCAGTCACCATATGACCCAAGAAGTCAACTCTGTCCAAAAAGAACTCACACTTCGAGAGCTTGCCATAAAGCTTCTCCCTCCTGAGAGTCTCCAGAACCACTCTCAAGTGCTCCTCATGCTCTCCTCAGTCTTCGAGTACACTAGGATATCATCGATGAACACCACCATGAGCTTGTCCAAGTATTGGTGGAACACCTTGTTCATCAGGTTCATGAATACCGCCGGGGCATTAGTCAACCCAAACGACATCACCATGAACTCAAACTGGCCATACCGCGTCCTGAATGCGGTCTTCGGGATATCCTCCTTCTTCACCTTCACCTGATGGTAACCTAACCTCAGATCAATCTTAGAAAATACCCTTGCCCCATCCAGCTGATCGAAGAGATCGTCAATCCTCGACAACGGGTACTAGTTCTTGATCGTAAGGTTGTTGAGTGCCCTATAGTCGATACACATCCTGACCGACCCATACTTCTTCGGTACAAAGAGTACCGGTGCACCCCATGGTGAAGAACTCGATCGAATGACGCTCTTGTCCTGTAGCTCATCCACCAGCTTCTTCAACTCTACCAGCTCGCTGTTGTTCACCCTATAGACGTGCTAAGATATTGGCTCTGCGCCGGGCACTAAGTCTATAGAGAACTCCATGTCTTTGTCCGGTGGTAGTCCTAGCAAATCCTCCGGAAAGACGTCCATGAACTCCGCTATTAAAGGGTGTGGCACTGCCTACTCCTCAACTGATACTCCGCAGAAAACTCCGCTGCTCTGCTCCGCCTGCCGTCGGGTGAACTCGAACTCTGGCTCTCCGGGTGCTCTGAAAAGAACTCTACCCCTGCGGCAATCTATGCTGGCGTGGTGCCTGCTCAACCAATCCATACCGAGTACGATATCGTAGTTCAAAAATGGCATCACGAGCAGAGTCATATCCAACTCTCGGCCTCCCAAATTAACTCTCCGACCCTTGCAAATATCACTAACGAGGATAATACCACACCCGGTCGTGATCTTGCAGTACCATCCGGGAAAGACGAATGTCGTGGCGGATGCTTTGAGCAGGAAACCTACAGCATACTTTTTGACGACTCAGCGTCACTTTTTAGAGGATCTCCAGGAGTTGGGGATTGAGGTCGTATTGCCAGGTATGGATGGACAGTTATCTACACTTGGAGTACAGTCATCTTTGGTTGAGAGGATCAAGGCCGCACTACCTACAGATGCGAGATTCAGGAGACTCCGGGAGAGGACCGAGGCCGGCGAGCAGACAGGTCTGCGGATTCACGAGGACGGGACGTTAAGGTGTGGAGATCGTCTATGCGTTTCGAGTGGAGAGCTACGCCAGGAGTTGCTGGCAGAGGCACATAGCTCGATATATTCTATTCATCCTGGAGGTACAAAGATGTACAGAGATTTGCGTCAGCATTACTGGTGGCATGGGATGAAAAGGGAGATTGCTCGATTTGTAGCGAGATGCTTGGTCTGTCAACAGGTCAAGGCCGAGCACCAGAGGTCTGCAGGACTATTACAGCCGCTTCCCATTCCTGAGTGGAAGTAGGAACACATCACGATGGACTTCGTCACTGGATTCCCGAGGAGCCCCAGCGGGAAGGACGCAGTTTGGGTCATCGTGGATCGACTCACCAAGTCGGCACATTTCTTACCCTTCAGAGTTGGGCAATCGACGGAGATTCTTGCCGATTTGTACATGCGACAGATAGTACGTTTGTACGGAGTACCAGTGAGTATCGTGTCGGATCGAGATTCCAGATTCACTTCACATTTTTGGAGGAGCATGCAGGATAGTTTGGGGACTCGCCTAAAATTTAGCACCGCTTATCATCCGCAGAATGACGGACAGTCAGAGCGCACGATCCAGATACTCGAGGATATGCTGAGGGCATGCATGTTAGACTTTGGAGGATCTTGGGAGGATCACCTACATTTGGTCAAATTCTCCTACAACAACAGTTACCAGGCGAGCATACAGATGGCACCCTTCGAGGCACTTTACGGCAGGAAGTGCAGGTCTCCAGTTTGTTGGTGTGACGTCGGAGAACGTCAGATACTTGGTCCAGAGTTGGTGACGTAGACAGTGGAAAAGGTAAAGCAGATTCAGAGTCACCTCAGAACGGCACAGGATAGACAGAAGCACTGGGCTGATGCGCACCGTCGACCCTTGGAGTTCAAGGAGGGCGACCACGTGTTTTTGAGGATATCACCGACTCGGGGGACTATCAGATTTGGCAGTAGAGGCAAGTTGAGTCTGAGGTACATCGGGCCCTTCGATACTCTGGAGCGAGTCGGTGAGGTGGCTTATCGTCTAGCATTGCCCCCGTCACTTGAGGGAGTGCACGTCGTTTTTCATGTATCGCAGTTGAGAAGATACGTGGCAGACCCTAGTCACGTGCTGGACCATTCAGAGATTACAGTTGGGCCGAGCTTGTCATATGTGGAGCAGCCTGTCGCGATTCTCGATCGCAGCGAGAAAGTTTTGAGAGGGCAGACGATTCGACTCGTCCGAGTCGCTTGGAAGCATCATTCTCCGGGAGAGTCAACTTGGGAGCGCGAAGATTCTATTCGGGAGCATTTTCCTCACTTGTTCGAGGATAGAGGTATGAATTTACGTATTACATTTCATTATCCTTAATTACTCATAAATCTTCTTTTCCTAATGGTGCCATTTTATTTTAAATTTCGAGGACGAAATTCGCTAAGGGGGAGAGGATGTAAGCCCCCTATAAATTATTCATTTAATATAAATTATTTATGAGCTAAAAACATTAATATAATATATTTTTCCCTTCCTTAAATTATTATTGTAAGATTTTCTTACACATATAATTTGTGAATAGACCATTGTAGAGATATAAATATGTATAATGCCAACAGTACTATTATTTTATTTTACCTACCTTATTAATCTGTTTATATGAGTGTTAAAAATAATTTTTAACATCATATTAATCTAGAGTCAACCTTGGTTGATATTAATATTCATTCAACCTGATACTAAGAGGAGCTTGGTATAGGTAATAATAACTAATTTTCTTAAATACTCCTAAGGCCCACTTAGCAAACGAGTAGGAATATCGGCCAAACAAAAACCTTGGCCCAACTCCTCAGTAGATTGTTGCATTATTTACGTATCCTTTCCTCCTTAACCCCAGCCTGTACCGAAGTATAACCCTAACTTCCCACTCCTATATGTATATATGTATGTTGTTCTATTTCCCTTCTGAAACAAACCCTAATACAACTTTTAGCCAATATGCCATGAGAATTGTTATAAGTAAGTAATACTTTTAGCTATTAATTAATTAATTCATAAATTATTCTATAGGCTCTTCAGACTCTTTGGACTCTTCGGACTTGGACTTTGGACCAACTATTCCTCTTCAGTGACCAGAGACAGGCAAGTGTACCTTGCTATTTTTTTTGTACTTCAGTTAAATTATTTAAAATTCTTAAATATTTATTTATGAGTATATAATTGCAAAACCTAGGGCCGCATTCGATACTTCGCGTCTGAATCACATTCGGGTGCCGATGGCCGTTAGCGTCATCGGGTATTGAACCTAGACATTGATATATGCGATACCGCGACAAATCGTTGCGGGTTACACTTTGACCCTAGGAAACATTCATGTGATAGTACATTATTGACGGATGTTCGTACTTGCCTACATCTTATTGTACGGAGATTCGAGTTGATTCTAGGACGATGACTTTGATATGTGTGCACTCCTACTATTCTAGTTATGACTCATTGTACTAGCTAGAGGTCTGACCGAGCGACTCGTAGATACGATTCGTGAAGTCACATGGGCGGAGAGAAACATACACCGTGCGCTTGGGCTACTTTCCCACAGAGTTACCGCTGTCTCATTACCAGAGCTGCGGATTTTCATAGTTACTGCAGTTCCTTATCGGAACTGCGGATTCTCATAGTTACCAGAGTTCCGTATCAGAACTCCGGATTACACCGTGACAGCCCGCGTGTTCGAGTGATGTTTCTTAAATTGCATTCATACTAGTTGGTTACGGTAGTTCTAGTTACGGTAGTTCACCCACTTTATTCCTGTCTTATTTATTTTATCATATCACCTTTTACTGTCGTACTTTTGGCATGTATATTATGTACCTTGTTGCGTCCCTCTGAGGACCTAGTTTTCGCTCCAGATTTAGACGATTATTCTGAGGTCTACGGATCCGGAGTTGAGCTTGGAGCAGGACTTGCAGTTGACGACGAGATCGATACAGCAAAGTAGCCGATTGGTAGAGCACTTTCTTTATTTCTGGCTTCATTATCTAGTAGCATGTCGTCATCTACTTGTATTTCATTTTCATTCAGTATTGTATCAGCGGAATTATTTTTGCAAGACTCTTGTTCAGTGGTTGTTTTATGACTACATTCAGACTATGTTATTTCAGCACATTGTGGTTTATTTCATATTTTCACTATGTGTTCCTTGATCCTATTTTGTGGATGAGATTAGTACTTATGATTGTCTGGGCATTACTCTATATTACTGCACTTTACAGCTTAAGTGCTACTCTCATGGTTCCATTAAATTGGGTAAAAATCATTGGGAGTGGTACTCGCTGGCCTTGCCACGTGGCTCGGTTTCGTATTATTGGAACTGGGGCGTGACAGCTGCTGATACTGAGCGAACCTCTGCTGCTGAGTCTGTAAGGGTCCCTTCTGCTGCACTACTGGAGCTCTGGCTCCCGCTTCCTGAGCTGCTCGTCCTGAAGACATGGAACACTCCTTCAGCTGGTGCTCTGTCGAACCGCAGAGTAGGCACTTCCCGAGCCTCTTCCTCTAGTCATTTTACATATGCCCTGGCTTCTTGCAGAAGCCACAACTAACGGGCTGCTGCCTGAGTGCCTGTGGCTGAAACCTCGGCTGCTGCTGTTGCACCTGCTGGAAAGGTGCATGGCCCTGTCCCTGGAATTGCTGTGGCTGGAACTGCCTCTGCTGCTGCTGAAAGTGAGGCCTCTTGGCCGATCCTCCGCTGCCACTGGCTCCATGTGCGTCTCATCCCCTCTTGAGCCTCAGCTCAAGATCATCCTCTGCTGCTAGGGTACCCACCAGAATCTCCACAAATGTGGCACTCTGGTCACTCTTGGTCAAGGACTTGACCTCCTTGACTAACCCCTTCTGGAATCTTCGGGCCTTTGCCGTCTCACTGAGTCCCTCAACAAATCTGCCTAGACGGCAGAACTCTCCAACGTACTCCACGACAGTCTGACTGCCCTGAAATAAGCTCTCAAACTGCATCTCCAGGGCGCCAAGAGCTGTGTCAGGAAAAAACTTCTCCTTGATCAGCTTCTTGAAGGCTGTCCAAGTCTGCCCCTCTGTACCGACCCTCGGGTCCGTCTGGTACTATGTGCGGGCTAGGTCCTGCATCTGACTACCTGTCGCCTCAATCTGCAGTCGTGCTAGAATCTCTGCCAGCCGAAAGATTTCCTCGATGTGCTCTATCCAGTCATCCATATACAGAATCACCTCAGTGCCGCAGAAGTCCCGCGGATGCATCTTCTGGAAGTCCTGGATTCCTGGTGTCCTCGGCTGATACGGCTGCATCTGGGCTGCCTGGGGCTACACAATAACTCTCTCCACAGTCGTCAGGGAAAACTGATGGGCATTCTCTATGCCCTGCCAAAAATGAGCAGACTGGTGTCGCTAGGCCTCCACCATCCTCTGAAAGAAGTCGAACAACTGTGCTGCGTTAACTGATCCCGGAGGTGGCTGCTGCCGAGAGAAATCAGGAATGACGGGGGAAGGTCTCTGTACAGGCGGGGGTGCACCTCCAATGCAGCAGAAATGCCAACCTTAGTTGGCACTACAGGAGCTGCGGTCTCGAGGCCCTGCTGAACAGGACGAGAGGTGGTTGACCTCTCGATAGTATCCCCCAGACCGGAGCGATGAGATCGTGTCTCCATAACCATCCTTAAGACAGATCAAAACAAGAAGCAATTACTGAGAATGAAGCAAAAAATCAAAGGAGGACAGTTTATTTATTCAAAGGAAAGCATTTAATCAACAAAAATTTAGATGGCAAGTATTGGATCGAAGTTTTCCTAATGTGATTGAGTACCCCAAAACTATATCCTATATCCTACTGTAGGCTGTAGTGATACTCTAGCTCGAATACCACTACAATTCTAGACCTGCATGGGCTACCACTAAAAACGTGTCACGAGCCGCACCCAGTGTAGGGGCACGAGAATAGGTACGTCCAGCCTACGTCGCAGTATCGACGATAGAACGATGTCCTAGGTCACATACATCTAACAATTATAAGGTACCTGTACAATATATACGCTCCGAATGGAGGATAATATAGAAATGTATAACTCAATCACAGCTAAGATAGAAAATACGATAAGATAGATAGATATAAAAGTCGCCAAATAAAATACAACAAGAGAAGAAGTCTTAGAGTCTATGATAACATCTCCACAACATCCAGAATAACAATATCCCAAAAGTACATAATGTATCCAAAATAAGACAAGACAATAAGTAAGATAACTAGTCTAGCTAACTAGCCTAGACTACTGGGGTAATATCCTCTGCAAGGACTGGGTCCTCCTGGGAGTCCAGCTCGCAGGTGTCATCTAGGCCTGCTCCGTAGAACGTAGGAAAGAACTCCTCAATGTCATCTGTAATATTTCAACAGGCCTAGTTAGGATAGGAGTGAGCACAATACATCTCACGTAGTTCAAAATATGACAGAAAATGTAAGAATGCTATAGAGTAAGATACATGAAACGCTGAAGAATATGTATGAAGTAAAAGAGATGACTGTAAGGAAATATCTACTATAAGTAAAGAACTAACAGTGGCTAGTGATGTAGAGTACAAGATAGACATGCGAACGGCTTGAATTTGCACATAATTATACTAAGAGTTTGCACATGATTACACTACTTTGAAATTGTTCATATGACCATTTATACTCCCCCGTACCCCAATCAATACACAAGGATCCAGATAAGTTATGTTATTGTACATGATTTCACATGGGGGCCCATAAATGGGTACACATTAAGTATACATGAGGGGTTTTGTGAACATGAGAGTACATGAATCACAAGAGTGCACATGAATGGTGAAAGCACATGAATACATGATGTACGTGAAAAGCATATGACATGACATATCCCGATGCTCCCGAGGGGGATAACATCTCATGAAGGGATCCATATAGTACCAATCCGTGTTAACAACGTGACAGCATCAAGTAAAGTAATCTAGAGCATAAATATAAATTCTATCAAGTATGAAACGGTTAGAGAATGTATTCGCCTGATATCCTGAATATCCGATGAGTATATATGTCTAGACAGAGTAGATAAGTCCTATTTAGAGAAACAAGTCACAACATGTTCAGAATGGTAATATTGAACTTTACAATGCATTCTATATGAATTCTAGGTCATTCTAGACTAAAGTCAACTCTAGTCAACTACACTAGTCAAACTAGGTCAAACAAGCTATACTAGGTCCAAGCCTAGTCCAACAAGTCTCACTAAGCCTAACCAAGCCTAGGCTAGCACTCAAACACAATCAAAAGCCAAAACAAGTTATCACACACACAAATACAAACTATGTATATTTATACCTATACAATATACATATATAGGCATTCATATAGGCTAGTGTCTAATACACAAGCAAGGCACAAACATGGTATATATATAAATAGGGGTGAGTGTGTGGACAAGAGTAATGTGTGACAGTGATTATGTCACGTCCCAGAACCAGAATACTGGAGAGCGGAGGCAGACATAGCCAGCTACGTATAATGAAATGGGATCCACTCCACTATACGGTCACTGCTGTCTAGATATATGAGAGTTTATCTACAAGCCATCAGTCTCTTAAGATCAATAACAAGCCTAGTGTCTCAATCACAAGCAAATAAGTAAAGATTACAAGATGTAAGATCACCAAATATACAATAGTAAGGCATCCCAAACATTACATATTCAGCTGATCATGAAGCTAGTCGTTACAAAATGTGAGGACTAGCAAGAATTTTAGTTATACATGATCAACCCTAGGTTGCCAATCATGTTACAGCCCGTAGGCAGACAGCAAGTAAAAATATACACGAGCTAACACTGGCTCGGCGGCTAAATGCCTCAAAAGAATAATTTTACAATAGAGTGGGAGGGCCAAAATAAACCCACTCGTTGCCAGGATTCCGTCTAGTGGTCACCATGTGGCTGGAAGGTCGGTAGATCCTCTGGTGCTGCTCCGGTATCTGGCCATACAAAACCAGCTGGGTCAGATCCCAGAAAGAGCAAGTGCCACAAAGGAGGCTTCACTTAGGAACTAAAACCAGCAATTAGCATAAGAGTAAAAAAATATATAAAAGACAGTAATTAAAGAAAAGTAGGACAGGTGATATACGATGAGATAACCATAGGACTATTCAGATAACCAGGTTACAACCCGTAAACCAAACAAGGACCGGGGTTGTAACCCTTCGTCTGAACAGAACTTGGAATTTTCACCATTTATCGGCAAGATAAAATAAGAAAACAGGTCATGTGACAATCTTGTACAGAATCAAGACAAGAATAGACTGGTAAACTTCATCCAACATTTCACGGCCAAGCAATAAGTAAGGCTTGATACTTTAGCTAACTAGGG
The DNA here is from genome assembly GCA_029216955.1 of Iris pallida. NCBI lineage: Eukaryota > Viridiplantae > Streptophyta > Magnoliopsida > Asparagales > Iridaceae > Iris > Iris pallida. The sequence continues at coordinate 11,117,537 of JANAVB010013597.1, read as the reverse complement.
TTACCACAGGTCTAGTTACTAACAAGACACAGCGAGATTATTCCACAACCACAAGCCCTGCAGACCATCCAGGCTATCCGGACGCAATTAGGGTTGAATTCAAGTGGGTACATCGTCCAAGAAATGCATGTACCCTTAGGTGACTTAGAGGGTGCAACACATGACAGTGTGCTAAAAATGTGCCCTACTCGACAGCAGGCTACAGATCCCAAGTGGGGCGCCCAGATAACGGGATTGTCTGTAGCTGGAAAATCTTTTCATGACTACTGGATTATTCTAGTGATTAGCCTTAGTCAATTTCAGTGGGTGCCCCTGACCGTGGTACTCAGGGATCCCCGTCCTAGACATGTGCAAGACAAGACGGGTTCATTTGTACAAGCAAAATCGTCCACGGTGTCCAAGTCATTCAATCTTGTCAAGTCGTGTTAGCCGTCACAACAGCATTCGAGATATATCATATCAGGTTTATCATGTCAAGAGTGCGCCACGGCAGGCCACTATCAAGAATTATCATGTCAAGTTATCATGTCAAATTTGTCAGGTCAAGCTATCTTGTCAGGAGTACACCACGGCGGGTCACTATCAAGTCATGTCATTTGTCAAGGGAAAAAGAAACTTGCGCAATTAAATAATAATATATATAATATATATTCTTGAAGCCAAGAAGAAACTCTACAACTTTCATGTTGGGAGTGGGAAGAAATTCTGACCACAATTCAGGCAAATAAAAAATTTAAACAATCAAAGTGGACCCCATACGGGCCAAAAGTGGGAGAACATATATGCGATCAAAGAGAGTGGGAGGCCACCCATGCGGCTCCAAAATTATTTAAATGAAATCAGTCAAACATTTAAGGCCAGCAAGCCATATGCGGCTAGTATACAATTGTGCATATGGCCAAGAGTGGGATGCCATCCATGCGGCCATGCAATAGCTCGTGCGGACGAAAAATAATTGAAGGGGGCCATGCGGCCAAGGATGGGTGGGAGGCCATGCGGCTCCAAAATTAAATGCTAGCAAAAAATATTTCTGCAATCAGAAAAGACAAGGAGAGTGGGACCCGCAAAAATGCAAGCTTTCACTTCAGCAAGCAAGTCAACTAAAAGAAGCTATGTGGAACCCCCCATAATTAATGTAATAAGAAAAGGTTCACGTGAGCTACCTAATTAATGGTTCACGTGGCCAAAATATTAGATAGTGGGAGAAGGGAGCCTATGCGGCTCACCTTAGATTCCATGCAAAAATACAACATACAAATAATAATAATATTTAATGGCCAAAGGCTATGCGGCTCTGCATCAAGCAATTGCTAATGCTATAAATGTCCATGCGGCTCACCCTCACGTTTGCTTGCATGAAAATACAAACAAATAAATAAATAAATAAATATTGGCCATGCGGTTTGCTTGCATGAAAATGCAAACAAGCAACTAATTATTAAATAATTCCTTATGCGGCTAAGGGTGTTAAGCATGCAATTATATATATATATAAGCAAGCAAACTTGCTTATGCATGCAAGTACATGCAACAAAAATTTGCATACGGCCAAGAAGCTTGCACAAGCAAGCAAGCAAAAATGCTACAGCAACTAAAGTTAATGCATAAACTATTAATTATTAGCATTTAGCATAGTACATGAATGTTAGTACTAGGCATTAATGCCTAGACATTAAATATTGAGTGTCAGGATAAGCATTAATGCTTTAGGCATAAATGCTAATTGCCAGCATAAGCATTAATGCTTAGGCATTCCCATGCGGCTCTAAGCCTTAGGCATAATGCAAATGTATTAAATGCTGTCATTTAGCTTATGCGGCTGGATGCCTTTAGCATCATATATGCGGCACAAAGCATAAACATGCGGCTGAATGTTTTTAAATATGCATTAAATGAAATTCTCATGCGGCTGGCTTTCAACAATACATTAAATGCAATTCTCATGCGGCTAAGCAAGATTCTTGCGGCCAAAAATACAAGCTAGCAACAATTTATGTTGCCAACAGAGAAGATGCTCATGGAAATACCATGGCTTCTCTGCACCACCCAATTTCCCATAGGAGTCCAAATTTGGACTTCTATAGGTCAAAATGGGGTAGAACGAAATTCTCTACAACATGGAACCATCAACTAACGAAAATATGCAAGTCTGATAAATCAAAATTTATGAGAACCGAAAATACCACAAAACTAGATCTACAAGAATTTAACCACAGAAACGAAAAATGTTAAGTACTAAAGTGGGTTAGAAACACATAAGGAAGACAATGGAACAATAAAAATGGACTTCCTTCATGAAGCAAGATGCACTTGCCTAAGCTCTCCACTCTCCTGGTAGGTGAAGAGTAAAGATGGAGAAGAAGAAATGAGTAATGAGTAATAATGGAAGAGAGAGAGTGGGATTGATATAAATGGTGGGAGTAGTGGTAGGTGGGAGTGGTTCTCCACATAAAACCAAACCAAGCCAAACCCACTAAACCGAACCAAACCAAGCCAATGCAATGCCCTGGTGAACCATGCTAATGTAACATGCATAATAAAACCCAAGGCTAACTATTTATGACAAACCAAAAATACGAGCCCGAAATACGTACACGTATTCCCAATACGTAATACGTGATATGGGCATTACAACTCTACCCACCTTAAAAGAATTCCGTCCTCGGAATTTAATCAAGAGGCTAGAGATTGCAATGACAAGCTATACTAAGCAATCAATCAATCAATCATGCAAGCAAAGAATTCGAAGGAAGAAAGAAGAAGGGAGATATCCTGCTAGGAACCTCTCTGCCGGTTCTGGATCTGAGCTTGGACCTGGGCATACTGCTGGGGTCTCTGTAGCTGGAAGGCTAGGGCCTGAGGCAGCAATGGCCTCGGAGGCTGGTACTGCTGCTGAAATACTTGGGCATGAGACGGCAATGGCCTCGGCAATGGATATTGCTGCTACTGCTGGACTGGGGCTGGTCCCCTTACCGAGGGACTATTCTGGGCCGATGAGGAGGAACCGGCCCTATTCGGACAGGACCCTATCTTGTGGTCCGGTGCTCCACAAGCCAAGCACAATCCCTGTGCTCTGCGACACTCTGAAATAACGTGTCCTGGCTTCCCACAATGAGTGCAGCCCATTGCGGAAGACTATTTTTGTTTCTGTTGCTGAGGGGACGTGACCGACGTTACTGAGGCCGCCTGCCTCGGAGTTCCAATTGTCAAAGTCCTGACTGCCGGGGCTGGTGCTGTCGACTGGGTCATCTGGCCGTGAGATCGCTTCCGACCTCCGGTCCTGTGCACGATCCTGTGGGAGGTATACTCGTGCCTCCTGGCTGCTCTCAATACTGCATCAAAAGTCTGATGCTCAAACTGCTCTACTGCCAACAAAATCTCGAGGTGGAGCCTCTGCTGGAACCGCTGGGCTCTATCATACTCGGTTGCCACCAAGGTGGAAGCAAACCGACTAAGCCTGGAGAACTCGGCCGCATATCCATCGACCGTCCTGCCTCCTTGCTTCAGATTGGTGAACTTGGTCTGTAGATCGTACTGAGCCACCACATCGAAGTACTTGGTCTGGAACCTCTCTCTGAATACGGCCCATGAGATAGGGGCCACTAATCCCACGGCCTGTTCTGTCCACCAGTTACAGGCAAGATCCAGTAACTGCAGGCGCACCACGGCCACCTTCTTGTCTTCTGGGGTCCTGGCTGCTTCTAGAATCACTTCGGTATCCTGAAGCCACGCGTCAGCAGCGATAGCATCTTCGCTGCCATCGAAGAATGGAGGGTTCAGGCGCTTGAAACTGTTCGCTGCACTGTTCCTTGGATGACCGCCTCTGCTCAGAGCATCTTCCACTGCCTGGTGCAAGACATCTCCTCTACGATCCTGGAAAGCTAACAAGGTCCTGATGAGACCCACCAAAGTGCCATCATCGGGCTCTACAGGCTGGACGGGCTGAACTGGTGGCTCGGGATCCCCGGTAGGCATAACTCGGGAGGCTGCTCCTGAGTGCTGGACCTGATCTTCTGGTTGCTGCTGGTCCACGGAAGACGCTCCGCCTTGCTGATCGGTAGGACCAGGAATAATGCTGCTGAAGAAGACGACATGGAAACAATAAGGAAGGACCAGGACAGATCAACGATTACAAGCATGTGATCAGGACAAGAATCCAGGGATTCAGAAGATACGAGCAGAGATCAAGGACGAATACTAATTGAGACATCTATTCGGTAAACCCTCACATATCTTGATTTATAAGACCTGCATGGACCACCACTTAAACCATGTCACGCCCCAGAACCAGAATACTGGAGAGCGAGGGCAGACAATGCCAGCTACGTATAATGAAATGGGATCCACTCCACTATACGGTCACGGCTGTCTAGATATATGAGGGTTTATCTACAAGCCATCAGTCTCTTAAGGTCAATAACAAGCCTAGTATCTCAATCACAAGCAAATAAGTAAAGATTATAAGATGTAAGATCACCAAATATACAATAGTAAGGCGTCCCAAACATTACATATTCAGCTGATCATGAAGCTAGTCGTTACAAAATGTGAGGACTAGCAAGAGTTTTAGTCATACATGATCAACCCTAGGTTGCCAATCATGTTACAGCCCGTAGGCAGACAGCAAGTAAAAATATACACGAGCTAACACTGGCTCGGCGGCTAAACGCCTCAAAAGAATAATTTTACAATAGAGTGGGAGGGCCAAAATAAACCCACTCGTTGCCAGGATTCCGTCTAGTGGTCACCATATGGCTGGAAGGTCGGTAGATCCTCTGGTGCTGCTCCGGTATCTGGCCATACAAAACCAGCTGGGTCAGATCCCAGAAAGAGCAAGTGCCACAAAGGAGGCTTCACTTAGGAACTAAAACCAGCAATTAGCACGAGAGTAAAAAAAAATATAAAAGACAGTAATTAAAGAAAAGCAGGACATGTGATATACGATGAGATAACCATGGGACTATTCAGATAATCAGGTTACAACCCGTAAACCAAACAAGGACCGGGGTTGTAACCCTTCGTCTGAACAGAACTTGGAATTCTCACCATTTATCGGCAAGATAAAATAAGAAAACAGGTCATGTGACAATCTTGTACAGAATCAAGATAAGAATAGACTGGTAAACTTCATCCAACATTTCACGGCCAAGCAATAAGTACGGCTTGATACTTTAGCTAACTATGGTTACCACAGGCCTAGTTACTAACAAGATACAGCGAGATTATTCCACAGCCACAAGCCCTGCAGACCATCCAGGCTATCCGGACGCAATTAGGGTTGAATTCAAGTGGGTACATCGTCCAGGAAACGCATGTACCCTTAGGTGACTTAGAGGGTGCAACACATGACAGTGTGCTGGAAATGTGCCCTACTCGACGGCAGGCTACAGATCCCAAGTGGGGCGCCCAGATAACGGGATTGCCTGTAGCTGAAAAATCTCTTCATGACTACTGGATTTTTCTAGTGATTAGCCTTAGTCGATTTCAGTGGGTGCCCCTGACCGTGGTACTCAGGGATCCCCGTCCTAGACATGATACAAGACAAAACGGGTTCATTTGTACAAGCAAAATCGTCCATGGTGTCCAAGTCATTTAATCTTGTCAAGTCGTGTTAGCCGTCACAACAGCATTCGAGATATATCATATCAGGTTTATCATGTCAAGAGTGCGCCACGGCGAGCCACTATCAAGAATTATCATGTCAAGTTATCATGTCAAATTTGTCAGGTCAAGCTATCTTGTCAGGAGTGCACCACGGCGGGTCACTATCAAGTCATGTCATTTATCAAGGAGGAAAGAAACTTGTGCAATTAAATAATAATATATATAATATATATTCTTGAAGCCAAGAAGAAACTCTACAACTTTCATGTTGGAAGTGGGAAAAAATTCTAACCATAATTCAGGCAAATAAAAAATTTAAACAATCAAAGTGGACCCCATGCGGGCCAAAAGTGGGAGAACATATATACGATCAAAGAGAGTGGGAGGCCACCCATGCGGCTCCAAAATTATTTAAATGAAATCAGTCAAACATTTAAGGCCAGCAAGCCATATGCGGCTAGCATACAATTGTGCATGCGGCCAAGAGTGGGATGCCATCCATGCGGCCATGCAATAGCTCGTGCGGATAGAAAATAACTGAAGGGGGCCATGCGGCCAAGGATGGGTGGGAGGCCATGCGGCTCCAAAATTAAATGCCAGCAAGAAATATTTCTGCAATCAAAAAAGACAAGGAGAGTGGGACCCACAAAAATGCAAGCTTTCACTTCAGCAAGCAAGTCAACTAAAAGAAGCTATGTGGGACCCCCCATAATTAATGCAATAAGAAAAGGTTCACGTGAGCTACCTAATTAATGGTTCACGTGGCCAAAATAATAGATAGTGGGAGAAGGGAGCCTATGCGGCTCACCTTAGATTCCATACAAAAATACAACATGCAAATAATAATAATATTTAATGGCCAAAGGCTATGCGGCTCTGCATCAAGCAATTGCTATTGCTATAAATGTCCATGCGGCTCACCCTCACGTTTGTTTGCATAAATATACAAACAAATAAATAAATAAATAAATATTGGCCATGCGGTTTGCTTGTATGAAAATGCAAACAAGCAACTAATTATTAAATAATTCCTTATGCGGCTAAGGGTGTTAAGCATGCAATTATATATATATAAGCAAGCAAACTTGCTTATGCATGCAAGTACATGCAACAAAAATTTGCATGCGGCCAAGAAGCTTGCACAAGCAAGCAAGCAAAAATGCTACAACAACTAAAGTTAATGCATAAACAATTAATTATTAGCATTTAGCATAGTACAGGAATGTTAGTACTAGGCATTAATGCCTAGACATTAAATATTGAGTGTCAGGATAAGCATTAATGCTTTAGGCATAAATGCTAATTGCCAGCATAAGCATTAATGCTTAGGCATTCCCATGCGGCTCTAAGCCTTAGGCATAATGCAAATGTATTAAATGTTGTCATTTAGCTTATGCGGCTGGATGCCTTTAGCATCATACATGCGGCACAAAGCATAAGCATGCGGCTGAATGTTTTTAAATATGCATTAAATGAAATTCTCATGCGGCTGGCTTTCAACAATACATTAAATGCAATTCTCATGCGGCTAAGCAAGATTCCTGCGGCCAAAAATACAAGCTAGCAACAATTTATGTTGCCAACAGAGAAGATGATTATGGAAATACCATGGCTTCTCTGCACCACCCAATTTCCCACAGGAGTCCAAATTTGGACTTCCATAGGTCAAAATGGGGTAGAACGAAATTCTCTACAACATAGAACCATCAACTAACGAAAATATGCAAGTCTGATAAATCAAAATTCATGAGAACCGAAAATATCACAAAACTAGATCTACAAGAATTTAACCACAGAAACGAAAAATGTTAAGTACTAAAGTAGGTTAGAAACACATAAGGAAGACAATGGAACAATAAAAATGGACTTCCTCCATGAAGTATGATGCACTTGCCTAAGCTCTCCACTCTCCTAGTAGGTGAAGAGTAAAGATGGAGAAGAAGAAATGAGTAATGAGTAATAATGGAAGAGAGAGAGTAGGATTGATATAAATGGTGGGAGTGGTGGTAGGTGGGAGTGGTTCTCCACATAAAACCAAACCAAGCCAAACCCACTAAACCGAACCAAACCAAGCCAATGCAATGCCCTGATGAACCATGCTAATGCAACATGCATAATAAAACCCAAGGCTAACTAATTATGACAAACCAAAAATACGAGCCCGAAATACGTACACGTATTCCTAATACGTAATACGAGATATGGGCATTACAGATTAGGGGGTGTGCGTGTGTACTGCAAGTTAGAGTGTGTGTGTGTGTGTGTGTGTGTGTGTGTGTGTGTGTGTGTTCTCAGGTAAATGAGTGACAGGATGTGTGTGTGAGTGGTTATTGTTCTCAGGTTATGTGTGAAATCAGGTTGGCAGGGAACACTTCTCAGGTTTTTGTGTAATAGCATACATTTGTAGTGTGTGTGTGTACAGGGGGTTATATGTGTGACAGGCAACAATGAGTGATGGTGAGGGTTTTATGTGTGTGTGTGTGTGTTCAGTTGTATGGTGTGTGTGTGTGTGTACAGATTATGAGTGATAGGGAGTGTCTGTGAGTGTTTGTGAACAGGTTACATGTGTGTGTGTACAGGTTATGAGTGGTAGGGAGTGTGTTTGAGTGTTTGTGAACATGTTACATGTGTGTGTGTGTGTACAGGTTACATAGTATTCTCGGGTTCCTGTGTGTTTCCACTGTTCAGTCAAGTGTAAGCGTGTGTGTGTGTGTGTGTGTGTGTGTGATGTACACTAGTGTATAGTATGTACAGAACATGGTAGGGAAGAGTTGAGGTCTGGGTTTGTGTGTACAGCAGTGAAATGAGTCAATCTCAGGAAAATACCATAATCCCTCTTTTCAGTCCAATACATATATATGTAACCCGATTTCAGAAATACACAACCTAGTATATGTTAAACCTATGTATCATCACTCACACAGCCCATTCGAGCTCCACATTGAACCCTAACACAAATCAGATAACCCAGATAGGATATCACATATATACAACATATAAATTACATTTAAAATCAAATAAACACATTTGAAATCTCCGAAAAAATAGGTTACTGTACGCGTATCAGTAACAATAGGGAAAAACCTAAATCCAACACGAAATCAAGTAAAAATCTCAAATTAATGGTTGGTAAACACTCGTGTATATATCAGGGTGTCCCACGAGACGTATGGTGTCCACACAACAGGACACGACGTGTCCAAACACTCACAAACACTCGCCAACACACGGCCACTGCACACAGGCTCGTGCGGCGAGTCCACGAGCTCGTAGACACGACATGACTCATGTGGAGTCACGTGGTTGTGTCCACGTGTTGCCCACATATAGAGCTACACACTCGACATGATACTTCATATCCACGGTGTGTCTACGCTCTGTACGACACGCGTATCAAAGCCTAGACACGGCTACTGCACAGTGTTCATAAAATCACTACGTTCTCGAATACGATGTCGACACGACACGACTCGTCATGCCACTTGGGGGCTGACATGTCAGTCACTGCCCCAAGGCACTCACCAAGTGTCACGTATCCAAGTAACACAGACACAAAGAACTTGTTGTCGTGTAGCAGGACACTGCTCGCATGGTCTGTACGGCGTATACAGTCCCTCATTCGATATGATACAAAGCTAATGATCGGCTCAGTCATGCATGAAATCTAAAAGCACATGTAGCTCTACAAGTTTGTTCAAAAAGATTTCAAAAACAACAATAAAATCGCCATTGAGATATTTCATCAAACACCTATAAGCCTACACTGATACGTGTCCGATACGGATACCAAATCAACACGAATTTCCACCAAACTTTTTCTACAGCTAGGGGACACCTAGATGGATGCATATATGGAAATAAATCAGGATTTTAAGGTGATTTGAAGGGATTACCTATAGAGAGCCAATCTCCAAGAAAAAGTCCCAAATAGTGAAGTCTCCTTCCTCAAGCAATGTCCCAATGAGCTTTGCTCCTTGCAAGCTAGCCTCCTTCTTCTTCTACTCCAGATTTGGAATCAAATACAAAAGATTAGGATCAATTTGGTGGAGGAATGATGAAAGGGTGAAGAAATTAGGGTTTCCAAAAGGGGAATTTCTAAAAGAGGCAAGTGGTTATGAAAATATATTATATAGGCTAAAATTATGTTATAATTGGGTTGTGGTGTCCGACCATATAGGAGATTAGGGTTAGAGTTTCATGTGAATGGGCTTTAGGCCAAAGTCATTAGCTAGCTAACTCAACCCCTTAGCCATAAGTCTAAATACAAAACTCTCCTAATCCTCTCATGAACCCTAGCCACACTCAAGTCAACTAAGACCAACTTAAGTTACATTAGGGTCCCACACCATGCTAACTAAGTCACTAAAGTCAAAGTCAAACTCTAGGCTAGTCTCTAAAGTCACAACTAGCAAAAGTCAAAAATTATAACACCAATGCAATAACTAATAAAATAATTCACAAAAACCAAAATGACCAAAATACCCTCAAGACTAAAATATGGTAGTGACAGGAAAAGGGGTTACACCTTCAAGAATAAAATAATCCACGCGCTTCGTACGCCCGTACGCTTCGCTTGCCACACGCCCCACGCACCGTGCACCCGTTCCCCGCATGCCATTGCCAATTTTCTTTATGCGTGTCGCATGCCCACGCACGAATCTCTGTCACACGAATATCTAAATGACTGTTTTTGCCTGTTTATGCCATTTTGTAGCTAAAATTTTATAAAACTCAAAACATGAAAGTTATAGATATTCGTCTTGGTTCAAGAATCTTTCTGTCTCAATTTAGCTATACTTCATATGCGACTGATAGTTTCAATCACACATGGATGTTCTTGATCTTCTTTGCATGTTTTATGTACTTGGCCTAAATTACGATGACCCAACTTGATAATCTTTACCTAACAACTTGAACTTGAACATGATAATATGATCTAGTCCTGATAATCCTGATAGTAGCCCATCGAAGCGCACTCCTGACAAGTATTCTTGATATGACAAGTAACCTTGACCTGACATGTACAACCTTTTTTTGCTGATACGACAATTAAACTTGTCTTGCTAGTATTACTCTTGTCTTAACTCTGTGGTTGATTTCTCGATTGTGGTTGTACAAGCTACCTGTCTTATCTTTCATCATGTCTAGGACGTGGATTCCTGGTTACCACGGTCAGGGATTCATAATGAATTTGACTAGGTTAAACTACTAGATTGATCAAGTAGTTCATATAGAGAGATTTCCCAGTTCCAACCGATCACGTTATCCCGGCCACACTTGTGGACTTATAGCCTGCCGTCGAGTGGGGCGTATTTTCAGCACACTGTCATGTGTTGCACTTCTTGTATCCCAGCACTCAAGCACACCAGTGATCCTGATAACTCTCATAACTTTTTCCTGGATAACCTGGATAGTTTGTAGGGCTTGTGACTGCAAAAATATCTCAACTGCATCTTGTTAGTAACTAGGCCTGTGATAACCCTAGTTAGCTAATGATAGCAAGTTGTAGGACTTGATTGGCTATGCTTGAATAATTGTCTCATGATTAACATAGGATTTATATTCTACCTCTTGTTCTTCCTGAATGCACGCCAGTATGTTTATTTTAACTCTTATCTTTTATGTTATTATAATTATGTTATCATATTTGTTATATGCTGGTTTTAGTTCATAAGTGGAGCCTCCCTTGTGGTACTTTCTCTTTCTGGGGTCTGACCCAGCTGGTTTTGTATGGCCAGATTTTGGAGTGACACCTGAGGATCTACATGTCTTCCAGCCAGATGGTGAACACCAAGAGTAACCGAGACAACGAGTAGGTTTCTTATTTTGCTCTCCCAGTTTACTGTAACTTATTCTTTTGAGGTGTTTAACCGCCGAGCATGTGTTAGCTCGTGTTGCAACTTTATTTCTGTTTGCCTAAGGGCTGTAACATGATTGACAAATCTTAGGGTTAATTATGTATGACTTAACTCCTGCTAGTCTTCATATTTTGTATGACTAACTTTATGATCATCTGAATATGTAATATTTGGGATGTCTTACTTTTGTATATCTGATGATCTAACATCTTATAACGTCTATTTGCTTGCTTGAGATTGAGATTGAGATACTAGGCTTATTCTTGACCATAAGGGACTGATGGATTGTAGATTAACCCAAATGAATCTCGACAGCCGTGATCGTATTGTGAATTATATTACACTATAATATACAAAAATATTAGTGTCTGTTCTCCACTCTCCAGTAATATGGTCGTGGGACGTGACAACTTAGAGTCTAAAGTTGGCCTCCAAGGTCTCTATCTCCATCTGTATGGTCCGTAGCGCGAAAGTAGAAACATGCCAAGTCATCTGCAACGATCCAGTCAGAAAAGAGCAAAGTACAACCCTATTATATTTAATATAACTTAATACAAAATAAGCTAAACAGTAAAGATGCAATAGAGAATAAGAAAAATAGTCATGTGAACTGGAAACAATAAACAGACACAAGAAACCACTAGCAAGACATGTATGAACGAGACAACTAGCAATGAACATGTACAAATAAACAGACAATGTGTTTGAAATACTTATCGACATGTGAACGGTTGGGATAATACGGCACATCATAGATGGCTGTCATTCAGTTTTGGTATGGCTAACTCATACGTGAGGTGTATGGCTTAGTTATCATTCAGTAACAGTATTTGGGTTAGTTCGCATACCTATTGAGTATTTTCTCTCCCGACTCACTAAATAGTCAATAAACGAGCAGTGATATAATTAAGCCTATCGTGTCACAATCGTGTCACAATCTAGATACTCAATGAAACGTAGTAAAAGATAGCATTATAATGTAAGAAGCACATAAAGCAATAGTATACTTGTCTCAATTAGTTGCAGTTGTTCGTGACTTGATCATGTTGGCACAAAAAAAGTCAAAAGCTAGTCATAATTGGTCCGAAGAGATAATAATGTCAAGATCCATAACATCCAATGATTCTCAAATAAGCCCAATATAGAGAAACTCCAAAGTCGTCGTTATGGCTAATCGTGACCAAATCGGTGAATTATCGGTCAAATCTGAGTTTAACGAATAAAAGAAAATAATAAACAAATTTATGAATTTATGGAAAATTTATATGTTGTAGATCTTCATGTCAGCTTTTCAAAACTTTAAACAGATCATAAAACAGAGTTCAGGATCTCCCAAAATCTCGAAAACAGTACGACGCATCAATTTTTGGAGAACCAACACTCAAATAAATCTCCAAAAATTTATGTGAATAATTATAGAAAATAAAATATATATTTGGAAAGCTAACCTCGATATGCTTCTAACAAAAAAAACTGTAGGTCAAACGGAGTCCGAAGTTGGTCGCAACGGCCTCGCGAAGTTGCTATAGCTTCAAAAAAACGAGGCTGAATTTATGACGAATTTTGGCCTATTTTGGACGAAAAGAGAGAAATTTTGGAAATAAAAATATGGGAGATGACATAGGTTCAATAGGTATATATAAGGGGTAGGAAATACTTAATTAGGATTAGATTGGAAGGATTTTGGTTTTAGAAGAAGAATAAGGACTCCTTAAATAGATGAAGATTGACTCAATTTTCTAATTTGGAAGGGTCAAAAATCTAATGAATAAATCTTTTCATTAAATTCAAATCAAATCAATCTCAAACCTATATAGATCAAATCTCAATACATAATTGATCATAATAATAATTTAAAATAAAATCCAATATTATCAAATAAAATTTAAAGTATATTTGCATAAATCTAAATCTTATAAAAATAATTTAGCAAATATTTTTATTTGGTCAAAGATAATAGTCATTAATTTTAAAACTAAATTAATCAAATCTAACTCTAATATTTGATTACAATAGTAATTCAAAATAATATTCAATATTATCAAATAATATTTAAAATATATTGTATGAACTCAAATCTTAAAAATAATTTGGCAACTCTTTTGTCATTCAAAAATATATATAGAATAAAAAAAATAAAGTTTATTTTCTAACTTTAAAAATATTTAAAATTGAACCAAAATAAATAAATAATAAAAAATTTAAAAACTCAGGAAATGGGCTTACAGTTACCAATATTTAGTGGATTGAGATATAATTGATTTATAACAACAAGACAGCTTACTTACTCGAGCTAGGCTGGAGTCCTCTCGATACGTAGCTAGCATGTATACGCTCTCCTAGTCCTACGTATTTTAGGACTGGAACGTTATATTTTTGTTGTTGGTCCATGCAGGTCGAGTTAGCCGTTTCATTACGTTATTGTATCTAATGGGCCTGAGAATATGATTAAATCTTTAGGAATCTAAATCCACACTACCTTGTCAATTCTTTTAGAAATTTATCTACCGTCCTTGAACTTCGTATTTGCTCTCGACTATTCTTCCTTTGCTTTCTTGTATCATTGCTTCTCGTCTCTTTCTATTTCGGAGCGACGAATGAGCGTGCTTTATAGAATTTATCAGAAATTCTTAAGATATGGTGTAAATTAGTTTGCTTATTAAATTTTGGTTGCTTGATAGGTAGGAGGGGATAAGGATGTCATATGCTATAGATGTCTAGTGGTATGGATTTTTGCAACTAGTGTGCAAGAGTTATAAAATTTTAGGGCATCATGTGTTTGATAGGGTAGTGTGACCAAAGGTGGGTAGATATCCTCAGTATAGAAATAAATATATGGTCATACTAGGTTATGCTCTTATGGTAGTCACTTGATCAATAATAGTGTGGTAGTTTTAGTGTAGAAATTGATCCTCTACAAGAAGAACCTATATATAGCCTAACCCAAACCATTTACTATTATGCTAGGATTAGACAGAATGGTAGATATCACTTAGCTTAGTCAGGTAAAATTGAGACTTATAAAATAGTAATAATAATATGATTAGGAGGACAAGCCTTCAACATGATCATTGCAAGACTGCTAGTACTAAGAAGAGCGACTAGAGATAACCATCTATAGTTTTACGATAGAGATGTTGCAAAGTCAAAAAAATTTAGGATTGATTATTACTTGAGTTATTAGGAGACACGGTAGTGACCTAGAGTATCCCTTAAACTATTCCTAGTTACGCTAGCGCGATTCTTCGTTAGTGAGCCTTATTTTAATTTCGAGGATAAAATTCTTTTAAGGTGGGTAGATTGTAAGCACCCTAATTTTTGAAAATTATTATTTTTATTTATTTTATATAATTTTTTATTTATTAGATTATTTTTTAATTTTTATTGTGACTATAGATGTACTTTTTTGTAGATTTAATTTTTGGAGCACAAGAAATGCCAATCTTTTGAAACGTTCTTCATGAGTTTTGAAGTAGACAAGTCCACCTTCAATTTGATATATCTCCATGTAAACATGTTTCCTAACATTCTTTTGACTTCGCTCAACTTTAGGTCAATATAGGCTATTTGATCGTTTACCGTAATTATAGACCTAACTTCCAACGTGAGTTTCGGACTCGACATCGATCAAAACCATTTGACCCAATATATATTTTGGTCATTTTTAGCCTACGACGCACATGCCAAGGGTGTGCCACTCAATCGAGTTCCCATGTGCTATATATTTGCAAATGGCACATGAGACCCATTGGTTGACCTTTTGAGTTTAATTTGACTAGAAAATATATTTGGACCCTAACCTAGCCAACCCCACTTGATAGAGCCCAGTTAGGTTGCCTTGACTTACTAGAATTATTTTAAATTTATTTTGGGATGTTATATAGACAAATATATTAGATACAATTTTGTATATATGATTATATTTATAATAGCCTAATACTATATAATAGCCTAATACTATATATATATATATATATATATATTTTTTATATATATATATATATATATATATATATATATATATATATATATATATATAGTCATGGTTAAGTTGAGGTACATGACGACTAGAAATTTTGGCATAGATAGTGTAATCGTGTGCTTTGACTAGTATATCAGCCATGGTAAGGAAGGCTTAGCCATAGTAGTGTCCCTACCAGAAAAACAAGTCAAAGTTGTGACTTGAACCCTATAAATGGTTAATTAGTATTTATTAAGAAGTTTGACTTTATAGGAGATCCGGCTGTACCAAGTTAATTCCCTTGCATCTGAACATAACCAAGCCAACACACAAGCCAACTCAAAATTCTGCCGATTCACATTCACTGAAGTCATGAATAATTCATGTTCCAATATACCATGCCATCACCCACTGTCGATTACCACATGACAATCGACTTCTATGAATCCACACTCAAGACATCAAGCACACATAGCAACTTATTAGCGCATCACATCATTGTTATTAGTTTTGGTATCTTTTAGAAATTCAACAAAGCACACATATAACAGCCCACATATTTAGACTTACTGTATGGAACACCCAGTGAGCGGCTAGAAGGACCAACGGACTTTCAGTCAAGGGAACAACTTAGAATAGTTTGGAAGCAACACGAAATAATCACGGAAGCACTATGAGTCATCGTAGAGGCAACTTTGATTTTATCGCGAAAGCAACTTTGAGTATTCACGGAAGCAACTTTGATTCACCGCGGAAGCAACTTTGAATAATCGCAGAAGCAGTCTTTGAATCATCGCGGAAGCAGCTTAGAATCATCTTAGTAGCAACATTGATTTAAAACAAATCGAATAAGAATCCAAGGACGTAAAGCCGTGCTCTGATACCATTATGTCACATCCCGATCCTGGAGGATCGAAAACTAGCCACTGGACGTGGTAACGTACAAGTCTAGATTGCACTTGTACACGGCAAAACCATTACAATTCCTGGTATTTCTCAGAAAACAACGACAGCGCAGCAAAACCAAGCAAATAAATTAAAGTCACACAAGATATGAAGAAATGTATCTCTTTATTGATAATTACAATAGATTACAAGACTTGCAGCGAAATTCAGAGTTTACAACTGATTACAAGACTCTTGAATAGCCAACTGAATGTATACACTTGCCCTTTAGGCTACTGTCACCCCCATTTCCTGTATTTCGTATTTGTACTCGTAATTTGATTTTGGCACGTATTTTATTTTCTCGACTTGCGGATTTTGGTTTCTCGTAAATGGGTTTGGACCATGGCTTGGTTTTATTTTGTGGAGTTGGTTTGGTTCATCATGAGTGGAACACCTTAGCCTATTCTTCACCTCCATTCCATCACAACCACCCTCATTAAAACCCACCAACTTTTTTTTTCTCCTCCATAACTCCATTAATTTCTTACAACTTCTTCTTCTTCCTTATTCCACACAACTCCCCCAACCCATAGGCAAGTGCACCTTGCCATCAAATAAGTACCACTTTTTATTTGTCCATTAACTAGATTAGGCCATGGAGAACAACTTTAGAACTTGACATTTTGTGATTTGGAGCTTTCATTTTTCTAGATCTAGGTTTTAACCATTTTCGAAAAATCCTTGGTTTTGATCCATTAAACTTCGATTTTTGCATGTTTTACTGGAAGAGAATTCGATTTTACTCAAGTTAGAACTTTGAAAATCTAGATTTGGTTTTGATTTGGCTAAGTTATGAAGATTTGAAGTTTTTGGTGTTCTTGAGGAGTTCATCTCAGCCTTGGTGAAGGCTCTCGGCCAGTGCTCTTTAGCACTTGACCGTTTGCGCACCCCGGCCTGTATTCTTTAGCGCATGGCCGATTGTGTATAGGCTCAGCCAGTGCTTTGCGCTGCGCTGGATTGCGCTGGCGCAAGCTAGCCATGCGCAAGCCAGCCATGCGCAAAGTAACCCCTGCGCACTCGACCATTGCGCAGTCCATACTCTGCGCAGTCTACCCTTGCGCAATTCTTCCTTGTGCAATCCAATTGATGTGCAAGGCATCCCCTGTGCCCCTTTAACCCTGTGCCCCTTGAACCCCTGCGCAGTCTACCCTTGCGCAAGGTAACCCTTGCGCAAGGTAACTCTTGCGCAGCTCTTCCATGCGCAGTACATACCCTGCGCAGCCCAACCCCTGACCCCCTTGCACAACCTACTTGCCTATGATGAATTGTTATTTCTTTAAGCTTGGCTCTTCTATAGTCCTATATATATTGGTATTTATTTAGATATTTTACGCCCATTTTACATCCTTATGCCTTTTGTCATGAACTGATTTTACTTAATATGTTTGGAATGACTATTGTATATGGCTTGGTATGACAAGGAACTAGCATAACACGACAGTGACCCATAGTGGTGCACTCCTGATATAACCAACCTGACTTGATAGTGGCCCGTGGCGGCGCACTCTTGACATGTACTTGACTTGACCTGTACTTGACCTGACTTGACTTGACTTGTAACTTGTAACTTGACTCGTATAATCAACTTGACACCGTGGGTGTTCCTGCTTGCTTGCTTATACAACCCACTTGTCTTGTCTTGCATCATGTCTAGGACGTGACTTTCTGGGTACCACGGCCAGGGACTCGCGCTAAATTAGATTAGGCTAATGATGAGATCAAACTAGAACATGGAGAATTCCCAGTCACAGGCAATCTCGTTATCTGGGCGCTTTAATGGACTTGTAGCTTGCCGACGAGTAGAGCACATTTCCAGCACACTGTCATGTGTTGCACCCTCTAAGTCACCTAAGGGTACATTTGTCTCCCGGGCAATGTACCCACCTATAACTCTCAACCCGCGGAAGGATAACTGGATGGTCTGCAGGGCTTAGGACTGGAAATTCTCACTTGCATCTTGTTAGTAATTAGGCTTGTGATAACCCTAGTTAGTTAAAGTAGTAAGCCGTAGTACTTGTTTGACCGATTGTGAATGAATGGTGTCCAGCCCTGTCTAAGTCTTGTCTAGCCCCTGTACCTGAAACTCTTGATCATGATTGTTTTACTTATCTCTAACGATAAATGGGTAGAGACAGTGAGCTATTCAGGCGAAGGGGTACAATCTCGGTCCTTGTTTGGTTTAAGGATTGTAACCTGGCTCCCGGAATGGTTCCACGTCCCTAGTCGTTTATCGCCCTGTGTACTTTTATTACTTGTACTTTCCTTTTATTCTTTATGTTCTGATATGCTGGCTTTTGTTCTTATTTGTGGCCTCCTTGTGGCACTTGCTCTTTCTGGGGTTTGACCCAGCTGGTTTTGTGTGGCCAGATTTTGGAGCAGCTCCCGAGGATCTACCAAGCTTCCAGCCCAATGGTGAATATTAGAAGGAACCGGGGCTACGAGTGGGTTTTCCCTTTTTGATTCACCCACTTATATGTAAATTTATTCTTTTGAGGCGTTTGCCGACGAGCACCTGTTAGCTCGATGTACATTTATTTACTGTCTGCCTACGGGCTGTAAATATGATTAACAAATCCTAAGGTTGATCATGTATGACTGAACTCTTGCTAGTCCTATCATTTTGTACGACTAGCTTCATGATCATCCAATATGTAATATTTGGGACGCCTTATATATATATATTTGATGCTTTAATATCTTGTAACTCTGTTAATTGCTTGAGATTGAGACAATAGGCTTGACCTTAAGAGACTGCTGCCTTGTAGTAAACCCTCATATCTAGACAGCCGTGACCGTATAGTTGAGATGTATTCTATTTCAATATACGTAGCTGGCTATGTCTGCCCCCGCTCTCCAGTATTCTGGTTCTGAGGCGTGACATGGTTTAAGTGGTGGCCCATGCAGGTCTTGGCATTCAAGAAATGTGAGGGTTTACCGAATAGATGTCTCAATCAATATCAGCCATTGATCTCTGCTCGTATCTTCAAATCCCCGAGAATCTCGACCTGATCACATTGCTTGTATCATTGATCCGTCCTGGTCCTTTCCTTATTGTTTCCTATGTCGTCTTCTTCAGCGGCATTGCTCCCGGACCTGCCAACCAGCCAGAGGAAGCTCGACAAGCACCCCAGCGCCAGGAAGATCAAGCTCAGCACTCTGGAGTAGCCTCCCGAGTTATGCTTCCCGGAGGCTCGGAACCTCCAGTTCAGGCAGCTCCGTCTGTTCAACCAGCTAGACAGGATGAGGGACCTTTGGTAGGGCTTATCAGAGAACTGCTTGCATTCCAAGATCGTCGAGGCAACGCCTTGCACCAGGAAGTTCATGATGCACTAAACCGAGAAGGTCCCCAAGGGAATCAGGCGGCCAACAGTTTCAAGCGCTTGAACCCTCCCTTCTTTGACGGCAGTGAAGATGCGATTGCCGCGGACGCTTAGCTTCAGGATACCGAGGTGGTTCTAGAAGCAGCTAGGACACCTGAAAATGAGAAGGTGGCGATGGTACGCCTACAGTTGTTAGACTTGGCTCACGATTTGTGGGCAGTTCAGGCCATGGGGTTAGCGGCACCAGTCACTTGGGCGACGTTCAGAGAGAGGTTCCAGACAAAGTACTTCGATGCGGTGGCACGGTACGACCTGCAGACCCGGTTCACCAACTTGAAGCAAGGAGGCAGAACAGTCGACAGTTATGCATCTGAGTTTTCTAGACTCAGTAGGTTTGCCCCCACCTTGGTGGCGACCGAGTTTGATAGGGCCCAACGATTCCAGCAGGGGCTGCATTTGGAGATCTTGTTGGCTGTTAAACAGTTCGAGCACCAGACGTTCGATACAGTATTGAGGGCAGCTAGGAGGCATGAGTACACCTCCCAGAGGATCATGGATAGGACCGGAGGCAGGAAGCGGTCCCACAGTCAGATGCACCAATCATCAGCTCCAGCCCCGGCAGCTAGGGGATTGACCATTGGAACTCCGAGGCGGGCGGCCTCAGTGACGTCGGTTCAGCATTCAACTCCGACGTATCCGCAGCAGCAGAAGCAAAAGCAGTCTTCCGCGGTGGGATGTTCGTATTGCAGGAAGCCGGGCCATGTAGTGGCAGAGTGTCGTAGGGCGCAGAGATTGTGCCTGGCTTGCGGAGGAGCAGATCATAAGATAGGGACCTGCCCGAATAGGGGAGGTCCATCATCATCCAACCTTTCTAGTTCTTCGGTAAGAGGACCAGCCCCAGTTCTAGTCCAGCAGCAGCAGCAACAGCAGTACCCGAGGCCATTGGCGCCCCAGGCCCAGGCCTTCCAGCAGCAGTTCACCCAGGCTCCAGCACAGAGTCGACAGAGGGGTTCCCAGCAGAGAGGACCCGCAGCTAGAGGTCAGGCTATGATGATGACCATGGAAGAAGAAGTTACACCAGGTGAGGTAGTGGCAGGTACTATTCTCGTCAACACCTTTCCAGCATCTGTATTATTTGATTCTGGTGTATCGTATTCATTCATGTCTGCACGATTCGCGACACGAATAGGATTGGAGCCCGAGTCATTATCAGTGAGGCTCAATATACTTACTGGTAATGGTCTTGTGGGAGTAGATCGAGTGTTTTCCTCGTGTCGGATCGTAGTTAGCGGTAGAGAGTTCCCCGCTAGGCTCATAGAGTTCCCTATGGCAGACTATGATGTAGTCCTAGGCATGGATTGGTTGAGGAACCATTATGCTAGGATAGACTGCCATGTTGGCAGAGTTGTCTTTAGTATTCCTGGAGAGCCAGAGTTTTCATTTTCCAGAGGCACAGTAGAGCCATCTCCTCCAGTATTGCGGATGGCAGTAGCAGCAGTGCAGTTGCCCCGGATGAATCGTAAAAACAAAAAAAAATAGATTTCCTCTTATCAATTAAAAGAATGAAATAACATAGCTAGGATTTCATTTTATATGTATCACAATACAAAATCAAGGGATTTTTCTAATGATTTTGATACCCTAGTATCATTATCATTAACTATATGAGAATTTATTAAGAATTCATATTTAATAATTAATGAATATTAATTAATATATAACTATATTAGTTAATATAATGTATAATACTCTTTATTGTGTACATAATATTTCGAATTTATGATCAACCCAATGAATTGCCCTTTTATTTTAACTAGTTTCATGACCCATATTGTTTTTTCTTTTGAAACTTTTAGAAACCATTTTATTATTTCTTTGAAAACTCTTGAAGAGTTTCCATATGTCTTCCCAGAGAAACTTCCAGGGATGCCACCAGAGCGGGAGATCGAGTTCACCATTGACTTGATTCCCGGGATAGCACCAGTATCAGAGTGAGTCTACAGAATGGCGCCTTCAGAGTTGGAGATTTTGTACAAGATGATTGAAGAACTTAGAACCAAGGGATTCATTCGTGCTAGTGGATCGCCTTGGGGAGCCCCGATGCTTCTTATGAAAAAGAAGGATGGTACGTCCAGGCTATGTGTTGATTATCGTACCTTGAACTCAGTGACAATCAAGAACAGATACCCTCTCCCGAGGATAGATGACTTGTTTGATCAACTCAAGGGGGCTTCAGTTTTCTCGAAGATAGACTTGCGGTCAGGATACCACCAGATCAGAGTCAGAGAGCAGGACATCCCGAAGATGACGTTCAGATCTAAGTACGGGCATTGGGAGTTTCTAGTTATGCCCTTTGGAGCGACCAATGCGCCGGCAGTGTTCATGGACCTCATGAACCGTATTTT
Organism: Iris pallida; assembly: GCA_029216955.1. NCBI lineage: Eukaryota > Viridiplantae > Streptophyta > Magnoliopsida > Asparagales > Iridaceae > Iris > Iris pallida. The sequence continues at coordinate 11,095,441 of JANAVB010013597.1, read as the reverse complement.
CATGCCTTATTTGGATCAGTTTGTGATAGTGTTCCTTGATGACATCCTGGTCTACAGCAAGAGTGAAGCAGAGCACGAGCAACATCTCAGAGTTGTCTTCCAGATTCTCAGAGAGCACCAGTTGTACGCCAAGTTCAGTAAATACGAGTTCTGGCTCGATCGCATTTCTTACTTGGGTCACATCATTACCAGAGGAGGAGTGGAAGTGGATCCCCAGAAGATTATGGCTATCGAGGCATGGCCAGTACCCAGCTCAGTGGCAGAAGTTCGCAGCTTTCTTGGATTGGCCGGCTACTACCGGCGGTTCGTCTCTGATTTTGCAAGGATTTCAGCGCCGATGACCCAGCTGACCCGCAAGGATGTGCCGTTCGTTTGGACAGCAGAATGTCAGGAATCATTTGAGAAGTTGAAGCGAGGTTTGATAACGGCTCCCATTCTCACCCTTCCAGATGGGACCGGAGGATTCACAGTTTATTGCGATGCTTCAGGCAGAGGATTGGGATATGTTTTGATGCAGCATGGGAAGGTAATTGCTTATGCGTCACGTCAACTCCGTGATCATGAGAAGAATTACCCGACCCACGACTTGGAGCTAGCAGCAGTAGTGTTTGCACTTAAGTTGTGGAGGCACTACTTGTACGGAGACAGAGTGGAGATATTTACTGATCATAAGAGCCTGAAGTATATTTTCACCCAGAAGGATCTTAATATGCGGCAGAGAAGATGGCTCGAGCTACTGGTGGACTACGATGTGGATTTGTAGTATCATCCAGGGAAGGCCAACGTTGTAGCAGATGCGTTGAGCCGGAGAGCCGGAGTTTATTTCCTGACGGCACAACCAGAGCTATTGGCAGATCTTCAGAAGATGGGTATAGAAGTTGTCCTCCCTTCCAATGTGGCCTTGATGGCCAGCCTACAGATTCAGTCCACCATAGTTGAGAGGATCCGGACCGCACAGTTAACAGATTCCAAGATTCAGCGGCTCAGAGCAGAGTGCGAGGCAGGAAAAAGGCCAGAGTTATGTATTCATGAGGATGGTACGCTTCGACAGGGCACGCATCTTTGTGTACCCAGTGGAGATATCAGACAGGAAGTCATGGCAGAGGCTCACAGTTCGCAGTATTCCATCCACCCAGGCAGCACGAAGATGTACCGAGATATTCGTCAACACTTTTGGTGGAATGGCATGAAGAGGGAGATAGCTCGGTTTGTCTCTCGGTGTTTGGTTTGCCAGCAGGTTAAAGCTGAACATCAGAGGCCCGCTGGACTTCTTCAGCCCTTGCCGATCCCAGAATAGAAATGGGAACACATAACCATAGATTTCGTGACTGGGTTGCCCAGATCTTCGGCAGGCAGAGATGCTATTTGGGTCATTGTGGACAGGCTTACCAAGGTGGCACACTTCCATTTACAGTTGGACAGTCGACGGCACAGCTAGCAGAGATGTATCTCAGGCAGATCGTCAGACTTCACGGAGTGCCAGTCAGCATAGTATCAGACAGGGATACGAGATTCACATCGCACTTCTGGCGCAGTCTTCATCAAAGTTTGGGGACTCATCTCAAGTTCAGCTCAGCGTATCATCCGCAGACAGATGGGCAGTCAGAGCGTACTATACAAACTCTCGAAGATATGTTGCGGTCGTGTACCCTTGACTTTGGTGGTTCGTGGGAGGATCACCTGTACCTGGTGGAATTCTCATGCAACAATAGTTTCCAGGCCAGTATCCAGATGGCACCCTTCGAGGCTCTGTATGGCAGGAAGTGCAGATCTCCGTTAGCATGGGACGATGTCGGAGAGAGGCAGATGCTCGGTCCAGAACTGATTTCTCAGACGGTTGAAGTGGTCAGGAAAGTCAGAGATCACCTCCGAGTTGCTCAGGATCGCCAGCGTCATTGGGCCGATGCTCATCGGCGTCCCTTAGAATTTGCCGTCGGCGACCATATATTCCTTAGGATCTCGCCTACCCGCGCGTCATTCATTTTGGCGTGCGGGAAAAGCTTAGTCCTAGGTATATAGGGCCGTTCGATATTCTGGAGCGAGTAGGCGATGTGTCCTATCATCTCGCTCTTCCGCCGTCGCTAAGTGAGGTACATGATGTATTCCATGTATCCCAATTAAGACGGTTCATCCCGGACCCGAGCCATATCCTAGATCATTCGGAATTGGTTGTTGGTACCAACCTTTCGTATGAGGAGAGGCCCGTGTTTATTTTGGACCGGAGGGAAAAGACGCTCAAGAACAAGACTATTAACTTAGTCCGTGTTGCTTGGGGTCATCACTCTCTAGGTGAGTCAACGTGGGAGCGTGATGACGACATCCGATCGCGATATCCCTACCTGTTTGACTCGTGAGGTATAATGTCTTTCTTATGCCTTACGCTTTCCCTTTTCTTGCTTGCATTGTATGATTGTATGATTGAACTGCTTAGTATAGCTTGCCTGTGCTTAGTATAGCTTGTCGTGGCAATCTCTAGCTCCTTGATTAAATTCCGAGGACGAAATTCTTTGAAGGTGGGTAGAGTTATCACCCCCATTTTCTGTATTTCGTATTTGTACTCGTAATTTGATTTTGGCACGTATTTTATTTTCTCGACTTGCGAATTTTGGTTTCTCGTAAATGGGTTTGGACCATGGCTTGGTTTTATTTTGTGGAGTTGGTTTGGTTTGGTTTGGTTCATCATGAGTGGAACACCTTAGCCTATTCTCCACCTCCATTCCATCACAACCACCCTCATTAAAACCCACCAACTTTTTTCTCTCTCCTCCATAACTCCATTAATTTCTTACAACTTCTTCTTCTTCCTTCTTCCACACAACTCCCCCAACCCATAGGCAAGTGCACCTTGCCATCAAATAAGCACCACTTTTTATTTGTCCATTAACTAGATTAGGCCATGGAGAACAACTTTAGAACTTGACATTTTGTGATTTGGAGCTTTCATTTTTCTAGATCTAGGTTTTAACCATTTTCGAAAAATCCTTGGTTTTGATCCATTAAACTTCGATTTTTGCCATGTTTTGATGCTTCCATGTGGAAGAGAATTCGATTTTACTCAAGTTAGAACTTTAAAAATCTAGATTTGGTTTTGATTTGGCTAAGTTATGAAGATTTGAAGTTTTTGGTGTTCTTGAGGAGTTCATCTCAGCCTTGGTGAAGGCTCTCGACCAGTGCTCTTTAGCACTTGACCGTTTGCGCACCCCGGCCTGTGCTCTTTAGCGCATGGCCGATTGCGTATAGGCTCAGCCAGTGCTTTGCGCTGCACTGGATTGCGCTGGCGCAAGCTAGCCATGCGCAAGCCAGCCATGCGCAAAGTAACCCCTGCGCACTCGACCATTGCACAGTCCATACTCTGCGCAGTCTACCCTTGCGCAATTCTCCCTTGCGCAATCCAATTGATGCGCAAGGCATCCCCTGTGGCCCTTTAACCCTGTGTCCCTTGAACCCCTGCGCAGTCTACCCTTGCGTAAGGTAACCCTTGCGCAAGACAACTCTTGCGCAGCTCTTCCATGCGCAGTACATACTCTGTGCAGCCCAACCCCTGACCCCCTTGCACAACCTACTTGCCTATGATGAATTGTTATTTCTTTAAGCTTGGCTTTTCTATAGTCCTATATATATTGGTATTTATTTAGATATTTTACGCCCATTTTATATCCTTACGCCTTTTGTCATGAACTGATTTTACTTAATATGTTTGGAATGACTATTGTACATGGCTTGGTATGACAAGGAACTAGCATAACACGACAGTGACCCATAGTGGTGCACTCCTGACATGACCAACCTGACTTGATAGTGGCCCGTGGCGGCGCACTCTTGACATGTACTTGACTTGACCTGTACTTGACCTGACTTGACTTGACTTGTAACTTGTAACTTGACTCGTATAATCAACTTGACACCGTGGGTGTTCCTGCTTGCTTGCTTGTACAACCCACTTGTCTTGTCTTGCATCATGTCTAGGACGTGACTTCCTGGGTACCACGGCCAGGGACTCGCGCTAAATTGGATTAGGCTAATGATTAGATCAAACTAGAACATGGAGAATTCCCAGTCACAGGCAATCTCATTATCTGGGTGCTTTAATGGACTTGTAGCTTGCCGACGAGTAGAGCACATTTCCAGCACACTGTCATGTGTTGCACCCTCTAAGTCACCTAAGGGTACATTTGTCTCCCGGGCAATGTACCCACCTATAACTTTCAACCCGCGGAAGGATAACTGGATGGTCTGCAGGGCTTGGGACTGGAAATTCTCACTTGCATCTTGTTAGTAATTAGGCTTGTGATAACCCTAGTTAGTTAAAGTAGTAAGCCGTAGTACTTGCTTGACCGATTGTGAATGAATGGTGTCCAGCCCTGTCTAAGTCTTGTCTAGCCCCTGTACCTGGAACTCTTGATCATGATTGTTTTACTTATCTCTAACGATAAATGGGTAGAGACAGTGAGCTATTCAGGCGAAGGGGTACAATCCCGGTCCTTATTTGGTTTAAAGATTGTAACCTGGCTCCCAAAATGGTTCCACGTCCCTAGTCGTTTATCGCCCTGTGTACTTTTATTACTTGTACTTTTCTTTTATTCTTTATGTTCTGATATGCTGGCTTTTGTTCTTATTTGTGGCCTCCTTGTGGCACTTGCTCTTTCTGGGGTTTGACCCAGCTGGTTTTTTGTGGCCAGATTTCGGAGCAGCTCCCGAGGATCTACCAAGCTTCCAGCCCAATGGTGAACACTAGGAGGAACCAGGGCTACGAGTGGATTTTTCCTTTTTGATTCACCCACTTATATGTAAATTTATTCTTTTGAGGCGTTTGCCGACGAGCACCTGTTAGCTCGATGTACATTTATTTACTGTCTGCCTACGGGCTGTAAACATGATTAACAAATCCTAGGGTTGATCATGTATGACTGAACTCTTGCTAGTCCTATCATTTTGTACGACTAGCTTCATGATCATCCAATATGTAATATTTGGGACGCCTTATATATATATATTTGATGCTCTAATATCTTGTAACTCTGTTAATTGCTTGAGATTGAGACAATAGGCTTGACCTTAAGAGACTGCTGGCTTATAGTAAACCCTCATATCTAGACAGCCGTGACCGTATAGTTGAGATGTATTCTATTTCAATATACGTAGCTGGCTATGTCTGCCCCTGCTCTCCAGTATTCTGGTTCTGGGGCGTGACAGCTACAACTGAATATGTCAATTTCTTTACAATAAACTTACTAATTTGGCTACAATCTCACTGGTATAACTGAATTATACCGTTTCATACATTATGTCCCGTATAGCAGAAGACATCGTCTTGAAAGAAGAGCTTCTACACACCCATCCGAATCATCGATGCCAACCACTGATCAAACGATTTTTTCCATACGCAAGCACCTGTAATATTGCCCATAACGTGGGTCAGTACATCATCAATGTACTGGCGAGCGGTAATGGCCCAACTCACCTAAGAAGACAACACTAACTAATCATGTTATAGAACATTATTAACAGTGATCTTTCTCGTTGCCTTATGGTCAATTTTAAATTGTTATTTATTCTAGAAATATGATATATATATATATATATATATATATATATATATATATATATATATATATATATATATATATATATATATATACAAGTTTTATATATATATATATATTTTTTTATACAAGTTTTATATTTATATATATATATAAAATGTATATATATATATATATATATATATATATATATATATATATATATATATATATATATATATATATATATATATATATAAAACTTGTATATATATATATATATATATATATATATATATATATATATATATATATATATATATATATATATATATATATATATATTTTATATATATATTTTATATATATATATATATATAACTTTATATATATATATATATATATATATATATATATATATATATATATATATATATATAACTTTATATATATATATATATATATATATATATATATATATATATATATATATATATATATATATACAAGTTTTATATATATATATATATATATATATATATATATATATATATATATATATATGTATATATATATATTGATTGAAGGAAAGGGTAATCTAAAAAAATGTATATATATATATATATATATATATATATATATATATATATATATATATATATATATATATATATATATATATATATATTGATTGAAGGAAAGGGTAATCTTATTCAGTAATGGTGCTTTACATCAAGATACAATAAAAAATGCTTATCGCCTTGTCTTGCTGCTATCTAGCTATTTATCTAGGCACAGAATATCCCGCTTAATATTGTTAATAATACAAGCAACTGACAGGGTTTCCCCGTCGAAGATTCTCCTGTTCCTCTCACACCACACATGCCATACTGCAGAAAGTAGACATATTCTAGCTTTTCGATAAATCTCCTGGCCCTGGTTTTTCACCAGAGTAATTCCTTCTACTATGGCTTGGAACCCCACATCCTCCTTAAACCTGATACCCAGGTCACTACACAAATTCTTCCAAATGTGTCCTGATGTAGAGCACTAGAAGAAAAAAATATGATCCCGCGTCTCGTACGTACGTCCACAAAGAACACAATCAGAACTTGTAATGTGGACACCAAATCTGACAAGTCTGTCCCTAGTTAGGAGCATGTCCCATATAGCCTTATAAGCACATAACTTCATCTTTATCGGCGAACCTTTCACCCATACAACTTTCGCCCAAGGGCACTGTGGGAATCGCGGACGTATTCGCTCATATACCATCTTAGTCACGAATGTCTTGTCATTGGTGTCACGCCCCGATCTCGGAGGATCGAAAACTAGCCACTGGGCTTGATGCCGTACAAGTCTAGATTAAACTTGTATTTGGCAAAACCATTACAGTTCCGGGTATTTCTCAGAAAACAACAACAGCACAGCAAAACCAAACAAATAAATTGAAGTCACACAAGATATGAAAAAATGTATCTTTATTGATAATTGCAATGGATTACAAGACTTGCAGCAGAATACAGAGTTTAAAACTGATTACAAGACTCTTGAATAGCCAACTGAATGTATACACTTGCCCTTTAGGCTACAACTGAATATGTCAATTTCTTTACAATGAACTTCCTAATTTGGCTACAATCTCACTGGTACAACTGAATTATACTGTTCCATACACTATGTCCCATATAGCAGAAGATATCGTCTTGAAAGAAGAGCTTCTGCACACCCATTCGAATCATCGATGCCAAGCTCTGATCAAACGATTTCCTCCATACACAAGCACCTGTAATATTGTCCACAACGTGGGTCAGTACATCATCAATGTACTGGCGAGCGGTGCTAGTCCAACTCACCTAAGAAGACAACACTAAGTAATCATGTTATAGAACATTATTAACAGTGATCTTTCTCGTTGCCTTAGGGTCAATTTCATGTTTATAGCTGACAAGAAGTAGAGCATGTAAATCTCATAGCCAACATAATTTAAAGCAATATGATATCACCCTTTGGTGATTTTTACCCACAGTCGCATAGCCATCCATGTACATTTATAATACTTACTCAACCTGCACAAGGCATTGTTAGGAACAATATCATGATTCAATATAGTTATCACCGTTCAGGTGATTCTTACCAACAGTCGACATCCTTTCCTGTATTTGAGTAAAAACTTAATCTGCCTGCATAAAACATCATTAGTACTGGATCTATCTATATGAAGGTCACTGGCGACACGTCATCTTGGACCATCTTACAGGCGAACGGCTAACTCCGAATAGGGTACGAATCTATGAGAGGTTTCCGAAACACCGTGCTACTACTTCAACACCATAGGATTTCGGCATCCTTTCAGTGGGCGGTAGCAAGCCCCCACTGCAAGTCCCAAAATCCCGATGTCAGTACGTCGACACCATCCTTGTTCCCCCTAGGATGAACCGGGTCCATGGCCGCAAATTACCATTCTAGGAACTACCTTGTATACAAGTTGTCCATGACCATGCAAGTATATGCAACTTATCTAAGAAGAAAACATATAATGCATGATAAAGAAAACCAAGTAATTCAGCCACCATTCTCATTCATATTGCCATCTTGCCATCTTTCCAGGATCTTGGCGTAATCAATATTATACATCGACGACGGGATAATAGAATGTTGTTACCTAATCCCTTTGTCACATCTTTGATACCATACATCTTTCCACCAACTCAATGTACTCACTGCCCAATCTATTGGGACTTAGCATCTGTTTTAGCATATATTCATTTGGACATAATTTAGGCATACTCACTGCCCAGTTCTTGGGTCTTAACATCTGTGATACCATCTATTCATCGAGCTAAGGCTCGATATACTCACCGCCCAAGTATTTGGGACTTTGCTTCACCTGTCATGTAATTCATCACAATATCGTACAAGCAAACAGTTCATCGAGCAACAACAATTTACGGTCATGTGATTAATTATCTTTTATTATCTTTCTGACTTTCATGCAAGGTGTTATTCAACAACTCAACGAGTAAACACAGCATACTATCATTTATTTTAAGCATGAAGCTAAAAGATCTTCGAAGTGTTCAACACTACTCACATTTATATGACAATTTCTGCCACGATCGCCTAGCCTTCTAAGCGATCCTTCGCATAATCCCAAGTCCAACAAGGCTTCATCGAACCAACCATCCATCATAAGGCATCTTGCGGGTCGGGGCACTACAATTGGCTCCCTCCCACACCCAGTAATCTGTTAGCGCATCCAGCTTGATAGGGACCGCCCCTATCTCCTGGGCAAACCACCTTGCAACCCCGCCTTCATTAGTGATGGTAGATACCATTTAGATTGACTTGACCAACTAGTTGATAAATTAGACTCTATTCATGGTTAGGTTGAACACAAGCCTTAATTAGAGTCAAACCACTTAGCCCACTTAAGGACCTACCTAATGCTAAGTGTAATGAAGAGATTAGGGCTAGTCTAGAGCCTATTTAACACCCCTTTTAACCTAAAATGGCAGCCACCATTATTTAGGGTTTCCACCCATTTTCTCCATTCCAAACTCTCCCAAATTTTCTCCTCTTTCCTCCATTTGTTGGGCAAAGGCTTGGGGAAGCTCAAAGAGACTAGGAGAAGGCTTTAACAAGGGTTTGAAGGCTCCTTCTCCATCCATCTTCCCCAATTTTGTGGAGATTTGTAAAGACTTCTTCCTACATAGGTATACCTCTCTAAACTTGCATTTCTATGGTCAAATTTCATGCATTCATATAGGAGACCCCTCCCATGACTCATAGGAAGTAGATTGAGGTACTACTAAGTCCCATTATGATGATTGCGTAAGATTTTGTGTCCATTTGTAGGAGACTACAAGTTTTGTCCACCAAGTGTTTGTTAGAATGTTTAAGTGGCTATTAAGTTCTGTTTTTTTCTAGTTTTTGCTCATGAGTAGCATAGTTTCTTATTTAGAATATGTGTACATGTCCTAGTATCCATATCTAAGCCTTTGGGTGTAAATATTTATATATATACGTGTACATTGCATATTATGTCCTATTTTGGGTAACTAAGTGTGCTCCTGTCCTGGTGAAAGCAGTGTTATAACTAGGGTAGTATATATGTATTGTATGTATGGATACATGTATGGGTTTCTATTATATGAGGGTGTATATATGAGATAGGAAGGGCAGTGCAAGGGGTTAATGGTTAGAAAGGGAGAGGTGCAGCAGCAACTTGCTCGAGCAAGTGGTTAGCAGCAATAAGAGGTAGGGGAGCTCGGGTGTGAGGGATAAGCATCTATTCTATAATTGAATATAGTGTATCAATAGAGACATTAGTTCTAGGCAGGCCATAACTTATCTATTGGTATGCAAGAGACTTTAGTTAGGCAACCTTGGTGGCTTGACATTATGGCCTATAGCCCTGTGTCACTGCCTTAGAGTGTTAGTTGGGTCTATGTATCAGTGAGGACTGTCTTTGAGTGTGTTTCTTGTGTCATAGAATCATAGTTAGCATCCTAAACCAAGTACCAGGGGTTTGTGAAGAATAGTGAGAGTTGGGTGTTCAAATTTTGGAGAGAGGAAATAAAGGGTCCAGTGTACAGGTTGAGGGAGTGTGGCTTGACACTTAGCCATTTGGCCAATATCTGGCCTAAGCCATAAGCCTAAGAACCAGTGTATGGTCTTGGTAAGGATACCTGTAGGTGTGCTTGTAGGATGTGTTAAGATTGGGAGTATCTAGAGAAAGAGACCATGTGCCTGTATTCGAGCAGAAAGAGGGAAGATAAGATTAGTATATATGAATTTTGGTATGGATATGTATGTTAGAAAGAGTATAATGTATATATGTATGAGAGTATATATATATATATATATATATATATATATATATATATATATATATATATATATATATATATATATATATATATATATATATATATAGTGTAGGAACGAATCGTAAAGCGCAATACTCTAGAGGGGTGAATAGAGTAGGCAGCGAAATTTAGCTAATTAAAAAGTTAGCAACAAGATCACAGAGAATATATATATCACAAGTAAATAAATGTAAAGGCAGATATCAGAAAGCAAACGCAAAGACGAAGATGTATACTGGTTTTTCTCTTGTGAGGACTATTCAAGTCGGAAGAACTCTAGCTTCCAGTTGAATTCATTATTGGAAAATACCGCAAGTTTTTATACAAAGTCCTTGCAACTTCTACAATGCGAGCTTTGATACGAAGTACATGACCAACTTTAATTGTGAAGTTTCTTACTTCAATCAAGCCTCTGATTACAATCACTCTGAAGCTTCTAGACAGTACCGTACTGACAAATCGATTAGAGGATTGTAACTAGCTTAGAATTTGAAAATGAAAGCTTTAGAACACTTTGGAAGACGTTTAAGCTTAGAGAGAAGAGATGAGAAAGTGAATGAGTGAGTTGAAATAATTGAAATCCTTCTCTATTTATAGTTTTTTCAAAGTCAGAACTCTGACAGAATTCGGACAGAACTCTATGAGAGAATCTTGGCAAACAGTCATTGCATCTGTAACTACAGGAAGACCAAGTTCAAAATCTAACGTACACTAGGCAAATTCGGGCCGAATTCTTCTAGGGTTATTTTGAATTTTTGGTCATTTTATAAAGCAGATTTTGGTTTTGGCCTTTTAAAAAGTTTAAGCAGTTATGAGCTTTTGTAAAATGGGTTGTTTTTTAAAACATATGATATTTTTGGGATAGACTATTTGCTAGTACGACTCGGTGTACAAATTATTCTTAGACTCAATAAATATGAAAATTACATTACATACAGACTCATACGACAAAATTGGCTTCGGTCTTAAACAGATAGGTATCAGTTCTTTAGCAGTTGTTTGAATAGTCCAAGTAGCCCTTATATCGAGACAGAGTTTGATCAATTATTAAAATCAGGTTTGACCATGACTAATGGGCCAACATATATAAATATGTATATACACATATGGGATGTATTGTATAGACCTACATGTGCAGTTAGGAGTTAGGGATCTGGGTTTAGGTAGGTAATGGGCGAGTTGGTACCAGTGGGGTATTTTTGGTATTAGAAATGTGTTTTGTATCAGTAGTTGGAGTGTATCAGAGGTTTTGGGTGTTGGCTTGGTATGTTTGTGTGTGTGTGTGTCTGTGTGTGTGTGTGTGTGTGTGTGTGTGTGTGTGTGTATGTGAGTGTCTAGTGTGAGAGTGTCATGAATTAGTATGTGAGTATCAGGCATTAGAGAGGTTTGTATTTTGAGTTGGTGTCAATTAGGATATTGAATATGTCCAGGTAAGGGGAGGGTTCGTATCAGAGGTTTGAGTGCAGTGGTCAGAGAGCAGTATCCTTTCTTGGGTTTAGTCAGCAGCGAAAGGGGGGTCGGGTTTGGCACGTATAGTGGCTAGCAGCAGTTGGCCATAGGTCTTTAGCATTATGCAATAGTGTTAGTGTATCAAGAATTTGTGGATTAGAATGTTAGCCTAGATTAGGATTATGTTAGTTTCATGTGAGTTTAGGAAATTGTGTATTTGATGTATCTTAGTGTATTAGTTTAGTAGACTACTTGTTAGCTAGGATGTTGGAGTATTATTGTTAGTATCTTGGTTAGGATATTGTTGTATCAGAGGTTTGAGATGTGAGAATGGGTATCATAGTGTTTTAATTATCCTTGAGAGTTAAGTGAAGTGCAAGATTTAGTATTCAGATAAGAGATCAGTATGTAGTGGCAGCTGTGTTTGCATTGCTTGCTCCTTCCTTGCCTTGGCATTACCATTAGCAGCAGCAACATTAAAGCATTTAGCAGCAGGAGATATCTCTCATGGCCTTGATTGGGTGTTTGGCCACCAGGCCAGTGCCATGGCTGTTACTGTAGGCTATTTTGGCTAGGAAGAATGGCCAGGATAGGCCAGTGCAGACCAGTGCACTTGGCACTGGTTCAGTGCAGTAGTAGAGGCTGTATTTGCAGCAGCAAGCCAAAGGTTGGCTGCTTGGTTCTAGTACAACAGGGATCCACCCTCTGGATAAGCCAAATTGGTTAGATTTCCTTGACCACTTAGGCCAGACAGTTGGGCCATTGGCCACTGCAGTACGGTTGGACCAATGTGTGGCCATGTTGTGTGGGTATCTTGAGTTGGGATTATAGTGAGTTCTAGTGATCAGTTAGTGAATAAGTTATAGGATTTACCTACCTATTAGAATAAGATTTGAATTTACCTACATTGAAGTAGGATAGGTAATAGGAGATAACCTTAGATAGGCTATGAACTTTTAGGGATTTACCTACCTAATAGAGTAGGTTATGTATGAAGAGTATTACCTATATCTAGGTAATATGGTATATAATTTACCTAGAATAGAGTGCTACCTCGGATAGGTTGGGTATATCCTATATTTATGTATATACTTGTATATGGTAATGTTAGGAATATGAATATCTAGATAAGGGTAACCATTGAGTAGGTAATGTCTTGTAGGTGGACAACTTGACCATGGTTGACCAAGGTTGACTAATTTAACTGAAATTCAACCTTGAGTCAATATTTGACCTAGAGAGTGCCCTTGATATAGTTGTAGAAGCATGAAAATTTTCAGCAAACCTAGCCCCATGCGCCCAAGTCAAAGCAACTCCATGTGCCCAGCCAGTACGACTCCATGCGCCAACTAAATGAAGCTCCATGCGCCCAGTCCAAGTGTAGCTCCATGCGCCCAAGACTAGCTCCCCCGAAAGGAGGGCGCATAGCCTGAGACATGGCTATGCGCCCAAGCCTGACTCAGTCAAAGCCACGATCAAAACGTGCACCGAAGCGTATGGCCACGTCAATCTCCATGAGCAGTCGTGCACTGAATCATGCGGCCACGTCAACACCACGACCAATCCACGATCTCGCAGCCTGTATGCGCCTACACCTATGCGCCCAAAGCAGGACCATGCGCCCACGTAAGAACCAGCGTATCTCTTCATGTGGGCGCATAACATCATTCCAGCCCAAGAACAACTATAAAAGTGGGGCTTCTTCCCTCTTCAACAGACAGAACGGGGAGCATTTTCAAGAGCCAAATTGCTGCACTTCTTGCCAGTGAGCCGAGAGTTAGCAATTTTCTTAGATTTTCTCCTACTTTTGTAATCGGAGTGTCAACGGAGTAAAGGAGCAACTGCCGCTCGATCTCCATCGTCCCAGTCCCTAGAATTCTTCTTTTTGTACTCGGGGATCCTCAGCGCAGGATCTCTCAGGCGTACTCGATTTCTGGTACCTTGCGCCAATAAAAAGAAAAGACAGCATTTTCTTCTTCTATTTTTGTGTGTGTCCACAAAAATGGCGACTCTGCTGGGGACTACCTTTTTCTCCAACGAGAAGGTGGTGACGCAATCTGATACCGACAAAGTGGGGAGTACTCAGAAGATGTTGATCGTAAAATTCGATCAGCAAGCGTTCGAAGAGATGCTCTCGAGGGACGGCTCTACTCCCTCAAAATCAGTGAAGCCAAACAAGTCTCGCAAGACTTGGCTTCCGAAGGCTCGCTACACATATCCTGCTAGTGTCATAGCAGATATGCAACTGGAGGACTCTGTCACCTGGGCGCAGGACTTTGCCACAGAAGTCCCCCAAATGGAGAAGGCTCACACCATTCCGGGCTCTACTAGCCCAGTGACTTTTTCCCTCCACAACCAACAACAAAGTGTTCAACACTCGAGACTTGGCAGAGGAAAACACTACGATGCCAAGGATCGGAATGTACGGCACTCTGGCCAGACCCGGCAAGGCTCACGAATGAAGGAGGCGGAACTGGGAGAAAACAGTGCTGCTCCACCAAGCATGCGCCCAAGGGAGTGTTTGGGCGCATACCCCCAACCAGAACACTTCTGTCTTCAACAGGTTGAGCACTCAGAGTCATGCGCCCAAGGCTATGCGCCCGGGCTCTCTGGATCCATACTATCCTCCCACATCAAGGCGACTCAAATATGCTGTCAAGAAGCATGCGCCCAAGCCTAGTCTCCAAGGCCTATGCGCCCACAGCAAAAAGACAGGTCACAACGCGTATAGCACGGGGCTGCCTTCAAGGACATCACAGAACTTAGGTGTAGGGATTGCCCCTAGACATAAACTAAGTCTGGATGCGCCTACTCTCCTTATGAACCCGCATGTAAAGCTCAGCGATGCATGCAACATGGGTTGTAAGACAAAACTCCCTTCCGTTGACTTGCGCGACATGATAAATCATAAGCGTAAAGCGAGGGAGAACATAACAATTCATAGTGCACTTCCGTGCGCTAATATTGTTATCAACTGTTGTTGCTCCAAAGTAACAAGAGTGCCTCAGAGAAAGTTCGTGTTTCGACGACTGCACTTCTCTGACGACGAGAAGCTACTATGTGTCTTATCTAACATGGCTTCATGGGGTCCTCCTTACGGAAGCCCCAATTAAAGGCGGTGGACTACCAACCCAACCTTCTCTCTCAGTTCCACGAGAAGGAGAAGACGAAGTCTACCAATAGATGGCCAACGGGGGGTAGCCTTCCAAAGGACGATGATCCCTCCGAATCCGATGGCGACTATCTACCTCCTCTACCTGAAGATGAAGGACTTATCCACTCGGAGACATACAGTATCAGCACCAGTTGCACTGCTTCCTCTGTTCATCCTCGTATGCTATCTACATAAATGACGGGCGGAGAAAGACCTGAAGAAGCCAGTGATCAGACTAGTAAACAGCTAGAGGGTCTCAAAACAGCATTCACCAAGATCACTGATATGCTTACCAGTATCATGGCAGTCTAAGCTGCTGGAGCTGTTCCTCCACCTCAGCAAAATGCCTCAGCCTACGCTAGTCTGGCTCACAGCAACAACCCTCCTGCCCTCCAAAAGGAGTATCATTCTGTTGCACCTCCTCCAAATCTTGCAAATACTGGGGGTGGTCCTTCGCCGACAACACCTGACAACCACTCAGCGGCTGTTTCCCAATACCTGTTCAATCAACAGGATGCAATTAATTCCCTGGTTGCTCGCCTCGACACCATCTCACACAAAGACGAGCTACAGAAGATGGGGATATCTTAACCGTATCCCCTTGAGTGGAAGAACACTACCTGCCCTCCTAACTACAAGTCGCTGACGCTGAACTCATTCGACGGCTTGACTTCTCCTCGTCAGCACATGACGTACTTCAACACGCAAACTCTGCACTTGCCCCGAGATGATCCATTCCTGTCAAAGCTATTTATTAGTACCTTGCAGGGGGTAGCCTTCGAATGGTTCTGCAGTCTGCATGACGGGTGCATCAATTCATTCAAAGACTTGGAGAGGTTGTTCCTCAACAGCTTTTACGAGAGTGGCATGCATGTTAGTATGTCCACTCTCATCGAGACCAAGAAAAGGAAGACTGAATCTGTCATTGCCTTCATTGAATGCTTCAGATGACTAGTACTGAAGATGCCCTTCGACGTACCAGACTCAGAACTTATGGATACTTGTCGACATAACTTCATTCCTACAGTAAAGTTTTGTCTAGGTATACATAAGTATAATACATGGCCCACTTTCATTGGGGCCACTGATGCTGCTGAAAATAATGTTCCTAACTTGGAACTACTGGGGCTGAAGACACCCAAATCTGAGGACAAAGGCAAGCATCCTCAGACTATCCCTGTTCATGGGGGTAAAGGGAAAGAAGTCCTGAAGGTCGACACATCCAAAGGAGCTTCCAATTTTCAAGGCGCCTCCGACAAACCTAAGGAGACCTTCTCCTTCGATGAAGACGATGTCATCACCATCTTTCACACATTGACGTAGGATAATAAGCTGACATTGCCCCCACTACGACGTCCTGCAGAGGCGAGCCAACTCAATGATCCCAAGTACTGTCTTTACCATCAGTACGTGCATCACTCCACCAAGGACTGCATCGTCCTGAAGAAGAAGATACAATAGCTTATCGACAACCAAGTGATCAATCTCGAAGCTGAAGACAAGGTTGTATCTGCTAACATGATCTCTCTTCATTTTGGCAACTTTCCTCCTACAGAAGTCCCAGACGGCGTGGTCCCGATCCCCAAGGCAATGATGGAAGTCATCAACCTACCACCAGCTCGCAACTCAACCTTGGTCCCACTCACAACTGGACGTGGTGAGATCATGTGGGTCCATCCGGACCTGGTCCAAGAAGTGACGCAGGGGGGTAGCACCTCCCAAAGCAAGAAGGGACAAGAAATTCAAGCCATGCCACATGGTATCCTCCTCCATCTATGAGGTTCTATCTAGCGAGACGCGATCGGAAAAGACTTATCTTCGGACGTACGATCCTGCACAAGAAGAAGCACTACCTTCTCAAGCTCCTGCTGCCCCTACAAGCTCAGAAGTCGGCCCGTCCAAGCCTCAAACTACATCCAAGCAGAAGGAGACGCGGTTTGACAAGTCTCTAAAGGCGCCAGCTCCAGAAGACATGGATCGACCCTACAACTTTGACATACTAGATCAGCTAGCCAATACACCCGCCAGGTTGTCTCTGTTCGATCTATTGCGACTCTCCAAAGAAACGCGGAAGGCCTTAAGTGAGGCATTGCTACATGCCAACTCTTACCTCGCTGAGGTCAAAGCTCCCGCTGAAGATCCTGTCTCCTGTCCCCACTGTCACAGTACTATGGAAGTGGTGCCCAACATCACCTTCTCACAGGAGGACATGCTACTCAAAAATAATCATCATAATAGACCCCTGTACTATACAGGGTATATCGGGATGATCAAGGTGGACCGTATGCACATCGATCCAGGATCCTCCCTCAGCATCATTCCTAGAAGCTTGCTTCAAATCCTGGGAATTCCTCTGCACAAGCTATCCGCAACCAACACAACTATCATGGCTTTCAATGCTGGTCGAAGCCATCCGCTGGGCAAGATTCGTCTCAAATGCCAGATCGGTGATCTCCGAACGAAGGTCTCCTGCTATGTGATCGATGCTAATGTATCCTACAACATCTTTGTCACGCCCCAGAACCAGAATACTGGAGAGCGGGGGCAGACATAGCCAGCTACGTATATTGAAATAGAATACATCTCAACTATACGGTCACGGCTGTCTAGATATGAGGGTTTACTACAAGCCAGCAGTCTCTTAAGGTCAAGCCTATTGTCTCAATCTCAAGCAATTAACAGAGTTACAAGATTATTCGAGCATCAAATATATATATATATAAGGCGTCCCAAATATTACATATTGGATGATCATGAAGCTAGTCGTACAAAATGATAGGACTAGCAAGAGTTCCGTCATACATGATCAACCCTAGGATTTGTTAATCATGTTTACAGCCCGTAGGCAGACAGTAAGTAAATGTGCATCGAGCTAACAGGTGCTCGTCGACAAACGCCTCAAAAAAATAAATTTACATATAAGTAGGTGAATCAAAAAGGGAAAACCCACTCGTAGCCCTGGTTCCTTCTAGTGTTCACCATTGGGCTGGAAGCTTGGTAGATCCTCGGGAGCTGCTCCGAAATCTGGCCACACAAAACCAGCTGGGTCAAACCCCAGAAAGAGCAAGTGCCACAAGGAGGCCACAAATAAGAACAAAAGCCAGCATATCAGAACATAAAGGATAAAAGAAAGTACAAGTAGTAAAGTACACAGGGCGATAAACGACTAGGGACGTGGAACCATTCCGGGAGCCAGGTTACAATCCTTAAACCAAACAAGGACCGGGATTGTACCCCTTCGCCTGAATAGCTCACTGTCTCTACCCATTTATCGTTAGAGATAAGTAAAACAATCATGATCAAGAGTTCCAGGTACAGGGGCTAGACAAGACTTAGACAGAGCTGGACACCATTCATTCACAATCGGCCAAGCAAGTACTACGGCTTACTACTTTAACTAACTAGGGTTATCACAAGCCTAATTACTAACAAGATGCAAGTGAGAATTTCCAGTCCCAAGCCCTGCAGACCATCCAGTTATCCTTCCGCGGGTTGAGAGTTATAGGTGGGTACATTGCCCGGGAGACAAATGTACCCTTAAGTGACTTAGAGGGTACAACACATGACAGTGTGCTAGAAATGTGCTCTACTCGTCGGCAAGCTACAAGTCCATTAAAGCGCCCAGATAACGAGATTGCCTGTGACTGGGAATTCTCCATGTTCTAGTTTGATCTAATAATTAGCCTAATCCAATTTAGCGCGAGTCCCTGGCCGTGGTACCCAGAAAGTCACGTCCTAGACATGATGCAAGACAAGACAAGTGGATTGTACAAGCAAGCAAGCAGGAACACCCACGGTGTCAAGTTGATTATACGAGTCAAGTCGCAAGTTACAAGTCAAGTCAAGTCAGGAGTGCGCCGCCACGGGCCACTATCAAGTTATCAAAATAAATCATGTCAGGGTACTGTCAAGAGTGCGCCACGACGGGCTACTATCATGTCAGGTTGGTCATGTCAGGAGTGCACCACTACGGGTCACTGTCGTGTTATGCTAGTTCCTTGTCATACTATGCCATGTACAATAGTCATTCCAAACATATTAAGTAAAAATTAGTTCGTGAAAAAAGGCGTAAGGATATAAAATGGACGTAAAATATCTAATAAAGTACCAATATATATAGGACTATAGAAGAGCCAAGCTTAGAGAAATAAAACCAAAACTCCAAGAGCCAATGGTTTGCGCAAGGGGTCAGGGGGTTAGATTGCGCAGGTGTCAGCTGCGCAGGGTGCCAAGTGCGCAGGGGCACAGGGCGCAGGGGCAGATTGCGCATGAACAGACTGCGCAGGAGTGAACTGCGCAGGGGTGAACTGCGCATGGGTGGATTGCGCAGGGGTGGATTGCGCAGAGTGAACTGCGCATGGGTCGAGTGCACAGGGGTTACTTTGCGCATGGCTGGCTTGCGCATGGCTAGCTTGCGCCAGCACAATCCAGCGCAGCGCAAAGCACTGGCTGAGCCTATGCGCAATCGGCCATGCGCTAAAGAGCACAGGCCCTTCTTACAAACGGTCAAGTGCTAAAGAGCACTGGCCGAGAGCTTTCACCAAGGCTGAGATGAACTCCTCAAGAACACCAAAAACTTCAAATCTTCATAACTTAGCCAAATTAAAACCAAATCTAGATTTTCAAAGTTCTAACTTGAGTAAAACCGAATTCTCTTCCACATGGAAGCATCAAAACATGCAAAAATCGAAGTTTAATGGATCAAAACTAAGGATTTTCGAAAATGGTTAAAACTTAGATCTAGAAAAATGAAAGCTCCAAATCACAAAATGTCAAGTTCTAAAGTTGTTCTCCATGGCCTAATCTAGTTAATAGACAAATAAAAAGTGGTGCTTATTTGATGGCAAGGTGCACTTGCCTATGGGTTGGGGAGTTGTGTGGAAGAAGGAAGAAGAAGAAGTTGTAAGAAATTAATGGAGTTATGGAGGAGAGAGAAAAGGTTGGTAGGTTTTAATGAGGGTGGTTGTGATAGAATGGAGGTGGAGAATAGGCTAAGGTGTTCCACTCATGATGAACCAAACCAAACCAAACCAACTCCACAAAATAAAACCAAGCCATGGTCCAAACCCATTTACGAGAAACCAAAATCCGCAAGTCGAGAAAATAAAATACGTGCCAAAATCAAATTACGAGTACAAATACGAAATACAGAAAATGGGGGTGACAACTCTACCCACCTTCAAAGAATTCCGTCCTCGGAATTTAATCAAGGAGCTAGAGATTGCCACGACAAGCTATACTAAGCACAGACAAGCTACACTAAGCAGTTCAATCATACAATCATACAATGCAAGCAAGGAAGGGAAAGCGTAAGGCATAAGGAAGACATTATACCTTACGAGTCAAACATGTAGGGGTATCGCGATCGGATGTCGTCCTCACGCTCCCATGTTGACTCACCTAGAGAGTGATGACCCCAAGCAACACGGACTAAGTTAATAGTCTTGTTCTTGAGCGTCTTTTCCCTCCGGTCCAAAATAGACACGGGCCTCTCCTCATACGAAAGGTTGGTACCAACAACCAATTCTGAATGATCTAGGATATGGCTCGGGTCCGGGATGTACCGTCTTAATTGGGATACATGGAATACATCATGTACCTCACTTAGCGACGGCGGAAGAGCGAGACGATAGGACACATCGCCTACTCGCTCCAGAATATCGAACGGCCCTATATACCTATGACTAAGCTTTTCCCGCACGCCAAAACGAATGACGCCGCAGGTAGGCGAGATCCTAAGGAATACATGGTCGCCGACGGCAAATTCTAAGGGACGCCGATGAGCATCGGCCCAATGGCGCTGGCGATCCTGAGCAACTCGGAGGTGATCTCTGACTTTTCTGACCACTTCAACCGTCTGAGAAATCAGTTTTGGACCGAGCATCTGCCTCTCTTCGACATCGTCCCATGCTAACGGGGATCTGTACTTCCTGCCATACAGAGCCTCGAAGGGTGCCATCTGGATACTGGCCTGAAAACTATTGTTGTACGAGAATTCTACCAGGTGCAGGTGATCCTTCCACGAACCACCGAAGTCAAGGGTACACGACCGTAACATATCTTCGAGAGTTTGTATAGTACGCTCTGACTGCCCATCTGTCTGCGGATGATA
Organism: Iris pallida; assembly: GCA_029216955.1. NCBI lineage: Eukaryota > Viridiplantae > Streptophyta > Magnoliopsida > Asparagales > Iridaceae > Iris > Iris pallida. Next base: position 11,074,333 of record JANAVB010013597.1, on the reverse strand, counting down.
CGCTGAGCTGAACTTGAGACGAGTCCCCAAACTTTGATGAAGACTGCGCCAGAAGTGCGATGTGAATCTCGTATCCCTGTCTGATACTATGCTGACTGGCACTCCATGAAGTCGGACGATCTGCCTGAGATACATCTCTGCTAGCTGCGCCATCGACTGTCCAACTCTAAATGGAAGAAAGTGTGCCACCTTGGTAAGCCTGTCTACAATGACCCAAATAGCATCTCTGCCTGCCGGAGATCTGGGTAACCCAGTCACGAAATCCATGGTTATGTGTTCCCATTTCTATTCTGGGATCGGTAAAGGTTGAAGAAGTCCAGCTGGCCTCTGATGTTCAGCCTTGACTTGTTGGCAAACCAAACATCGAGAGACATACCGGGCTATCTCCCTCTTCATACCATTCCACCAAAAGTGTTGACGAATATCTCTGTACATCTTCGTGCTGCTTGGGTGGATAGAATACTGCAAACTGTGAGCCTCTGCCATGACTTCCTGTCTGATATCTCCACTGGGTACACAAAGACGCGTGCCATGTCGAAGTGTACCATCCTCATGAATACGTAACTCTGGCCTTCTCCCTGCCTCGCACTCTGCTCTGAGCCGCTGAATCTTGGAATCTGTTAACTGTGCTGTCCGGATCCTCTCAACTATGGTGGACTGAACCTGTAGGCTGGCCATCAAGGCCACATTGGAAGGGAGGACAACTTTTATACCCATCTTCTGAAGATCTGCCAATAGCTCTGGTTGCGCCGTCAGGAAATAAACTCCGGCTCTCCGGCTCAACGCATCTGCTACAACGTTGGCCTTCCCTGGATGATACTGCAAATCTACATCGTAGTCTACCAGTAGCTCGAGCCATCTTCTCTGCCGCATATTAAGATCCTTCTGGGTGAAAACATACTTCAGGCTCTTATGATCAGTAAATATCTCCACTCTGTCTCCGTACAAGTAGTGCCTCCACAACTTAAGTGCAAACACTACTGCTGCTAGCTCCAAGTCGTAGGTCGGGTAATTCTTCTCATGATCACGGAGTTGACGTGACGCATAAGCAATTACCTTCCCATGCTGCATCAAAATACATCCCAATCCTCTGCCTGAAGCGTCGCAATAAACTGTGAATCCTCCGGTCCCATCTGGAAGGGTGAGAATGGGAGCCGTTATCAAACCTCGCTTCAACTTCTCAAATGATTCCTGACATTCTGCTGTCCAAACGAACGGCACATCCTTGCGAGTCAACTGGGTCATCGACGCTGAAATCCTTGCAAAATCAGAGACGAACCGCCGGTAGTAGCCGGCCAATCCAAGAAAGCTGCGAACTTCTGCCACTGAGCTGGGTACTGGCCAAGACTCGATGGCCACAATCTTCTGGGGATCCACTTCCACTCCTTCTCGGATAATGATGTGACCCAAGTACGAAATGCGATCGAGCCAGAACTCGCATTTACTGAACTTGGCGTACAACTGGTGCTCTCTGAGAATCTGGAGGACAACTCTAAGATGCTGCTCGTGCTCTGCTTCACTCTTGCTGTAGACCAGGATGTCATCAAGGAACACTATCACAAACTGATCCAAGGAAGGCATGAAAATACGGTTCATGAGGTCCATGAACACTGCCGGTGTATTGGTCGCTCCAAAGGGCATAACTAGAAACTCCCAATGCCCGTACCTAGATCTGAACGCCGTCTTCGGATTGTCCTGCTCTCTGACTCTGATCTGGTGGTATCCTGACCGCAAGTCTATCTTCGAGAAAACTGAAGCCCCCTTGAGTTGATCAAACAAGTCATCTATCCTCGGGAGAGGGTATCTGTTCTTGATTGTCACTGAGTTCAAGGTACGATAATCTATACATAGCCTAGACGTACCATCACTACAACAGTTATGGGATACGATAGCGTGCTCAGAACGCTGTAGAATGCCTATTATAGCATATTCTGTCCGCTATAAATGCCCCCGCTATAATTGCCCCATGTACAAGAACGCTATAAAGTTATAACGTTCATGAACGCTATTGACGGATTATAGCATTCCATGGCGCTATAGACAGGTTATAGCATTTAAGAACGCTATACCAACGTTATAGCATTTAAAAACGCTATAGGAAAGTAATAGCATTCATAAACGCTATTGAGTTACTATAGCGTCCATGAACGCTATAGACTTGTTATAGCAGTGACAAATGCTATAGAGTTTACATAGCATTTACGAATGCTATAGTTTCTTAATAACGTTTGCTAACGCTATAAGTTATTTATGGCGTTCGTGATCGCTGTTGATATTTAATTGCGTTCCTGTATGTTATTGTTTGTTAATAGCTTTTCGATGCAAATTGGTTTTTATAGCGTTTCTTTTGCGCTATTATATGTGCACCAATAGCATGTCAGAATGCTATTACAGAATACATTAGTGTAAAAAAACAATTTACATCAGAATAGTATTGCAGCACATCAAAATAGCATTGCAGATATACAAAATGCCACAGATATCTATTGCATATATACACAGAATGCAGGTATTCAAAAATTTAAATGCTTCTCGACGAATCAATCACAGAATGAATTCCGAACATAAGTAAATTCATTAATTTCACTGTCAAGAACATTCAAAATCCTTCATAATTTCTCCAAAATTAAACATTAACAGCGTAGTCAGCGTTTAATTGTTTCCATACATATATCCAAAATGTTGTATATCCAAAATTTAGCTCGAACCCTTCGAGCCTATCCACAACCAAAGCTCCTCAAAAATCCTCTTACTTCATCCAACCTACAGGGGAAAACATTAGTGTTCCTGGTTAATAAACAAGCAGTTGAATTTATGAGTTAACTATCAATAGAAAATTGTCTAAAATTCTATGAGTTATAATCAACCAAACAACTGGAATCCATTGTCAGTTGAATTTATTAGTGATCCATTCATATCCATACATACTTAGCAAGTCCACAACTTGTGGCAATGGAGGGCATTGACTCCAATGTCTGAACTTTGATTGCAATTTTTGTAAGTAATATTCTTTATATTATTTTCCTTCCTATACTAATAAGGTAACAAACTTTAGTGGTAGTTAAAAAGAAGTCATATTATTAAGTTTGTTGCTTCCAGTACTACAAATCATATGACAACTTTCCTGAAACATAGCAAAATATTTAGACATGATATTGAATGTAAACTTTTATCTTACTGTAATATTCAGTACTTATACCATTCCTGGACTAAGAGAGGTATCACTAAAGACGTACCTAATCTTCAAACGACATAATGTGGTTTGTTGGCCAATATTTCATCGGCAATGCGAGCAAAGCCTTTTCTACTTCCAAGGTACGGCATTGTTTGTTTTTCTCTCATTTGTTTAAACTTTGTATACCTCTCCTACGTACAATCACATGCATATTATTAGATAATACCTTAAATGATAGACATTGAAGCTTCAAAAAGACACGTATTATGCCTGTATGCGACTGAAGTGCAAGACAGAATTCAGGTGCAAAAGACTTGCACTTAAATAATCCCATAAGTTATTGGCAAAGCATGACAGGATGTCCAGCTCTATACAGTTGAAGCATGGACTAGTCAGCAACTAGTCGGCAAGCTCAGTTGAATTAATTTGAAGTGCATTATTCTTTCTTTCCTCGACGGTTTAGCTATTCAGTCCACAATGTACTCTTGGTGCATCACTAAATATGTATGATCCTAGAGAAGTGAAATAGTATTACTATGTATCATCTAATTGAAAATGTCCAACAATTTAACAAAGATAAATGATATGTAAAATAAATTCAAAAGTATATATTGTCTAACATATAAATGTAAGAGAAATACATGGTACTAGTTGCTGACATGTGCCATCATAGTCATTATTAGCTCAACGCCTATATCCTTTTCATCAATGTTACCAAAGGAACAAATTCTATTAGGGCTTAGTGGAAGAAATTTCATGTAGTTGTCCATGTAAACTTGGAATGAAGACTTTATTGGTCTTGCATGGTTCACATAAATCAGAATTTTAAATGGAAGTAACTTGGTTGCAACTACAAAAACCATGCACTTTCTATTTCATCGGAGATAACAGGGAGGGACATAGGGTTCTCAAAGGAAATTTAGCAAATGCCAGTTTTTGTATGATGTCATGAGATCCATCGCCGGAGCATCCAAATTCGGATGTGAATTAGACAAAAGCAATAACCATAAATATAATACTAAAATGCATATTGCAGCACGAAAAAATTTTACTTACCTTAATCTGGTACATTCCATGAAGCTTCGCTAAAGGATCAAACACCTGCAAGGTCTCCAACATAATGCTAGACTGCATATAAAGTAGACTTAGGTTATGATTTGACAGCCCTGGGCTAAATTACCTGTACCAAACTATGCTTAGTAGTGAAGAATGGAAAAACATGCTTGTGCTGAGGCAAATGACAAAGGGTGCGCATGTCCGATCAGCCAATTTGACAATGATAACTCAGACCTAAATAAGAGAAAATATTTCTTAATTTTCCTGCCGAAGGAGAATAAAACAATAAAAAATAATCTAGAATAAAAACTTGTTTCTTGTTTATAAAACATTTTAGATCTGTGCCCTTCTTGAGGAGATTAACTTGCCCAAAGAACCTCCAAAAGGACGCACCAAATATACAAGAGCAATAATAGATGTGGGCCAAGAATATTGGTTTTTCCCATGTTTTGGTTTTGTTGGATAAAGCCTTCACTATTACTGCTTAGACATGATAGTGTAATACAATTATATGTTTAAAGTTGTAAAATGAATTACTTGTACCAAACTATGCTTAGTAGTGAAGAATGGAAAAACCTGCTTGTGCTGAGGCAAGTGACAAAGGGTGCGCATGATCGATGCTAATGTATCCTACAACATCTTTGTCACGCCCCAGAACCAGAATACTGGAGAGCGGGGGCAGACATAGCCAGCTACGTATATTGAAATAGAATACATCTCAACTATACGGTCACGACTGTCTAGATATGAGGGTTTACTACAAGCCAGCAGTCTCTTAAGGTCAAGCCTATTGTCTCAATCTCAAGCAATTAACAGAGTTACAAGATTATTAGAGCATCAAATATATATATAAGGAGTCCCAAATATTACATATTGGATGATCATGAAGCTAGTCGTACAAAATGATAGGACTAGCAAGAGTTCCGTCATACATGATCAACCCTAGGATTTGTTAATCATGTTTACAGCCCGTAGGCAGACAGTAAGTAAATGTGCATCGAGCTAACAGGTGCTCGTCGGCAAACGCCTCAAAAGAATAAATTTACATATAAGTGGGTGAATCAAAAAGGGAAAACCCACTCGTAGCCCTGGTTCCTTCTAGTGTTCACCATTGGGCTGGAAGCTTGGTAGATCCTCGGGAGCTGCTCCGAAATCTGGCCACACAAAACCAGCTGGGTCAAACCCCAGAAAGAGCAAGTGCCACAAGGAGGCCACAAATAAGAACAAAAGCCAGCATATCAGAACATAAAGGATAAAAGAAAGTACAAGTAGTAAAGTACATAGGGCGATAAACGACTAGGGACGTGGAACCATTCCGGGAGCCAGGTTACAATTCTTAAACCAAACAAGGACCGGGATTGTACCCCTTCGCCTGAATAGCTCACTGTCTCTACCCATTTATCGTTAGAGATAAGTAAAACAATCATGATCAAGAGTTCCAGGTACAGGGGCTAGACAAGACTTAGACAGAGCTGGACACCATTCATTCACAATCGGCCAAGCAAGTACTACGGCTTACTACTTTAACTAACTAGGGTTATCACAAGCCTAATTACTAACAAGATGCAAGTGAGAATTTCCAGTCCCAAGCCCTGTAGACCATCCAGTTATCCTTCCGCGGGTTGAGAGTTATAGGTGGGTACATTGCCCGGGAGACAAATGTACCCTTAGGTGACTTAGAGGGTGCAACACATGACAGTGTGCTGGAAATGTGCTCTACTCGTCGGCAAGCTACAAGTCCATTAAATCGCCCAGATAACGAGATTGCCTGTGACTGGGAATTCTCCATGTTCTAGTTTGATCTAATAATTAGCCTAATCCAATTTAGCGCGAGTCCCTGGCCGTGGTACCCAGGAAGTCACGTCCTAGACATGATGCAAGACAAGACAAGTGGATTGTACAAGCAAGCAAGCAGGAACACCCACGGTGTCAAGTTGATTATACGAGTCAAGTCACAAGTTACAAGTCAAGTCAAGTCAGGAGTGCGCTGCCACGGGCCACTATCAAGTTATCAAGATAAATCATGTCAGGGTACTGTCAGGAGTGCGCCACGACGGGCTACTATCATGTCAGGTTGGTCATGTCAGGAGTGCACCACTACGGGTCACTGTCGTGTTATGCTAGTTCCTTGTCATACTATACCATTACAATAGTCATTCCAAACATATTAAGTAAAAATCAGTTCGTAAAAAAAGGCGTAAGGATATAAAATGGACATAAAATATCTAATAAAGTACCAATATATATAGGACTATAGAAGAGCCAAGCTTAGAGAAATAAAACCAAAACTCCAAGAGCCAATGGTTTGCGCAAGGGGTCAGGGGGTTAGATTGCGCAGGTGTCAGTTGCGCAGGGTGCCAAGTACGCAGGGGCACAGGGCGCAGGGGCAGATTGCGCATGAACAGACTGCGCAGGAGTGAACTGCGCAGGGGTGAACTGCGCATGGGTGGATTGCGCAGAGTGAACTGCGCATGGGTTGAGTGCACAGGGGTTACTTTGCGCATGGCTGGCTTGCGCATGGCTAGCTTGCGCCAGCGCAATCCAGTGCAGCGCAAAGCACTGGCTGAGCCAATGCGCAATCGGCCATGCGCTAAAGAGCACAGGCCCTTCTTACAAACGGTCAAGTGCTAAAGAGCACTGGCCGAGAGCCTTCACCAAGGCTGAGATGAACTCCTCAAGAACACCAAAAACTTCAAATCTTCATAACTTAGCCAAATCAAAACCAAATCTAGATTTTCAAAGTTCTAACTTGAGTAAAATCGAATTCTCTTCCACATGGAAGCATCAAAATATGCAAAAATCGAAGTTTAATGGATCAAAACCAAGGATTTTCGAAAATGGTTAAAACCTAGATCTAGAAAAATGAAAGCTCCAAATCACAAAATGTCAAGTTCTAAAGTTGTTCTCCATGGCCTAATCTAGTTAATGGACAAATAAAAAGTGGTGCTTATTTGATGGCAAGGTGAACTTGTCTATGGATTGGGGAGTTGTGTGGAAGAAGGAAGAAGAAGAAGTTGTAAGAAATTAATGGAGTTATGGAGGAGAGAGAAAAGGTTGGTAGGTTTTAATGAGGGTGGTTGTGATGGAATGGAGGTGGAGAATAGGCTAAGGTGTTCCACTCATGATGAACCGAACCAAACCAAACCAAACCAACTCCACAAAATAAAACCAAGCCATGGTCCAAACCCATTTACGAGAAACCAAAATCCGCAAGTCGAGAAAATAAAATACGTGCCAAAATCAAATTACGAGTACAAATACGAAATACAGGAAATAGGGGTGACAATCTTGCTGGGACATCCATAGATACATGAGAACATGATCGTCTCTTCCACACTTCACCAGTGCTTCAAGTACGTCAACAGCGACGGTGTCGTGAAGACAGAGTTTGTTGACGTTGATCCTTTCAAGGGCATTGAAGCTTACTATGGAGATTCGGTACTTTACCAATCTCAACCCCCCAAGGATGGTGGCAATGAAGCTGACAATGAAGCTGAAGCACCTCAAGCACCTCCATCACCCAACGGTGGTCCCCTGATTGTCCGAGTCAAAGGACGTACTACTCCAAAAAGTACCCCGAAGCCTCTCACAATCTGGATAAAGAAGAAAAAACTCGATAAAGTCAAACCATTGACCATCACTCTCAATAAAACACCCAAGTGGGAACCTACTGATGTCCGTCCTCCCAATCCTGAAGAATTACCCTATGTGGTGAACTCGGCCAAGACTGTGGCTCCGCTTCCAGATGATGACCCTCTCATTGAGTATATCAATACTCAGAATAATGTACCTTCAGCGGATGATGTTATCCCTGAAGAAGAACTTGCGTATTTTCTTAGTAAAGGTTTATCTTTGAATTACTCTGATGTCTATCAATCTGCAAACCATTACATAGATACGATATACGCCCTAGAGAATGGCATAGGACCACACCTCTGCATGTCGGTCACGACGCCTCACCTACGGGAAAAAGTCTACCCAGAAGATATCCACTACTTCATCATTCCAGCCAGAAAGAAAGATGAAGAGCTAATCATCTTCGGTCATATAATTGGCGAGAGAAAGTTCGTTCCAGACTCTACTCCTCCCAAGTACAACACAGAAGCTAACTATGACTCTGGGAAAATACAACTTTTCTGGTATAGTTGGCAGGCCAAAAATATCATCCAGAATATGGGATATGACATCAAAAGCGACGAAGGGCTAAATTACGGCTGAGGACTACGGTTGCCAATTTGATACTTTGTGCCTCCCGGCAAACCCGAGAACTACTACCAACAAAACGGTGTTGGTTTGGGCTATGTCTCTCCAACAACTCCCGAAAGATCAGATGATGAAGCAGATCGTTGTTCTTATTCTTCTGATTCCTTCCTCTGGGACTCAGACTCCAGCATTGGTGACATGTTCAAGACAACTCTGTCCGTCCACATGGTTTCCGTCGACCAAGTTACAGACGATGTTCAATCAATCGAACTCGATCGAACAATGGGATCAAAAGATGGACACCAGGTGGGAGCTGCACTTTGAACAACGTTAACCACCTACCGAAGACGAAGTCATCCAAGTCAATCTAGGAGATGAAGCATCCTTCAAACCAATCTTCATCAGCAAAAGCTTATCTGACGATGAACGCCAGTCTCTTATACAGCTTATAAGAGAATACATCGACGTCTTCGTATGGAGCTATGAAGACATGCCAGGCTTGGACCCTAAAGTCGCCGTGCACCGCCTGAACATCTCGTCTAAAGCCAAGCCAGTAAAACAACAACAACGGCAATTTCGACCAGACATCATGGAAGCCATCGAGAATGAAGTCAAAAAGCTCATCGTCAGTGGATTCATTCACGAGGAACAATATCCCGACTGGGTTGCCAATATCGTTCCAGTCATAAAAAAGAAAGGTAAAGTTCGAGTCTGCATCGACTACCATAATTTAAACACTGCATGTCTGAAAGACGAGTTCCCTCTACCGATCACTGACATAATGATCGACAACACTTACGGCTTCGAATGAATGTCCTTCTTGGATGGATTCTCAGGCTACAACCAGATCAAGATGTTTCCCGACGACGAGAAGCACACATCTTTTCAAATACTGTTGGGGGTATACTGCTATACGGTGATACCCTTCGGACTGAAGAATGCAGGGGCAACATACCAGCGAGCCATGAACACAATTTTTTGCGATCATTTGCGCAAAACTGTGGAGTGCTACGTAGACGATATTGCAGTCAAAAGTCGTCTCAAGGGCAACCACCTCCAAGACTTGAGAATGGTGTTCGAACTAATGCGTGCACACCAACTCAAGATGAATCCAACCAAGTCTTTTCTAGGAGTCTCCAGCGGCAAGTTCCTTGGTTTCGTCATCACTTCAAAGTGTATATATCTGGACCCAGAGAAAGTGAAGGCTATTCTCGATATGTATCCTCAAAGAAACCTCGAGGAGCTACGCGGACTACAAGGAAGGCTAGCTTACATCAGACGATTCATTTCGAACCTCTCTGGAAGGTGTCAACCATTCACTCAACTCATAAAAAAAGGCGTATCTTTCGTCTAGACTGAACAATGTCAACGGGCATTCGATGACATCAAAGCATATCTTACAAGCCCTCCAATACTGGTAGTCCCAATAATAGGGAAGCCCTTCTTACTATATGTCCGCACCATGGAACATTCCCTTGGCGCCCTCTTAGCTCAGAAGAACGAAGGCGGCCATGAACAGGCAATTTACTACCTCAGTCGCACAATGGTGGGTGCCGAGCACATATACACACTGGTGGAGAAGGAATGCCTCGCACTAGTATTTGCCATCCAAAAGATACGCCACTATGTGTCTGGGCAAACTATCCACATCATATCCAAAGTCAACCCTCTCAGAATACTCATGACTAAGCCGGGTTCTCTCAATTCCCGTTTAGCTACATGGGCAATATTGTTGACCCCATATGATATGATCTTCGTCCCTCAGAAGGCAGTAAAAGGTCAAGCATTAGCTGATTTCCTAGCAGCTCATCCGATGCCAGAGTCGTCCAAACTCTACGACGAAATCCCTGACGAAGTGGTGGAGTCCAACACTGCAACTGAAGAGATCCCTATTTGGCAAATGTTCTTTGATGGCGCATCAAGAACAGGGCCCAAAGGAAACATCGTGGCTGGAGTAGGCGTTGTGCTTATGTCACCTGATCATCTGGTCATACAACATGTATATTCTCTCGTGGAACCATGCACCAACAATGTAGCCGAATATAATGCCCTAATAATCGGCCTACAACTGGCAAAGCAACTGGGAGTTGACTATCTAGAGGCTTACGGTGATTCCAAGCTAATAGTTAGTCAGGTCCGAGGGGATTACGAAGTTTGCCATGAAGATCTCATCCCCTACCACCGAGCAACAATCGAGATGGCATCTACTTTTGCTGGATTCTTTATCGAGCACGTGCCTCGACTACAGAATATAGAAGCAGATGCTCTAGCCGGTCTTGCTGCTTTCTTGACCGTTCCTACCAATACTCAGCAGTCGATCACAATGTCTGGTCGAGAATTATTCTGTGTGAAAGATTCCTTGCATATTCATCATAGTTACGCAACAGAAACAAACGTCGACGCTAAAGACTGGAGATTTCCCTTCATAGACTATATTGTCTATGGAATCCTTCCTGAGGACCCGAAGGAAGCAGTATCCATCCAAAGGCGATCTCTCATATTTTACTACGACACAGCTACCAAGATGCTGTACCGACGCTCTTATGACGGGCTACTGTTACGATGCTTATCAGACACCAAAGCCAAGCATGCACTCCGGGAGGCTCACGATAGAGTTTGTGGTGCACATCAACCAGGCCCCAAATTACAAGATCGCCTAAAATGAATAGGTTATTACTGGCCCACAATGATAGCGGATGTTGTTGAATATGCAAAGAAGTGTAGAGCTTGCCAGTTCCACGCTAATTTTATTTACCAACCTTCGGAGTTTTTATACCCGACGACAGCATCTTGGCCATTTGAAGCCTGGGGCATAGACGTGATAGGACCAATCAGCCCGCCATCCTCCAAAGGACATCGGTTCATCCTAGCTATAACTGATTACTTCTCCAAATGGGCGAAAGCTATACCGCTCACTGAAATGAAGACATCAAACGTGATCAGTTTTATCAAACATCACGTCATTTACCGCTTCGGCTTACCTCACAGGATCATCCATGATAACGGTCCACAGTTCGTAAGCATGCGTTCTATCGGTTCTGCGATAAGAATCGAATCCAGAACATAGCCTCTACTGCATACAATCCAGCAGCTAACGGGCTAGCAGAAGCCTTCAACAAAACCATTATAAAACTTCTTAAGAAATTCGTATCTTCAAACAAGCACGATTGGAACGAGAAGCTCGGTGAATGTTTATGGGCCTATCGCACAACGGTCCGGACTCCTACAGGCAGTACGCCATTCTCTCTGGTTTATGGGAGTGAAGCAGTTCTTTTCCTAGAAATCCAGATTCCTTCTCTCCTGGTAGCCCTAGCCAGCGAGCTGACTACTAAAGAGAGCTACCGTCTGCGACTCCAAGAGCTCGAATCGCTAGACGAAAAATGCCTATTAGCTCAACAGCGTATTGAGCTATACCAAGCACGCCTTTCCAGAGCTTTCAATAAAAAGGTGAAGGAAAGGATCTTCCAAGTCGGCGATCTGGTCCTAGCAGTAAGAAGACCGATGGTTATGACATAGAAGACAAAAGGGAAATTCCAGCCTAAATGGGAAGGTCCCTTCGTCATAGAATCGGTGTATTCTAACGGTGCATACCGGCTGACCAAGCCTGACGGTGACTTGCTCATGATGCCTATCAATGGCAAGTTCCTGAAGAGATACTATGTGTAACCTCTTTTACATAATGTTCACATACGTTCAGTCATGTAAATGTACAGTACGTTGTTTATATGATTCAAAAAAAAAAACTATCTAACTATTATCCGTATTTCAAGAGTCTTGAATACGCCCTAGATAATAGGTCCTCTAAATATTTTCCCAGTGGAATCATTTTCGTTTTTTTGACTCCGTCCAAACTCGGTTTGACGAAAACAAATCACGTCCCTATTACCTCTGAATTATTTTCCGAAAATTATTTCCCCAGCGGAATGATCAGATGTTTTGCCACGTCCACATAACCTCTGAGTAAAGCATTCATTAAAGATAGTCATGTCCACACTACCTCTGAACTATCCACTCCTCCCTAATGCTATATATCTTTCCACGTCCATATTACCTCTGGTCAGATATAGAACATCATCTGCTATTACGTCCATATTATCTCTACTAGCAGCTTCATTCAACTTATTATCTATATTCGAATCATTCGAATATAAAATGGATAATAGGTCCACACAAAATTTCCCCAGCAGAATACCCATCAGAAATATCCTTGCTACGTCCACATTACCTCTAGCATCGATATTTCACAAAATCGCATTCACTTCTGAAAAGATTCTTTATTCAGCACTTAAACGTCTATCGAAAGACGAAAAAAGGGTACAAGTGCCGTGACGGCCAAAAAAAAGGAGAGAGGGTGGTCCCCCAGCGAGATACCCTTTACACAAATGCGGTATTTGGCTCTCTAAAGATAAGCAATACAGATATCACAAGCAAAGAGCGGAGCGAATGTATTCTGTTTATTCAAAATCAGTTACATTCATAGGACTACATCTCATGCGCAAAACAAAAAGTTCTCCATCTCTTTCGCTCAGGCAAAAAGTAGGAGATTACATTTGATGCCCAAAAGAAGGGAAAATCTGCTACTCGTCAGCAACACATAGCTTGATCAGTCTGGCAGTACCACGTTTTTGTCGAAAATGGTCTTGTGGCCCGCGAAGGAGGTCATGTTTTACTACTGAGCAAGCAAACAAGGCTGTTGAACCTTCAAGAAGCTACACGGAGAAGGGCAAATATAGCATGCGAAAACATCTACAAATGATGTTCTCCTCTCCCCCATATGGCGGACGTCATAGGCCCACTTCTTCATGGTACCATACCTTCAAAACAACATCTTTATTATTGCTTTTGCCTACTTGAAGAACTGTGAAAGCAGAACTTTCACGATGACGCCCAACTACCGTTCGACTCTTCGATGTATAAAGGCTCTTCCTACCATCTGAGAAAGACCCTTCCAAAACACGAAGAGTCCTGAGCTCTCTGATGTGTGCGTCAAATGTTGCATCTTTACCGTGCTCAGAATCGCCGATGCCGGTCCTGGAGAAATTTGCTAGCCAGGACCCTTCCAAAACACGAAGAGTCCTGAGCTCTCTGATGTGTACATCAAGTGTTGCATCTTTATCGTACCCAGAATTGTCGATGCCGATCCTGGAGAAATTTGCTAGCCAGATCCCTACAAAACAGGCAGAAAGACAGTCAGACTTAGAAAAATTACAGGAAATACTAAGTTTTGAAGGATTTTTTATGCGCCCAAACGGCCATGCGCCTAAAGGATATGCGCCCAAAATAAGACTTGTAGGCGCATAAACACACGGACATCTAGTGGGCGCATAAACGTGCATAACATGGCAATACGTGGGCGCATAGCACACCACAGTGTTGGCGCATGACTTCTGTGGGCGCATAATAATGCTCACAGAGGTATGTTGCCTTAGGCGCAAGCGCCCGGGCAGAAGAATTGTCCAAGCGTCACAAATTAACGCTCGAAACTTTATTTTTGAAGCACGCCCTCACCCAAAATCGGGTCCTGCTGAGGACTCCGCCGCAGGAGAAGAGCTACTCGACGCAGCCTCTTACCCTTCGCAGATCTCTTGGCGGCCTTGGGAGACATGATTCTTAAAGGAAGAAGACGAAGAGTTTTTTAAAAATTTCAAAGAGAAAAGGAATAATGAACTTTCTCTCTCCTCCAGGGTCTATTTATAGGTACGGGCCACTTCCTATGCGCCCACTATGGTGTATGTGTCCACTGCAGCCTATGCGCCCATATGAAGGACCAGCTCTCTGCATACTATGCGACTGTCTCTTGCTGACGTGGACGGCGTATAAAGGATGGACCGCTTCAAATTTTGTTCCGATGAATCTGTTAGTTCAGATTTCGAGGCAAATCTCAACAATCGTATCTCCCTGACAGGCTGGCCAAAATACTATGTGCCCAGGGGAAGAGCCGTGCTACGCGCCCATTGCCTCGCGAGAAGACAATCCATGCTTCTTTCAAAGTATTTCGAACTTGCTCAAGTATCAAAAACTTTGAAGGGGGTCCTGTAGAAGCATGAAAATTTTTAGCAAACATAGCCCCATGCGCCCAAGTCAAAGCAACTCCATGCGACCTTCCAGTACAACTCCATACGCCCACTAAATGAAGCTCCATGCGCCCAGTCCAAGTGTAGCTCCATGCGCCCAAGACTAGCTCCCCTGAAAGGAGGGCGCATCGTCTGAGACATGGCTATACGCCCAAGCCTGACTCAGTCAAAGCCACGATCAAAATGTGTACCGAAGCGCATGGCCACGTCAGTCTCCACGAGCAGTCGTGTACCGAAGCATGCGGCCACGTCAACACCACGACCAACCTACGATCTCGCAGCCTGTATGTGCCTACACCTATACGCCCAAAGCAGGACCATGCGCCCACGTAAGAACCAGCGTGTCTCTTCATGTGGGCGCATAACATCATTCCAGCCCAAGAGCAACTATAAAAGGGGGCTTCTTCCCTCTTCAACAGATAGAACGAAGAGCATTTTTAAGAGCCAAATTGTTGTACTTCTTGCCAGTGAGCCGAGAGTTAGCAATTTTCTTAGGTTTTCTCCCACTTTTGTAATCAGAGTGTCAACGGAGTAAAGGAGCAACTGCCGCTCGATCTCCATCGTCCCATTTCCCAGAATTCTTCTTTTTGTACTCGGGGATCCTCAGCGCAGGATCTCTTAGGCGTGCTCGATTTGTGGTGTCTTACGCCAATAAAAAGAAAAGACAGTGTTTTCTTCTTCTTTTTTTGTGTGTGTCCACAATAGTTTAGAACTTTTAGTCTTTATGGTGTATCGGATTGTTCCGATTGTTAGTTGAGACTTATTTTATATTCAAGATATGTATTATTTGTGTTGGACATCTAAACTTTATGTTATGATAACTTACTCTTTATTCAGTTATCTCTTTTTATCTATTTCCATATCATGTTCTATCTTTCTTTAGACTTGTGATTGAGATTATATAGTTGAGATGCCATATTATTCCTCCGTGCGGAGATGACAGGTTATATGATTCATATTGTTAGTTGATAGATATTGTAGACGACCTATACAGTGTTCTATCGCCGACACTGCGGCATAGACTGGACGTACCGACGTCCTCGTGCCCCTAAACAGGGTACAGGTCGTGACAGGGGACCCATTCATACTCGATATCCTGCGTTATCCATTCGGGAGAACCAAATCAATCTTTCTGGTAATAAGTCCATAGCTGTAATCTCTACAAAAATCCAGGCATAGGAGAGACGTTGTCTCCGAGCTGTGGGAACATCGGTATGGATAGGTTTACCTATCATGCTTGCCATCTTCATAATAGATAGTATGCTCCATAGCTGAGGCGAGAGCCAGGGTAGACGGATCCATACCAGAACCGTAGTTAATCTATCCTTCTCAAAGTTAGATTCCGGGAACCACCTCTTTAGCAACACCAGTCGACCATCAAAGGTCCAAGGGCCTCCCACCAGAATACGATCCAGATCCTCGGCGAGCGCAAACTTGATAAAGTAGAATTCGTTTTCCCTGGAGAAGATTTCTGTCTCACCTTTAGGGCTCCAGACTCTAAGCGCGTATGTCACCCCCACTTTTCTGAATAAGGCTAATATGGTCATTTACATTATTTTATTTTTTTTAATATTATTTAAATATTATTTTAGTATTTTTATATTATTATTTAAATAGGTATTTTGTTGACAGAGTTTTTATTTATAAAAAGCTTTAATATATTTAATATATATAATAAAATATTTAATTTTTGTTTATAAATAAATTCTGATTTTTATTTATATATATTTAGGTATTATTCTATTTATGGGATATGTACATAAATATATATATATATATATATATATATATATATATATATATATATATATATATATATATATATATATATATATATATATATATATTTTAATATATATATATATATATATATATATATATATATATATATGTATTAATGGGTAAATATTAATGCGTTATTTTATATAAATAAATATACGTATATGTGTATATAATATATGTATGTAAGTATGTATGTACGTATGTATGCATGTATTTAAGTGTGTCTATGTATATATATATATATATATATATATATATATATATATATATATATATATATATATATATATATATATATATATTAGCTTAAGGTAAAGAAAGAAAGAAAAAAAGAAGAAAAAAAACAACAACAAACAAAGCACCCGCACATAAAGAAAAGCAGTAGCAGCAGGCAAATCAAGCGCCCCCCCCCCCCCCCCCCCCCCGTTACCTATTATTAACCCGAGCAGTCCATCCGCGCACGAAAACTGTCAGCGAAGAGTCAACTTCGAAAATAGATTTCTCCTTCCTCGTTCCGTCGTTTTGCGAACCACTTGGTCCGGTAAGATCCCAATATATACACCTTTAATTTCCTTCAAATAGTTCGTGCCGATTCGCACCATGTGCGACGAAAAACGAGTTCCAAAATCGAAAAAAAAACTCGATTTTCTGGGTTTAGAAACTGTCCCGAAATCCCAACTTTGTGGTCGATTTGCGACCAGCCTGTTGTATTTTTTTAAAATCGGTCAGAAGAGACTTGGAGATAACCTATAGGGCTTTAAAACCTTTTTTGTAGAATTGAATTTCATGCACTGTACAGAAAGTCATTGATTTGTGAAGTTGGAGAAAAAACTGATTTTCAAAAGTGGATTTTTTTAGAAAAATTATCACGATACGCCGTCCGTCCCGTCAATCCGGACAACGTGGTCGTGAACCGAAAGCATCAAAAGATACGTATCGACTTCGTGGTCGTGTGGGCTTTGACGAAATTCAAATTGGCCGCGTGTGCGCGACGAATTTGATGCGTATCCGTCAAAAATTTACCGTATCGGCCTTTTGCATATTTGTCAATTACTTTGTGCACACTCATCAAATCGTGACAAAACTTGCGCCATTGGACTCAAAATATTTTTCTGGTCCTATATGCCAAGTTTGGTCCGATTCTGAGACCGTTGATCGGGACGCCATTTTGGCGGGCCTACAATCCCACTCAACGGGTGATTTGTGCACAGCCCACCGGAATCCAAAATTGGATATACCGTTGGGTTCGTCTCGTCAAACCGGACCTGTAGACATATAGTTTGATGACTTTAGAGACCGTAGATTCTGGCACATTTTTCGGTGCAAAGTGGGTCCAACGGCGAACACCATTTTGACCCGAAATTACCGTTTTGCCCCTGTGTCCAGAATTGGACTTATGGGTAGGCATTTCTAGCTAATTTGACCATTCTGAGAATGTTGGTAATGTCTGTTTCAGCATTAGGAGACAGTTGTGCGAGTTGACCGTTCGTGGCTCATTGAGTGGGTTGTAGTTTCGATTTTCTCAGCTCAGGACGACAGGCGAGTACATTCTCTGATAGTTTTCATTGTCTTGATATCTACTATATCCGATTAAGTTGTAGTGTTATACTTGATTCTCGACACGAGGATACACGGACTAGTATACGTGAATCTCGTCATGAGATGTCATTCCTGGTTTACCTGGTATATGAGTACATTGTTCGATATTGTTTCCTGTACTTGTATAGACACCGATTTGGGAGTAGGATGGCCCCCTGCTCTTCGAATTCTGTGTCATGACCTGTCATGTCTGGATTCATTATACTACTCGGGGATGGAAGAGTTATTAGAGGTTCTGTGATCATTACCCTTACTTGTTTATTACTTGCACATAGCTCCACCCTCACCACACGTAGGGTGTAGCCTGACCTTATACTACTTGTGCATAGCTTTCCATTTTGACCGGCCTGACCCTACATTATTATACTACCTGTGTATAGCCGATCAAATAGAACAGCCTGATTTTGACCCAAGTCGATCACATAACGCTCTAATATCTCATGGCACTTTATTTTTATGTTTACATCATACCGCAGATTACTTTCCATTTATTTATATTCCAGTTTTATCTTATATCTCACACATGACATGATATCTAGTTCTCTCGTACCGTTTTACTTTCAGTCTTGATATTCCATCTTGTATTTCATTATGATTGTCTCTTATAGTATTTGTCAATTCACATGAAACTGTTGTTGGCATTTGTACTTGCTCATATCCTGACAGGATAACCCCCGTTGTTTTTCAGAGGATTTAGATGCAGATTGCCCGACCTACTACGGGTTTGGCATAGATGGAGCCTACGACCAGGACTAGCCTGTGGACCCGGTGTTCATAGATGACGCACCGCCAGTAGTGACCTAGTTCACCTAGATTTTGTCTTGATTACATTCTAGTTTGATACTTTGAGACTTGTAGTATTTATTTTGGTATATTGTTTTATGTCTTGGTCTGAACTTTTGATTGTGGCTCGACACTATTTCAGACTATTTATCTCATCTTTATCTTTATCTTTATCTTTATCTTTATCTTTATCATCGTGTTTATCTTCCTTAGAATTATGTGATTGAGTTGTGGTTATATTCCTCCGTGCGGAGATGACAGGTTATATTTTGTGTCTTAGATTCTATATATTCTAGATGACCTTTTACAGCGTTGTACCGCCGATACTGCGGCGTAGGCTGGACGTACCCACGTGCTCGTGCCCCTAAATAGGGTGCGGGTCGTGACACGTTTTTATGGTGGCCCATGCAGGTCAGAGTTCGCAACTAGTGCGATTTCGTAATGGTGCTCAACTTAGAGTGCTAATTACGAGCCTGCTCTTAGGATATAGGTTTTAGGTTATGATAGGAGTTACTTAATCACATATTAGAAAAATACCAATCTTTTGATTACCATGACAACCTCTTCTTGTATTTCGAAATAAATTGTCCTTCCTTGATGATATCCTATCATGTGCCATATTGATCTCTCTGCTTAGGACTTTTGAGAGATTCTTGTGACGACCCTTGGGAATCTTGTTTTAAACGTCAACTTGAAATCATTCCTCTTATTTTTCTTCATCCTTGCTCCTTGTTATTGAATTTGATTTTATTGGATCATCGCTGATTTCGATTTTTTTCATATCGAGATAAATTTTATGGCCTGAATTATGGTACCTTTCTGATAACATATGTTGGGAAGGTAAACGTCTACTTGGTTATGGAACTTGGAGTTTATCGCAGCTATATTGGCCGGCGTGGCGAAAACGTAGAGACCTGACTTCGGATGTACATATCTTGGTCATGAGATTTGAGATTTCTCGCAGCTATACTAGTCGGCATTGCGAGGATTCCAGACGACATGATTATAGAGATGCATACCCTATTATGGAATCTACCGTTTATCGTAGCCTTGCTTACTGGCGTGGTGATGATTCTGAGTATCATGATTTAGTACAAACGTGTGTGATTATCAGATTGTATCTTGAGAAGGGTCCTAACATCTCATCTCTATCATTTCACTACTCTTATATATTCTGTTCCATCCTCAATTAGCTTAGGAGTAAGGATACCTTCGGTTCTTTAGTCCAGGTCCTTGTAGATTCTCATTTCATTATAGGTTTTTCGTAGTGTGATGGCTTGGTGATTTACAATTGGTCTGTGTCCATAAGTAAATGTGTTAATAGTTTAGAGTATGGTTAGGAAGTATTGTATATGATTATTGATAATTAAATATAGATGAGAACCCTAGAGTGATTAATAAGTGTTAAGGTAGGAGTTGCACCAGGTACCGAAATAGGAGGAGTACCCTAGTAACTAGAGACGAAGTATTTCAAGTGTTATAAAAGTTTAGGCACCAACAGTTTAGTGTCTAGTGGAGGAAAGACATGAGCAACCTAGTATAGGGGTATCATCCAAGTATTATATAGATGAGTTAGTGCCTTGTGTAGGCAGCGTCAAGACTCGGGTAGACAACCTAGAGAGAGTATCCTAGATAGACGAATGTTCTTCCGTGACCTTGATTTCTGGAGCGTCAGAGATGTCAATCTCCAGAAACTTCCTTTATGAGTTTGTAGTAGACAAGATTATCTTCATTTTGATATATAATGTCCCACTCAAACTCGTTCTCTTGTACTATCTTTGTATCGCACAACTTTTGGATCAATTTAGGCCATTGACCATTCCCACTTTTATTTATGATTATCATATGCATATTGTCATGACTTTTAATTTAGGAGCACAAGACTAGTTGTTTTCTCAAAACCAACTTCATATTGATGATCTAGACAAGACACCCTACGCCCGTGACCTTCGTGTCCCACTCAGGCACACCATCTTGTTTATCACACAACTTTTCTGACACAAGACCCAATCTTGATTCACCCCACGAAAGTTACTTTTAATTCTGACTCGAATTGAGGGCACCATTTCGACCGAAACTTGTTGACCCAAAATATGGACACGACCCACATTAAGCCGACTACCCACATGGCACTTGTGTCCCATTCAACTGAGCCCCGCATGCTACTTATTTACCCGCATTTATTTGAGGAAGTCAATAGAAGGTAGTATCCCATATGTGTAGTATAGTATCCAGGATAGAGTGTGCCAGTAAGTTGAGATCTTCACGGATCACAAGAGCTTGAAGTACGTGTTCACCTAGAAGGAATTGAACATGAGGCAGAGGCGCTGGCTTGAGCTGATGAAGGACTTTGATATCTCTTTGCAGTATCGTCTAGGGAAGGCCAACATAGTTGCAGATGCCTTGAGCAGGTATCCAGTCGCTATGTATTTGACGGCAGATCCTCATCTATTGGCCGATCTGGATAGTTTGGGTATCGAGGTGATCGTTCCGGGGATGCAGGTTCAGATGTAGGGTTTACAGATTCAGTCTGCGTTGATAGACAGAGTTAGATCAGCACAGTTTGATGATGTAACCTTGAGGAGTATCAGGGAGCAGGTGCAGGCCAGATTGTTAGACGATTTCTCTATAGTCGAAGATGGGTCGCTGAGGCACGGTACTAGATTGTATATTCTGAGTGGAGAGCTTTGGGAGGAGGTTATTTAGGATGCGCATCGTTCTCAGTACTCTATGCATCCTCAAGCCAACAAGATGTACAGAGACTTGAGAGAGCACGTACGGTGGTATGTCATGAAGCGAGAGGTAGCTCAGTTTGTATCTCGATGCTTAGTGTGCCAACAGGTAAAAGCCGAGAGACAGAGGCCAGGTGGTCTGCTTCAGCCACTACCCATTCCTGAGTGGAAGTGGAAGCACATCACTATGGACTTTGTATCTGGACTTCTACGATCTTCAGGAGGGAAAGACGCGATTTGGGTCATCGTTGATAGATTGACCAAATTGGTCCACTTTTTGCCTTTCAAGGTGGGACTATCTACGGAAAAGCTGGCAGAGATGTATGTGCGGCAGATAGTCAGATTGTACGGAGTTCCGGTGAGCATAGTCTCGGATCGGGATAGTCGTTTCACTTCCCACTTTTGGAGGATTTTGCATACTAGCTTGAGCACCCAGCTCAAGTTCAGTACCGCGTATCACCCCCAGACGGATGGGCAGTCAGAGAGGACCATCCAGACACTCGAGGATATGCTTCGCACTTGTGTGTTAGATTTCGGGGGATCTTGGGAGGACCATCTTCACCTGGTAGAGTTTGCTTACAACAACAGCTATCAGGCCAGTATAGAGATGTCGCCATTTGAGGCTCTATACGGACGGAGATGTCGAGCTCCTTTGTCATGGGACGATGTCGGTGAGAGAGTTTTGTTTGTCCCGGAGATGGTGGTGGATGCAGCAGAGAAGGTTAAATTGATCAGGGATAGACTTCGGGTGGCTCAGGATAAACAGCGGCATTGGGCCGATAGCCACCGGAGACCGTTAGAGTTCGAGGTTAGTATCAGTTTTTTTTTGTTTGTGCTTGTTTGTGCTTGTTTGCTTTAGGGTCTTGTATTAAGTCTTGTCTTGTGTCTAGGTTGGCAATATGGTGTTCCTGAGGATTTCTCCAACACGGGGCACGATTCGTTTTGGCCGAGGCGGGAAGCTTAGTCCGCGCTTCATCGGACCTTTCACAATTCCTGGGAGGGTCGGTGCCGTGGCCTATCGACTAGACTTGCCGCCTACGCTCGAGGGAGTCCATAACGTGTTCCATGTGTCACAGTTAAGGCGGTACGTGGCAGACCTAGTCACGTATTGGATCACTCCGAGTTAGAAGTGGGGCCTACACTCCGCTATCCAGAGCAGCCTGTAGAGATTCTGGATCGTCGTGAGAAGGTGCTCTGGAACCAAGTTATTCCTTTGGTTCGTGTCGCATGGAGGCATCACTCTCCAGGAGAGTCTACCTAGGAGAGAGAGGACGAGATGCGGGAGCGTTACCCTTATCTCTTCGAGCCTTGAGGTATTTTTTCTTTGTTCTTGCTACTGTTATCGTGCTAGTTTACTCTAATTTCTAGGACAAAATTTTTTTTAGGAGGGTAGATTTGTCACCCCCACTTTTCTGAATAAGGCTAATATGGTCATTTACATTATTTTATTTATTTTAAATATTATTTAAATATTATTTTAGTGTTTTTATATTATTATTTAAATAGGTATTTTGTTGACAGAGTTTTTATTTATAAAAAGCTTTAATATATTTAATATATTTAATAAAATATTTAATTTTTGTTTATAAATAAACTCTGATTTTTATTTATATATATTTAGGTATTATTCTATTTATGGGATATGTACATAAATATATATATATTTGTATTAATGGGTAAATATTAATGAGTTATTTTATATAAATAAATATACGTATATGTGTATATAATATATGTATGTAAGTATGTATGTACGTATGTATGCATGTATTTATGTGTGTGTATGTATATATATATATTTTTTTTTCTTTTTTTTTTTCTTTTTTTTTTGTGTGTGTATGTATATATTTATATGTGTGTGCATGTATTTATGTGTGTGTATGTATATATATATTTTTTATATATATATATATATATATATATATATATATATATATATATATATATATATATATATATATATATATATATTAGCTTAAGGTAAAGAAAGAAAGAAAGAAAAGGAAAAAAAAAACAACAAACAAAGCACCCGCACATAAAGAAAAGCAGCAGCAACAGGCAAATCAAGCGCCCCCCCCCCCCCCCCCCCCCCCCCCTTACCTATTATTAACCCGAGCAGTCCATCCGCGCACGGAAACTGTCAGCGAAGAGCCAACTTCGGAAATAGATTTCTCCTTCCTCGCTCCGTCGTTTTGCGAACCACTTGGTCCGGTAAGATCCCAACATATACACCTTTAATTTCCTTCAAATAGTTCGTGTCGATTCGCACCATGTGTGACGAAAATGAGTTCCAAAATCGAGAAAAAATTCGATTTTTTGGGTTTAGAAACTGTCCCGAAACCCCAACTTTGTGGTCGATTTGCGACCAGCCTGTTGTGTTTTTTTAAATCGGTCTGAAGAGACTTGGAGACAACCTGTAGGGCTTTAAAATCTTTTTTGTAGAACTGAATTTCATGCACTGTACAGAAAGTTATTGATTTGTGAAGTTGGAGAAAAAACTGATTTTCAAAAGTGGATTTTTTTAGAAAAATTGTCCCGATACGCCGTCCGTCCCGTCAATCCGGGCGACGTGGTCGTGAACCAAAAGCATCAAAAGGTGCGTATCGACTTCGTGGTCGTGTGGGCTTTGACGGAATTCAAATTGGTCGCGTGTGCGCGACGAATTTGATGCGTATCCGTCAAAAATTTACCGTATCGACCTTTTGCATATTTGTCAATTACTTTGTGCACACTCATCAAATCGTGACGAAACTTGCGCCATTGCACTCGAAATATTTTTTTGGTCATGTATGCCAAGTTTGGTCCGATTCTGAGACCGTTGATCGGGACGCTATTTTGGCGGGCCCACAATCCCACTCAACGGGTGATTTGTGCACAGCCCACCGGAATCCAAAATTGGACATACCGTTGGGTTCGTCTCGTCAAATCGGACCTGTAGACATATAGTTTGATGACTTTAGAGACCGTAGATTCTGGCACATTTTTCGGTGCAAAGTGGGTCCAACGGCGGACACCATTTTGACCCAAAATTACCGTTTTGCCCCTGCGTCCAGAATTAGACTTATGGGTAGGCATTTCTAGCTAATTTGACCATTCTGAGAATGTTGGTAATGTCTGTTTCAGCATTAGGAGACAGTTGTGCGAGTTGACCGTTCGTGGCTCATTGAGTGGGTTGTAGTTTCGATTTTCTCAGCTCAGGACGACAGGCGAGTACATTCTCTGATAGTTTTCATTGTCTTGATATCTACTATATCCGATTCAGTTGTAGTGTTATACTTGATTCTCGACACGAGGATACACGGACTAGTATACGTGAATCTCGTCATGAGATGTCATTCCTGGTTTACCTGGTATATGAGTACATTGTTCGATATTGTTTCCTATACTTGTATAGGCACCTATTTGGGAGTGGGCTGGCCCCCTACTCTTCGAATCCCGAGTCATGACCTGTCATGTCTGGATTCATTATACTACTCGGGGATGGGGGAGTTATTAGAGGTTATGTGATCATTACCCTTACTTGTTTATTACTTGCACATAGCTCCACCCTCACCACACGTAGGGTATAGCCTGACCTTATACTACTTGTGCATAGCTTTCCATTTTGGCCGGCCTGACCCTACATTATTATACTACCTGTGCATAGCCGGTCAAATAGAACAGCCTGATCTTGACCCAAGCCGATCACATAACGCTCTAATATCTCATGGCACTTTATTTTTATGTTTACATCATACCGCAGATTACTTTCCATTTATTTATATTCCAGTTTTATCTTATATCTCACACATGACATGATATCCAGTTCTCTCGTACCGTTTTACTTTCAGTCTTGATATTCCATCCTGTATTTCATTATGATTGTCTCTTATAGTATTTGTCAATTCACATGAAACTGCTGTTAGCGTTTGTACTTGCTCATATCCTGACAGGATAACCCCCGTTGTTTTTCAGAGGATTTAGATGCAAATTGCCCGACCTACTACGAGTTTGGCATAGATGGAGCCTACGACCAGGACCAGCCTGTGGACCCGGTGTTCGTAGATGACGCACCGCTAGTAGTGACCTAGTTCACCTAGATTTTGTCTTGATTACATTCTAGTTTGATACTTTGAGACTTGTAGTATTTATTTTGGGATATTGTTTTATGTCTTTGTCTCTGAACTTTTGATTGTGGCTCGGCACTATTTCAGACTATTTATCTCATCTTTATCTTTATCTTTATCATCGTGTTTATCTTCCTTAGAATTATGTGATTGAGTTGTGGTTATATTCCTCCGTGAGGAGATGATAGGTTATATTTTGTGTCTTAGATTCTATATAATCTAGATGACCTTTTACAGCGTTCTACCGCCGATACTGCGGCGTAGGCTGGACGTATCCACGTGCTCGTGCCCCTAAATAGGGTGCGGGTCGTGACAGCGTATGCTCGTAGATGGCCATAAGACAGCCTGTTCCCCAATACATATAGAATTAATGTATTTCTCCAGTATTCCGTTGTCTCATGTATGTCTTCTTTAGTGATTTCTACGACCTTCAACCCATTAATGGTACTTGGTTCAACGTATTGGAGATCGACCTCTTCCTGGACATGTGTCGGTCGACATTTTTTGACCCACGACACTGGCTTTGGACCAAGCGGTTGCCTATCCTCCTTTTGTCCGTGCCTTGTTACTGCCGGACCTTGCAACACCTGCACCTTCTCTCTGGACTTCTCCGCCATACTGTCACTACCACATTTTAGCTTGAGGGTATTTTGGTCATTTTGAAAATTTTAAATTTATTTTGAATTATTGGAGTGTTGTTTGTTATTTTTGACCTTTGCTAGTTGAGACTTTGGAGAACCTAGATGTTGACCCTAGCTATGGTGACTTGAATAGCATGGTGGGACCCTAGTCTAACTTAAGTTAACCCAAGTTAAATCATTTAGAATCAAGTTTCACATAGGAGAATAAATGATTAGGTTCATGGACTTTTGACTTAATGAGTGATTTCCTTTAACATTGAAACTTGGCCCAAGCCCATTAGTCATAACCCTAACCCTAATTCTACCTTTATTGGCCGGCCACATAGGGATCCCCACCCTATATAATCTCTCTTCCTATAGTTCTTGCCTCTTTTGCATCAAATCAACTTTTGGAAAAGAAAGGTATTGGTCATTCTTCCCCAATCCATAAATATTCCATTTTAATTCCTTTTTTACTCTAGTTTCTTGCATTAGAGTCTAATTCCACTCTATTTTATGTTCATGGAGAGAAATCTCAGTTTTGGTACAATTTGGAGCTTTTGGCTAGTAAGGAGAATCATCCTATTTGGAGCTTTTTCTTTGTCATTGACACTCTATAGGTAAACACCCTAAACTATGTTTTAATTCTGATTTCTTTGCATAATAGCCTAGATCTAGGTGTCCCTAGCTGTGGTGTGTGATTTGTAAAAATTTGTATTGATTTCGTGTCCGTATCGGACACGTATCATAATCTAGTTCTAGGTGTTTGATAGAATGTCTCAAAAGGAATTATTTTGCTGTTTTTGAAATGTTTGAATAGAAATGTTGATGTATATGCATATAATGATTTCCTATTTGACTGAGCTAAATTCGAGCCGTGTCTGTGCCCAAACAGGACACGAACATGCTCACTGTACACGTGCAGACCGTGTCCTGCTGCCCGACTGTGAGTACTCTCTACTCAGGACACGTGGATACGGGAAATTTGGGGTAGATGTCGGGGCAATGACTGACATCAACCTCCCAAAGTTTGGGAACACATGGATCACCACACGAAGAGAAATCTGACCCGCACTGGGTTCACACTGTGCGCGCACTGTCATAATTTTCTCACTGACACGCGTCTCGTGTCCGTACAGGACACGACGTGGATACTTCGTGGTGTGTGCAGTGTGTAGCCCTAGTATTGGGCTACACGTGGACGTGACCACGTGGACACACGTGTCGTGTCCACGAACGCGATGAACACGTACACGAGACTGTACACTGTCTTGATGTACACGAGTGTGGGAATTGGCTTGGACATGTTTGTGTCCAGTTTATAGACACTAGGACACACGTAGGACACATTCACATGTGACACATGATTTACCAACCATTAAAACTGATTATCAATTATTTTTGAATTCGATTTGGTGATTTTCCTCAATTCCTGATACAAGGTGTTGATATTCGAATTTCTGAGAATTAAACTTATGTTTAAACTGATTTCGAATGATTAATTATCATGTTAGTTCACATGTATCATATCTGAGTTTAATATACATGTTAGGGTTCATGTTGGCATAGGGATTTATGGGTTTTCAAATTTTATTAGACTGTCAACTTGTAAACTGTTTTGTGTACACTCAACTGAATTCAAAAACTGAGAATACATGTGTACACTGAACTGAGAACATATTATACACACACATATGTACAAACCTGAGAACCTATACTACCTACTGCTCACTAATTCTTATGTACACACTGATTCCTGATACCTATACACACACTCATATACATGTACACAATGACCTGAGAACATGACACAAACACAAACTGGAAACCACATACACACTCACACATTGATATCACTCACTCACCCTTACACTAATGTCACGCCCCGCTCCCAAAATAAGGCGAGCCGAGTACGTAACAACATCCCCAGGCTACGCGACATATGAATACTCCAGTACCCATATTCGCGATTGTCGTCCGTAGGATTCTAGGATAGGTTGATCACAGGTCACATGATGCATAAAAATATAAATGACAGTTTGATTAAAGGATATTCTAAACTATAAATAGAAATTTTATTATTCTACCCGATTACAACCATTAATCCAATACATATATTATATTACCAGTTACAAAGTTTTACTAGTTGATACCAAGTCAACCTCCTCTTTGTCTCATTCATAAAGCTTCTCTTCTGTGTGCATTTGCATTATCTCCTGACCTTCATCAAACCTAGTGAACAAAACTAGGTCGTCAATACGACGAGCAAGCCCTCAGTCAAAGGAGTAAAGTAGGTAAGGTAAGATGATAAAATTATCGAAATTGAACTGAAGGAAAGGATAATTTAAAAGGTATATTCACTGATAAAATTTCTTATCGTATTAACACCTTTTCCTAAAAGAATGTAAGTGTGTCAGGTATAAATGTGTAAGCAATCAAACAAATCTTGTATGAAAAATGCAATATTTAGAGAAACACTTCTGGATCACACAACTTCTATTTTCTCAACAATAATCCTATTTACCCGGGATCAGGTTTATACTAAATGGACGGTGCTTAGATTTATTCGTCCCATTAGTATCAGGATCACATATTGATGTGATAAAATCAGGATAACACATGAATAGTTTTTCGAGCTATCGGAATCAAGTGTTATAATAATTGTCGTATGACTTAAAATTTTTCAAGAATATCGGAGCAGGCTACATTGGATATTACAGGGCCGAATTCGGGGATTCGGAATCCAATGGAAATCAGGAAATAAGAAACAGGAAAACAGGAAGTGAGCTAAGCCTCACCCCGACAGACCCGTATGACCATACGAGTGCCGGGTAACAGGAACTGATCAGTTTTGTAAAATATAATATTGCAAAGATTTCGAAGGTGTGATCCAAAGTTTTCTCTCCCATTCCAAATGCAATTCTTACCAAAATATAACTTAGTTAAAGTATATTTCAATTTTGTATCTCGTTTTTCGTGTGATAGAGAACACACATTAAACGAGAATAAAGTTAAGCAGGAGATTCCGTCTTAGCGAAAATAAAATGTCAAACTAGAATTTGTGCGCCTAAGGCAACACTTTCAAGGAATTCAGGGTTATGTTTGTATTAGAAACTTTGATAAAATCAGGAACTAGGGTTTAATCATTTCGACTTTCTAAAATGACTAACTCTGGAAATTTCTTAAAATTTCGGCAAAGTCTCCTTTGTATTTTTAGTTCGAAAATTTTCACAATAATATAAAACGCACCCGGAGCAACCCTCCGTAGAATTTTCGGGTACGCCGACCCCTTCGGTGGAGCAACTCTCAACACCGGAAATCGCACGCAAGTATAAATATATAGAATTTAAAATAGAAAGTTCCTTACCTTGGCAAGCATGCGATTTATTTTGGTTGTTGCAATTGCTCTTTCTAAAGGCTATCAACGTTTCGAGGAAACACAATTATTAGCATAAAATATCTAAATCGAGCTTCTAAATTTCACCACATACCAATGATTTTATATAAATTGGATTATTTGCAAAATATAGGACATTTAAAAAAAATCTAGATATTCAATTTTTTTTATAGAAAAGTTCTAAGTCAGCAAAATTACTAAAAGAAAGAAAAGACGGTTCCTTTGTAATATCCGAATGTCTAAAGTCTGTAATTAGGATAACTATAGTCTATTTCTCAGACAAATTGAGATACCAATGTAGAATGCATGCTATACGCATATGACTAAAAGTTCTTGAAATCCAAATCTAATATTAATCCCGGATCGACCTAGAGCAATATTATTGAGTATATCCTTCTTAGTGGTACCTATGATTCATTTTCTTATGCTCAAGTAAAAGTAAGTGCTAAAAAGAAATATTAAATAACTGTGTATGTCAAGAATGCTAATCTTAGAAGAAAAATCAAATTTAATTATTTTTTTCCAAGGTCCGAACTTAAGGTAGCCTATATAGTAATGTTCGAATGTTCATAACCATTTATAAAATAGTTTCCTACTAATTAAGTATAATTAAAAATTCTGGACATTATTAAATATATATATACGAAATTTGTATAAAATGCTACTTTTTCTATGAAATTTATTTTATACTCTAGGCTACGTTAAATGTAGTTTAACCATACAAGGAAGATAATAGTAATTTCCCATGACACAATCTTTGTAGCACCATGATTCCCTATATTTATTTAACTACCCAAAAATTGGTCTAAGAAAGTTAATTATTACCATATAACCAACAATTATGTATGTGTCTATGTCCTAATTCAAATTAGAATATGTTCTCCAAAATTTATGCCCTAATTTCATATTAATTATTAAAATTTAATTAAATCAGAATATGTTTAGTATCATAGCCAATTTCATGCCAAAATTTCATATTATTATAAATCAGAATACAATCTCCCAATTTACGTCCTAATGTCATAATAAAAAAAATCAGAATATATATATATATATATATATATATATATATATATATATATATATATATATATATATATATATATATATATATATTCTCCAAAATTACACAAAATAAAATTCTAATGACAATGGTAAGATTTGGAGAAGAAATCAAGAGATTTTGGGAGGACTTGCCTTGGAGAAATGACTTGGATATGAAATTGGGGATTAGGGCTTGCTTCTTCTCCAATTTCTCCTTCTTCTTTGTTCCATCTTCATCTTCTTCCAATCCTTCTTCTTCTTCTTCTTTTTTTTGAAGAATAAGGGGGTTAGGGTTTATTTGATGATGGTGGTGAGGATGAAGATGAAGATGATGGTGGTGATAATGGTGGAGGTGACGGTGAGGGCAGCGGCCAGGAGGGAGGCCGCCGGCGGTGGAGGGCCAGCCGGCCGTCGTCGCGGGCGGTGAGTGAGGAGTGGGGAGAGGGAGTGAGAGATATGGAGAAAATGAGAGGAGGAGAGTGAGAGGGATGGAGAGGAGGAGAGAGGAAGCAAAGAGAGAGGGGAGAATGGAACCGAGAAAGTGAGGGAGAGAGTGCCGAGAGAGAGAGGGAGAGGGGTGGTCGGGTGATGGGCTGCCCCTCTCTCCTTCTCTAAATATATTTAGATTTTTTTTTCCTTTTTTTTAACAACTAATTTAAACTCATGCATGATGACACACGTCTTCATGTGAAATTACTTAAATACCCATGATGTTCATCCAAGGTGACAAGTGGGGATTGAGGTGTCATGGTAAATTTGTAATTTACAATATTTACAAGGGCTTATGCATAAAAATTTTATTTTAGAAAAGAAAAATGGGTTTAATGAAAATAAGATAATGATAATAAAATTAACAATAAATAAATAAATAATATGATAATAATAATGATAATATTTTTTTTTAATATAATATAGAGAAATAGACAATTAACATAATATTTTATTAGGTGGCTGTTACACTCTACCCACCTTACAAAAATTTGTCCTCGAAATTTAAATATAAATATAAGTTTTTCAAAAAAAAAAAAAAAAATATATAATATATATATATATATATATTATATATATATATTATATATATATATCTATATATATAATATAAATATATATATATATAGGTAGAAACAAGATATGCTACCTACATTAAAAAAGATGAAGTAATAATCTATTTCTAAATGAAATATTTTCAAAATCATATTCATTAAATGTTTTATGAAAATAGGAAAAGTATGAAAATACTTGAATCATCAATGATCTTGAAATTTTCATAGAGAGTCAAACACCGTAACCGTGTAAGTTCTACAAAAAGAAAATCATATCTCCTTTCTTGTTTCCTAACGTGATAAGTATCTTGGCCTCACCACTGCGCATATGGCTGCAATCAAGATACCATTTCACTATTAGGATTTGCTACCTTTCATGATAGCCATAGAATGAGTGGAAATTATGATTTTTGAGGTAGCCTTACACGTTAGGGTATCATTGGAAATTCAAAAGGTACTAGAATCTGTACTTAGAAATTCATCTTTTCTTTTATCCTTTATCTGAGTGTCAGAGTACTATATAATAATATAAAATTTTCTGACAAATTTAGTAGGAAAATCTCATATATCTATGTTATTAAAAAAAAATACCGAATAACATTTTAAGTTTTTAGAACACTGGTTTTCAAATCCAAACAGTAGTAAAAACAAAATAAAATCAATTTTCGAAATCCATCACGAAGAAATTATGTCTAAATTTCCGAAATGTTATTGAATTCTTGAATCATGTTTCGAGAATATGTGCCTCGCCAATTGGATGGCCAGTCCGAATGGCTGCAACAACTTCTCATTTCATGATTCAATTGGAGGATTTTCGGATTCTTGACACGATAAACAAATATTCATTCACAGGAAATTCAATTTCAGAAAGTCCAATAAAATATTGTTTCAAAAGAAAGTCCAAAAATCAATCAATGAGTAATGCATACATGAGTATTTAGATGGAGGATGAGTCCCAAAATCAGGGATACTACTAGAAAGAAATTAGATTAAAAGGAGAGGATACAATTCTAGATTCAAATCGATAAACCTTGGATGAAACAAGGAAATTGAAAATTTTCGAGAAAGTTGGGAATTTGTGAAAATGGATATATGAGATTTGATAAGTAGGGGAACGAACCAAGATTTAAGAATTTGATAAGATCAAGACACCGAGGAGTCATACTACACCCATTCTAAATAAAATATTAGATCATGTTTGGCCTATTGGCTTCATAACCCTTATTCCTTTTCTTTTTTTCTTTTTTTTTTGATGTCTAACTATATAATAGTTTTAGATAAATCTGAATTCTTCTAGATAAATCTAAACTCCATGTCCCTTAAAGATACCCAGTTTGAGATCCTTAAAGGATTTTCTAGATCCCTCACCAATTTAAAAGAGAGTACTTGTCTAATGCTCTCTGAATAACTTAACCTAAATTTTCTGGTTATGCCTATGCTTATACTACCCTTGATTTCCTGAATATCATGTATTCCTTAATGACAGTCTTAGGTTAGGATTCTTAACTATATGGAATCTCTACAAGAAATCCATTAGGCAAAGATCTATATGGAAATCGGAATGAAACATAGTCTATGGATAAGTAGACTTCTTCTAAGAGTATATCTTAGGGTATATAGCTCAACCTATATAGGTTTTCTTAAAATCTAGACCTACATCCTATCCGAGGTTTTCTAATTTTTGAGACCTGCATCCTATCCTAGGTTTCCTATTTTTCGTGACCTGCATGGGCCACCACTAAAAGACGTGTCACGTCCCGCTCCCAAATAAGACGAGCCGAGTACGTAACAACATCCCCAGGCTACGCGACATATGAATACTCTAGTACCCATATTCGCGATTGTCGCCCGTAGGGTTCTAGGATAGGTGATCACAGGTCACATGATGCATAAAAATATAAATGACAGTTTGATTAAAGGATATTCTAAACTATAAATAGAAATTTTATTATTCTACCCGATTACAACCATTAACCCAATACATATATTACATTACCAGTTACAAAATTTTACTAGTTGATACCAAGTCAACTTCCTCTTTGTCTCATTCATAAAGCTTCTCTTCAGTGTGCATTTGCATTATCTCCTGACATTCATCAAACCTAGTGAACAAAACTAGGTCGTCACTACGACGAGCAAGCCCTCAGTCAAAGGAGTAAAATAGGTAAGGTAAGATGATAAAATTATCGAAATTGAACTGAAGGAAAGGATAATTTAAAAGGTATATTCACTGATAAAATTTCTTATCGTATTAACACCTTTTCTTAAAAGAATGTATGTGTGTCAGGTATAAATGTGTAAGCAATCAAACAAATCTTGTATGAAAAATGCAATATTTAGAGAAACACTTCTGGATCACACAACTTCTATTTTCTCAACAATAATCCCATTTACCCGGGATCAGGTTTATACTAAATGGGCGGTGCTTAGATTTATCCGTCCCATTAGTATCAGGATCACATATTGATGTGATAAAATCAGGATAACACATGAATGGTTTTCAGAGCTATCGGAATCAAGTATTATAACAATTGTCGTATGACTTGAAATTTTTCAAGAATATCGGAGCAGGCTACATTGGATATTACAGTGCCGAATTCGGGAATTCGAAATCCAATGGAAATCAGGAAATAAGAAACAGGAAACAGGAAAATAGGAAGTGAGCTAAGCCTCACCCCGACAGACCCGTATGGCCATACGAGTGCCGGTAACAGGAACTGATCAGTTTTGTAAAATATAATATTGCAAAGATTTCGAAGGTGTGATCCAAAGTTTTCTCTCCCATCCCAAATGCAATTCTTACCAAAGTATAACTTAGTTAAAGTATATTTTAATTTTGTATCTCGTTTTTCGTGTGATAGAGAACACACATTAAACGAGAATAAAGTTAAGCAGGAGATTCCGTCTTAGCGGAAATAAAATGTCAAACTAGAATTTGTGCGCCTAAGACAACACTTTCAAGGAATTCAGGGTTATGTTTGTATTAGAAACTTTGATAAAATCAGGAACTAGGGTTTAATCATTTCGACTTTCTAAAATGACAAACTCTGGAAATTTCTTAAAAATTTCGGCAGAGTCTCCTTTGTATTTTTAGTTCAAAAATTTTCACAATAATATAAAACGCACCCGGAGCAACCCTCCGTAGAATTTTCGGGTACGCCGACCCCTTCGGTGGAGCAACTCTCAACACCGGAAATCGCACGCAAGTATAAATATATAGAATTTAAAATAGAAAGTTCCTTACCTTGGCAAGCATGCGATTTATTTTGGTTGTTGCAATTGCTCTTTCTAAAGGCTATCAACGTTTCGAGGAAACACAATTATTAGCATAAAATATCTAAATCGAGCTTCTAAATTTCACCACATACCAATGATTTTATATAAATTGGATTATTTGCAAAATATAGGACATTTAAAAAAATCTAGATATTCAATTTTTTTTTTATAGAAAAGATCTAAGTCAGCAAAATTACTAAAAGAATAAAAAGACGGTTCCTTTGTAATATCCGAATGTCTAAAGTCTGTAATTAGGATAACTATAGTCTATTTCTCAGACAAAATTGAGATACCAATGTAGAATGCATGCTATACGCATATGACCAAAAGTTCTTGAAATCCAAATCTAATATTAATCTCGGATCGACCTAGAGCAATATTATTGAGTATATCCTTCTTAGTGGTACCTATGATTCATTTTCTTATGCTCAAGTAAAAGTAAGTGCTAAA
Source organism: Iris pallida (assembly GCA_029216955.1). Lineage (NCBI taxonomy): Eukaryota > Viridiplantae > Streptophyta > Magnoliopsida > Asparagales > Iridaceae > Iris > Iris pallida. The sequence goes on along the minus strand of JANAVB010013597.1, from coordinate 11,038,993 downwards.
AAGAAATATTAAATAACTGTGTATGTCAAGAATGCTAATCTTAGAAGAAAAATCAAATTTAATTGTTTTTTCCAAGGTTCGAACTTAAGGTAGCCTATATAGTAATGTTCGAATGTTCATAACCATTTATAAATAGTTTTCTACTAATTAAGTATAATTAAAAATTCTGGACATTATTAAATATATATATACGAAATTTGTATAAAATGCTACTTTTTCTATGAAATTTATTTTATACTCTAGGCTACGTTAAATGTAGTTTAACCATACAAGGAAGATAATAGTAATTTCCCATGACACAATCTTTGTAGCACCATGATTCACTATATTTATTTAACTACCCAAAAATTGGTCTAAGAAAGTTAATTATTACCATATAACCAACAATTATGTATGTGTCTATGTCCTAATTCAAATCAGAATATGTTCTCCAAAATTTATGCCCTAATTTCATATTAATTATTAAAATTTAATTAAATCAGAATATGTTTAGTATCATAGCCAATTTCATGCCAAAATTTCATATTATTATAAATCAGAATACAATCTCCCAATTTACGTCCTAATGTCATAATAAAAAAATCAGAATATATATATATATATATTCTCCAAAATTACACAAAATAAAATTCTAATGACAATGGTAAGATTTGGAGAAGAAATCAAGAGATTTTCGGAGGACTTGCCTTGGAGAAATGACTTGGATATGAAATTGGGGATTAGGGCTTGCTTCTTCTCCAATTTCTCCTTCTTCTTTGTTCCATCTTCATCTTCTTCCAATCCTTCTTCTTCTTCTTCTTTTTTTTTAAGAATAAGGGGGTTAGGGTTTATTTGATGATGGTGGTGAGGATGGAGATGAAGATGATGGTGGTGATAATGGTGGAGGTGACGGTGAGGGCGGCGGCCAGGAGGGAGGCCGCCGGCGGTGGAGGGCCAGCCGGCCGCCGTCGCGGGCGTGAGTGAGGAGTGGGGAGAGGGAGTGAGAGATATGGAGAAAATGAGAGGAGGAGACTGAGAGGGATAGAGAGGAGGAGAAGGAAGCAAAGAGAGAGGGGAGAATGGAACCGAGAGAGTGAGGGAGAGAGTGCCGAGAGAGAGAGGGAGAGGGGTGGTCGGGTGATGGGTTGCCCCTCTCTCCTTCTCTAAATATATTTAGATTTTTTTTTCTTTTCCTTTTTTTTAACAACTAATTTAAACTCATGCATGATGACACATGTCTTCATGTAAAATTACTTAAATACCCATGATGTTCATGCAAGGTGACAAGTGGGGATTGAGGTGTCATGGTAAATTTGTAATTTATGATATTTACAAGGGCTTATGCATAAAAATTTTATTTTAGAAAAGAAAAATGGGTTTAATTGTAAATAAGATAATGATAATAAAATTAACAATAAATAAATAAATAATAATAATAATAATAATGATAATATTTTTTTAATATAATTATAGAGAAATAGACAATTAACATAATATTTTATTAGGTGGCTGTTACAACTAAGCTGAGAACCCCCTCTTTACTGCACACACATACACACAGGAAGCCAGTACACACACACACTGTTAGGCACACACACATATATATGTATCTGCCACACTATATCTCTCTATATGTATATATATATATATATATATATATATATATATATATATATATATATATATATATATATATATATATATATTAATGTCCTTAACCTTGCTAGATAAATATGTAATATATATATATATATATATATATATATATTATATATATATATATTTTATATATATATATATTATATAGATATATATATATATATATATATATATATATATATATATATATATATATATATATATATATATATATATATATATGATGCCTATATGATTAGTATATAATGGATGTGGTGAACTTATGCTAGTGTGTTGCCAATGTAGATTGGTACATAGGCATATAGCCTATATGGTTTCCTATATGTAAGCCTATGTGTATATGGCATATATATACATGGAATTGTGTGTTGATTGGCTTGTATAGCATTGTGATGGTATGTGAATGCTAGGTAGACATGGTTAGGCTTAGTGAGACTTGTCTGGTTAGGATTTGACCTAGTTTGACTAGTGTAGTTGACTAAAGTTGACCAAAGGTTGACTTTAGCCTAGATTGACCCAAACATCATGTAGAATGTATTGTAGCAGTCTATTTTACCATTTTGGATATGTTGTGACTTGTGCTATTCTAAATAGGAGTCGGACACCACTCCTCAGGCAGCATATTCATTTCAGATACTCAGGATATCAGGCGAGTAAATTCTCTGACCGTTTCATACTTGCTAGGACTATATTCTTCCTTTAGATTACTTTATTTGATGCTGTCACGATGGAAACACGGATTAGTACTATATGGATCCTTTCATACGATGTTATCCCCCTCGGAAGCATCGAATACATCATGTCATGTGCGTTTCACTTTCGTCATGTATTCCTGTGCTTTCACCATTCATGTGCACTCTCGTGATTCATGTACTATCATGTTCAGGGAGCCCCCATGTTTATATTCATGTGTACCCATTTATGGGCCCCCATGTGAAATCATGTACAATAACATAACTTGAACGGATCATTGTGTATTGATTGGGGATGGAGGAGTAGAAGTAGTCATGTGAATATTTCCAAAGTAGTGTAGCCATGTACAACCTCTCATGTTTATTATCAAGCCGTTCACATGTTTATTATGGTATATTCAAATCGTGCTAGCAATAACATGGAAGGTACCAATAACATGCATGAGCCATTGGTTGGAGCTAAATGCAAGTTGTTGAGTTGGCATAGGAAAGGAGAAGTTGTGGCTGAAGGTGAAATCTTTTCTACAAATCCTACTGATTTGGTTCACTTCAAACCTCTAGGACTCGATGCTTGGAAGGTTTCTGTTGATATTGCGGTGGATGAAGAAGCTTATTTGTGGCGAAGTACAGATGAACTCAAGGTGGTTAGGGATTCTATAGGATCTACAGTTGCATGGAGCAAAGCGTTTATCTCTTTTGATATTTAGAATCCTTATTTGACCATTATCGACAGTTTAGACTCCTTTTTAAGAATTTTTTTTGTATTGAGTTTTATTAAATATTTTGATGCTATATGGTATGGGTATTTTATTGAGTATCTTGACAGGATACCTTTGTCAACCCTTTTTAACTCCGTCAATATAAATTTTACATTGCCGGTCCCAAGCCCGGATAAAGGAGGAGGGAGAAGGAGCTTACTCATCTCTAAGGAAAAGAAACCTGGTAGAAAATAAAAAAAGAAAGAAAATGAAGAAGAATCAAGATCAATAAGCTGTGTAACTAAATTCTCGTTATTGAAAAAGAATCACAAATTATCTGTCTCTCTCGGCCACAGGTCCCAGTATTTATACAGATACTTGCTGACTCATTACATTTGCTGACTCATCCTTAACAGCTGTTTGAATATTTGCTGACTGGGATAACTACTAACTAACTCTTATTTATATTTCCTGATACAGGACTCTACACAGGAGATGGTACAAGCTTGAAGATTAAAGTCTCCTCCTCACTGCAGAACAAAGTCTCCTCCTCACTGATACTAGAGTCTCTGATACTGAAGTCTTGTACTCACTGATACTGCTTCTCCTTTGCTTCACTCTTCCATTGGATCTTCCTACGTATAGTTAGGATTTGGATCCTAACAATACCCCCTCCCTAATTTGACCTTGCCTCAAGGTCAAAGTATGGGTAAGCTCGGATGAAATCTTCATAAGCCATCCAAGTATGTGTATCCCCTTCACTCTTCCATTGGGAAGCTCAGTTTGCACAACCACCTTATTTTTAACATGTTGCTTAAGTTGAGATACATGAAATACTGGATGTATTTGTGCTCCCTGTGGAAGATCCAACTTGTATGCCATAGTACCAATTTTCTCTAATACTTGGTAAGGACCAGAGTATTTAGGAGAAAGCTTTTGCGGTTGCCTATGGGCTATTGAAACTTGCATGTAGGGTTGTAGCTTTAGGTAAACAAAGTCTCCTACTTCAAAATATCTGTTAGTTCTATGTCCCAATGAAAAGGATGACTTAAGGCAATCAAAATATTTGTCAGTTTAAAGACCCCCTTTACAAACACATGTGCTACCATAGATGCAGTAAAAGGATGACTTAAGGCAAACAAACGTAGGTACTTTGTAAGCCTGTCCACCACTACTAGGATAGTGGACTTATGGTTACTCATAGGTAAACCCTCTATGAAGTCCACAGAGATATCTTTCCAGATCCTCTCAGGCACTGGCAAAGGCTGTAAGAGGCCAGCAGGTGAAGAGTTTTCAGACTTGTTCTTCCGACAAACTTCACAGGACCTAACATACTCCTTGACATGTTTTTTCATCCCTTTCCAATAACATGCTCTCCTCAGTCTCCGCAAGGTTTTTAAAGTTCCAAAGTGCCCTGCAGTAACCAAACCATGATGTTCTCTGATCATAGCAGTGGCAAACTCTAATTGGGGATCCACTAGTAGTCTATTTTTGTAGTAGAGTAATCCATTACTCAAGGTGTATTTAGCAGGATTTAACTGTCCCTTCTCCCATTTGTCTAGTTGAGACTGATAATATAGAGACTTAGCCATTAGTTCTTTGAATTGAACTATCCAATCTGTATTGACCATAGTGATTGCTAAAACCTGAACCCTGGAGAGACTATATGCTGCAGTGTTCTTCTCCTTCCCTCTCTTGTACTCCACCCTAAACTGATAACCATGCAGCTTCATAACCCACTTGTATTGAGACTTAGCCATAGGTCCCAGTATTTATACCGATACTTGCTGACTCATTACATTTGCTGACTCATCCTTAACAGCTGTTTGAATATTTGCTGACTGGGATAACTACTAACTAACTCTTATTTACATTTCCTGATACAGGACTCTACACAGGAGATGGCACAAGCTTGAAGATTGAAGTCTCCTCCTCACTGCAGAACAAAGTCTCCTCCTCACAGATACTAGAGTCTCTGATACTGAAGTCTTGTACTCACTGATACTGCTTCTCCTTTGCTTCACTCTTCCATTGGAGCTTCCTGCGTACAGTTAGGATTTGGATCCTAACAATACCCCCTCCCTAATTTGACCTTGCCTCAAGGTCAAAGTATGGGTAAGCTCGGATGAAATCTTTATAAGCCATCAAGGTAGGTGTATCCCCTTCACTCTTCCATTGGGAAGCTCAGTTTGCACAACCACCTTATTTTTAACATGTTGCTTAAGTTGGGATACATGAAATACTGGATGTATTTCTGCTCTATTTAAGTACTTCTACCGTTCCCTTACTCTTCTTTTTGTACTTTCCTATATGTGTATACGTCTATGATTTTCGTGCTTTCCAGGAGTCTAAGAGTAAGGTGGAAAGTTCACAAGATGCTGCACACTGAGCTGTCTCCTTGCCGCTTTTGCTTTGCCATGGACGGGGTGGGTATATATATCTAATGTCAAACTTTCGAGCACATACAATTTCATGCATAGTTTTCCCCTTTCTCATCAGTGCAAACTAACTACAAATCTACAATAGTACTTCAGTAATGTTTATGATTTCTTCTACTTGCATGCAATTTCTAGATGTGGTTCACATGTCATCCACTTTCAAGATTATTGAATTAACTTTTGTGTTTGCTTGATATGTAACTTGATGACATGCTTGTATGTACATGTTTCCTTTTAACATATCACTCCATATTACCATGGTGGAGAAAGAAGTCCTTGAACATATGGCCATATTAACATGTGAGGAAAGAAGTCGTTGAACATATGGCCAAAATTGCTCCAATAGACTCCCTAATTCACTGCTGTCCCAATTCCACACTCCCTGCATCATCTTAGATGTTCTACCCAGATCCTTTATTGCATCATCTTCAAACACTGAGTCCCCATTCCCTGTGCAGCCATTCTTTGGCTCTATCTGTGATTACAACAGTTCAGTCTCATGCATCATTTCATTAACAACCATTACTTCATCCCAGTCACAACTCATTGCATTTCTTTTAGTATTTCATTCAAATGTATCTGCCCATATACTTTGTTCAGACCCCTTTATTCTTACTGTCCATTTGATGGATTGGCCAATCCATACCATGTATTATGTGTCTAATCCCTATTGTGTGCCATGTATATCCATTAGTGTTCTGTCCAAACTCTACTGCCCTATAAAGTTCATTCTGAACTGAACCTTCAGACCCAAAGTGTTATGTATTAGTCTTTTGGTTAGTTCATGTTCTGTATTTATGATTCAGACCTCAGTGGGATGAGGTTTGATGTTAACTGCCATGTTTCTCCTGTTCGAGTCTTGTACCTATATAAGTAACAGGTTAGTACCTTCTTAGTACTAGTAGAGGCTTGTGTGGGGAAATTACCTGCCTTGATAGTGAGTATTCCTATTCTACTTACATTTTTGTTCAGTCCCACCCATACCTTAACTATGTTTCAGATTTGAATGTATTAGTCTTAGGAGCAGTTGGTACATTATGTATGAGCCATCATGATTAGTCTCATGTTCTCACTGCCCTACATTCTTTCTGTCCTGTATCATAATGCTCTAGTCCCCTGCATATGTTCTGCCCTATATGTGTGTTCAGTCAATTTTTGGACTAATGGTACCAGTAATGAGATTTTGGTAGGGGCTCGGGTATGGATTACTTTAGTATCAGATGTCATTGTTCAGTCCATGCTCCATGTATCTGTCTCTTGAACAGTTAGGAACAACCATACTACTCTCTGTCCAGTTATCTTTTAGATTCAGACCAATTATAACTGTCCTTTTAAATGTTTGAGACCATACCATAATTCTAATAGTTTAGATATTGAGTACTCCATTAGCTATTTCATATGTACCCTTCCTTCATTCAATATGAGTTCCCTGCATCATCTTGATGTAGTCCAGGAACTTCACAACAGCCCAAACTCCTTTAGTTGCAATCCCAAGTTCATCCAGTATTCATTCTTTCAGATCCAAATTAAGGCTCACATCAATCTTGTGGCCTAACATTTCAATAGAAATCAGTCCTTGATAGGGTCTGTACTGCATATCTTCCCTTAGTTTACTGCATATCTTAGCATCCTTTCCTTACCATTGATGTTTCAGACACCCTTCATTTGTCCTGCATCAAGGAGGTATCAGTAAATAATAGATATCCATTTTTCCAGTTCACTGCATTTAACCATTGTTTAGCCTCCTTAGTTATTTGTCCTGCATTCACATGATCCAGTTCACCTTATCCCCTATATCAATTAGCCTTACCAGTTGAGAAATGTGAAATTAGAAGTCGTTTATTACTGATATAGTAAACTTTTGACATGTGAATGTGATGTATGCATATTTTAACAGTACAATGCAATTACTATGGATCTTGGGAGACTTTAACTTCTCTTTATACGCATCTATTTTGACAAGTATGAAATGTGTGGTGTCTTCTACCTTCTACCGTGCCTCTTGAATTTTTTTGAACTTGGAGGAAGTATTATGACTTGGGGGAAGGATAATCCTTTGGCCATGTTTGGTTAGCAGAAATTAATTGCAAGTTAGAAACTTTCTTTCTAAAACATAGTGGGTTTCCATACTCAAAAAGTTGTTTCCGGTATAAACTAGATTATGATGACATGCCACTATTAAAATTTATGTCCGAATAAATTAGATTAGATCACTTATGTAAACATATTAGTGAATATCAACCCTTCCAGTTTCCACCATATGTAATGGAAATTAAATGACCCATACATTTCATTTTTGCTGACATGGCATGATGTTTATTAATTTATTTTTGAAAAACCAAACAATAGATTGATAGATACTAGGACTTCCTACGGGTTTTCTATTTCCTTAGTTTTTGGTTGCCAAACAGACCCTTAGACATGTTTGTGAAAGTATCAAGATCTCTTATGTTGTCTTTGAGACGTTATGCTTTCTGTGCAATCATTATAACATTCTCAAGGTACCATTAACAAGCACTATAGAAGAGCTAAATAGTATCAACTGTATTTGATTTGATTATCGTTTACCGACGAGGCATTATTAGATTAATTATGACACAATGTTTTTACAAAAAGGGTATCGATTGTGCATATATGTGGGTTTGGGCTAGTTTGGTTCCTATTTGAAATGTCAAACATTCCATTTGTAATGGTTCAAGTCATTTGAGGTTTGCCGGTTTTGGGAATTCCTGTACCATTTTTGTATGTGAGGACGAAAACATTGGGAACCAAATGAGGTTCTTTTGCTGCTGTGGCCAAAATGCAGACAAAAATGGTAAAACACTCCATTTGCCAAAAAGTCAAGCACCCTGTCTCAAATGGGAGCCAAACTAGCCCTTAATGTCATAGGAACATAGTTTTTCTGATGTTGAATGTTTAGTGTTATATAAGATTGCTACTGGCACATATATACTTGTTCTATTCTTCTATTTCCGCCATGTGTATCTTTTTCTGGTAAGAAAAAATTCATATATTGGTATTTTCTTATGTTAAATGATGATAGCTTGTAGTCTTAATTGACATAATAAGATGTCATAGATGACATTCAAATTTATGTGCATTTTCTCATTCTTTGGTAAAAATATGTTTTTGATATCAACTATACATTGTCATAGCGTGCCTCCAGTCTAGTATCTTTATTTTGATATGCTTGGTGGTGGATTTGCTGAGAAAGTGACAAAAATAATAGCAGCAGCGATAGCAACAACAATGGTAGCAACAGCAGTAGCGGTAGCAGCAGCAACAACAACAACGACAACATGAGCAAAAATTAGAATAATGTATTTGTATTTCTATTTGTGTATTTATATTAGTATTATAATTATGGATTAAATATTTTTTTTGTAAATTTTATTTTTTTTAAAATGGAAACATAATCAACAATGTTTCAAAACTGTTGTAAGATAATATTTTAACAACGTTTCTAAACATTGTAAAAATTTATTTACAATACTTTTAAATTATTGTTGATATTATAATTACAACATACAAATATTTGTTACAATGTTTGACAAACATGATTGAATAAAATATACAACATTTTGTAAAAGTTGTATAAACTTTTTTTATCAACAACGTTTCAAAATTGTTGTAAGATAACATTTTAACAACGTTTCTAAACATTGTAAACTTTATTTACAATAATTTTAAATCATTGTCGATGTTATAATTACAACATACAAATATATATTACAATGTTAGGCAAATATGATTAAATAAAATATACAACATTTGTTGAAAGTTGTACAAACTATTTTTACAATATTTGTATACTGTTGTAGAAAATTTATGTACAATGTTTACTGAACGTGGTAGATATTGTTTTTACCACAATTGCAGAACGTTGTTGAAATTATATTTACAACAACTGTAATACGTTTTAAAAAGTACTTTTACAATACTTGTCAAATGTCGTTGAAAGGTTTTGTCATATTTTATATATTTCAACAATGTTTGTAAATTGTTGTTGGTAGAACTTCTACAACATTTTTACAACGTTCAAACAAACATTGTGGAAGATAACCCTCCTTTTACAACCCTGGATATAATAACCTTTTATTAAACGTTGTAAAAGACCTTTTACAACTTATTTACAACGTTGTAAAAGGAGTTTTTTTTGTAGTGATCTGATCGAGTTCTTCACCTTGGGGTGCACCGATACTCTTTGTACCCAGGAAGGATGGGTCGGTACGGATGTGTATCGACTACAGGGCACTCAACAACCTCACGATCAAGAACAGATACCCACTGCCGCGGATAGATGATCTCTTTGATCAGTTGAGCGGAGCTCGGATTTTCTCGAAGATTGATCTGAGGTCAGGTTATCATCAGGTAAAGGTGAAGAAGGAGGATATCCTGAAGACCGTATTCAGGACACGGTATGGTCAGTTTGAGCTCTTGGTTATGCCGTTTGGGCTGACCAATGCCCCGGCGGTATTTATGAACTTGATGAACAAGGTGTTCCACCAGTACTTGGACAAGTTCGTGGTGGTGTTCATCGATGATATCCTGGTGTACTCGAAGACTGAGGAGGAGCATGAGAAGCATTTGAGAGTGGTTCTGGAGATACTCAGGAGGGAGAAGCTTTATGACAAGCTCTCGAAGTACGAGTTCTTTCTAGACAGAGTTGACTTCTTGGGTCATGTGGTGACTGGAGATGGGATCTCAGTTGACCCAAAGAAGATCACGACAGTTGAGGCTTGGTCGGCACCGAGTTCAGTAGCAGAGATCAGGAGCTTCTTGGGACTGGCAGGCTATTACAGGAGGTTCGTGCAGGATTTCTTCCGGATTGCAGAGTCGTTGACTAGGCTGACCCGGAAGGATACAGAGTTTGTTTGGTCAGAGGAGTGTCAGGTTGCTTTTGATGAGTTGAAGAAGCGGCTGACGCCAGCTCCGATTCTGACATTGTCATCAGGATCGGGAGGGTTCACTATTTACAGTGACGTCTCAGGGAAGGGTTTGGGTTGTGTCTTGTAGCAGCATGGGAAGGTGATTACCTATGCTTCCAGACAGTTACGTCCCCATGAGAAGAACTACCCTACCTACAAATTGGAGTTGGCAACAGTGATATTTGCTTTGAAGTTGTAGAAACACTACTTATACGTAGAGCGGGTGGAGATCTTCACAGATCATAAGAGCTTGAAGTATGTGTTTACACAGAAAGAGCTCAACATGAGGCAGCACAGGTGGTTGGAGATGAAGGACTTCAATATTTTACTACAGTATCACCCAGGAAAGGCTAACGTGGTTGCCGATGCCTTGAATTGGTATCCGACAGCTATGTGTTTGACTATGGATCGTCACTTGCTAGCAGATTTGGAGAGCCTGGGGATTGAGGTGATTGTGCCAGGAGTTCAGATGCAGATATGGGGCCTTCAGATTCAGTCAGACTTGATGGAGAGGATCAAGTCAACGCAGTTCGAGGATGTTGCTCTGCGGTGTATCCAAGAGCAGGTTCGATCAGGGCTGGTGGATGATGAGTTTACTCTTGCAGAGGATAGTGTTTTGAGGCACGGTTCCAGGCTGTGTGCGTCCAGTGGAGAGCTCAGAGAACAGGTCATGCAGGAGGCCCACCGATCTCAGTACTCTATACATCCTGGTGCCAACAAGATGTATAGGGACCTGAGGGAGCACGTCTGGTGGTATGGGATGATACGGAAGGTAGCTCGCTTCGTAGCCAGATGTTTGGTCTGTCAACAGGTCAAGGCAGAGAGGCAGAGGCCAGAAGGTTTGTTACAACCATTGTCCATTCCAGAGTGGAAGTGGGAGAACATCACGATGGATTTTGTATCTGGATTACCGCGTACACCAGGAGGGAAAGACGCAATTTGGGTCATCGTAGACAGGTTGACCAAATCGGCCCACTTTTAACCATTTAAAGGGGGTACATCTACTGAGAGGCTTACAGAGATGTACATGCGGCAGATTGTCAGGATTCATGGAGTTCCGGTCAGCATTGTCTCGGATCGGGATAGTCGTTTTAATTTCCATTTTTGGCGGAGTCTACAGACTAGTTTGGGCACTCAGCTCAAGTTTAATACTGCATACCACCGTCAGACGGACGGACAGTCAGAGAGGATTATTCAGACGCTCAATGACATGTTGCGGACGTGCGTCTTGGATTTCAGTACTCTATACATCCTGGTGCCAACAAGATGTATAGGGACCTGAGGGAGCACGTCTGGTGGTATGGGATGATACGGAAGGTAGCTCGCTTCGTAGCCAGATGTTTGGTCTGTCAACAGGTCAAGGCAGAGAGGCAGAGGCCAGAAGGTTTGTTACAACCATTGTCCATTCCAGAGTGAAAGTGGGAGAACATCACGATGGATTTTGTATCTGGATTACCGCGTACACCAGGAGGGAAAGACGCAATTTGGGTCATCGTAGACAGGTTGACCAAATCGGCCCACTTTTAACCATTTAAAGTGGGTACATCTACTGAGAGGCTTACAGAGATGTACATGCGGCAGATTGTCAGGATTCATGGAGTTCCGGTCAGCATTGTCTCGGATCGGGATAGTCGTTTTAATTTCCATTTTTGGCGGAGTCTACAGACTAGTTTGGGCACTCAGCTCAAGTTTAATACTGCATACCACCGTCAGACGGACGGACAGTCAGAGAGGATTATTCAGACGCTCAATGACATGCTGCGGACGTGCGTCTTGGATTTCAGAGGATCCTGGGAGGATCACCTGCACTTGGTGGAGTTTGCTTACAACAACAGTTTTCAGACCAGCATTGAGATGTCACCCTTCGAGGCACTGTACGGGCGTAGGTGTCGTACACCCTTATCTTGGAATGATGTTGGAGAGCGAGCTTTATTGGGACCTGAGATGGTTGTTGACGCAGCCGAGAAGGTGAAGCTCTTCAGGGACAGACTTCGCGTGGCGCAGGACAGACATCAACATTAGGCCGATAGCCACCGGAGGCCTTTGGAGTTTGAGGAACAGATTAGAGATAGGATTATAAGTAGGTTGTTTGTTTGTGTTTGTTTGATCATGTTTGATTATTTTTGTAACTTGAGACCTTGTTTGTGTTTAGGTCGGAGACATAGTTTTTTTGAGGATATCTCCGACTCGTGGTACCATACGTTTTGGTGGAGGTAGAAAGCTTAGCCCGCGCTTCATCGGACCTTTCATGATCAGCGGGAGAGTCGGTGATGTGACATACAGGCTAGACTTGCCACCTGCACTAGTGGGTGTCCACAACGTATTCCATGTATCACAGTTGAGATGGTATATGGCTGATCCTAGCCATGTACTTGACCATTTGGAGATTAAGGTGGGACCTACTTTCAGTTATCCAGAACAGCCAGTGGAGATTTTGGATCGCCGAGAGAAGGTACTAAGAAACCAGGTGATACCCTTGGTTCGTGTCGCATGGAGGCATCATTCTCCAGGAGAGTCTACCTGGGAGCGGAAGGATGAGATGCGCGAGCAATACCCATATCTTTTGGACCTTGAGGTATGATTGCCTATCCTTCTCATCAGTTTAGTTTCGCCTTTAATTTTGAGGACGAAATTTTTTTAAGGAGGATAGATTTATCAATACCACATTTTAGCTTGAGGGTATTTTGGTCATTTTGAAAATTTTGAATTTATTTTTAATTATTGGAGTGATGATTGTTATTTTTGACCTTTGCTAGTTGAGACTTTGGAGACTAACCTAGATGTTGACCCTGGCTATGGTGACTTGAATAGCATGGTGGAACCCTAGTCTAACTTAAGTCAATCCAAGTTAAGTCATTTAGAATCAAGTTTCACATATGAGAATAAATGATTAGGTTCATGGACTTTTGACTTAAGGAGTGATTTCCTTTAACATTGAAACTTGGCCCAAGCCCATTAGTCATAACCCTAACCTTAATTCCACCTTTATTGGCCGGCCACATAGGGATCCCTACCCTATATAATCTCTCTTCCTATAGTTCTTGCCTCTTTTGCATCAAATCAACTTTTGGAAAAGAAAGGTATTGGTCATTCTTCCCCAATCCATAACTATTCCATTTTAATTCCTTTTTGACTCTAGTTTCTTGCATTAGAGTCTAATCCCACTATATTTTATGTTCATGGAGAGAAATTTCAGTTTTGGTACAATTTGGAGCTTTTGGCTAGCAAGAAGAATTATCCTATTTGGGGCTTTTTTCTTGTCATTGACACTCTATAGGTAAACACCCTAAACAATGTTTTAATTCTAATTTCTTTGCATAATAGCCTAGATCTAGGTGTCCCCTAGCTGTGGTGTGTGATTTGTGAAATTTTGCATTAATTTCGTGTCCGTATCGGACACGTATCATAATCTAGTTCTTGGTGTTTGATAGAATGTCTCAAAGGGAATTATTTTGCTGTTTTTGAAAAGTGTTTGAAAAGAAATGTTGATGTATATGCATATAATGATTTCCTATTTGACTGAGTCAAATTCGAGCCGTGTCCGTGTCCAAACAAGACACGAACATGCTCACTGTACACGCGCGGACAGTGTCCTGCTGCCCGACTGTGAGTACTCTCTACTCAGGACACGTGGACACGGGAAATTTGGGGTAGATGTCGGGGCAATGACTGACATCAACCTCCCAAAGTTTGGGAACACATGGATCACCACACGAAGAAAAATCTGACCCGCACTGGGTTCACACTGTGCGCACACTGTCATAATTTTCTCACTGACACGCGTCTCGTGTCCGCACAAGACACGATGTGGACACTTCGTGGTGTGTGCAGTGTGTAGCCTTAGTATTGGGCTACACGTGGACGTGACCATGTGGACACACGTGTCGTGTGTCGTGTCTACGAACACGATGAATACGTGCACGAGACTGTGCACTGTCTTGATGTACACGAGTGTGGGAATTGACTTGGACACGTTTGCGTCCAGTTTATAGACACTATGACACACGTAGGACACATTCACATGTGACACATGATTTACCAACCATTAAAACTGATTATTAATTGTTTTTGAATTCGAATTGGTGATTTTCCCCAATTCCTGATACAAGGTGCTGATATTAGAATTTCTGAGAATTAAACTTGTGTTTAAACTGATTTTGAATGATAAATTATCATGTTAGTTCACATGTATCATATCTGAGTTTAATATACATGTTAGGGTTCATGTTGGCATAGGGATTTATGGGTTTTTGAATTTCATTAGACTGTCAACTTGTAAACTGTTTTGTGTACACTCAACTGAATTCAAAAACTGAGAATACATGTGTACACTGAACTGAGAACATATTATACACACACACATATGTACAAACCTGAGAACCTATACTACCTACTGCTCACTAATTCTCATGTACACACTGATTCCTGATACCTATACACACACTCATATACATGTACACAATGACCTGAGAACATGACACACACACAAACTGGAAACCACATACACACTCACACATTGATATCACTCACTCACCCTTACACTAAGCTGAGAACCCCCTCTTTACTGCACACACACACACACAGGAAGCCAGTACACGCACACACACTGTTAGGCACACACACATGACACACACACATATATATGTATCTGCCACACTATATCTCTCTCTATATATGTATATATATATATATATTAATGTCCTTAACCTTGCTAGATAAATATGTTATATATATATATATATATATATATATATATATATATATATATATATATATATATATATATATATATATATATATATATATATTGCCTATATGATTAGTATATATATGGATGTGGTGAACTTATGCTAGTGTGTTGCCGATGTAGATTGGTACATAGGCATATAGCCTATATGGTTTCTTATCTATAAGCCTATGTGTATATGGCATATATACATGGGATTGTGTGTTGATAGGCTTGTATAGCATTGTGATAGTATGTGAATGCTAGGTAGACATGGTTAAGCTTAGTGAGACTTATCTGGTTAGGATTTGACCTAGTTGACCTAGTTGACCTAGTTTGACTAGTGTAGTTGACTAGAGTTGACCAAAGGTTGACTTTAGCCTAGATTGACCCAAACATCGTGTAGAATGCATTGTAACAGTCTATTTTACCATTTTGGATATGTTGTGACTTGTGCTATTCTAAATAGGAGCCAGACACCACTCCTCAGACAGTATATTCATTTTAGTTACTCAGGATATCAGGCGAGTACATTCTCTGACCGTTTCATACTTGCTAGGACTGTATTCTTGCTCTAGATTACTTTACTTGATGCTGTCACGATGGAAACATGGATTAGTACTATATGGATCCTTTCATACGATATTATCTCCCTCGGGAGCATCGGATACATCATGTCATGTGCGTTTCACTTTCATCATGTATTCCTGTGCTTTCACCACCCATGTGCACTCTCGTGATTCATGTACTCTCATGTTCACGGAGCCCCCATGTTTATATTCATGTGCACCCATTTATGGGCCCCCATGTAAAATCATGTACAATAACATAACTTGAAAGGATCCTTGTGTATTGATTGGAGATTGGGGAGTAGAAGTAGTCATGTGAATATTTCCAAAGTAGTGTAGCCATGTACAACCTCTCATGTTTATTATCAAGTCATTCACATGTCTATCTTGTACTCTAAATTACTAGTTCACTGTAGCTCCTTACTTATAGTAGATATTTCCATTACAGTCTTCTCTCTATTTCATGTCTTTCCTTTCAGCGTTTCATGTATTTTACTCTATTGCCTGTTTTATATTCCTGTCATGATATGAACTGCGTGAGATGTACTGTGCTCGCTTCCGTCCTGACTGGACCTGTTGAAAATATTACAGATAACTTTGAGGAGTTCTGTCCTACATACTATGGAGCAAGCCTAGATGACACATGTGAGCTGGATTCTCAGGAAGACCCAGCACTTGCAGAGTACATTACCCCAGTAGTCTAGGCCAGTTAGCTAGACCAGTATCTTATTTATTATCCTGTCTTGTTTGGATCTACTTGTATTTATTTGGGGATTTTGTTATTCTGGATATTGTGGAGTTGTTATCTTAGACATTTAGATTCTCTCTCTTATCTTGTATTTTCATTGTGGATTCAGTTCTTATCTATATATCTTATCGTACTTTCTATCTTAGTTATGATTGAGTTGTATATTTCTATATTGTCCTCCATTCGGAGCGTATACATTGTACAGGTACCTTATAATTGTTAGATGTATGTGACCTAGGACAGCGTTCTTTCGCCGACACTACGGCGTAGGCTGGACGTAACCACTTCTCGTGCCCCTACACTGGATGCGGGTCGTGACACATACCTCCCTCCTAGTCCCCGAGCTCTTCTTTGATCTTGTGCTTGCGGGACGGGTCACCTGACGTGACGTCTGACTCCCCATGGGTGGTCTTCCATCCTTGCGTGGCTCTGTAGCGCGCCCCCCCCCCCCCCCCCCATCCTACCAGCCGACGACGTACTCCTCCCCGTTGATCCGAGGATCTAGGCTTTCTCCTCCTCTCCACTGTCGTCCACCCCAGCCTCCTTCCTGCTGGGGTCTGCGTCCACTCTGCCACTTTGTTGCCGTAATCTTGATCGCCCTCTTCAGTTGGTTGATCCAGGGTCACCGATGTCTTGAAGAAACCCTAGCGCCGTGCCGACCTCATAGAGAGTTATTATGACTATAATATTATATATATATATATATATATTAATATATATTATATATATAATATATATATATAATATTAGGCTTTATGTATATATCAATAGATTTATTTATATCATTTTCATTAAAGATATACATACGTCTAGTTGGTTATTTCTATTTATATAGATATATATATATATATATATCTATATATTATATACATATAATTATTTATTATAAATATATACATA
>JANAVB010013597.1:10956865-11014043 GCA_029216955.1 Iris pallida | reverse complement strand
CTCCAAATTAACTTCCCTTTTTCTCCCTCATTTTCCTTCCGCTTATTTTTTTCCCTTTTCCCTTTTTTTAGGGGCCCAGTTGGGTTAGTATTCATTAGTTAGGGCACACTCCAAATAATAACACAAAAATTTAACTCTAAATTAACCTCCTCTTTTTTCGCCCTCCTTTTCTCTTTATGTTTTCTTTTTGGTGGGTCCAGTTGGATTGCTATTCATGAGCTAGGATGCTCCAGATTTGGAGGGCCTCTTGCTAACATTTTTCAAATGTGGACAAGAACCTACTGTAGTCCCTAAGTGCTACAAATTTTGACTAAAACAAAACTTCTAAACAAAACTTAAACTGAAATTTCATAACCAAAACTGAACCGATAATCGATTCAATTTGTTCGGTTAAACTACTGTTATTGTTTAACGGACTGGACCCAAAATTAGGATTGTGGTTAAATTATACTACAAAAAATATAATTTTATACATCATTTCGTTGTATTTCAAAGTTTGACCAAAGTTGCACTAGTTGTTAAATTATCAAAGTTAATTTTAAAATATATACTAAAAATATTATTTTCAAAACATACACAAAAATATATATTTTTTAATCAATAATATGCGTAAAGTGAGGATATTACATAATTGCCCAAGTCTTCTCGGTTTTCAATTTGACCGAAATAAAACCCAACCAAATATATATTTTTAATAATTTTAAAATAACCGATTTTTTTTTAAACCGAATCTCTTATTCGATTCGGTTGTCGGTCCAAAACCGAATAATGCTCACCCTACACAATTGAGCAATATCAAAACAGAAGAATATAGAAATTTTCTCAAGACCATCTTTATGTAACCATACATTTCACATATTGGGTGTTTCCTGTTTCCTGAGGAATTATCATTCAAGGGACATGTTTAAGTATTTTCAAAACCGAATAAAAAATTTAGTATTTTAAAAAACATGCATCTTCAAAACCGAATATATTTTTTTTAAATATTTTAGAAATCGAACCAAATCTTTTTTCGAACTGAACCGAATCTCTTATTAGATTTGGTACCGAATAATGCTCACCCCTACATAATTGACCAATATCAAAACAAAAGATTATAGAAACATGACCATCTTTATGGTAACCATCCATTTTACAAATTGAGCACCAAACTGTTTCTCCAGCATCCCTAATTTGCCACTGCACACTGATGAATACTGAACTATGACTAACCATATAATCACTTCTACAATGCACAATGGAATACGAAACCATGAGTACGATATATAATTACACCAAATGAGCAAATTACAACAATGCTGAAGACAAAATTCATTCATGCATCTTTAGATGTGCCAGGAACTCTCTCTATTTCTGTATTGAAGCAGCATGCCGGCCTTATTCCAGTGCAGTGCCTGGAAAAAAAAATCTGGAAACTATCAGGAGCACGAAAGCAAGTGGATCTCCCTCTATCTGCACACATGCGTGAGTGAACGGACATGCATACATTGCAATGAATGGGGAAGTATTGATAGTAGGTTATATACATACATGATAAAGAAAATAGTTGGGCAATACTTATCTCTACTATTATAAAACGGCTTTAAAACTGCTCAAAAAATGAATTGTCTAACCCGTATATATATATCCTCAATTAATTAACAAAAAAAAAACGGAAGAAAACAATTCAAAAATTAACTTTTAATCATAATTAAAAATTATTCTAAATGAGCCGTCACAATTAAAAATTAAGGGTGAAAAATCCTGACTACCTGATTTTATATAACTACCTACATGTATCTCTCTCTCTATCTCTACTATTATAACGAGGCTTGAAAACGGCTCAAAATTACCATCTAATCCTTATGTATATACTCACATAATGAGGGGAATTTTTTTTTTTTTTCCTAAAATCCTTCTAACTAATTTGTATGTATATCCTCACATAATAAAGAAAAAAAAAAATCCTAAAATCTTTCTAACTACCTGAACATATATCGAATGCCTATAAACATATCTATAAAGGAAAATCTTAATTAAAATATATTCAATATTCAAATTATATTTAAACCACAGACGTGTCTATAACAAATCCTAATTAAAGTATAGACATATCCTAATTAAAGTATATTTAAATTATATTTTAGCTAGTTTAATATAATTGAAATTCATATCTAATTTTTTAATAATATCAAAGGAATTATTTTCTTTTTGATACGTGCAACCCACATGAACGTGTCTATAATTTATAAGCAAGATGGACACCAGTCAAGATGCGCCCACCATGCATATAATGTACTTCTCGTGCATTTTGATCAGTTAAAGAAGAAACTGGAAATTGGCATGACCTGAAAATTTGATCTAACACTGAATGTTTCCTGAACTTTCCAAAAAACTATAACAGGAAAAGGGGATTACATATACAGAAATATATACAATGTAAGATTCATCAGATGCTTGTAAATAGAGGAACCTAATCCATCAGAGAAAAGATTACCATGGAATAAGTGGGTTAACAGCATCCTTGCAGCTCTGAACAACCTGTCAAAAATGTAACACAATGAGATCAAAATGTAGCTCGAGAGACGTTTGTATTTGTGGACGCATGCATGTGCTCTAAGTTCTAACTCGACGTGTAGTTGTCAATCAGGATATTAAGCACCATTATGGAGATCCCAACATGCAATATTAATTAGTTGGTATGATACTACTGAGAACAAGAGCATTTCTTTGTAACCCGAATAGTTTATAGTTCAAGAAAACCACCGTTTTACAAGGTAGATCAATACTCCAGCCCCAGAACCATACTGACATTTGATTTGCGGCAAGTGTTTGCCTATCAGAGAAAAACACCAAAAATACTTTTTTAGTTAACTGGTTTTCCAGCATATTGATAGATGAAGAATGGAAATATAGGTCTTACTTCTACAGCAAATGGGGATAAAACGGCCTTAACATCCTCAAAAACCTCATCAACTGGTTTTCCAGCATCAATCTGAAGAGGCAAAGCAATCAATGATCAGAATAGTCACCAATTAATAGGTAAAGACAAAATACTTTAGTACGTCAAAATAACCTGAAAACTAATCATATGCTATGTTGCATGAGTATTGACAAGGATACGGATAAGGATGCGATACAGATACGGGATATGAACATTTTTAGTTAGGTATAATCCTATGTTGCATGAATACAGACATATATACGGGTATGGACAAGATACGGACACAAAATATATCTGGTGGCCTAAAAGTTAAAGTTATAGGTTAAAAATCAAAAGCTAATGGGGCAATGAAAGAACAAACAGCTATAGCAAAGTTTCCAGTTAATTACTGTCCATACATATATCAAGGTTCACAGTATTGGTATCGGAATCAGTATCGGACAATTCCAATGAGTATCTATATCAGTAGTATCGGCGGTTTCGGATCGGACTATCGGATTTCTTTGGTATCGGAAAACAAATAATCATTAATAAATTATTAACATTTACAAAATATATTTTATACATTTAGGCATAAGTTTAAGTATTTATAGTGTTATTTCTTAGTAGGCTAGTAGTCATCCTTACCGATTGGTTTACATGCAATAGATCAATTTTCTTCTTTTATATGCTTTTACAGCCTTATTATGCTTCAAACCCTTGTTGATTTGTCTTTTTTCCTTAAATTTTCTTTGCCAAATTGATCGGAAAAGAGACCCCCAATGTCGGTATCGGTCAGTATCAGTATCGGTCGATATCGGATCGGGACATGTCAAACCATATCGGTATCGGCTGTAGCGGATCGGTATCGGCCGATACTTTAAACTATGACATATATGTTAATATCAGTAAGATGGGTTTCAGAGAGGTGGTAAAATTACACGAAGAATTTTGTACGACACCCTCCAACTTACCAAAACATGGTAGCCTTCAACCCCCACCCCCCCAACCTCCACCTCGTTTGTCAAGTCTTTTCCTTGCAACCCCATCCCTCCACCCACTCTATTTCATAATTCAGTTTTTTTCTTAAAAGATATGAAATGACTATAATGCCCCTATATTTAATACTTAAGTTGTGGGCCACCTCATCTCCCCACATGCAAAATTTGTGTTTAATTGGTTATGAAATTATATATTGTTTTCTCTCTCTTCAACTAAAACAAAACGAATTAACCATTTATAATTAACTATAGACACATACTCATGTTTACAACCAATCATAATTATTTATAACAAAATGTAACAATTATAACAATTTATAGAAAATCGTGGGGGGGGGGGGGGGGGGGGGGGGAACTATAGCACTTGCCGCAAATTGTGGCAATTATAACAAACCATCTTCATTTATTTATAACCTATCTACAAAAAAATTACAATGTAAGAAAGAGAAAATTCGAAGACTAGGGCACATATTCATGTTTACCAATCAGAATTACTTATAACAAACTGTAACAATTATAACCATTTATAGTAAACTGTGGGAAAAAGAACTATAGCACTTGTCGCAAATTGTGGCAATTATAAAAAAAAACCATCTTCATTTATTTATAACCTATCTACAAAAGAAAATTACAATGTAAGAAAGAGAAAATTCGAAGACTAGGAATCTAATGACTAGATAGCATGTTATAATTATGACCATAGTTTAATATAACCAAGTAAACATAAATGTAACATACAAACCTGTAATATAATTAATTGTTGACATTTGTACCAGGTACAACCAATTGGAGCCAACTATAACTAATTATGGCCAGATAGAGCCACATATAATCGATGATACATAACTAATGATTAATGAGTTCTACAGAGAAATACACATTACCTTCCTAAGTTTTCCCTTTGAGTTGTAATACTCCAATATGGGTAAAGTGGATTCAATAAAAACTTTAAAACGTTTCTGTATGGTCCCAATATTATCATCATCTCTTCCCTACATGACAGACGACCTCAGAAAGTGCTGAAGTATCAACTAAGTAAACTGCATGTAGGTAAGAGGAATACAAAACCTGATTGCGGTTTAAAAGACGTCGTTCCAATTCCTCCACTGGACAATCAAAATATAGTACAAATTCTGGCTCAATTTTCATCTGTAACACGAAAAATCGCAGTAATTATCATGCTAAAATTACAAAAAAAATGGTTAGATAAACACAAGAAAATGATACATATCCAAGAAACAACTAGGACTTTGTAGGCTTACAATATTCTCAAATGCAGCACGATTTTCTTCATTCCGGGGAAATCCATCAATAAGAAATTTGTCATTTCCACTTTCAAGCATTGCTTTTCGTAACAGCTTGATGGTGACTTCAGAAGGAACAATCTTGCCTTCGTTCATCATGTCACGTATCATGATACTGAAGAATACCAGGAAGTGACGATGAAAATGATTGTTCATTGGATAGCAAGGATATAAAAAGAACCGGCAGGAGATGGAAAACATGTCTTAATTATGAATGGAAAAGGGAATAGTTACCACCGGAAGACCATAAAATCACCAAAAGGAGGAAGAGGGTGATGGTAATCAATAAAAACTTTTTCAAAGACAGGTTGTACATGCTTTCACATTAGTGAAATAACCCTTTATAATACAGCAAGAGTTTGTTCAATTACCCATTTGGAGATCCAGATTTACTTTCAGCACGCAGAAGATCACCAGTACTAAGATGGGTGAATCCAAAGTGTTCGACAATATTTGCACATTGTGTGCCCTTTCCACTGCCAGGTCCTCCTGTAAATATATATATATCATACAAATCAACTAACGATTAGCTTGTGAAGGTGGTAAAGATAATTAGCATGAGCTGACTAAACGGAAGAGGATTCAAGGAGGATAGGGGGAAATCGTTCAAAATAATAGACAAACATGTTGTAATTGATTAATAATTTTATTGATAGTCCTCTTGACTTTATATAGCCTTATAGTCAATATTACAATGATGGAATATCCTGTGGCATATTCTGGCATACCAAATATGTCCGCAGGATATTCCAATATCCTTTATGCTAATACAATATACTAAATATGACATACTAAATATTCTAACACTCCCCCTCAAGATGGGCGAAAGATATTCACTAAGCTCATCTTGTCATATCCTCTAATCATGCTCACAGAGGTAAGTTCCTTGGTTAGTCCGTCTGCTACATGATCTCTGGTCGGAACGTGACCAAGCTCCAGCAATCCGTTATCCAGCTTCTCTTTAATGAAGAACCTATTAATCTCGATGTGTTTGGTCCTGTCATGATGTACTGGATTGTTGCCGATACTAATAGCTGATTGGTTGTCACACCACAACTTCATCTTGGCTCATTGATCCAGCTTCAGTTCTACCAGCATGTTCTTCAACCATAGCAGTTCTGCAACTCCCAGAACCATAGCTCTGTACTCTGCTTCCGCTGTCGATCTGGCCACCATAGACTGTTTCTTACTCCTACAGGAGACTAGGTTGCCTCCTACGAATATGTAATATCCTGAGGTAGATCTTCTGTCATCGGCACAGTTAACCTAGTCAGAATAACAGTAGCCTTCAATGCTCACATGATTGTTCTTCTTGAATATCAGTCCCTTCCCGGGGACACCCCTTCAAGTACCTCAGAATCTGGTACACTGCATCCATATGACTCTTCCGTGGGTCGTGCATGTAGCGGCTCACCACACTCACTGCAAAGCAGATATCAGGTCGTGTGTGGCTCAGATAGATCAACTTGCCCACCAGTCTCTGGTATCTGTCTCGATCAACTGGGTCTCCAACCTCGGCCTCCAACTTGAACTTCTGGTCTATTGGCGTTGCTGCAGGTTTGCACCCTAACATCCCTGTTTCTGTAAGAAGGTCCAGTGCATACTTCCTCTGAGAAAGAACAATCCCCTCTGCGTCTCGAGCGATCTCTCTCTCAGGGAAGTAGTGTAGAAGACCATAGTCCTTCACCTCAAATTCTCTACCACGCTTTCCCTTAGGTCGGGCGATCTCTTGCTCATCATCTCCTGTGATAATCATGTCGTCCACATACACCGCAAGCATGGTGATGTGGCCTCCACTCTGTCTGAAGAATACAGTATGATCATCATTGATCTGCTGATATTCCATTTCTATCATCGCCCTCCTGAATCTGTCAAACCACGTCCGAGGAGACTGCTTTAGTCCATAGAGGGACTTCTTCAACCTGCAGATCTTGTCCACTGTCTAGTTGGTGCTGAATCCTGATGGTATCTCCATGTATACCTCCTCTACTAGATTCTCATAAAGAAATGCATTCTTCACATCCAGCTGGTGTAGCTTCCATTCACCATTCGCTGCCAAAGAAATCAGGGTCCTGACAGTATTCGTCTTTGCGACTGGTGCAAAGGTCTTATCATAGTCGATGCCGTACATCTGACTGTATCCTTTTGCCACCAGTCGAGCTTTTTAGCACTCAACCTATCCATCTGGATTCTGCTTCATAGTAAAGACCCACTTGCATCCGACTGCGCTCTTCCCCTCTGGCAGTCTCACCAGCTCCCCAGTGTGGTTCTTCTCAAGAGCTCCTAACTCTTCGAGCATTGCCGCTTTTCACTTTGGATCGTTCTTGGCAACCTGTCAATTGTTAGTTACAGTAATACTATCCAAAGATGCAATAAATGTTCCATGAGAAGAGGAGATGTGGTAATATGAAACAAACTGAGCAAGGTCCCAACCATATCTGTCTGGAGGATTTCCCGTATTGTTGCGAGTGGTCCTCGAGTGGAAGTCCACTCATATGGTGATCTACATCTACCTTCTCAACTCCTTAGTCCAGTCTATTGCCGCCACAGTAGACGACATTGAGATGGTGGTGGTAGTGTAGGTATCTCAGAAGTCGAGACGGACGCAGGTAAGGGACTTGGCACTGGCACTGTAGGTACTGGTCCTGCAGTTTACTTCCCTCTCCTGCTGTAGGTAAGTAACTCCTTCTGAGCTGCAGGCTTAACACCTCTCATCTTCTCCCCATGTTCCTTTTCACCTTCCTGCTCCTCCTCAACCGTGACTCCATGCCAAACTCCTAAATCGGTCACCACCGAGCTCTCCTTCTCCCCCTCTCGTCTCATACTGGCAGTATTAGGCGTGTGGTTTGAAGTTCCCTCTTGACGGTAGTATGGCTCATGCTCCCGGAAGTGGACATCCATACTTACAAACTTCTTTTTCACTGGACTCCAGCACACGTACCCCTTCTGAGTTGCCGAGTAGCCCATGAAGATGCACTTGACTGCTCTAGGATCAAGCTTTCCAACTGACGGCCTGTTGTCCTTCACAAAACATACGCACCCAAACACCTTTAGTGGAAGTATGCCACTATTATTGCCTTGCAATATTTCACATGGGGGCTTCCATCCCAGGACCTTCAAAGGCATTCTGTTGATTAGTTGAGCTGTTGTCAACACTGCATGCTCCCACAGACTCTGTGGGACATTCATGTCGATTATCATGCTCTTGCGACCTCTAAAAAGTGTATGTTCTTCCTTTCTGCTACGTCATTTTGTGCAGGTGTGTATACACAAGTGGTCTGATGCTGTATCCCGTGTGCTGACAAGTATTTTGCAAGTGTTCTGTTTGTATACTCCGTTCCATTGTCAGACCTCAGTACCTTCACAATCGCCCCATACTTAGTCTGGACATGTTTGTGAAAATCCCGAAAACAAGTAGGTACGTCACTCTTATTTTTCATCAAGTACAACCAGGTGACACGAGAAGTACAATCAATGAAGGAAACAAAGTACTTATAACCATTCATAGTATTAGTGGCACATGGACCCCAAACATCAGAGTGTAGTACCTCAAAAACAGAAGAGCTCCTATGACCCGTACCAATATATGAACTCCTAGTAAGTTTGCCTAATTCGCATACATCACATACTAGTTTCTCTTTATTTGATTTTTCATAAATATTTGGATACAATTTACTTAAAGTATCAAAGGAGGAATGTCCCAACCTCCTGTGATGGAGTATCAAAGTATCATCGGCCCTCATCTGCAGTCCTCCCAAACCAGCCTTCTCTGCCATAGACATTAGTGCTGAGTCCAGTCCTTCTCGATCCAGGTACCACAGTTCCTTATACCAAGTACCAGTCCCAAGTCTTCATCCCGTCTCTTCCTCATGGAAGATCACCTTAGGGATATCAAAAGAAACAATGCATTTAAGTTGAAGGATTATAGAACTAATGGACAAGAGACTGATTGGAAAGGATGGAACATGTAAAATATTGGATAATTTTACTGAATCTGTATAATTAATAGTACTCTTATCGAACACTGGCTGGAAAGTACAATCAGCTGTCTGAATGCTGTCTGCTGATGCTAGGTTAGTGTAGGAGAACTCACTAGCATTTTCCGTCACATGCCGAGATGCCCCCGAGTCGATAATCCAGTCTGACGATTTAAGGGAAACAATGGATACAAGTGCAAGTGAGTTGTCAGTACCTTCTGATGGATGGGCATACATGACGGCGTTGCCTCCAACGAAGAATAAGGTGGACGTCTCCTCTGTTGCGCTCCTCCTGTCTCTATCATTTGACGTTCGTTGCTTCCTCCTGAGCATCTCTAGCATGTCCACCAGTGTCTGATCCTCCTCGGTAAAGGTGCCTCCAGCTCCATCTCCTTCTGCTACCAGTAGGTTCGCCCTATAACCTCTTTGACCGCCTCGTCGACCCCCACGACCACGGCTACGTCCTCCAAAATGTCCTCGTCCACCGAATTATCCCCGTCCACCACCTGAATCTCCCTCATTAGGTGGTTTGGTGCAAGCATACCGATGATGGTCCATCTTTCCGCAGTTGTAGCACTGTCGGTTGTGCTGACATGCCTCTCCCTTAGGCCATATGTCGTCCGAGCTGGTGGCCGTCAGTGCTAACTTTGCTTCAGGAGGATCACCTGTCCCTGCCTGCAGTCTGATGCGTGTCTCCTCCTGGATCATGGCTGAGATAGCCTCCTCAAGAGTAGGAATCTTCGGTTGGACGAGAAGTAGGGCCGTCCTCTGAGCGAATGCTGCAATCAGCCCTTTGAAAAAATTTATCGTCCTCTCATGTAGACATACATGTCTCTCTTTACACTTCGGGTCCCCGCAGATTGCCCGTTCTGAGGTGTGATCATAATCCAGCCACAAACGCTCCAACTCCGTGGCATACTCCTACACCGTCTTCTCTCCCTGTACGGTGTCGTCGATCTCCCCCTTGATCTGGAAGACCCGTAAGTTGTTTTCCACACTATCATAGGTCCGCCTCAACTTCTCCCACACATCCTTCACCATCTCAATACCGTCTACTGTGGCGGCAATAGAATGGACTAAGGAGTTGAGAAGCCAGATTTAGATCACCATATGAGTGAACTTCCACTCGTCGTGTCCTGCCGAGCCCTCGTCCGACTCTGTCTTCTCGCCCGACAGGAACCCCTCCAGGTTCTTTCCAACAAGGGTTCGCATCACCCGCCGTGACCAACTCAAATAGGTAGCTGGTCCACAGCTTCATATCGATGGAGGAAAGCTCCAACCTCGTCGACGTTCGTATCGTGCTCTCACCAGCCGACATCTTCATCAGCTTCATTAACGTCGCAACCTCCGCAGGATCCAGCTTCTTGATGATCTCCTCCATCGATCCTCCTCTTCGATGATCACGTCACACCCATCACACGACTCACGCTCGTCCTCGTCGTCCGTTTCTAGATCCGAACATGTTTTCATCAGATCTAGGCCTTCGGTGTCAACTTTCGGAACGATCCGAACAGCGGTGACGCGAGTGGCGTCGCGTGCGTCAGTGTCGACAACAGTCGCAGGAGCCGTGCGCGCCGTGGGGGGGCACCCGGCGCGCGTGCAACTGCACCGCAGCAGCAACAATAGCAACCGCGAGGCACGTGGGGGCCGCGAGGGCTCTGGTCGTGCGCGCGTAGGCTCTGGCAGCGTGTGGGAAAGGGGGGTAGCTGCTAGGGTTAGGGTTTGGTAGGAATAGCGGAGGGGTGGATCGGTTGGTGGCGACTAGGTTAGAGTTTGTGGAAACTTGGCTCTGATACCATGTTGTAATTGATTGATAATTTTATTGATAGTCCTCTTGGCTTTATATAGCCTTACAGTCAATATTATAATGATGGAATATCCTGTGGCATATTCTGGCATATCAGATATGTCCGCAGGATATTCCAATATCCTTTATGCTAATACAATCTACTAAATATGACATACTAAATATTCCAACAAAACATACTGCATTCCTTCAGATGACACTGACTCACTGGAATTTAAAATCAATCACACATATATCTTTTTTTTAATCACACATATATCTATATGTCAAATAGTTTTATTATTATATGCTCAGTTAACAGAATCAACCAGGAATGACTGCTTACCAAAACCAGAAATAGGTAACAAGATAGCAGAAATGATCTATGATGGGGGGAATAAATTACTTATGTTTCTAACAAGTTCAAAATCTTGTATGAGAAAAGCAAGAGGAGGAAGCTAAAGCAAAGGAACTATTCTTGCTGCTTAAGTCAATGTGAACAAAGTGTTCCTTATTTACAAGTAGTACATATTTCATTATAAAGAATATTAAGCAAAGTGACTACGATGATAAAGAAGGTAAACCATCTTGAAAGGTTCATGATTGAAAACAAAATATCGCTTTTTAACTGGTACTAGCAATATTGGATGCTATATAAGAAAAGAATGAACATCTAATAAAAAACAGGTGAAATACTTTCTTGCATCGGTGTGTAATCTCATAAGATAAGATGAGATGCATTCTCACAAACATTGACCGAAAAACTTAAAAATTCCCAATGCCTGGTAGGTACATATTAAAGAAAACAACTTTAAGGAATCTGAAATTAGAGATGCATATAAATCTTTAAGGAAAGCTGAGATACAGAAGAACTTGATTGACCTAGTCTAGATCAAGTACTCTTACCCAAAACAAACACCACTGTGATTTTCTTGTCAGTTGGACAACTCCCATCAGCATCCTACAGTCAAACAGATCTCATTAGCCTCTATATGCAATAAAAGAGGGCGTCTCAGTGCCACGAGGCTGCTGATAAATCATAATCACATTATATTGCTACAAAATGCTTTTAAACCAGTTCACAAAGATGACAATACCCAAGGAACACTACTAAGTGAGGTGCGGTGTTACCCCCTTTCTTTAGAAAGATCAAAGCAATATGAAAAAGCTAAGAGAATCCTCAACCACACTCAAATTAAATAGTTGGAATTGTTAATTATGGTGATAAAAGGGTACTGTCATAACTTTGTGGCTTCAGTAATTATTAAAACATTCAGAATTCAAAGCCTAGTAAGTTTATTAGTTTCAAATAAAGTTCAGCCACTTGGTTTACATTTTCTTCTTACATGGATGTAACCTTTGCAAAGCATCTGCCATATATATACAGCAAGTATTTTTAATACCCTGTAGCAACTTGCCAAGATGTTCATACTACTTCATTTGCAATAGTGTAAGTCAAAGCCTGTAATACATATAATACACAACTTCCATAAGGCGGATGCCAGATTTATGTTTGTGTCCAAATGAGAAATATGTTTTGTAGACAGCAAGGAGCAGCTACTTGGAAAGACAAACTAAAAGACAAACTGCATGCAAGAAGTGTCACAAAACCAACTTGACATCCTGACACAAGAAGGAAACGCCAATCGTTGAGAACCAACGACCCAATATGTAAGGATTGGCACCTCAAGAGATATACTCAAGTATAACACCTGCAATTTTTTATAAAATAATTTTATACTTATTTAGATTACAAAAGTTTCTTCATTAACTTAGAGAATTTTCAGTACTTTAATATTTTAATGGAAAATTAATATTACCCTTTTATTTATTTATTTATTTATTTATTTATTTATTTATTTATTTATTTATTTATTTAACTTTAAATCAACCTTTTTTAGATTTTTGAAATTTAATGTTATTCTTGATATGTTTTAATTTTCTCATCGACTCTATTTTTTATACATAGAAGTAATTATATTTATTTCAGAAATTTCTATTTTAAATTTTTGTTATACTTGTAGATTATTATATTAATGGATTTTATTTTATGTAGATACATGCATGTACTAGGAAGTCTAATAGTAGGATTAGAATTCTTATTGATGTATTTATCCATATTAGAATTAGATTTCTATTGAGACTTTTTTTTAATAGAATTATCATCAAGAGAGATTCTTTGATAAGGATTTCACTTATATGAAGAATTCTATACATAAAACGGTACAATATTTGATTCAAACTGGTTTGGGATCCGATTTATTCAGGTTCATATCAGCATTGTACAATTTTAGTAAAATGATCATATCTCATAAGATACAGCTCTGTTTTAGACCCATGATCCCAATTTGGAAAGGTAGCAACTAGGCCTAGCTCTTTTGGATATAAACAATTTTAAAATTCTGTCGTTATGTTCTCCTAAAGTGCAATTAAAAAATAAACTCATAATTATTCCAGATTTAGTCAAAGGTTATAGAACCTTAATTCTACTAGACTTAGTGGAAACTATAAATGTGTGATGCCTTTAACCTTTGTCCATTATTTATCTTCAAAATTCAACAAGCAACCACCTCCTCCACTACTACCAAAACCACTCTCGCCTTACCCTTGTCTTCCTCCGTCGTCTCTGCTCATCTCAATTTGCGTACCGGTGAATTTGACTTTGAAACCTTTCGATGACAACTCTAAAATTCTTCTAATTCATATTGAATATAATGAACTAGATTAATCTTGATTTGAATAAATAAATTGGTTTAGTTAGATCGAAATCCCAATTTCGTACACTTTCTTGCATGTGGTATTTGTAAATCATTGTTACCAATTGGACGATTTGTTTGCATGGGGTTTCGGACATTGTCTTGATTTATGTGTAGATTGCCATATTTGGTTATGGACGTATGGGTAGCAGCAGATAGTGGTTAATGCGGATCTTTTTCTAGCTAGTACGGATTTGGACTTCGAACATGCAAGTACATTTACCTAGCAAGTTTTATTACAATTATCTTATATTGCAATGTAATGCAGTGTTCATGCTCTTCTAGATAGTTTTTTATTATATTGACGACTATTTTATAACCCTACACATGAGAGAGAAAGAGAGAGAGATTGTCATTATACATTGTTTCTCGTATTGCTATTATTACTCGTGATATTGCGAGTGACGAGGGGGTGCACCGTGCACTTACTAGGCACGTGGACTACGTAATGTTACGGCCACACGTTTACGTGAGGACGGTCTACCTAATGTTAATTCTAGTTACTCACTCATGAACCTCATGTATGGATTTGCACCCACAAGCTCGAAATGTAGACAATAGTCTCAGATTCAGATCAACGAAGACAATAGATTCTAGCTGTGACAAGCTCTGACTAGCCGGCACATCGTTCCATCTTTGATTAGATTTGGTTTGAGTTTGTATATTGTATTCCTTTTCTTAAATTTTGAGAAATCTTGTGTTGGGTCTTTGTTTCGTTAACTACCATTAATGAAATGAGGTATTCCCACCGTTTAGTCCCAAAAAAACTATCCCAGCTTCCGTATTTGTGTCAAAATGCAATAACCAACAATCCCAAACAATATCGTGAATAGATTACAGGACGTGAAGTCGTGAAAGTTCCACCAGATATTATGAGCAGATTACAACAATCACCCAAATATTTAGTAGAAATTGACTATAGTTTATACCATGACTATAAAAAAAATAGTAATACCTTCGGAGTATCTAGAACTGCTGCAGAAGACTCTAGCGTGGTGTCCATCAATGTTGGTTAGCTTTCTACCTGCTGTTTTCTACAAAAGATCACAGTAACATGATAAAAGAATTTTGAGGTTCAATTTAAGGGTAGGAGAAGAAAATACAACTGAACTCTTCAAATGGAAGAACCGAAATAGCAAGCTGCTAATTTCAAGTACATCAAGCATTATAGTTATAGCCATCGACACAAATATTAATGTGAAGCCCGTAGCAGAAGCAAATTAACAAGCCAGCACATAACTAGAATGCATATAACTGGTAGTATATAAATGTTTTCCGGAACAATAGATGCATCATTCAGAGCAATTTTGCACCTTTAAAATCTTTGAAGGGAAATCATAAATGGTTTAATCCATGGTTAAAATATTTCAGACGTCCAATATCAAACAACTAGTTTTTCTTTTTTGCATAATACCCATTTTTCAAGTATATAATCAACTCAAATGCTCAGTGAAATCATAAAGAACCCAAGTTCGAACCTACGGTCATACTCAAAATGGAACAGAAAATAAATTTGACATATGTGGCAACATTCCCATACGGATACGTATCGGCCGCATATTGGTTTTGGTATGTCTAATCTGATACTGGATGATGCCGAGACCATGGTTCTTTTTTCCCGGTAAATTCAACAAAAAGAAGACTTTAAAAAGAGAAGTGAGAAGTATGGGAGATAAGAGTATCGATGCACTTTTTCTTTTTCTTTTTTACACATAGCTCGAACCCAGGACCTCCCCATTAACCCTCACGGGCACCCACCGGCTGGGCACGACAGTATTAACACATTGAATTCACTCATGCCAAAGACAACATGGTGCGATCTTATCAATACATTGTGACCATTACATTTGTTGGAATTGTATATCTATAAAATTCACAACATTAATCATCTTAATATTATTCACTTCGAAATAATCTTATTCTGGGGTATTTCGTCTATAAGCAAGGAAAATAAACAACAATACCAATTACACGCGAATGACTCACCAATGTTGAAATTTATTCTATTCAAAATTAACAACAAATAATACATAATATTCTTAAATGTATCAATTGTTTTTCTAGATCTTTGATAACTACTTATTACTTTTTGGCTTTTCGAAAACTAAGAACTGTATATATCAACCAGTCCAAACAGCCAAACCCCGCAGGTACGAATGCTCACAAAAAGAGCATGAAACTGATTCTGAGATAGATACTACGAATATTGCTATGTGGATAATTAGAGACAATGCTATCAGTATTTTAGAGTGGTTTCTAAAGTGTCTGGCCTAAAGTTGTTCTGTTTTGGGTTTAGCTCGTCTTGGATTATTTTGGACGAGTTTAGACAATATTTTTTAGGGTCGGGGGCTTTATTTTCTTTCTACTTGTATCCCTGAATCTATAAATAGGAACTACTTGATACCATGTACAACAGTACAAGAAAGCCTCCATAAGTAGTTTTTGAAATTCAGAGAGAATTTTGGTTACCCGTGTTTGATTGGGCCTTGTTTCCATGGAAAATATTTCCATCACAAATTTTCCACCTATTGTAGTGTTTCATAGCTTGTATTGTTTATAGAATTATTTTCCAAAAAACTATCATTTTTCATATTTTCTTCCAAAATGGTGGAAAATGAAACTGACTCAGCCCATAGGAAAATATTATTCTCCATGTAAAATAACTATTTTCCATGGAAAATAATAACAATCAAACACCCTATTTAAATTTTCCATAATAAAATTTTAAAATTCAATGGAAGTTTTTTCCTAGTAAAATAATTCCATGTAACTAATTTATTTTTCGCATATTTTTCACCTTGCAATCAAACGCACCCTTATTGATATTCCTAAAACATGATACGACTTGGTATATTTATAGGAGCAAGTCATGACATCCTCCTTTAGCACATGCAATGGAGGTCTAAAGTGAGGTATACAATAATAATTAACAGAAAGATTACAAATCAACACTTCCCCTCAAGTTGGTGCATAGATATTGCATATGTCCAACTTGTCTAAGAACTTGAAAAAAAAATTGACTCGAGACGGCTTTGGTGTGCCACTTGATCTTCTAATCCGATAACCGATACCTTGAATACTTTGGCCTCTAATATCTCCTTAATAAAAAAAAATGTCAATCTCAACATGCTTGGAACAAGATTATGCTTTTTTACTTTTTCAAGTAATAAGGTTCCTCCAACAAATGTGAAGTAACCAGACGTCGAACCTCTATCTTCAGTTGAACATGCCTAGTCTGCATCAGTATAACCTTCAATTCTTAGATGACAATTCCTCCTGAATAAAATTTCTTTGTCCTAACTTCCCTTTAAATATCCTTATATCCTCATTAGTGCATTCATATTTTGTTATCTTAGATCATGCATGTATTGACTAACCACACTCAAGGCATGAGCAAGATCAGGCCTAGTATACGCCAAATACATTAATCAGCCTACCAATCTCTGATATCTGTTATATGGTCAAGATCAATACTAAGTTTTAGTCCCTCTTCTAAAGACGTAGCTACAGGTTGACATGCCAACATACCGATTTCTTTCAATGGATCAAGATATACTTCCTTTATGTCAAAAATATTTTTGATTTACACCTTGATACCTCAATGCTCAGAAAATACTTAAAGGGCCCAAGATCTCTTATTCCAAATTCACTGGAAAATATTTCTACATGTTGTCTGTTGTTTGTGGTCATTCTCGTTACTACCATATCATCATTCCCGTTACTATAATATCATCTACGTAAACAGTAAGTGTTGTATGCTTCCCATTTTTTTCGCTTCAGAAATAGATTGTGATCACAATTACTATGTTTGTTGCCAAGTTACCTCATGGACTTGGTGAATCTACCAAACAATGTTTGTGGAGACTACATCAAACCATAAAGGGATTCTCCAATCTACATGTACCTATTTGTGGCGTCTATCAGAAATATTAATTCCTAGCTGAAGGTCCATATAAATTTTTTCTGTTAGATCGTCACGTAAAAACACATTCTTCACGCCAAACTGATGTAATGGCAACCCCATATTCGTCGCAAGAGATAAGAGAACACGTATCGTGTTAATCTTTTACACGGAGGTCTTTTACACAGAGGAAATGTATCTGTATAGTCGATTACATACTTCTGAGTACATCCTTTTGCTATTAGTCTCCCCTTGAACCAGTCTATTGTTCCATCGTCTTTGCATTTTACAATATAGACCCATTTGTATTCCATAGGTTTCTTGGCAGCTGGTAAGTCGGTTTCCCATGTAGCATTCTTCTTCAAGGATGTAAACTCTTCATTTATTACTTATCGCTAACAGGAATCAACTAAGGCTTCTTGCACAATAATAAGAATAGATACAGTAAATGGTTCACAAATGACCTGTCTGATTCCGATAGGTAACTGGTAGACATATTGTTTAATGGGTACAACGATTTTGACTTCGGATTTGGATTGGTCACGTTGTATCGAGCTTTACACCTTAGATCAGCTGGACTTAGGGAAGTCAACATGGTGGAGGTGCATCTGGAGCTAGAGACGATTGGTTATTAGCGACAGAAGAAAAAGCATCTCCATTCTGGATCGGTGTCTCACTTGGCGTCGGCAATGGACTGAATGAAGAAGTCGGTTCAGTCTCATGCTTTGGTCTCGGTAGTAACTTGGGTTTGGGCCATTGTTGCTCAGCTGGTGGTGGTCTCGGCTCGGATTCTGAGGGCGGCAGAGGCTCTGTTTTGTGCCTACTCTGGAGCATCCGGAAAGCAATAATCAAAGGTCTGAAATTTAATCTGCTTCTCCCCATGAACTGAGGAATCGGAATTGCCGAAATACATCTCATGTTTATGGAAAGTAACTTCCGTAGTCACAAACATCTTCTTCGTTAGTGGATACTAACAATGATAGCCTTTTTCAGTCATTTTCTCTCCAAAAAAAACACAGCGGAGGACCCAAGGCTCAAGTTTATTTTGCCGGTGGGGTGAATGGATATGAAGAAATGTGACACAACCCAACACACGGGGCAAAAGATTCGGAACTGGCAGACCACTAACATGAGAGGAGAGAGCTTTAAATGCTGTCTGGAAATCCAGGATTCAATATGGAAGTCGATTAAGGAGGTAAGCGACAGAGATGACAGCTTCACCCTAATAATACAATAGCAAATGAGCCGCAAAGAAGTAGGCATTTGGCTACCTCAAGAAGGTGAAGATCTTCAGTTCTGCAACTCCCTTTTGCTGAGTATAAGGACAAGCGGTTTGACGAATGATACCATGCTTAAGAAATGTACAAAGTTCATATTTAACATATTCACCACATTGTCACTATGAAAAACTTGTATACTCATTTGTATTGTATGATTACCATTTGACTGAAATTCTGAAATGCAGAATTAACCTCGTGTTTCGACTTTATCAAGCAAAGCCATGTCATGCATGTGCAATCGTCAATAAATAAACCATCGAACCCCACCAAGAGTGGCAACCTTAGATTGACCCTAAATATTCGATGTACTACCGAAATTGAACTTTTATTTGAACTTGGTAGAAAATAAATACGATGACTTATAGCCACTTATAGCCAGTTCACAAACATCACATCGAAATTGAGAAATATCATAAAGTAATTAAGAAACAAATTAAAAAGACTTTCTAACCACTACGAATGTATCTCCTCACGTAGTTAAAAAGAAAAACAATGTCATATTTAGTTTTAGGGTCTCACATATACATGGATATTAGGGTTTGGGTCTCGAAATTGACCGATATTAGAGTTTGGGTCTCGAAATCAATGTTCACGTAGGCTAATGAACAGTAATTTCAAGACCCAAATCCTAGCATCGGTCAATTTCGAGACTCAAACCCTAATACTTATATATATATGTGAGACCCTAAAAGTAAATAACCCGTATCTTCTTATAGTTAAGCAAAAAAAACCCTAAAATTCTTCTAACTATCTGAAGTCTGAATATACAATTATCTAACTACACATATCCAAAATTCTAAAACTGTTGGGTTTTGGCCTTTGTATTAGAAACTTTAGTCCCATATCGGCTAGGCCAAAGGAGTTGTATCTTTATATATTAGCTATGCTATTTTAGAGATGCACATGTGGTGTGGAGGTGCACATGGGTGTGCCATGTGGGGTTATTTTTCTAATAGAAAAAAGGCTAAATAAACAATTGAAAGCATTCATGCTTTTTCCTCTTGGAAAATCTATTTCCATGGGAGCTAAGCTCCGTAGGGACTTAGCGACTCGGACTCGGACTCATGGGCTCATGAGGCGTAATGTGGCGTTTTGTTGGCGCACTTTGCACTTAGCACGTCAGCATCGTCGCTAGACGCATAGTGCGCTTAAGTTGCGCTCGTTGCGCGAGCCACTTGCGCGGCCAGGCGCGCTGCCAGGTTGCGCGGGCCAGGTTGCGTGGCCAGGTACGCTGCCAGGTTGTGCTGCCAAGTTGCACGGCCCAAGTTGCGCGCCCAGTGGCGTGCCCAGTTGAGTGCACAGGTGCGCGCTCAGTTGCGCGGGTGGCGCAGGGTGCACAGGACGCGCAGGTGGCGCAAGTGGCTCAGTGCGCGTTCAGCGCGTGGTGTACAAGGCGCGCGGGATGCGCGAGGTGCGCAACTTGCTTCAGATCGTGCCTGTGAATGATCTGAGCGGTTACTGCACGTTCGGAGTGGTTATTACCACGTTCCGAATGTTGTGCTAACCGGACAGTTGCTACTCAGGCCTATAAAAGGTTTCTTCTCTCTCACAGGCAATGTACACAGAGCATATACAGAGAGTTACGAAAGTTTACAAGTGTTTCTTAACACAAGTAAACAGAGGTTGTGAGAGAGAAGAGAAGCTTTGCACCAGCGTTGCTTTTGCACGGGAGTCCGTGTACGATCCGATGAGTCAAAAGAGCATAAGTGTTCCAAAGTTCTCCGGCGAAATTGCTGGTTCCTGGAAGCTATTCGTGTGGGGCGAATTTTGAGCAACTGTGATCATTCACCCCAGCAGGATATTCATCCATCAATCGTCAGTCATCTTCATCTTTTTCGCTGCTGTGGATTACGAAATCTTTTTAGATTCTCGTAATATCATATGCTGCTGTAACGAGATCTTCTTAGATCTTCGTTAAACTTACGCAATCTTCGCAGAAGTATTGCGTTGGAACATTGTTTTTACAATTGTTTCATCTTCTCAGTTTTTTATCGAAAAATTGTGCCCCCGACACTAACAATCTCAAAGCTATATTGCTACGATGAAAAACTTTAATGCTTCACTCCTCAATACGGACTTCTGTAAGTTAGAAAAGTTTGATGGAGAGCATTATCAAGTCTGGAAGAGGAAGGTTTATCTCACTCTTCAACTCAGAGACGTTGATCACGTGCTTCTTGAAGAGGAACCTACTATTCCAGATGTTGGGTCTGATGCCGCAATCGCTGCAGCTACTAAACTTCAGGCCAAGTGGAGAAGGAAGAATAGCATTTATAGGCGGCTTCCCACAGCAAGAAGGACCCTGACAATCTGAAAGTCAAGGAAACTTCGTTCAAGCAAAAGAAGCCAAAGTCCTATTTGGCTTGTTTCAAGTGTGGCAAGAAGGGCCACTTCAAGAATGAATGCAAAGCAAAGACCAAGCAACCAGAGCAAGGAGAGCCTAGTAAGGTATCTATGATCACTGACGTTGTTGCTATGATTGCGCAGGTTGATGCGGTAGGGACTGACTCTGACTGGTGGGTAGACACTAGAGCCACCTGCCATGTCTGCTCCAGCAAGGAATGGTTCACCACCTACACACCTACTTCTGAAGTGGTTATGGTGGCGAACCAGACACAAGCTGAAGTGCTGGAGATTGGGACGGTGGTATTGAAGCTGACTTCTGGCAAGTCTCTGACGCTTCAAGGTGCGAAGCACGTACCTGCTATCGCCAAGAACCTGATCTCAGGAGGCCTACTCTGCAACGCAGGCCTCATGATGGACATTAATGTTGGCCAGATGATGATGTCTATCAAGAGAACATATTTCGAAAAAGCTTTTTATACCGAAGGAATGTTTAAAATTCAGCTTGTAAATCAGCCCAATGTTATTAATGCAATTACTCCTTCTGCTTATACTTTTGAGTTGTGGCATAATAGACTAGGACATGTTCATTGCAAACGAATAAACATAATGTCTAGTCTAGGACTTATCTCCAAGTGTGGGGGTAAGGTAGAAAAATGTGATGTTTGTGCTCAAACGAATATCACAAGGAAACCCTTTCCTCCGGTTAATCGAAGTACAGATCTTCTGGAGTTGGTACACTCCGATATCTGTGACTTCAAATAATTCTCTACAAAGGCCGGGATGAAGTATTTCATAACCTTCATCGATGACTTCTCTAAGTATGCGTTCGTCTACTTGCTGAAGGCTAAAGACGAAGCATTCGAGAAGTTCAAGGAGTTCAGAGCCGAAGCTGAGCGGCAGACTGGACAACAACTCAAAAGAATAAGAAGTGATCGAGGTGGGAAGTACAGGTCTCATGAATTCGCATCGTTCTGCAAAGAACATGGAACTGTCAATGAGACTACGGCTCCGTACTCTCCTCAATCAAACGGAGTAACAGAGAGGAAGAACAGAACGTTAACAGAAATGATTAACTCAATGCTGTTGACTGCGGGTCTTCCTAAGTGCTACTGGGGAGAAGCTGCATTGACGGCCACTTTTATTTTAAATAGAGTACCTCATACAACTTCGGACGTTACTCCTCATGAATTCGGGTTCAAGGTCAGACCTAACTTCAATGTCATTCGAGTGTGGGGGTGTCTGGCATATGTCAAGCTTCCAGATCTGAAGATTCAGAAGCTTGGGACAAGGACTACTAAGACGATCTTCTTGGGGTATGCCGAGAAGAGTGATGCTCGGAGATTTTTTGATATTGAGTCAAATCATATCATAGAATCTCGTGATGCAGAATATTTTGAAGACAAATTTGCAAGGCACAAGAATATTGTTCTTGCGGATGTACCGGAGAACAATGAGGGTGCGCAGGAAACTGAAGTCTTCAATGAAGATGTAGTCCAAGAAGATGTTGTTGAAACAACGATTGAACCAGAACAAGCTGAGCCGTCACTAAGAGTGTGAGGAGGCCGAAGGACTTCGGAAGCGACTTTGTCACCTATCATGTGGAAGCTGATCCGCTTACCTATGATGAGGCGATGAAGACCAGAGACGCGGTTTTCTGGAAGGAGACGATTGACAATGAAATTGATTCCATCACCTCAAATAACACTTGGGTGTTGGTTGATCTTCCTGAAGGAGCAAAACCCATCGGATGCAAATGGATCTTCAAAAAGAAGATGAAAGCAGACGAAACTATTGACAAGTTCAAGGCTATGTTGGTAGCCAAAGGGTTTTCTCAGAAGCAGGGGATTGACTACTTTGACACGTATGCTCCAGTAGCCCGGATGACCACCACCAGAATGTTGATTGCTCTTGCAGCAATACATAAGATGGTGATACATCAGATGGATGTGAAAACGGCTTTCCTAAATGGCGAGCTGACCGAAAAAATTTACATGCAACAGCCAGAGGGATTTGTCGTCAAGGGTCTTGAAGACAAAGTCTGCAAGTTGGTGAAATCTTTGTACGGTCTTAAACAGGCTTCCAAGATGTGGCATGAGAAATTTAACAAAGTTATAAGGTCAAATGGCTACATGGTCAGCGAGATGGACAAGTGTGTTTACACGAAGTTCGTTGATGGAAGAGGTGTGATCGTTTGTTTGTATGTGGACGACATGCTTATCCTAGGTACGGATATGGGTTGTGTCACGGAGACAAAGAAATTCATCTCGAGCAAGTTCAATATGAAGGACTTGGGAGAAGCTGATGTGATCTTAGGGATCAAGATCATCCGGACAGACACTGAACTAGCGCTGTCACAGTCTCATTATATTGAGAAAATGATCACTCGTTATGGGTATCGGGATCTTCCAGGGATCGATACGCCGTACAGGAGTGATCTGAAGCTGAAGCCTAATTCAGGAAAAAGCGTCAGGCAGCTGGAGTATGCAAGCGTAATCGAAAGTTTGATGTATGCTACTACTGCCACAAGGCCTGACATAGCTTTCGTCGTGGAAATGTTGAGTCGTTTCACGAGCAACCCAGGTATTGAACACTGGAAAGCTGTGAAACGGGTTATGAGATATCTCAAGAAGACTCAGACATATGCACTGTACTACAGCAGAGATCTGCCGGTAGTGGAAGACTTCAGTGATGCCAACTGGTACTCAGAGGTGGAGAGCGAGAGGTCCACAGGTGGATTCATTTTCACAATGGGTGGAGCTGCTATATCGTGGAAGTCGAAGAAGCAGACTATGCTCTCGCGGTCATCCATGGAATCTGAGTTCTTTGCACTTGATACCGCATCCGAGGAAGCAGAATGGCTTCGGAAGCTCATGTATGATCTTCCAGTGGTTGGGACGCAAATACCGGCGATACCGATATACTGTGACAACCAGGCGACTGCGGCGGTCCCATCAAATGACCTCTTCAACGGAAAGAAGAAGACTGTGCGGTTGAAGCACGGGACAGTACACGATCTTATCAAGAGAGGTATAATTGCAGTGATTGAAGTTTGGAGTCAGGAGAACCTGGCGGATCCGTTCACCAAGGGCCTCAAGCGCCAGCTGGTTGACGACACAGCTTGTA
Organism: Iris pallida; assembly: GCA_029216955.1. NCBI lineage: Eukaryota > Viridiplantae > Streptophyta > Magnoliopsida > Asparagales > Iridaceae > Iris > Iris pallida. Next base: position 10,989,670 of record JANAVB010013597.1, on the reverse strand, counting down.
AAATGGGCTTGAAGGCATTCTGATATTGTATTATTGTATTCCTACCATAAAGTTTTATGTTAATAGTTCAAAGAGAAATCTAATAGGCATCTAGCTTTTGGTTCAAGGGAGAACCACTAATCGGAAGAATATCAGGAACGGTGGGTACATGTTCTATTGGGCATGGAGAGGTTACGGACCTACAACCACTGTTATCTACTGTTATTTTCTGTGAAAAACGGATCTTGTGGGAAGGTTGGCTTAAATGCCTTAATGAGTTCTCAGGTAGAGTGAATGCCTGGTATGCTTTACAGGAAGCACGCACTACAAGGAGTGAAACTCCATGCTACTGTGGGGTGACTCCACCATGAGGTTCCCAGGCATGGGGTAATGCCTCGGCTTTGCTAGCCAAGTCACAGCGGCGTAGCACAGCAAATAGACAGTTAGCCTAATGTTGTATGTTAAAATAAAGAGGGGTGTAGTCAGCACTACAAAGAGGAGTTCCTCATGTTACAGTGGCACGACACCACGATGAGGTACCCGGTTAGGGATAAAGCCTCGGCCTTACAAGCCATGTCGTTGCGACCGCAAGGGAGCCTAAGGCTTCATGCTGGGTAGTTTGGCACTACAAAGAGGCGGTGGCCTCATGCTACAGTAGTATGACACTACAATGAGGTTCCCGTTACGGGATAAGGCCTCGGCTTCAAGCCATGTCATAGCGGTGTAGCACCGCAAGGGAAGCGCAAAGCGCTTCATGTCATGTCTCTTTATAATGAACTCAACTATAGTGGATGGACAAAGAGATATCAGGCCGTCTCTTGAGGGTAAACTTGTAGACGTCCAAAATTATACACTGAAACCAGGCTGGCAACATGACCTTTAATGTGTAGCCAGAAGCATATGTAACTACATTATGTGAGTGGAAAGAATTTCAGCTGTGCAGAATTCAAGGCTTAATCCATTCTTGTATTATAGTCTGTTGTTTAACCCATGCGGAAAGATTCAAGTCGTCAGCGACATCTCTCCTAATGCATGATGGACAGTTACTGTGGAAAACACTTATACCCATATATAGAGATATGTGGGAGATTGTTGGGTTTTGGCCATTGTATTAGAAACTTTAGTCCCACATCGGCTAGGCCAAAGGAGTTGTATCTCTATATATTAGCTATGCTATTTTAGAGATGCACATGTGGTGTGGAGGTGTACATGGGTGTGCCATGTGGGGTTATTTTTCTAATAAAAAAAGGCTAAATAAACAATTGAAAGCATTCATGCTTTTTGCTCTTGGGAAATTTATTTCCATAGGAGCTAAGCCCCATAGGGGCTTAGCGACTCGGACTCATGGGCTCATGAGGCATAATGTGGCGTTTTGTTGGCGCACTTTGCACTTAGCACGGCAGCATCGTCGCTAGGTGCATAGTGCGCTTAAGTTGCGTTCGTTTCGCGAGCCACTTGCGCGGCCAGGCGCGCTGCCAGGTTGTGTGGCCAGGTTGCGCAGGCCAGGTTGCGCGGCCAGGTTGTGCTGCAAGGTTGCGCGGCCCAGGTTGCGCGACCAGGTGCGCGTCCAGTGGCGTGTCCAGTTGTGCGCACATGTGCGTGCTCAGTTGCGTGGGTGGCGCAGGGTGCGCAGGTGGCGCAAGTGGCTCAGTGCGCGTTCAGCACGTGGTGTACAAGGCGCACGGGGTGCGCGAGGTGCGCAACTTGCTTCAGATCGTGCCTGTGCATGATCTGAGCGGTTACTGCACGTTCAGAGTGGTTATTACCACGTTCTGAATGTTGTGTTAACCGGACAGTTGCTACTCGGGCCTATAAAAGGTCTCTTCTCTCACACAGGCAATGTACACAGAGCATATACAGAGAGTTACGAAAGTTTACAAGTGTTTCTTAACACAAGTAAACAGAGGCTGTGAGAGAGAAGAGAAGCTTTGCACCAGCGTTGCTTTTGCACGGAGTCCGTGTACGATCCGAGGAGTAAAAAGAGCATAAGTGTTCCAAAGTTCTCCGACGAACTTGCTGGTTCCTGAAAGCTATTCGTGTGGGGCGAATATAGCTTTGAGCAACGGTGATCATTCGCCCAAGCAGGATATTCATCCATCAATCGCCAATCATCTTCATCTTCTTCGCTGCTGTGGATTACGAAATCTTTTTAGATTCTCGTAATATCATATGCTGCTGTAACGAGATCTTCTTAGATCTTCGTTAAACTTGCGCAACCTTCCCACTTGCGTTGGAACATTGTTTTTACAATTGTTTCATCTTCTCAGATTTTCATCGAAAAATTGTGCCCCGGCACTAACAAAAACCATATCTATAACAAATCCTAATTAACATATATTCAAATCATATTTAAAATATTTTAATATAATTTAAATTCCAATCTAATTTTTCAACAATATTATAGTTTTTCTTTTCTTTTTGGTACGTGCAAACGCACATTGCATGAACATGTGTATGTGTGTGGAGTTGTTGTTTCTATGATCAATCCGAGCTCAAGCAAAAGACCAATTAGCCAAACATATAATAAACTTATTAGGTAAAGAGAGAGAGGAAACAAAAACGAAGAAGAAGCATATACACAAACAAACAAACAAACAAACAAACAGAGTAAAAATTGAGTATAAATAGCATCATCAGGAGCGAGCTTTGAAGGATTAAAATATCACCGATTCTGTCGGCGGCGGAGAGGAGAGGAGGAGACCCAAATTCTGTCCTGCTCAGACCTAAGGACACACTGCGTGCAATGAAAGCATCTCCTCTAAAATAAAAAACGATAAGAGAAGTACCGATACCAAACTTTGGAAGAGGGAAAGGGAAACAATCGACACCGAGAGGTTCTTGAGCGCAGTGTAAGTAAGAATTGGAGGGAAGAATAACTGAGGGGTCTACTTCTGAAGCGAGCGAGCGATTCTTTCCGGATAGGAGGTGCTAAATAAATAAATAAAATTGTACTCGTTGTTTGATGACACGTGTCCTAAGCGAAACAGCTAGATGGGGTGATTACAAGTGTTGTTGATGTGGGAACCCCATAGGTGCAACTCGGACGGACTAAATCCGAGTCATACTGGGTAAACATCTTAATGGATTGAATTAGGATAGAAGATATTCGGATTGGACTTGAACTCGAATTAAAATATTTGAACTCGATCAAAAATCGAATTAGACTCGAATTCATGTTTCAGATTGCCCAAATAACTCGATTATATATATATATATATATATATATATATATATATATATATATATATATATATATATATATATTATAAATTTTTTCCGTCCAAACTCTTTAACTCTTTATCCTAAATCACATGTTAAATTTATATGTTACAATAATCGTGACTTGATTACTATTTGATTATGTCTTTAATATTATTTTTGTTTAAAATTATTTCAAATATTATATTAAAGCCCGATAAACCTGATGGACCCGATCCAACCCGAGCCTCCGGGCTTAGGCTTGGACTTCATATGTTGAACTTGAGGTCGGGTCGGGCTAGGGCTCGGACTAGGCTTATGATTCATTGAGTTAACCTCAAACCCGACCCAACCGCCCGAGTTGCCAAAGAAGTCTAATAACTACAAAAGACTAAAACATCAACAACTTCTAAATATAATATCAATATCTAACTCTCAAATATAATAACAAAGTCTCCATTATATATATGCATGCCAAGAGTTCTAACAATTAATCTATCACATTACTATAATAGTAACTAAGTCCCTCGATAATCACTCATGAGCATCAGGACCCATGGTTGCTATCCCCTCCTCGACTCCGTAAAATGTGGGACACAAGTCCCCTAAGCAGTCATCTGAAAATATATACACAGTTATGATGAAACAAGCACACCTCTTCTAGCAATTCCAATTAAATGACAAAAACTATAAAATAATTGTAGTAAATAATACTTGATGAGTAGGAAAAGAATGAGTCAGGAAACAAAATAGAACAACAGCTAGCAAAGTGTCACGACCCGCACCCGTTTTTGCGATACGAGTACGTGTCCAAGTCCAGCCTACGCCACAGTGTCGGCGGTAGTACGCTGTCTATGATAAGCATTATACTTACAAGTACACAATTCGCATTTATCATCCATAACTAAGTTATAACAAAATATTAAACTCAAGTCTCAATAAATAATTTAAAGAAAGATCCACTACAACTCAAAATAGTCTCGAAAATAAACCCGCTAAAATAAATATAAAACAATTGAAACTAAAGTTCGCTAAGCTCACTAGCTAAGAATAATACGAAAAAACATAAGAATTGGAGCAAGATCACCATAACACTACACTACACAATATAATATACAAGCACGTAGAACAACAATAAGGAAAGGATGAATATAACATGATACAAAACATACTACTATACATTGGAAAATAGTTGAAAGTACAATTATGACATGGAACAGTTGAAGATATAATTAAGGCACGAAGACAATATAAGAGAACGACGAATATAAGACAAACCACTGGACAATATGTCAACACGAATCAAATCACGTGTACTGTGTGTTTTAGAATACAAGTGTTCCGCATGTGGATGGGTTAGGACACCTGACAGTCAGTACATGCGATGCAACAACTGCTACTAACATTGACATTGGAAAAAAAACTTGTACATTGCGTAGACCACATGCATACTAGTTGTATTCCCCTCCCGACTCTCTCACAAGTAAACATGATTACTTCAACATTAACTTTAAACATTGAACATTAACTATTGGACGAAAGCAGTAAGTGAACATGTATGACCATGATATTAAGTATAACTCTCGTGCACAGTAATAGAAATGATGAGACTAACAGTTTAAGAAAAAAAAATAACATGCAGCATAAAATAAAGGTAACATATGTCATAGTAATACTTGTCTTGCTCCGCTAGATGATGAAGTCATAACTCAAACATCGTAGATCGGTTTACCCCGTCACATAAATAATCATAAGTTAGATCATGAAAATCTCACTCTAAAAACCCTAGAAAGTGGCTAATGGTTTAACATAACTAATTCTATTTAATTCTGGAATAAATAATCTAAAACATAATTTAATCTAATATAATCTAAGATATACCTTAAATAAGAAAGTTTGGTCATAGAAAGTCATGTTTCTAATTTTGGAAACCATGGCACGTAAATCGAGGCATACCGTTGATTATCTAGTCAAACATCATGAACTCAAGATTTTGAAAGTGCACCTTGGTATATTCAGTACCACGAGTGCACCGAAATTGACCGTGCCACAAAATCATGCTTTGGTCAAAAGATATCGTCGTTATGACTAGCCGTGACCAAATCGATAATTTACGATCAAATCTGAGTTCAACTGAATAACTAAAATAGTAAACGAACCTCTGAGATTCTGAAAAAATTTATATGTCGAAGATCGTAGTGTTAGCTTTCCAAAACTTCAAACGAAACGCGATTCGGAGTTCGGGATCTCGAAATCTGTGCGATGTGTCTAGTTTTGGACAACAAACACTCACAGAATTCTCCAGAAATTTAGGTTCAAAATATTCAAAATTAAATTATATATTCTAAAATTTTACCTCAATACGAATCTAATAAAAAAAGGCCCACGTGTTGGAGTGGGTGGGGTTCCCAACCTATGTGGAGAAGACCCCGGAGTGCGACAAGCGCCATTCGTGTGTCGAAGAAGCTCGGGAAGTAGGCGACGCGGAGTCGCTACTGCTACTGCTGCTGCTGCTGCTCCTAAGGGAGGTTCTGGACTGGGTCTGCCGAGTTCGGCCCGAACTCGGTCCCAGGCCGAGTTCTGGCCGAACTCGGTCTGGCTGTTCCAGAATGTTGGCGTTAGGTTCTGTTTGCCCGACACAGAGTTCTGGCCGAACTCTGTGTCGTCGGGGCTGAAGCGGGAATCTGGATAATTTTTCACCACTGGATCTAATCCAACGGTCCAGGTTGGCTGCGGGATTAGGGAGTTAAGTTGGGATTTTCTAACCCTAATTCATATCGAAACATAACACACAAGAAGAGAGAGGAAGGAGGCAAGAGTGCCATTACAACTTCGGGAGAGAAGACGGAGGATTGAAGGTCGTTTTCGAAGGAGATCGTGTTTCGGGTAATCTCTGCTCGTCGTTCTCGCTCTTCGTAGTCTTGTAATCATTGTTCTTACTTCTGAGTGTTGTGGGGATCCGATTTGGATCGGAAGGAGTTTGTAGAGGGTGTAATTCTTCTATTCCATTAGTGGAGGCTTCTCAGGGTTGGACTCCGATCGTCCCGTGGTTTTTTCCGCAAGGGTTTTCCACGTCAAAAATTCTCTGTGTCTGCGTGGATTATTTTGTGTGGTTGTTTTTGGGTTCGTGCATTTGTATTGCTCGGTCCTCTCGCAGGTACTCTCCGGTTTGGGGAAAGGTTTCCGCGTTTCCTTCCCAACAGAGTGGTATCAGAGCCAGGTTCTGGAATTCAGAAGAGTGTCAGTAGTTGACAGAGAAACCAGAGAGGAGAGATGGACGCGAAGCCGGTGCGCATGGTGAATCTGAACGGCACAAACTATCACTATTGGCGGAGCAAGATGAAAGATTTGCTGTTCGTCAAGAAGCTGCATCTACCCGTGTTTGCATCCGAGAAGCCCAGTGATAAATCCGAGGAGGACTGGACATTCAAGCATATACATGTGTGTGGGTACATACGACAGTTTGTTGATAAGAATGTGTACAACCACGTTGCCAATATTGAGCACGCGAAGACGTTGTGGGATAAGCTGGAATCCTTGTATGCGAAGAAGACCGGGGTAAACAAATTATTCCTGATCCGAACGATGATGGGTCTGCGATACAAGGATGGGGCGTCTATTTCGGATCACTTGAGTGAGTTCCAGGGCGTGGTTGACCAGCTATCTTCTATGGGAGTCAAGTTCGACGACGAAGTTCAGGGACTATGGCTGCTGTGTACTTTGCCAGACTCGTGGGAGACCGTACGAGTATCTATGATCGCTTCTGCTCCAGAGGGCGTGGTCAGTCTGGAGTTTGCCAAGAGCGGGGTATTGAATGAAGAGATGCGGAGACGTTCTCAGGGGACTTCATCCACATCCCACCACTCAGAGGCACTTGTTTCAGAGAGCCGCGGAAGGGGCAAAAGCAGGGGTCCAGGTGGTGGCAGAGACAAGAGCAGAGGGAAGTCCAAGGGTCGTTACGAGGACTCAGAGTGTTACCATTGTGGTAAGAAGGGCCACATCAAGCGGAATTGTTTCGCTTGGAAGAGAGAGAGGAAGGGCGACAAGGGGAAGCAAGAAGAGAACACTACAGCGGCGGCCTCGATGCATGGAGGCGATGTGATCGTCGTAGGTAATGAGGTCATTACAAACCTCGCCTGCGATGACAATTCTTGGCTGGTGGACTCAGGGGCTTCAGCACATGTGTCTCACAACAGGGCACTGTTTGCCACTTACACTACAGGCGACTGTGGAGTGTTGAAGATGGGCAACGGAGATGTGTCAAAGGCGGTTGCCGTTGGAGATGTGCATTTAAGAACGAAGACAGGTGCGGTTCTTGTTTTTAAGGATGTTCGTCATGTCCCTGATATCCGTTTCAACCTGGTGTCGGTTGGAAGGTTGGATGACGAGGGATTCTTCAGTCTCTTCGGGAACAGTCAGTGGAAGCTTTCCAGGGGTTCGATGGTTATTGCCAGAGGAAGCAAGAAGTCCGGTCTCTACTATATGGAGGGGAGCGCACAGGGGGCACAGGAGGTGAACGCAGTCAGTAATGCGTCTACCGAGTTGTGGCACAGACGGCTCGGCCATATCAGCGAGAAGGGGATGAGCTACTTGGTGAACAGGAAGGTGATTCCGGGGCTCAAGTCTACAAAGTTGGAGAAGTGCACGCATTGTTTAGCTGGAAAGCAAAATAGGGTGTCTTTCCAAAGTCACCCAAGTTCGAGGAAGCCGGCGTTGCTCGAGTTGATTCACTCGGATGTATGCGGTCCTATGAAGGTAAAATCTCTTGGTGGTGCTTCTTACTTTGTAACCTTTATTGATGACTGTTCCAGGAAGGTTTGGGTCTATGCCTTAAAGACCAAGGATCAGGTGCTGCCTACTTTCAAGGAGTTTCAGGCCTCTGTTGAAAGGGAGACGGGCAAGAAGTTGTTGTGTGTTCGGTCCGACAATGGCAAAGAATACATCGGTCCCTTTGATGCATATTGCAGAGAGCAAGGGATACGACACCAGAAGACTCCGCCAAAGACACCTCAGCTTAATGGTGTAGCGGAGCGCATGAACAGGACACTGATGGAGAGGGTGCGGTGTTTACTGTCAGAAGCAAACTTGCCGGGCAGTTACTGGGGTGAGGCTCTTCTCACAGCTGCTTATGTTATTAATTTGTCTCTTAGTGCTCCTTTGCAGGGTGATGTGCCTGATAAAGTATGGTACGGCAAAGAGCCGTCATACAATCACCTGCGGGCGTTTGGTTGTAAAGCCTTCGTGCATGTACCGAAGGACGAGAGGACCAAACTTGAGCCGAAGACGAGGCGATGCGTCTTTGTCGGCTACGGTCGGGATGAGTTTGGCTATAGACTCTACGACCCAGTGGAAGGAAAGCTCTACAGAAGCAGGGACATGGTGTTCGTCGAGGATCAGACCATGACCAACACTCAGGATTCCGAGACGCCTTCTGAGGCTGAAGAATTCTCTGAGTTAGAGTCATTTTGCTTCGAGCAGTTTCCAGAGGACATCGCAGAGGATCCAGTTATGGGGGAGCCGGTACATGGAGTTTCTCCCAACCTTGATCATCAGCCTGCTGATGGTGGTCAGGGTGTCCCTCAGGAGGATGAGCATGCCGGGGAGGCAGTTCCTGAAGGGGAGGAGGCTGTCGGTATACAGCCAGCACCAGTGGTTCCTTTGAGGAGGAGTGACAGAGATCGTCGACCATCTACGAGATACTCACCGGATGAGTATGTGCTATTGACTGACGGAGGAGAGCCCGAAAGTTTTACAGAGGCTATGGAAGACGAACACAGGCAGGAGTGGATGGAGGCTATGCAGGAGGAGATGAGTTCCTTGCACACCAATTCCACTTATGATCTGGTGCGGTTGCCAAAGGGCAAGAAGGCTTTGAAGAATCGATGGGTGTTCAGAGTGAAGCAGACGGATGATGCTACTCGCCCTCGATACAAAGCGAGGCTGGTAGTTAAAGGCTACGGTCAGAGGAAAGGCGTGGATTATGATGAGATCTTTTCGCCTGTCGTCAAGCATTCGTCTATTCGGGTGGTGCTAGCATTAGCAGCTAGTCTTGACTTGGAGGTCGAGCAGATGGACGTGAAGACGGCATTCCTCCACGGTGATCTTGAGGAGGAGTTGTACATGGAGCAGCCAGAGGGATTCTGCGAGAAGGGCAAGTCACATTTGGTCTGTCGGTTGAGGAAGAGCTTGTATGGTCTGAAGCAGGCTCCGAGGCAGTGGTACAGAAAGTTCGAGTCGTTTATGGGGGAGCATGGTTATGCACGGACGACGACGGATCACTGTGTATTTGTGAGGTATTTTGTCGATGATGATTTCATCATTTTGTTGCTCTATGTTGATGATATGCTATTAGTGGGTCGGAATGCCACTAGGATAGCGGAGCTGAAGCGCCAACTGGGCGCGGCCTTCTCTATGAAGGATTTGGGCGCAGTGAAGACTATTCTTGGGATGGAGATCAGCCGAGAGAGAGAGTCCAAGCTGCTACACTTGTCCCAAACGAAGTACATTCACCGGGTACTTCAGCGTTTCGGGATGGACGGGTCGAAGAAAGTGAGTTCCCCTCTTGCGGCTCACTTTAAGCTCACTGAGGAGCAGTGTCCATCTACCGAGGACGAAAAGGAAGATATGGAGCGGGTTCCATATGCCTCAGCTGTGGGGAGCCTGATGTATGCTATGGTGTGTACGAGGCCAGATATTGCTCATGTAGTTGGTACGGTTAGCAGGTATCTTTCAAATCCTGGAATGATACATTGGAGTGCGGTCAAGTGGATTCTACGATATCTTCAGGGCACTGCTGGTTGGAGACTTTCCTTTGGTGGTGACGAGCCGAAGCTGGTTGGGTATACCGACGCTGATATGGCTGGAGATGTAGACACGAGGCGATCGACTTCGGGCTACGTGATGATGTTTGCGGGAGGAGCGGTGTCGTGGCAGTCGCGGTTGCAGAAGTGTGTTGCCTTGTCGACGACAGAAGCAGAGTACATTGCGACGACGGAGGCTTGCAAGGAGCTGTTGTGGATGAAGAAGCTGTTGCAGGAAATGGGACTGAAGTAAGAGCAGTATACTTTGCTTTGCGACAGTCAGAGTGCTATCCACTTTGTGAAGAATCAGACGTTTCATAGCCGGTCCAAACACATCAAGACTCGGTATCATTGGATACGAGATGTGGTTGAGAAGAAGGACGCGGAGTTTGAGAAGGTTCATACAGATGACAACGGAGCTGATATGTTCACGAAGATTCTACCAAGGAAGAAATTTGAGTACTGCAGGCAGGTCGTCGGGATGACGACATCCTCCCCATAGTTGTGAAGGGAAAGATTTGTTGGAGTGGGTGGGGTTCCCAACCTATGTGGAGAAGACCCCGGAGTGCGACGAGCGCCATTCGTGTGTCGAAGAAGCTCGGGAAGTAGGCGACGCGGAGTCGCTACTGCTGCTGCTGCTCCTAAGGGAGGTTCTGGACTGGGTCTGCCGAGTTCGGCCCGAACTCGGTCCCAGGCCGAGTTCTGGCCGAACTCGGTCTGGCTGTTCCAGAATGTTGGCGTTAGGTTCTGTTTGCCCGACACAGAGTTCTGGCCGAACTCTGTGTCGTCGGGGCTGAAGCAGGAATCTGGGTGATTTTTTACCACTGGATCTAATCCAACGGTCCAGGTTGGCTGCAGGATTAGGGAGTTAAGTTGGGATTTTCCAACCCTAATTCATATCGAAATGTAACACACAAGAAGAGAGAGGAAGGAGGCAAGAGTGCCATTACAACTTCGGGAGAGAAGACAGAGGATTGAAGGTCGTTTTCGAATGAGATCGTGTTTCGGGTAATCTCTACTCGTCGTTCTCGCTCTTCGTAGCCTTGTAATCATTGTTCTTATTTCTGAGTGTTGTGGGGATCCGATTTGGATCGGGAGGAGTTTGTAGAGGGTGTAATTCTTCTATTCCATTAGTGGAGGCTTCTCAGGGTTGGACTCCGATCGTTCCGTGGTTTTTCCCGCAAGGGTTTTCCACGTCAAAAATTCTCTGTGTCTGCGTGGATTGTTTTGTGTGGTTGTTTTTGGGTTCGTGCGTTTGTATTGCTCGGTCCTCTCGCAGGTACTCTCCGGTTTGGGGAAAGGTTTCCGCGTTTCTTTCCCAACACCACGAATCCGAGGTCGGGGCTCTCCGCAATCGCCTCGAAAATTTGAAGAATCACCAAGATCAACTCACAAAGAAGGATGCTAGAATTAATTAGGGTTCGTGAATATATATATATATATATATATATATATATATATATATATATATATATATATATATATATATATATATATATATATAGGAGAGAGAGAGAGAGGCGGGTACTGTAGCTGGTGGTGACAGGTGGGCCCCGGGGTAGATGACTGGGTAATAATTTATTTAATTTAAAAAATTATTTAAAAATTATTTTAAGTCCAAATAAATCAAAAAAATTGTAGGAAATTTCTAGAAAATTCTAGAAAATATTTCTAAGTTTCTAGAATCTAAATAAAATATTTCAACAAAAAATATCACCGTGTGATCTCATAGTAAATTCCAAATGCCTATAAAATATAAATTATATAGGTTTTAATTATCTAAAAATTCCCAAAAATTCTTAAAAATTTCAAAAAAAATCCTAAAATATTCTAAAAATATTTTTAGTCATCTAGAACCCAAATAAAAATATTTGGTCCAAAAATACCCCCGGATGACCTTATAGTAAATCGTAAAAGTCCTTAAAAATAATAAACCCTTAAATATTAAATACCTAAAAATATCCAAAAATTATAGAAAAATATAAAATAGCTAAATAATACATATATAAGCTATCTAGAGGTCATATGACCATAATATGGTCATAGCTTACCTAGAAGCTTCGGCATGACTTCCAATGATCATAGAAAGCAAATCGTAATCTAATCAAATAAAAATGAAAAAAAATCCATAAATTCCTAAACGAGGAGACAGATGCCACATAATATCTCCCTTAAAATATTTTTGTCCCCAAAAATCAAACTTCACAAATAATATAATATAATATATAACTCCTATAAGCAATCTCACGATAACTCTTAGGCTAAATCATAGAGAAAATGGTTGAAAACATCCAAAGGAAACTAAATCAATAACATTTAACCAACTAAGCTTACCCTCCTACTCTTACGGACCACACTACTCCTTGGATCAACTATTGCTAACTAAAAAGAACGAAAAGGACATGGTTAGAATGGTAGATGCAAATATATTGAAGAAATCATAGACGGAATCAAGCAGGAAGCATAAGTGAGACGATGACGGAAGACTCATTGGATTGGGAATCCTATTTGTGGATGATATACCTAGAAGTTATTCTAAATCCTATCTTCAATTATATTCGCATGCTCACAGCTAGTACTACTAAGTTGAAATACTAACCATGAGTTCGCAACCTTATGCGAAACTTGACCTACATGGGCCACCATAAAAACTTGTCACGACCTGCACCCACTTTTGGGATATGAGTATGTTGTAGGCCTCAAAAATGAAGTCACGCTGAGTTGACCAGAACAAGTCACGCAGAGTGATCCGAGAAGCAGCACAAAAGATACGCTAAGTTCTGCCTATCCATCTCCTTTAGAAATCACGCAGAGACAACTCAGTCATACGTCAGAATCATAATAACTGACAACACAGCAGTCGAGAAATGTCTCCTCGTATGCCATGTATGCACAGAACTCGAGAGATCATCGCCGTCTTTTGCGTGATTTTTGAAATCTTCCTTAGCAAGACTCACTCTTCACCAAGTTGGCGTGACTTTGGGTCTTATCTTCATTTAATGCGGCTGACAATATAATCAATGTCAGAGATTTTGTGTCAGACGAAGCGTGCCAAATCAAGACAGCTGGCGGTTTGCGTGGATTCTGAACCTCCTTCTTCCTTAAGTTTGCGTGGATTTTTGAGTTATTCTTCTCAAAGCCTGTGTGAATTCTGAAGTATTCTTCTTCAAAGCTTGCGTGGATTTCGCCTTCAACGAGTCTGCGTCAACGAAACTGCGTGGATTTTTGCCTTCAGCAAGACAGCGTGGATTTCATTTCAACTGGAGTACATGGCAGCCATACCACCGATCTCTCTCTCGCGTGCCCAGTAACTTGCACACGACCCATGCACTAATGCTATGTGTCCAACAGTTACGGGCCACGTCCAGTAACTACTCACTAACCCTGCGTGTATTTAGAGTCTGCGTAACTTTTCAAATGCACTAGTGGTGAGGTAGTTATCTTTTCAGTTACTGTTTTGACTCTATAAATAGAGTTCTTTTTCTTATTCATTGTACAGATACATTAATATCTACTGTCAAAATTTTGAGAACTTTTCTTCTTCGCATAGTCCAAGGGATAAAGCGATCGTCTTCTAGATCGGATTCCTACAGTTGTAATTTTCCCAGAAACACAACAAATAAAGAGAATTTCTTTATGGAAAACAAATTGGCAACTCTGCTGGGGAAAACCATCTCCTCTTCTGAGATGGTAACAACTCAATGCGACACTTCGTCAATCGGCTGGACGAAGAAGGTGATGACGATCAAATTCGATCAACTCGCCTATGAAGAAATACAGCGGGCTAAGGGTGGCAAGTCCATTCCAGCCTCCATCATCACTGCCAAGTCGAAGGGACACTCTGTCTATGTCCCTAAGAATCAGTTGGCAGTCAATGGTGAAGTCTCTGCCACAGTGTCTACTCCTAACATTGGCAAGAACTCCACTGCAAGCACGCACACTCTTGTGCGCTCGAAGATGACAGTAACCAAAAGTCACGTTGACAGTACTGGCTCCTTAGCCGAATCTGTTCCAGCGTGCAAATTCAATTCTAAAAGTCACGCTGACAGTACTGGCTCCTTAGCCGAATCTGTTCCAGTGTGCAAATTCAACTCTAAAAGTCAAGTTGACAGTACTGGCTCCTTAGCCAAATCTGTTCCAATGTGCAAATTCAACTCTAAAAGTCACGCTGACAGTACTGGCTCCTTAGCCGAATCTGTTCCAGTGTGCAAATTCAACTCTAAAAGTCACGTTGACAGTACTGGCTCCTTAGCCAAATCTGTTCCAATGTGCAAATTCAATTCTAAAAGTCACGCTGATAGTACTGGCTCCTTAGCCAAATCTATTCCAGTGTGCAATCCCACATTCAAAAGTCACGCTGACAGTACTGGCTCCTTAGCCAAATCTGTTCCAGCGTGTAATTCTAAAATCAAAAGTCACGCTAACAGCTCTGGTTCTTTAACCAAGTCTGTTTTAGCGTGTATTTCATCAGAGAAGAATAACTCCTTAGTTATCTCTTCTTCTTCACCGAGTTCTACTAGAACTGGGGGTGGTCTTTCACATAAAGTCTCTTCGAAAAGGAATAACTCTTTAGTTGTTTCTTCTGCTCCTGTAGTTTTTACTCCAGGAACAGCTTTGACTGATACTTTTGTTAGTCAAAGGAAAGGAGATGGTCTTTTGACTACTCTTCCTTCTGGACATTCTATGTCTCAACATCTGAATGAGTCTAAGAAGAAACATTCCTTAATGTCTTCTTCTTTGATTTCTTTAAATTGGGCACAGAATCTGTCCATTAAAGAGGGTCTGTTACCAACTCCTAATCAAGGGAGTGGTTTAACTCTTCCTTCTCTGCAAATATCCAGATCAATGGAAGGAAAACTCCATGTTTCCAAAATTAATATGTTACCTTCCACTGATTTAAGAACAAAACTCAGCACTTCTGGTGTTAAGAAACCATACCAATTGGATATGAAGATAAAAGATCCAGATGCAGAGTATGCAAGCAATTATGTGGCTCACATTAATCACTCTTTGTATAATCAAGAGCCATCAAGACCCAAGAACAGGAAGTATATTCCTCAATCTTCACAAACAGATTTACGGGAATATCTTCAACAAAAGAGAAGGAGTAATTCTATATCAAAGAAACATGCTGAATGTGACTTCTATCCAAGAGTCATAATTCAGTGCAGATGTGAATCAACAGTTCAAGACCATGGTGATCATGAATGTGACTTCCAGCCAAGAGTCACAATGCAATGCAGATGTCAAAATAAACGACAGTCTGTCTTTAATAGGATTCAGTATGAACCTATGCCTGATAAAGATGAGCCTTTGTTTGCCTCTGTCAACATGACTTCTCGGGACACCGGGGGTAGAGTTGATAGTCCAGATGGAGTATATAGAAACACCAGAGCAAGAGTCCTGGCTTCTAGTCAAAGAAATTTGATCCCTGAAATTGATTCTGAATTTCTTGGAGAATCTAACTTCCCACCTCTTCCTACAGGGGGTAATTCTCCTATAGTTGACTTTGATACACGAAGCAATGATTCAGAGCATACAACATCTACTAGTTCATCAATAATCCCTCATACAGTCACGACTTACATGGTTGATGGGAATACTGATGAACCTTCTTCTTCCCTGACTCCTCAAGATCAAAGAATTGCTTCTTTGGAACAGCAAATGAAGTCTATGACTGACACAATGAAGTCAATGTATGAACTCATGACAGCTCAGTTGCAAAATCGACAGACTGTATCAGATGCCATACCAGTTGATACTGATATAAGTCCAGTACAAGTTCCTCCAGCAGTACAATCCAATACTCCTGGACCTGCTCAACCAAATCCTAGTCTCTCTGGAGCTGGGGGTAGTGCTTACAATGCTGTTCCTCCTCCCAACTATTCTCTACAAGCCACAACTCCACAATCTTTGGGAGTTGTCTCTGAAGAATTGAAAAATCTCAAAACTCAATTCGAGGCATTCAAACAGAAGGATGGTTTACAAAGGTTAGGCATCAAGCAGCCTTATCCGATAGAATAGAAGCAAGTATCATATCCTCCTAAATACAAGCCTCCTACTATCTCGTTCTATGATGGAACCACTTCTCCAAGTCAGTTTATCAATCATTTTGAAGTGATGACTGATCAACTACAACCAAGTGATGCCCTCCTTACTCGGGTATTTATTGGATGTCTCAAGGGAACGGCTTATGAATGGTATAGAAGTCTCCCAGATGGGAGTATTACCTCATTTGCTGGTTTCAAACAGATGTTTCTTGAAAGGTTCTATGAAGGGCTTAATGACATGACTATGTCTGCTCTTATTAGAATCAAGCAGAAAAATAATGAATCTACAGAGGAATACATTGAACGGTTTCGAAGAGAAGCTCTGAAGATGCCTCTTGGAACTCCTGATGCTGTCACCATTGACACGTGCAAATCAAACTTGTTGCCAATCATCAGTATGTGGACAGGGTCCACTCAATTTCAAGATTGGCCTTCCTTCATAGTCAGTGCTAAAGCTGCAGAAATCAGTGCTGAAACCTTCAAAGGTTTAGGAGTGCAGATGACTCCTAAAGAAACAGGACAAGGTGCTAACAATAAAAATAATGCTCGCAAAGGAAAAGAAACTCTTGAAGTTAATCTTCAGAGCAAAGATGCATCAAATGTTCAAACTCCTGCCTCTACAACTCAACAATCAAGAACACCTCGCCCCAGAGAAGAATATTCTTTTGATGACGACGATGTCCTTGGTATCTTTGAATGTCTGCTGAAAGGTAATAAAATATAATTACCAGAGATCAAAAAACCTGATGAAGCTGGTAAGACAGATCATCCTAAATACTGTCCATATTACAGAATGCTGGGTCATACAATTCGTACATGTTATGTATTGAAAGGAAAGATCCAAGAAATGATTAAATCTGGAGCTATCTCTCTTACTCCAAAAGAGAAGACCGTCACCTCCAACGTCGTCTCTATGCAATTTGGAAATTTTCCTCCTCAACTCCTTGAAAGTGGGATTGTTCCTATTCCCAAGGCAACTTTTGACATAGTGAATCTTCCTCCTCCACAGTCTGAAGGATTAGTGCCAATCACTTTGGAAACAGTGGAAATCATGTGGATCCATCCTGATCTAGTGGCAGATTTTGAATCGCCTTCTCCTCAAAAGATTTCTTCTCAAAAATCCAAGAAGGCTGGAAAGATCAAGTCATGTCATATGACTTCTCTTGGGTCTACCTCTGACACAGAGCCAAAAGACAAAGAAGAAGCACTTGTTAGTGCTACTCGAACGGGGAAACCTTACCTAAAAGATTATTCTAAAAATCCTGAAGATCCTACTGATATCCCTTCAGATGCTAAAGATGCTCCTAATGTTCCTCCCGAAGAAGAACCATCTACTGAACCTGTTCCTCCCAAGCCTACGGCTCTGGAGAAAGGCAAACAACAGGCTCGGTTTGATAAGCCAATCAAGAAGTCTTCTCCTCTTGGACTTCAGAAGCCTTACAACTTCGACATTTTGGCTCAGCTTGCTAATACTCCCGCTAGAATGTCCCTTTTTGAACTTCTACGTCTTTCCAAAGAGACTCGGGAGACGTTAAGTGAAGCACTTCTACAAGCTGACTCTTGTCTTGCACAATTGAAGAAGCCGGATGCGGAACCTGCCACTTGCTTACATTGCAACAGTGTACTGGAGATTATCCCAAATATCACCTTTACACAAGACGACATGTTACTGGAGGATAATCGACATGATCGACCTCTCTACTACACTGGTTATATTGATACGATGAAGATAGATCGTATCCTCATTGACCCAGGGTCTGCTATAAGCATAATGCCAAAGAGTTTATTGGATGAACTAAAAATCCCTCTTCACAAACTCTCCAAGACGGTTACTACTATCTTGGGATTCAATCAAAGCCGAAGTGAGCCTTTGGGAAAGATTCATCTGAAGCTTCAGATAGGCGATTTCAGATCTAAAGTCACTTTCTATGTGATCGAGATCGCGGGATCCTATAATCTTCTTCTGGGGAGGCCCTTTCTTCATGAAAATAATGTGGTGCCCTCTACTCTTCATCAATGTTTTAAATACATTGATAGCAATGGAAGAGTACAAAAAGAAGTTGCTGATATAAATTCCTTCCATGGGGTTGAAGCTTATTTCAATGATTCCCGAATGTATAAAGAAGAGTATACAAGGATCATACAAGCTATGGAGAAAGAAGATGCACAAAGTAAGACTTTAATAATCCCTGTTAAATGTCGAACTACTCAGCAACAATCTCCTAAACCCTCTGGAGAAGATTCTTTCATCATTCCAGTGAGTGGACGGATCTCTCCGTTACCTCAGTCATCTACTCAGAATACACTGATCATTCCTGTCAGTGGGCGTACTACAGTTCCTGTACCTTCACAAGATACTCTGCTAATTCCAGTTGGAGGGCGGACTACTCTTCCTACTCAAACTTCAAGGGAGCTCACCTCTTCTGAGCTATTTGTTATCGATCTTAATCGAAATAAAGCTTCTTCTTCTTCTCCCCCTTTAGTCATTGACTTGGCTAAAATCTCTAAGGCTCAGTCTTCTCCCAATGTAAATATTGCTGCTTTTACATTTAATGAAAAGTCTCCACCTTTGCAGTACGTTGATGTGTGTAATTATGTTCATAGTTATTTACATCTGTTAGATGACTTGAACACAATAACCATAGGAGTTGTACAGACTGTTCATACAGATGTATCTCTAGAACCTGTACAATCTTCATACTTTCTAGTTCCCAGCAGAAAGCCAGGAGACATTCCAATATTCTTCTACAAAGGGCCTCAAAATCCTTCTGATCTTGAAGATGATGACAAAAATGATGATACTGGAAGATTACAACTACGTCGTTATAGTCAGCAATCTAGAGACATCATCAAAAATATGGGCTATGACTTCAGCACTGGCCTTAATAATGGAAAAGGAAGAAAAATGTCTGTCCGGATTCCTTTTTTGAAATATGGAAGGACGAAATGCAGATTGGGTTATACTGCTCCTACTCCTTTCATCAACATTATCCATGAAGATCTTGAGTCTGACGAAGATAAGAGATCTGATTCTTCTAGTACCACTTCTTGGGATTCCGATACGAGTATCGGTGACTTCTATTGCAACCTTCTGTCTTCCAATATGGTTTCTATTGACTGTTTTGAAAAATGATTCATATTTAACGGTTCATCCGTTCATCTGACGGTTTGACCGTTCATCAATACCTGATGGCTCGTCCGTTCATCTATCCGACGGTTCGTCCGTTCATTATAATCTGACGGTTAATCCGTTCATTCATTTAGTCTTTTGATTTCCGAGTCTAAAGATCATGAAAAATTGAATTTAAAGATATTTTTATGTCTGAATTCTATTTTTTCCAATCAGTATTAAACTAAGATCATTTCTAGTTTAATATCATTTGATAGAATTATCGTTTGTATATTCTATTCTACTGAAATATGTCATGTATTATTTACCTCTGAACATATTTTCTATGAATCTATCATTTTCAAAACAACAAAACCAAAAGTCAGATCAAGGATTTTCATTTACTCTCATTCCAGAATCAAAACATGAGATACAAGTGAAAGTGAAAATAAAAGAAGTTCACTCATTTGGAGTTATCAGCTCCCTAATACGATCTAGAACAGCAGTCAGTTTTTCTTCATGAGTTTTTCTAACTCGTTCTGCTGCTACAATTGAAACATTCTATTCATCAAAAGTAATGATGGTAGACTGGCGACGGCTGACTTCTTCAATCTGTTCCGCCTGCATCCGTTCTCGTTCCTTCCGAAGAGTCTCATAGTGTTCAACTTCAGAGATGTAAGTAGTAGCAACCTCAGCTTGATCTGCTTCTATGACAGTAATGCGCTCTTGAAGACAAGCTAGTTCCTCTTTTAATTTTTTCAGTTCTTCAGCCTTGGACACTTTATCCTTCTCCAGAAGCTCTACTCTTTGACGAATAGCTAATATTTCTTCACCCTTTTCTACTAATTTCTCAGTAGAAGAGGCAAGGAATGCTTCAAGAGCTGCTTGTTGGGATTGTGCTTCATGCTCTAGATGACTAATTTCAGTTGCAGTTAAAGATTGAAGATCTTCCTTCTTAGTCTCCCAGTACTTTCGGATAGTTACTTCTAATTCATCCAGGAGATGTTTGAAGAAAATGCACTGAGATTCACAACCAGCATGATGCAGCCCCATGAGAGGGAACTTAACCATAGTTCGAAGATCAGAAAATGGCATAGCTTCATCCTTCAAGAAACGTTTGGAAAATGTATCTAGATATGAGTAAATGATATCTGAATACATTCCTAGAGTTCTTGTTAATCCAGTCTCAAATCCAGGAGTCGCTGTTATCATGGAAGAAGAAGCTTGAATATTCTCTATCCTCGGAACAGAAGTATGTGCCATCGGAGAAGTTAAGTGTGAATTCCCTTCATCGGCATCAGCCTGGATAAGCGGAGCATGAGTCGAACTCATTGCTGCAGCAGTTCCTACAGTTAAAGAGAAATGTAATCGGCATTTAAAGAAAGAAAGAAGCAGCGGAAACAGAATTTGAAATAAAGTTCTACCTGGCTGAGGTTCATACTCGGTATGTGGAGGGAGCTTTGCTTCCTCTCGCAACCGGTCCATGATTGTATCCGATACCTGCTTTATATGGCTGCTTCCAGCTCCAGAATTACTGGGTGCTAGAGCGTTGTTCGGTGATTGAGCAGGTTCAGGGCTAAGTTCCATTTTGTTTCCCTTGACTTTGTCTTCATCGTAAGGAGTAGAGGTGCCAGCATGCCAGTCTTCTCCTCCTTCAGCTTCTTCTTCTTCTTCTTCGTCTTCAGGATGAGCTTCTGATTCAGAATCAATGATATTTACATCTTCATGAGTCTCTGGAACAATGACGATAGCAAGCTCAGTATTGGCTGCCGGTTCAGTTGTCTCTGGAATATCGGTTCGAAGAATGATATCTTGACAAACATTCTTTAACAGATCATCAGCAGCTGATAGCTCAGACGCCGGCACGTCTTCGTCGCCTCTGGCCAAAGAAATGTTTTCTTCAGCTTGAATTTCAGGAACTTCTGATTGTTTGGTAGTTTCTTCCGGAGCTGTTGCTTCTTCAGAGTAATCAATCTGGTCATCCAGTGCTTGAATGACACCTTCTGTCCCATGCTCAAATGGGATTACCCTCGTCTCCGAGGGTTCAATAGCTACTCCACTTGTGGTCGGAGCAGTTATTTCCTGAACTTGAACAGACTCTACTTCAGTCTGTTCAGTTGAAGCTGTTGCAGGGTGAATATCATCAGATTCGGTCTTCTCAGTAGAAGCTGCTTCATTGATTTCTGGCAAAACTCCTCCACTCATGATCGTTTCTAAGAGTTTGTTGCCCTTAATTTTGCTGGCAGACTTCTTGACATATCTGCCTCTTGACCTCCTTATCAAAGGAGCGTCGTCTTCATCAGTCTCTTCGTCTTTATCAGCGGCATCGTCCTCATCAACCGAGATACCGCCTAAAGATGATGTAGCAGTCACTGAGACCCCTTTCTTCTTATTCTTGGATGTTTGAGACCTAGTACTCCTCTTGGAGATGGTCTCAGATTCGTCACTTCTCTTCCTCTTAGAAAGAGATATAAATATAGGAGGAAGGACCTCATCAGAAAAATTTCCTTCCTGGAATAATTCATAGGGAGGCTCAACTTCTGTTGTCTCATCTTCGGGTTCTGAAGGAAAGTGCTGAATAACAATTTTCTTCTTTGACCTCTTCGATGGAGCTGGATCATCCTCTGCAACAAAGGTCTTCAGATTGAAACTCGGTCTGAAAGTGCTCGACGACACATAAAAACGTGCATACGTATAAAGCATCTTTGGCCCCGAGCTAGACAAAGGATTAGGCATAGAGAATACGACCTTTGTATTTCTAGCTGCAAAATATCTCCAAGCTCGAGCTCCGTCAATGAGTCCTCCGCGAGCAGATAAACAAGTAGTGGCGTTCCCAACATGGAGTTGGTCATACCCAAATTGTCTGGCAAATCGGCTTGGTAAATATGGTTCTAGATATGCCATTTCTTCGTGACGATATACTAGATGAGAAGGTCGGATCCTCTGTAACCATTGGAAGGCTACATCATCTAGTCGGTTTCCCATATCTCCGTCCATCATATTTAAGGGCATACTCTCATAGCCCGATGGTGGAGGGACACATTGGATCGACCAATGTGACGCCCTATTCAATACATTTCTGCATTCTGGGAGGGTGTGAACCTTCCAGAACGTCGCTCCAGAGTACCTCTCCAGAAAAAGACTGCTACTCCCTCCTGTCCCTGGAGGTATCAGACCATCATGATGAAGGAGAAGCCAACCATATAAAAATGTGAAAGGCATCTCTATCCTTAGGAATTCTTCAGTCATCAGCCTCTGAGCAGACAGCATGGTAGTTACAAAATTCCGAAGACCTGCATTTAGTCTGCAGGTCATCGCTGATAATAAGTCCAGCCTGTAACCATACACAAGGTGTACCGCTGCAAAGATAACACCTCTGTGTATTCTGTCCAAGGAGCTGGAGCCAGGAACGATGAATCTTCTTAACCACAGGGATAGGAATCCGGCCAGATGACCGTTCCTCGACAGACTCTTGCTACTCTGCCTCACATAAGAGCTGAAAGTGGTTCCAGCTTTGAACTCGTACCAGTCTTCAGTGATAGTGAAATCTTTGCAATCATATTTCTCCAGCAGATGAGTGATTTCACTTTCAGAAAGAGGCTTGAAGTTGCTAATCTGGTACCACCTCTTCTCATTTATTTTCTTCTCATCCTTTTCACGATTCATGAAAAGGTATGACATCCACTTCTGTATGTGGTTACCGGCTTCATCTTTGGAACCCTTATAATATAGAGTACATGTGCCAAAATGGCACATCATCTCTTCAAATAGATGAACCATCTCGGGGTTCTTCTCTGACAAAAAGTTCAGTTCCTCTGTCGTAGGAACATACTCCTCATACGGTAGCGAACCTGAAGGCAGGTGTGAGATGTATTCTATCTCGTGAAGGGCGAAGCCCATCTCTCCTTTTGGAGTCATAAAAGTCCCCGTCCTGTAGTTGTATCTCTCAACTAAAGCCAGGAACAGAAAAGGGTTAGGCTTGAAGCCGTAGGATGAATTGACGACGGCATCATAGAGATTTATCTTCTTCAGCTCAGTTTCAAAATTCTCGAAAGCCCAGTGGACTAAAGTCTTCCATCTCACATTCTCCTGATTCATTAGACCATTCATCCTTGGCGTCGAATCGGTCGGATAGAATGCATTCTTGTTGGACATGAATTCGTTTATGAAAATGGGCATCCTAAACGGCATTAATATGGCTGAGTCTTCAGGTGGTATGCATCCAGGCTTCAGACCCCGAAACACTGATACATGATCCTCCGGGGCACTGAAAAATCCCTCTTTCCTGTAAATAATACGGCTTGCTTTCGCCTGCTGATATTCTGTCAAATACCAGGACATCTTTCTCGGATAGCTGGCATGCATAAGTCTCATGATTGATAAACCCCGGGAAACCTTTGGCCAGTACATAGGTTGTTTCACATCCCCCTCAAAGCAGAAACACACCTTTTCCCTGTGCCCTTCGGCTGAGATTTTTGTGCTATAGCATCTCCGAATAAGAATGATGGTTTCTTGTGGGATACCAGATCCAGACTCTAAAAAGGTTGTCCATTCATCAAGCAGAGTAAGGTTGTGTGGTCTTGATTGGCCAACAATGATAGTCTTGCTTCAGGAAGATCAAATTGAGGGAATGTTACATGAGATAAATCATGCTTAAATGAGATACTCAAGCACCCTTCAAAATCTGCTTCTTCGCTTCGGATGTTCACTACAAGAAATGGCAGAAGACAAAGTCAGATATAGACTCTATATGGATATACTACCATGACATACTGAGTGAGTTATTCACGCTAAGTCCAGACAGATTAGGATGAAGACTAATCTATCCAGAAGATGACTCTCAGAAGTCTGCGTGAATAATTCAACATTGATATCTCTGTCAACATGTGAAAAATCACGCAGCGTCATCCTGAAAGCTGCGTAACTATTTCAACATGGACATTTCTGCCAACGTAAAAAGTCACGCAGAATCATGAGAGTCATGCTCCTTTTGCGTGGAACACAGAGCTTCGTAAACACGAAGATGTAAAGTATGGCCGACCCTAAAGAGGGAGGCATACTTTATTAATATCCTTTGCCCTAAGAAGGGGGGATATATTTCTGAAGTTTATTATTTTAAAGATCCTAAAAAGTTCTATGTGGAGTTCATCTTCATCAAACTCGTCTTCAACAGATCATGTTCTTCCATCACTTACGATGCATAGGAGCTTGCGGAACTTCCTGTCGAGGAAGTCTGTCAGTAGTGGCACGCGAAAAAGTTGCAGGGGCTTTCCCCTTGGCCTGAGCATCAGCTTTCTTGGGAGCCATTTCGACTGAGAAAGGAGAAAAGGAAGTCAGGGAAGAAGGAGTTCGTCGGCGAAGATGAAGTTCTCTTCTGAGGGTTCTCTCTTTTAAAAGCAAGTAAAGAAGGAAAGAAGTAATCTATGGCTTATTTATAGGTTCATTCTAAACGGCCCATCATGATTCGTCTCGATTTAGGAGCTTGATACGGGATCCTAACTGCACAGAATCCCAACAGTCCAATCATTTAGGGATAAATATCTCTTTGGAGCCATCTCAGCGTGACTTTAACTCATTTCATCATCTTTATTTTCAAAGTATTTCGAAAATATTTTATCATTTTTTTGAAAACTTTGAAGGGGGTTTTGTAGGCCTCAAAAATGAAGTCACGCTGAGTTGATTAGAACAAGTCACGCAGAGTGATCCGAGAAGCAGCACAAAAGATACGCTAAGTTCTGCCTGTCCATCTCCTTTAGAAATCACGCAGAGACAGCTCAGCCATACGTCAGAATCATAATAACTGACAACACAGCAGTCGAGAAACGTCTCCTCGTATGCCACGTATGCACAGAACTCGAGAGATCATCGCCGTCTTTTGCGTGATTTTCGAAATCTTCCTTAGCAAGACTCACTCTTCACCAAGTTGGCGTGACTTTGGGTCTTATCTTCATTTAATGCGGCTGACAATATAATCAATGTCAGAGATTTTGTGTCAGACGAAGCGTGCCAAATCAAGACAGCTGGCGGTTTGCGTGGATTCTGAACCTCCTCCTTCCTTAAGTTTGCGTGGATTTTTGAGTTATTCTTCTCAAAGCCTGCGTGAATTCTGAAGTATTCTTCTTCAAAGCTTGCGTGGATTTCGCCTTCAACGAGTCTGCGTCAACGAAACTGCGTGGATTTTTGCCTTCAGCAAGACAGCGTGGATTTCATTTCAACTGGAGTACGTGGCAGCCATACCACCGCTCTCTCTCTCGCGTGCCCAGTAACTTGCACACGACCTATGCACTAATGCTATGTGTCCAACAATTACGGGCCACGTCTAGTAACTACTCACTAACCCTGCGTGTATTTAGAGTCTGCGTGACTTTTCAAATGCACCAGTGGTGAGGTAGTTATCTTTTCAGTTACTGTTTTGACTCTATAAATAGAGTTCTTTTTCTTATTCATTGTACAGATACATTGATATCTACTATCAAAATTTTGAGAACTTTTCTTCTTCACATAGTCCAAGGGATAAAGCGATCGTCTTTTAGATCGGATTCCTACAGTTGTAATTTTCTCAGAAACACAACAAATAAAGAGAATTTCTTTATGGAAAACATATGTGTCCAAGCCCAGCCTATACCGCAGTATCGACGGTAGTACAGTGTCTATGATAAGCATTATCCATATTATAAGTACACAGTTCGTATTTATTATCCACAACTAAGTTATAACAAAAGATTAAACTCAAATCTCAATAAATAATTTAAAGAAAGATCCACTACAACTCAAAATAGGCTCAGAAACAAATCCGCTAAAATAAATATAAAATAACTGAAACTAAAGTTCGCTAAGCTCACTAGCTAAGAATAATACGAAAAAACATAAGAAAAAAATATGCTACTCTGCATCAGAAGAAGCAACCGGCATATTGGTAACGTCAATGTCACCAAGATACGCACTATAAATCTCGGGACAAACCATGTCATCCAAAACTGATAAATAGTTATCCAGTCAGGATTGGAGCAAGATCACCATAACACTACACTACACAATATAATTTACAAGCACGTAGAACAACAATAAAGAAAGGATGAATATAATATGATACAAAAGAAACAACTATACATTGGAAAATAGTTGAGAGTACAATTATGACATGGAACAGTTGAAGATATAATTAAGACACGAAGACAATATAAGAGAACGACGAATATAAGACAAACTACTGGACAATATGTCAACACGAATCAAATCATGTGTACTGTGTATTTTAGAATACAAGTGTTCTGCAGGTGGACGGGTTAGGACATCTGGCAGTCGGTACGTGCGATGCAACGACTGCTACTAATATTGACATTAGAAAAAACTTGTACATTACATAGACCACATGCATACTAGTTGTATTTTGTAACGCCACAATTCCAAAATACGTAGGACTAGGAACGAAGCATGCCAGCTGCATATATACGAGATATACTCCAATATATGGAAATCTTGAATATACACATAAGCTGTATTATGAATAATAATAACAGACAGTCTCAGGTAAAAGCTATATCTCATCCACAGTAAATATAAAAAAATGGTAACTCACGAATCAAAGTAAATGTCAAAATATAGCTGTTGACCGGGCAGAGACAAATCCACTACCGGCACTAGAATTAACTGAAAGGAAATAGAGTCCAACCTCTAAGATAAATAAAATAAGAAATGATGACTAAATAGGCTCCTCGACCCAATAGGGGCAGCTGTGATCAGAAGGTACAACTCGCTCGAACGTGAAGGATGAGTCTATAGTGGATCCATACTCCTGCGAAAACTCCTGTACACCTATACCTGGAGAGATCACCAGGTCCTCAGAGGAACGTAACAAAATACAAAAAGAACATGCCACATAAACTGAATAAATACGGCTCAATAAGAATAAATAAGATCATATCATAACATGGTCTAATACCTCACCATTTGGAGTAGCGTACCATCCCCCTAACCAAGCAAGGACAGGAGATGGCATACTAACCCACAGTGAGATATCTTTCCAAGTCACGAATCCAATATGGTATCCGGACCCCAACAAGGTTCAATACCTTCTCATCAGAGTAGTAAGCCACATCTACAATCAAACAAGGACAAAATGTGGCAAACTAATCCACAAAAAGTTATTGTTCCAAGCCACGGTCAGATACAAGTACCCAAACTAAGAGTACTCATACCTAACGGATAAGGGTAGCCTACCATTCTATGTGAATGCAGTTTAAATACATCCCTCTAATGCATGGGCCCTGGCTAAAATAGGAGCGGCATGGTCCCCCCTTGGGGCACCAGGGGCCTCAGGCATAATCGTTCCACGAATGTCAGTGGCCAGCAGTAAATAAGGGGTCGTCAACCCGCATCTCCAGTGGAGCGAACGGTCACAAGAAAAATGTGTAAAGTAGCCCATACACTAAGGATATGTACTCCCCCTCCAATGCCTACTATGTTGTATTCACAACACATATAACCCCTATTAACCGCTAAGTTAAACTAAGCATGCAATGTCTATTAGCGGTTAATCCTATCGTACGGCTTATACGTACTGGTGGCCAGCCAATCACGCATGTCCGAGTTCTATATGTGACTCACAACTTTGTGGTACAAATATGTCAAGGCCTATGAATGCAACAAAACAAGACGGTCCCTTAACTCTAGGTTTAATGGGTAAGAAAATAATACATAGCAGGAAATATAACTGAACAGTAAGTTCTAACAAGTTATGCCATATGTCACAGTTTATTTTGCATAAAGAAAATAATTAAATATGCATAAAATATGAGCTAAATAAATAAACAGCAGGTGGCAATGTATCTTGCCTGGAGGTAATGTGCAGAATGACGACGCCTGAGGACTCAAATCGTCAAAATAGAGAAGCAATGAAAGCCAACTTTTACGGACGACCTCGGATGCTGAAATAAACATCACGAACAGATTTGGCATAAAAGAAATACCTAGGAAATGCTTTTCCAAAAGTCTAATTCTGGAATAGAGGCAAAATCATAATTTTGGGTCAAAATGATATCCGTCGTTGGACCCGTTTTGTACCAAAATGCGTGCCAGAACCTACGGTCTCTAAAGTCATCAAACTATATGTCTACAGGTCCAGTTTGAGAAGATAAACCCAACCGTATGTCCAAAGTTGGATTCCGACGGACCGTGCACAAAATTGCCCGTTAGAGCGGGTCGCGGGCCCGCCAAAAAGGCGTTCCGGTCGACCTTCTCAGAATCGGACCAAGCTTGACATACAGAACCAGAAAAATGATACGGTCCTGATGGCAAAAGTTTTGTCTCGATACGATGAATGTGTACGAAGTTATGGTCAAGTTCATAAACGTCGATACGAGGGTATCTCGACGGATACTCACTGATTTCGTCGTGCACTCGCAACAAAATCGAGTTTTGTTTTTTCCCACACATCGGCAACATCCATATGCGCCTTTCGATGCATATGGTGCGACCACGTCACCCGGCTTGTCGGGCACACGCCGTATCGGGGTGAATTTCTAAGTTTTTCTTAGTTTGAAAATAAGTTTTTTTATTCTTAATGACATGTAACTTCATGTATAAAAGATGAAAATTAATTCTGTAAAAAGGGTTTCGATCCCCTATATGTTGTCTATAACTACCTTGAATTACTTTATGAAAAATCTTATTACTTAGTTCGGAAAAGGCCGTATAAATCAATACTCTGGCTGGACTGGATATTGTTCTATTTCTCATCAAGTCGGGATTTTGGCCTGACTTCGCCTTGGTTTCTCGGCGAATACGAATCAGTTGCCTTGAACTAACTAGCAGTGCTCCTAGATGGTTATATTGGTGTTCTACAGGATTTTATGACGAAAATGGTCGAGTATGGAAAGAGAGATACTGCGATGAACGGACATATCTTAAGGTATGACGACAGAACTCCTTGCTTGCCCGCGCGGTGGCTGTGATGCCCAGGATTGGTGGCGCACAGCTGCAGGGGATCTAGGGTGTTCGCAGGGGCTCCGGGATGGCGGCGACCAGGTTTCGGTTTGGCAAGGACCTCTTCGCAATGATTTGTATAACAGGTTAATCGGGATTTTAACGAGTATATAAGAAGGTTTCAATCCTGATTCCTCTCGGATATGGTTTTTTTTGTTTAAACAGCTTTTGATTTGGGCTTGAGTCTTTAAACAAGGATTTAATCTCTTTGATTCTATCTAATCCTCTGTGGTTTGCGAAAAGGAAATGGGGAGGGTAGCGATTTCAAGTTTACTGTTCCCTTTTGGGAACAGCAAGCCGCAGGCTTTCTCTTTTTTTAATACTAAGATATATATGTATGTATGTATGTATATATATAGATATACATATATACACACACATATATACTTCAATAAAATTCCTATTATAACTCCTAAAATCTAAACAACTTTCTAAAACAATTTAATATTTATCAATATATAAAAAGTAATAAAAAAAGTAAAAGTCCATGATATATATATATATATATATATATATATATATATATATATATATATATATATATATATATATATATATATATATATATTACCACTATTTCTAAAATACAACAATTCCTTTAATCACTTAATAAGTTCCTAAGAAATATATTCTAGAAATTTTTTAAAAAACAAAATAATAGTAATTTCTAAAGTATTTGTAACCTATAATATAAATTTTATTTTGTATAAAATAACCCACACATAATATGAAATAAAAATAAAATAAATTTCTACTCACTTTATAAGGCTAAAATATATTTTTTCCACTTCTAGGAAATAAATTATTTCTTTTAAACAAAAATACCAATTAATTCTATTTAATAATAATAATTAACAGTAGAAAATTTTAGGGGTTTTACATATTTTCCCTCCCGACTCTCTCACAAGTAAACATGATCACTTCAGCATTAA
Source organism: Iris pallida (assembly GCA_029216955.1). Classification (NCBI taxonomy): domain Eukaryota; kingdom Viridiplantae; phylum Streptophyta; class Magnoliopsida; order Asparagales; family Iridaceae; genus Iris; species Iris pallida. Next base: position 10,959,618 of record JANAVB010013597.1, on the reverse strand, counting down.
CTTTAACTTTAAACATTGAACATTAACTATTAAACGAAAGTAGTAAGTGAACATGTATGACCATGATATTAAGTATAACTCTCGTGCCAGCAATAGAAACGATGAGACTAACAGTTTAAGGAAAAGAATAACATGCAGCATAAAATAAAGACAACATGGGTCATAGTGGTACTTGTCTTGCTCCGCTAGATGGTGAAGTCACAACTCAAACATCGTAGACCGATCTACCCCGTCACATAAATAATCATAAGTTGGATTATGAAAATCTCACTCTAAAAACCCTAGAAAGTGGCTAATGGTTTAACATAACTAATTCTATTTAATTTTGGAATAAATAATCTAAAAACCTAATTTAATCTAATATAATCTAAAATATACCTTAAACAAGGAAATTTGGCCATAGAAAGTCATGTTTCTAATTTTGGAAACCATGGCACGCAAATCGAGGCGTGTCGTTGACTATCTAGTCAAATATTGTGAACTCATGATTTTGAAAGTGCACCTTGGTAGATTCAATGCCATGAGTGCACCAAAATTGACCGTGCCACAAAATCACGCTTTGGTCAAAAGATATCACCGTTATGGCTAACCGTGACCAAATCGATAATTTATGATCAAATCTGAGTTCAACTGAATAACTAAAATAGTAAATGAACCTTTGAAATTCTGAAAAAATTATATGTCAAAGATCGTCGTGTTAGCTTTCCAAAACTTCAAACGGATCGTGATTCGGAGTTCGAGATCTCAAAAACTGTACGACGTGTCAAGTTTTGGACAACAAACACTCACAGAATTCTCCAGAAATTCAGGTTCAAAATATTCGAAATTAAAGTACATAATCTGAAATTTTACCTCAATACGAATCCAATAAAAAATAGCACACGAATTCGAGGTCAAGGCTCTCTGCAATCGCCTCGGGAAGTTGAGGAATTACCAAGATCAACTCACAAAGGAGGAGGCTAGAATTAATTTGGGTTTGTGAATATACATGCATATATATAGAAGAGAGAGAGAGAGAGAGGAGGTTACTGTAGCTTGCGCTGACAGGTTGGCCCCCCAGTGGATGACTGGGTAATTATTTATTTAATTCAAAAATTATTTAAAAATCATTTTATGTCCAAATAAATCAAAATAAATTGCAGAAAAATCCAAAAATTCCTAAAAAATCTAGAAATATTTCTAAGTGTCTAGAATCTAAATAAAATATTTTAATATAAAATATCATCATGTGATCTCACAGTAAATTCCAAAAGCCTATAAAATATAAATTATATAGGTTTTAATTATCTAAAAATTCCCAAAAATTCATTAAAAATTCAAAAAAAATCCTAGAATATTTTAAAATTATTTTTAGCCATCTAGAGCCCAAATAAAAGTATTCATTCCAGAATACCCCCGGATGACCTTACAGTAAATTCTAAAAGTCCTTAAAAATAATAAACCCTTAAAATTAAATACCTAAAAATATCCAAAAATTATAGAAAAATATAAAATAGCAAAATAATACATATATAAGCTATCTAGAGGTCATATGACCTTAATATGGTCATAGCTTACCTACAAGCTTCGACATGACTCCCAATGATCATAGAAAGCTAATCGTAATCAAATCAAATGAAAATGAAAAAAAAATCCCTAAATTCCTAATCGAGGAGGCAAATTCCACACAAAGTACAATGAAAGTAAATATAGTGAACTAGAAAAATATGGCAATAAAGACTGTAAATAAAGATAACTAAGCTAGAACAGATGTGATGTGAGTCCAGCGAATATAATGTAAGTCCAGCAAGAAATAATGTGAGTCAAACAAGAAAGCTCTAAACCAGTATGTTTTGAAATACTGCTTTCGACATATAAATGGCTAGGAGGTAAATATGGCACATCGCACACTTGGCAATGTGCGACGGCTATCTTTCCAGATAAGACCAGTAGGGGTGATTCTAGCAAGTTTACATGTCTACTCGAGTATTTTTCCATCCCGAATAGTACAAGTGAATCCATATCCTAACACGTAAATCAAGTACATTCCAGCCAGAAAGTAAGAGATGCCAGTAGGTTATTCCAGAGGATGAATTCAAAAATAGAGGCTAGACAAGTAAGATACATGTGTCGCAAGTAAATAAATCCATAAATACCAATTTGTGTCATGTCAGAGAATCAGATAATATTATACTAGAAGCTGAATCATAATAATATCAGATAATAAAAACTATCAGAGAATGTACTCGTCTGTCGTTCTGAGTAGTAAATGTGAATGAGGACCAACTGATGTCACAGAAACCTATATGTGAGTTATACAGAGTTACTTGGTGTTCTAGAGAAAAATATATTTAAATACATTAATATATGCTTTTAGGCCTTTTCTAGGTCATGGAAGTCAAACTAAGTCAATTTGACTTAAGGGTTGACTTTAAGTCAAACTGTCAACCTTGGTGAATCGAGTCAACTAGGTTAAGTTCACATATTATATAATATGCTAGCTCATGATATTACCTATACTAAGTTAATCCCTTTACCCTATTATACGTAATACCCATTACATATTTTAGACATAGGTAACACTTGCACTTACCCTTACCTGTCACATATATCACTTACACTAGGTAAAAGAGTTGGTAATTAGATAGATAGATATATAGATAGATAGATAGATAGAAGATAGATAGATAGAAATAGAAAGATAGATAGATAGATAGATAGATAGATAGATAGATAGATAGATAGATAGATAGAGATAGATAGCTAGATAGATA
>JANAVB010013597.1:10816374-10945100 GCA_029216955.1 Iris pallida | reverse complement strand
ACCTATTACTAATATTGCAATCTCATGATATACCTATACTAAGTAATCCTCTTTAACCATATCATATGTAATACCCTATTACCTATTTTAGACATAGATAACCCTTCAATTACCCTTACTTATTACAAATCACTTACACTAGGTAAATAGATTGGTATAGAAGATAGAGATAGATAGATAGAGACAGACAGACACACAACAGACAGATAGATAGATAGACAGATACTTAGATATACAGATAGATACTATTAAGTCCATATTTAGCCTTCTAACTGATATATGTTTGCCCTTCCACATACTGATATGGCATAATAGCCCAAGCCTATCTCTGATACATGTTTCCCTCACCTCCACTCTATGACAGTTAACCAATACAACATATAAGTCCCCCTCCTCTCTGTCAACTTACTTGTGGGTGATAAGGATTAGGATCCCCCTTCACTAACATTAATACATGGGGTCAGAGGACTGATATGCAAATCCCTTTGTGCCCTGCCATATCTTTTCATTATGTAGTTAATAGGTAGCTACTTCATATCATTCCCTCCTCTCATAACAGTATATACTTGATACTCATGACAATGGTATAACTGATACACATCAACCATATAACTGATATTATATATCATAAACAACTTATACTTTTCCTTCTTCATAACACTGCCAATAGCCTAAGCCTAGCCTATCTCCCCTTATTCTCATTAATTAACTATACATATAAGACCTCTACCATATTGATACATATGGGGCTCCCTCATTTACCACAGATACCAATTTCTCCCTATATAGGACTGATACATGCCCCTTTCAGTAAGCTGTTAACAAATTCTCTCCACCTTACCACTCTCAATAATTGCTGCTGTGCTAGCTGCACTATAGGCAACAAGCCACTTGCTGATCCCAATTCCCCCTTCCAACACAGCAGTAACGAATGATACTTCTCTTCATCCCCCTTCACAACAGTTAGTTAACTACCAATACCTATAGTCCAACCTATATCATATAGCTGCTACTACCTTCTAAAATTCCCCTTCACTATCTCTCTATCACATACACACATGATTATATAAACTAGTGTCAGTCCTTCCCTTCTAACCACCTTTAACTGATACACTTCCCTAGTAGTCCACTGCCTTGTACACATACACAGAGGTTCACTCCCTGACACATTCACTCAACACATGGGTGATGCCCCTATCTCTTCACTTACCTGTTGCTTCTGGAGCATAGATAAACAATCCCCTCATATAGTTGCTGCTACTCTAAGCAGCAAACTGCTGCTATACACCCTACTACTGCAACATTGCTGCCATCCCCCTCTTACCTAATCATTTTACCTATATCATAACCTACCCCTATAGGTGTTTTCTACATAATATTAGCTAACCAAAATATCTAACCCTCACACACCCATCCATATCAACCTGGCATCACCCAAAGAGGCACACTGGCCATACAGGGTTTCCTATGCCCCATGGCCCCTGCTACCTATTACTAATTCTGTCTCCCAACTCACTGGCCTGTCATGCATTTCCTCTCATCCTTATCTAACAGCTGTCACATTCCTACTTAGTTAACTATCTCATAGGGTCACTCCCTCTTGGACACTTATGAACACACACTCCTTACAAACCTGGACACTAACTCCTCACAAACTCCTGGCCAACCCAATCACACTAACCTGCATATAGCCACACAGGCCACCATGGCCTATGGCCTATCCCCAAGCTGTTGCTCTTCCTGTGCAGAGCTCTGTGCAGAGCAATGCTGCTAGGGATAAGCTCCATGCTGCCTAGCACAAGAAAAGCCAAGGCCTGCTGCCACTTTGACTCGAACAGAGGTTGAACCCCCTGCCCCAATTCCTGGGTGCAGGAGCACACATGCCACTGCCTGTAAAAGGATCTCCCCTCTCGTCTTTTAACTCGTTGTGGTACTAAACCCCATCATATCTCAAGATTCTACCCTGTTGTTGCTATAGCAGCAAAGCTGTCACGACCCGCACCCGATTTTCGGATGCGAGCTCGTGAGCAAGCCAGCTACGTATCGAACGGACTCCAGCCCGACTCGAGTACGTATAAGCTGTCAAGGTTATGGTATTATGTCTAATCTAAGCTATATCTCAGTCCACAAGAATCATATAAACAAGAATGAACAGTTTGGGTCGTGGTCTGCAGCCCACTAGCAATATGTTCGATTAGACTCCAAGAATAATATGAGTCTAATAAGCTAAGCTGATAGCAGGATATATCATAAAAGCACGATGATGATAGTAAATCAATAACACTAACAAATACCTGAATCATGCAGATGAAGTCAACTACCACATGCTCAGCTAACTAACTCCGTGCAATCAGCTACCTGAAGATCATCAGGTCCTCAGAGGACTAGCAAGATACATAAAATATGCCTACTAATATGACAATAAATACCATGCAAGAAGGATAAGAACACTGCAAGGAGAACATCTAAGGACGACGAGTCGTGTGGAAATGTAATACTAGACTTGGCTATCATCAATCGATTAACCCCTATAGCTTGTAGTACAATACAAGATACTCCCATCTATAGTAGATTTTGACTGTAATACAATGCAAGATACTCCCAGTCAAGATTAGCCAATTCTAGTATCGATCTCCTCTCCTAAAGGATACAAATCAAGTAGACTCCTATAAATCGTAGTACAATGCAAGATACTTCCAATTATAGTGTTGCAAGTCAAGTTAATCAATCAATCAATATATGCTATAGGTCGTAGTACAATGTAAGATACTCCCAATCTATGGCATGTCTCAAGTCAAGTCAATCAGTGATATCAAGGTAGAAGAATCGGCTATAGGTCGTAGTACAATGTAAGATACTCTCATCTATAGTATGTCTCAACTGTAGTAACATACAGATACTTCCAGTCAAGATTAGTCAAGTCAAGAACAGATACAGAAACTGACAACTCAATCGCAAGGCAAGGTAACATGATAAGACCAATAATCTAGCAATGTCAATACCTTATACGTGCACGTAATCTAGAACAAGTAAGGCAATCAAGGACGATCAATCACAATATGGAATCATTGACAATATGATAAGGAATACAATAAAGGAAGAGAAAACCATGTAATACTGTATATGTTTGGCAAGGTACTTGCCTGGGGGTTGCACGGAGAACCAATAATGTATCGCCAATCAACAAGTCAGAAAGTCCAAGTCATCACAACTGTCTCCGAAAGCTGAAATAAACATTACCAATATTCTCAGAATAGTCAAATTTGCTAGGATTGTCTGTCCTTAAGTCCATTCTGGACACAGAGGCAAACGGTAATTTCGGGCAAAAACAGTATCCGCCGTTGGACCCGCTTTGTACCGAAAAGCGTGCCAAAGTCTACGGTCTCTAAAGTCATCAAACTATATGTCTACATATTCATTTTGATGATACGAACCCAATGGTATGTCCAAGTTGGATTCTGATGGGCCGTGCACAAAATCGCCCGTTGATCGCATTGATGGGCCTACAAAACGGTGATCCAATCAACTGTCTCAGAATCGGATCAAACTTGGCATACAGGACCAAAAAAATGATACGGTTTTGTTGGCATAATTTTGTCTCGATCTGACAAGCGTGTACAAAGTATTAGAGTTTGTGCAAAGTGGTCTATACGGTAAATTTTGACGGATACGGATCAAATTCGTAGGGCACACACGCAACCAATTTGAATTCCGTCAAAGCCCACACGATCACAAAGTCTTTACGCACCTTTTGATGCTTTCGGTTCGTGACCACCGTCGCCCGGATTGGCGGGACGCACGTCGTATCGAAGATTTTTCCATTCTGAAAACAAGTTTTTGATCAACTTCGGGATTCGATTTCTCGACACGTAGTCGATGATTTCCAAATCCATAAAAGGGTCGTGAAGTCCTTTATGTTGTCTGTAACTGCCTTTAATTAGTTTTCTAAAAACCCTAATATCTAGTACAAAAATTGGTTTCCAAGTTGTGTTTTGGATAGCCTAATACTCTGTTTTCTAACAATTTATTGGGCAAATTTGCTTCGATCTTTCGAGCAATCCACTGGGTTTTACGAGATTCTCTTTGAAAGGGTTTGTAGTGGTTCATATAGGCTTCATATAGAAATTTACGGAATCAAAAACGAACAAGCGAAGAGGACGAAATCTTACTCGATAGTAGGGGTTGCTGCAAGTACTCTGTTGCTATTGCTGCTATTACTGCTGTCCGCTACGGTTTTTTTTCGGCCAGCGGTGGCTCTGCCCCGGCGGCGCACGGGGTCAGGGTGGCCGCCTAATGGAGAGGGGTGGCGGCGTCAGTTTTGAGGAGTAGTTCGCGTTAGGTTTTCCTCTTCCTCTCTCCAATATCTATAATACCGCGGCTCGGGGAGAACACGCGGTTGGGATTGCATTCCCTCTCGGGTTCGCTCGGGGAAAATTTGCTGCTGCTACTTTATTTGGGTTCGATTCTCAGTTTATATGGGACCTAGTCGGATCCATGGGGGAGTCAACCTACGACACGGAAGAACGTGGTACCACTGACTGTGGTCAGATTCGATTACTCCATAGAAAATCAAACAATATGGACAGCCATTTTCGGCTGCTCCTTTCGTCTCTTAAAAAAAAGTAGGCGAACGAAGTGAGCTGAATAATCGAAGTGAGCGAGATATATCGCAGTGAGAAGGAGAACAAAGTGAGGCGACCGTTAGGTCGCCCACGGGGCGGTGAACGCCAGTGAGGAAAATCAAGAGGATAGGAGTCGAGAAAAAAGAAAGGTTGGTCGAGCTCCTTCGTTCCTTGTTCCTCACGGGTCATTCGCCCGCTTGCCCGCTTATGGCAGGCTGGTTTGCTTATGGTTTGCATGGGCTGTGTTCACTTAGGGCTCGGGTGGTAAATGGTTGGACCGAGCCAAGTGGGCTGGGAGAGCTGAGTTTGCTCAGCTGGGGTCGGGCTTGGCTTACTGGCCTTAGGGCCATTGCTGTCTGGTCTTATCCTTCTATTCCTTTTCCCTTTCTTTTTAGCCACATATATATATATATATATTATATATATATATATATATATATATATATTATATATTATATATATATATATATATATATATATATATATATATACTAGCATATGTTACGTGCCTTGCACATATTTAACATTCTTTTAATTAATTTAGGAAGATTCTTTAGGAAGACCAAAGGGTAGTCTTTGTAATTACTAAGTTATCCATATTAAAATTAATGAATCATTTTTAAGTATATATACATGTAAGGGTTTTCGGAATTCAAAAGTTTCACCATCAAGTTTTCCTATTATATAGTAGAATATATATATATATATATATATATATATATATTATATATATATATATACCACACACCACACACAATCATATTTACATATAAATATTATACATATATGTATATACATACAAATATTTATATATATCACAAACCACATATTCCTATATATATACATACACACATATATATAATATTTATATACATACAAATATACATATATAATATACATTATATATATACATACACACATTTAATATATATCTATATTTATATACACATCCATATACATATATACCTCATATATTTATATACCAAGCCAGCTACGTCACCCGGATTGGCGGGACTACGTCAGCCTTTATGTACCTTTTGATGTACCTTTTGATGCTTTCGATTCGCGACTACGTCACCCGGATTGGCGGGACGCACGTCGTATCGAAGATTTTTCCAATTCTGAAAACAGGTTTTTGATCAACTTCGGGATTCGATTTCTCGACACGTAGTCGATGATTTCCAAATCCACAAAAAGGGTCATAAATTCCTATATGTTGTCTGTAACTGCCTTTAATTAGTTTTCTGAAAACCCTAATATCTAGTACAAAAAATTGGTTTCCAAGTTGTGTTTTGGATAGCCTAATACTCTGTTTTCTAACAATTTATTGGACAACTTTGCTTCGATCTTTCGAGCAATCCACTGGGTTTTACGAGATTCTCTTTGAAAGGGTTTGTAGTGGTTCATATATGCTTCATATAGAAATTTACGGAATCGAAAACGAACAAGCGAAGAGGATGAAATTTACTCGATAGTAGGGGGATTGCTGCGAGTATTCTGTTGCTATTGCTGCTATTACTGCTGTCCACGCACGGTTTTTCCGGCCAGCGGCGGCTCTGCCCCGGCGGCGCGCTGGGTCAGGGTGGCCGCCCAATGGAGAGGGGTGGCGGCGTCAGGTTTGAGGAGTTGTTCGCGTTAGGTTTTCATCTTCCTCTCTCTCAATATCTATAAATACGCGGCTCGGGGAGAACACGCGGTTGGGATTGCATTCCCTCTCAGGTTCGCACGAGGAAAATTTGCTGATGCTGCTTTATTTGGGTTCGGTTCTCAGTTTCTATGGGTGGCCTTTAGCTGGGCTGGTTCGCTTATGGCAGGGCTGGTTTGCTTATGGTTTGCATGGGCTGTGTTCACTTGGGGCTCGGGTGGGAAATGGTTGGACCGAGCCAAGTGGGCTGGGGAGAGCTGAGTTTGCTCAGCTGGGTTGGGCTTGGCTTACTGGCCTTGGGGCCATTGCTGTCTGGTCTTATCCTTCTATTCCTTTTCCCTTTCTTTTTAGCCACATATATATATATATATATATATATATATATATATATATATATATATATATATATATATATATATATATATATATATATATATATATATATATATATATGGCTAACTGGCCTTATCCTTCTATTCCTTTTATTCCTTATATATATATATATATATATATATATATATATATATATATATATATATATATATATATATTGCTGTCTGGTCTTATCCTTCTATTCCTTTTCCCTTCCTTTGCTCAGCTGGGGTCGGGCTTGGCTTACTGGCCTTGGGGCCATTGCTGTCTGGTCTTATCCTTCTATTCCTTTTCCCTTTCTTTTTAGCCATATATATATATATATATATATATATATATATATATATATATATATATATATATATATATATATATATATATAAAATATATATATATATATGTATTTATATATATATATATATATTTTATATATATATATATATATATATATATATATATATATATATATATATATATATATATATATATATATATACACACACAAACACACATATTCCTATATATTATACATACACACATATATATAATATATTTATATATACATACAAATATACATATATAATATACATTATACATGTATACATACACACATTTAATATATATATCTATATTTATATACACATCCATATACATATATACCTCATATATTTATATACCAATAAATACTCAATTAACAAGTAATAATACCTAATAGCAATAATATATTTATTTAATCACAACAGAATAATAAAATAACACTAAAATAATTAAATTATGGTTTGGTGAATCTATACTATTCACCTTTGTCTGGGTCCAGAAAATTGTACAAACATTTTAAACAATATTTAATAATAAAATACCAGTTTTGTACAAATATTCAAATAGTTAAAAATGTACCTCAACACCTAAATAATTTAGGGAAACTTTGTACACACATAAAATATGACTACATGGTCGTCCCTGGTCTCACTGTATGCTCACATAGGCTTGGATTCGGTTCAGGCTCAGCTCGGGCTAAATCGACACAAACGGGTCTCCTTCAAGTCAATAAATATAATAATAATTAATTAAACTTATTTATAATGGTCATGCTATAACTTGGCCAGGTTTTCCTATTTAGGACACTCCTATGGCTCGACATTCTCCTACCATGGCTAAACACTAGTCAAAGCACGCCACTGCACTATCCGTACCATGATTCCTAGTCGTCCGGTACTTCAAAACTCAACCATAGCTAAAATCATCTACCGTAATAATTAACTAAATAATTATTTATAAAATTCTAAAATTACTATTTAAAACAAATAAATAAAAAAAATATTTTGAAAAATTCTCCGGGAAGGGAAGCTACAAAAGCTGTTGCACAAGCCCATCATAACACTTCCCCCTATCTTTAGTTAACTGTTAGTGAACTCTTCCTCATTCCTTAGATACTGCCACTGCTCTCTAAGGTTTCCCCCTCTTACCTATAGTTGTTGTTAGTTCAACAGTCCAAGACCCTTCCCTCCCAGTTAACTGCTAATACTCTTATGCCTGAGCCCTCTTAGATGTTAGTTGCTGCTATACATATATGGCTCCTTCCTCTACTAAACTGATACATGAATGGCCTCGTCTTATTCACATACACACACACACACACACATATAACAATATCAATCCTTATTTACATTAGTTAAATGCTATACCTATTTAACCCCCTCATGTCTGCCCCTGCTTCACTACACAGAGATTTATAAACACACTCACGCATATAACATAATACATATGGAGAGGCAACCACAAGACTCAAAAACAGTCCACGTAGTCCCCTATGCTATATAAAACATACATAACCACTCATATATCACTAATAAGCATACCAATGATAATCTATACTAATATACATCTAGATACAAGTGTCATATCTTAGTTTAGAACAATTGGTGTTCCCTTGGTCATTTTGTCAAACACTTGGCAAGCATATCGGGATTCGTTGTGATACGTCCATGATACGCACTCCAAATAGATCCAAACTTGATCCTAAGCATGCCCACATGTCCTAAATCATAATTAACACCTAACGAACCTATCACAAACCCTAAAAATGCCATTCTCGAATTTTTTTCAAATGGGGTCAAAATACAAAAGAAAAGTCTCCAAATGAGGGAAAGAAGAGTCAAAACTCATATCCATGGTAGTCCTAATGCATGGGGGTTCCTAATTGATGCTTCTATACTATTTAACACAATTTAGAGGGTTTAGAATGCATATACCTATTAGGAGATGGATTTTCAATAAAAATGGCTCCAAGATCTAGAAGTCCTCAAGTTCCAAGTGCTTCAACATCCAATGTTTTGCTTCTAGAGTCTTCTACTCTCCATAGGAAAGAGAATGAGATCAATTTGACATTTGGAGAAGATTTGGTGGTAGGAACAGTTTAGAAAAAGTCTATAAATTAGGGTTAGGGTTTTGGATGAAATGAGGAGGAAGAAGAAGATGTCTTCTTATAGGAATAGGTGGCTGGTCATAATATGATTGTTAGTGGTCTTGGATAATGTAAATTGTCCACTAAGCCCCTCTCTAATGTCATGACAATTTTAGGGAATAAGTCTTTCTTCCTAATTAGATATTCATGACAATTTTAGGGAATAAGTCTTTCTTCCTAATTAGATATTTAGCCTAAATTCTATTTAATCTTGCTAGCTAACTAGGCTAATTAGAGTTTAACAAAAATGAGTTTTAATATTTGTCTAGTCACATTAATTAGGTTCACTAGGGTCACTAACAACTATTCTAACTAATGGCTAACTACTAATCATATTCAATAATATAGAATATGCACTATATCGATGGATTCTACATAATTAATCCAAAATTATAATTACTAGTTTTGTAAAATATATTTATCACTCAAAATAAAATATGTATACCATTATTCACAATAATAACAAGAAATAGGAAAAAGTTAAAAATACCCCTCTTCGTGAAAGTGGTAATTACAATGATCCTTTAACTTTTAAATTGTGACATGATCGACAAGACACCAAAAATAATGATGATGAGAATTACAATACTAATTCGTACGATAATCTCTTATCAGTTTACAGTATACACCCTTGATCTCTAGGATAAGTTTGTTTTTAAACCATCAATCCTAAAGATTGCATCCGAATAAACTAGTAAGCATAGCCTTGAATTGTATTATATGGCTTATGTTGGTATTATTCGGAACTATAATATTGACATCTATGTTTTGGGAATTATAATTTTTTTTATCTCCTTAGATTTTTAAATCTTCTAGCCATAAGATTTTTTGATCTGTCACGTTAATAAGACAGAATTCTGCCGTTTGGGGGAGATAGGAAGAAGATAAATTATCGTTCTAGAATAACATCGTGAATTATCGTTCTAGAATAATATCGTAAAGCATCGTTCTAGAAGAACGTATTGTATCATCGTTCTCGAAGAACATTATAAAACATCATTCCAGAAGAATGTGTCATGGCATATTTCTACTTTATCTAATCTTGACTAAGTTAGGAGAAATTATCATTTATTTTTACTGCAAATGAAATATTAGGTGCTTAATCGATGTTTTTGATTATGCTGCATAAATAAATATATCGACTATAAATTTATTTTCTAATATAACTACCAAAAGAACCAAATAAATGTAGAAAATGAATAAGTTCTTTTGCAAGAACGCATAAGACCTAAAGGTTCTAACATTCAGCTCTCTAGAAGAAGAGGCTAAATAATACTAAAGGCTCTAAAGATTCAGCTCTCCAGAAGAAGAGGCCGAATAATATAACATATCCTAATGCTCTTGAAGAAGTAGCTCCCGAAGAAGCATCTCCTATAGAGAAAAAAGTTCATGACGGTCCGAAAGATGTCATGAACCAAGTATCAAATTTCTCAAAGTAAATCGCTCCGGTAGAAGATATACCTCAGATTCCAGAAGAGATTGAGAAAGAGGTACCGATACCCATAAAATCTATGTTTGACACATAGTTAAGAGAAATTTTGAATTAAGAAGTTTTTCATAAATGACATTATCAAATAAGAATAAAAACGGTGATAAATTAAAGGATATGTCACGCCCCAGAACCAGAATACTGGAGAGCGGGGGCAGACATAGCCAGCTACGTATATTGAAATGGATTCCATCTCGCTATACGGTCACGGCTGTCTAGATACATGAGGGTTTACTACAAGCCAACAGTCTCCTATGGTCATGAACAAGCCTAGTGTCTCAATCACAAGCAAGTAAGTAAATGTTACGAGATGTATGATCATTAAATATACAATAATAAGGCGTCCCAAATATTACATATTCAGCTGATCATGAAGCTAGTCATTACAAAATATCAGGACTAGCAAGAGTTTAGTCATACATGATCAACCCTAGGATCTGTCAATCATGTTACAGCCCGTAGGCAGACAGTAAGTAAATACCATCGAGCTAAACAGGTGATCGTCGGCTAAACGCCTCAAAAGAATATTGTTACAATAAAGTGGGAGAGCAAAAATAGACCCACTCGTTGCCCGGGTTACGTCTAGTCGCCACCATCGGGCTGGATAGTCGGTAGATCCTCTGGAGCTGCTCCGAAATCTGGCCATACAAAACCAGCTGGGTCAGATCCCAGAAAGAGCAAGTGCCACAAAGGAAGCTTCACTTAGGAACTAAAACCAGCAATCAGCACAAGATATAAATAAAAGTAAGAACTGGAAATAAAAAAAATACATCAGGATGATATACGACGAGATAACCATAGAACTATTCAGATAACCAGGTTACAACCCGTAAACCAAACAAGGACCGAGGTTGTAACCCTTCGTCTGAACAGAACTTGGAATTCTCACCATTTATCGGTAAAATAAATACAAGCATTCTGGTCATGCAGTAGTCTGGAACAGGATCAGGACAAGGCTAGACAGGTTAGACTCCATCCAATCACTTCACGGCCAAGCAAGAACTACGGCTTGATACTTTAACTAACTAGGGTTGTCACAAGCCTAATTACTAACAAGATGCAGTGAGAATCTTCCACAGCCACAAGCCCTGCAGTCCATCCAGGTTACCCAGGTCGAAATTAGGGGTTGAATTCAGGTGGGTACACCGTCCAGGAAACGCATGTACCCTTAAGTAGCTTGAAAGGTGCAACACATGACAGTGTGCTGGAAATGTGCCATATTCGACGGCAGGCTACAGATCCCAGGCGCGCCCAGGTAACGGGATTGCCTGTAGCTGGGAAATCTCTTCATGACTAATGTGTTAATCTAGTTATTAACCTTAGTCCATTTCAATAGGTACTCCTGACCGTGGTACTCAGGAGCTCCCTCCCTAGACATGATGCAAGACAGGACTGGTTTATTTGTACAAGCATAATCGCCCACGGTGTCCATGTTATTATACAGGTCATGTCATGTCAGGTAGCCGTCGCAACAGCTTATCAGATATATCATGTCAGGTTTATCATGTCAAGTGTTCTTGTCAAGAGTGCGCCACGATGGGCCACTATCAGGTCATGTCAGGTTTTCTTGTCAAGAGTGCACCACTACGGGTCACTATCGTGTCATGCTCAGGTATCATTTCCAAACATATTAAACAAATCCATGATTATCAAGTTCATGACAAAAGGCGTAAGGATATAAAATGGACGTAAAATATCTAATAAAATATCAATATTCAGGGCTATAGAAGAGCCATGCGGCTAAGGCCTATGCGGCCAGGAATGATCACATGCGGCTGGAAGAGAACAGCCCATGCGGCTGAATGGATATGGGTTCATGCGGCCCGAAATCCGAGTTCATGCGGCTCGGAAAGGTCGGTCTCAAGGCAGTGCGGGCGTGCGGCGCATGCGGCTGCAGGAGCTTATGCGGTCAGGAATGGAGGGATCTCGTGCGGCTGAAGGGAATCAGGATCTATGCGGCTCGGATTCAGTCAGTCATGCGGCTGAGAGGACTCGGGTCCTCATGCGGCAGCGGGAGACTGCGGTCTATGCGGCTTGCGAGTATTGGAGTTCATGCGGCTCGGGATAGGCAAAGTCCCATGCGGCAGCGGGGAGCAATGCCTATGCGGCTGGGAGCAAGGGTGCATATGCGGTTCGGAAAGAAGGGCCCCATGCGGCCGAACTAAATACTTGCCGCATGAACTTGTCATGCGGTCAAGTCCAGTTGATAGTGCATGTGGTTTCGAAGCTGACTTGCCGCATGAATATTCATGCGGTCAAGTGCTATCATGCGGCTCGGAACTGTGCTTCTTCTCCAAATTTCCGAAAAGAAGTGCACCATAAGCCATGGCTTCCAAGCTGCATAACTCTATCATCCGGAGCCCAAATCCGAACTTCCATAGGTCAAAATGGGGTAGAACGAGATTCTCTACAACATGGAACCATCAAAACTAGAAAATAACAAGATTAAGTAGATCAAAACCCAAAAATCCAAAAATAAAGTAAATATAGATCTACAAGAATCTAGCCATGGAAAGTGAAAAGGCCAAGTTCTAAAGTATGTTAAAATACTGTAAGGAAGAGAATGAAGCAATAAAATCGGAGTTCCTCCATGAAGCAAGTTGCACTTGCCTAGACCTCTCTCTTCTCTCTCTGGTAGGTAAGAAGTAAATGAGGAAGAAGAAGATGAGTGATGAAGAGAGAGAAAGAAGAAATGGCAATAAATATCAAAGGTGGTGGTAGGTAGGGGGTTCATCCATGGTTCATGATAGACCAAAGAAAACCGAACCAAGCCAAGAAATAACCAAGCCAAGATGCAAGCTAAACAAGAAATCATGCAATACAGAATAAAATACGTACACGTATTCCAAAAATACATAATACGGACAACAGGCATTACAGGATAATACTAAAACCATGAATAATCTAATGGAAACATGTGATATCTCTCACAAGATGTGGAGTTTTCGGTCCTATAGTACAAAACCCAAAAGAAATAAACCCGGTAGGTTTTGAATGTGTGTCCATAACAAATAAGAGATCCAAATGTGTTGAGCAATTTCAGCTCAAAGAATCCCGAAGGATTTAAAATTTTCAAGAATATCCTTGAAGGATTTAAAATTACCATGTTATCCCAGAAGGATCTACAAATAAACCATATATGGATTAAACCATGTAGAAGAATGTGATAGACACATTGACTTTATGAAGAAATCCCTGAACAAATTCATCAAAATGTTCGTCTATAGAGTGCCGTCTGAAGAGAATATCTCCTAAAAAGATTAAAGTACCCCCCTGAAGATATAGAAAATCTTTCGAATGGATAGAAAATCTCCACTACAAAAATATTGATAATTAGCGACAGACACATCCTTCGCTAAATATGACTTTTCCATCGTTATTTAAACTTACCGAAGGAATGTGTACGTCGATAGGTTTATTGTTGCTACGAGTAATCTGTCAAAAGTCTATCGCTACAACGACAAAACACCGACAGATTTGGCGACAAATATCAGTGGCAGATTAGCAACGTACAAATCCTGTCAACAAAATTTATGACAGCTTTGTAATGGTTTTCCGACCATGCTTTGTGAGCCCACAATTCCAAATTTCTAGAAGCTTAGCAAAGGAATTTTTCGTCGCTAAGATGTCTGATACACTTTTGGGTATCAACAACACCGTACCGGCAGAATTTTTCATCGGTAGTTCATCGTTGAGGTTCAGATATTCCGTCGGTAATAGTCGCTAGTTCGTCGCTAGCCTGCAATTTTTTTCTGAAATCCGTCGGCATTTTGCCGCTGGTCAGTCGCTATGCTTGTTATTATTGCCAGAATAATTAGTTCCTGCTTTGCTTAAACCTATATATATATATATATATATATATATATATATATATATATATATATATATATATATATATTCAATAACATGCAACACAAATATATAACAATGAATCCAATAGATTATTTATTCGATAAACTAGAAGGCAAATATGTAAAATTGAATAAAATAGACACAAACAAATATTTTCTCAAACTATGGAGTCCATACAAACTCATCCAACACCAATATAGTACATATACACAAATGTATCTTAAACTCCATAAAGTCCATACAAACTCATCGATCCAATACTATAAAAAATCATACAAGATGCTCAAAAACATCAAATTGTTGGTGGAGAAGGTGGAGGAGGTAGCGGAGGTAGAGGTGGTTGTCCACGCATATAACTGCGCCATTACCAAACTGATGACCAGCTGTACATCCTAGGCAGGAACAATACCTGGAAGAGTCGTCGGCGTGACAGGAGGCGCCATGGTCGATGTAGGAGCCGTATAGTAGGCGATGTGGTCGAAGGAGCAGTCATTGCTGGAGGCACCAAGGTCGAAGCTGGAGCCGGTGCCGGAGGCACTGAGGTCAAAATAGGAGCCTGGACAATAGCAACAGGAATCAGACCTATTGTGCCTAGAATTCCGGTCACCTGGGTCATCTGACCCTGTAGGACTACCAATCTGTGTAATCTGCTCCAAACTGTAGTTTCCAATAGTAATGTCGGTCTGTGTATCTACAAGTAGAGGTTGAGGTAGAGATAGAAGATAAGCTATGGAGTAAATGGACGGTTGGGATGCCAACTATCTGGTACTGTATACGCTATCGCATTTTCCTCTATCGACAGCTTGTATCCACAAGTCGTTTCTCACAGCCGGCGTCGGTGGCTGACTAGTCCCAGCTTCCCCCTCGGCAACCCCCCAACATCACTCTCTCCCTCACCGACTCGACTCTCTAAAGTCTTATACGTCTCCTATATTTATATAGGTGAATAGATTTAGAGTTAATATTCATATTTTAGTTAATATTAAGTATTGTTAAGGTTAGGGTCTCATACGTCTCCTACATTTGTCTTTGATTTAAATTGTGCTAATTAGGGTTATGGTTAGGATATTTAGAGTTAAGACTAACTATTTAGGTAAAATAAATATAGTTAAGTACAAAAAAGAAATGTAATTAGATAGGACTTAGAAAACATACATAGGCTTTGGTCGCCCGATCATCTACGAGTTTTCCATCCTTCTTTCGCTTATGGGTATGCTCGAAAACTTTAGAAAATTCGATGGTGTTCGGGTCTCCGCCTGCCCTGACGACCTCCTCGCACTGTAACAATTAAACATAATTAGTAACTAAATATTAAAATTAAACAATTTAAGAAATAACAAACAAGAATACTCACCAATCGTCAATAATACTCTAAAATTGGGATGGATCCACCCGTGTGGTTGCCTTCTCGCACTTGGCCTTATAGGCCGGAGTGTCCATCTTCTTCTTCATCTCCTTCCAAAATTCCTTATTTAGCCACTCCTTGCAAGAGCGACATTTAGTGTAGCTAACGTCTTCTGGTTGTTGACCATATCCCTCAATCTCTTGCTGGCGACGGACTTGTAGTACTTTCGGATCGCCTGATCTCTGTGCGTCGGCCACCAGTACAACTTCTGCAAATAAGAAAAATAAAACAAATTAACAAATATTTAAGAAATTTTATAAACAAAGACGATATTATTTAGGCATACCCCAAGCATATATAGTCAAATAAGTCGTCTATCAAGTGGGATATTTCCGAAGTTCAGATATAGACCATAGAATTGACGATGCATCAAGTCGACCAAATCTCTATCAGGCTGGAGCGAAAAATAACCTGGAATGAACAAAACAATATACCATTAGAAAATAAAGAGAGTATGAATAAATGTGTATAATAACAATTATATACTTACGTCGCACTACACCAAAAGAGGGATTTGCCAAGATATTTTTTTGATTACTAACAGTTTTTTACCATTACTAACAATAAAAAACCATTAGCAACATCAAAACGGTAAAAAAATCGTTACTAATTTCCAACTGTTTTTTGCCGTTAGAAATATTTTTTTTCTAATGGTAAAAACCTGTTACAATTGATGTCAGGAAAATTTTCCACGCCAAACTAATAACGGTAAAAAAGTGATAGAATTTTTTTTACTAACGCTTATAGTCGTTAGAAAATGACTGTTTTGGTGTAGTGTCGCTCCATCGGTCCACAGCTCGGGACGAATGATGCTGGTTGGCCGCTCTGGTAGAGTATAAGGGTTTGCAAATCCTGGTTGACGTATATACACTCCACGGTCCACCAAAGGGCCATGATATTGATTCGCTCCAATAGGAGCGACACCTGTAGTCTCCAGTATAGAAGATAGATCAGTCAAATCAGAGGGGGCACCAGCACCAGTAGGAGTAGATTCTGAGAGAATATTAGGGCGAGCTCCGTCTACCGATAAAAGAGTGAACGACGGAGATAAGCCATCCTCCTCATCAATTAAATCGTCCACGTTAACTCCTCTGCGATATGCAACTGGAGTAGTAGTAGTAGGAGGAAAGCAGGATAAAGATCCTCAACATCGTCCACGACCTCGTCCTGCCATATACAATCTGAAAGAAATAAAAAAAATGGTATGATGATACAAATAATCAATGCTAATCTAATAGAAATAAAAAATGGTGTGATGATACTCATAAGTAAGTAATACGTACTAATCTTCTTTATCTTCTGATTCTTCTTCGTCTTCCAAATTATCTTCATCTTCTACTTTTTCATTTGCACTATCACTTCCACTTTCTTCATCTTCATTTTTTTTCTCATCCGATACGTCCATTTCAGACTCCTCCTCTACATGAGGTAAATCCTCTATGTCAAGCTCTTCGTCAACTATATTATCCTCTACAGTAACGTCAACCTCCATATCGTCAACGTCGGCTAAACTCATATATGTTGGTTGAGGTATGACTACCTCATCCTCCTGGTATGCTTGATCTCCAATATTATATATATTTATTGCTTTAGTTTTGCATACAGCCCACCAATCACTAGTAGTGTGTCGTCGATTAGGATAACTCGTATAGTATTCTTGGTCTGTTTGACTAGCCAACACAAATGGTTCGAAACCTTCATATTTTTTTCTCTATGTTTTATATCAATAAAACCAAATTGTTTGTCAATTCTTCATCATTGCTTGGGTGTTTTGTCGAACCGATCATATTTAAACAGCACAATTTTGGTATCAAAAGAGTAATCAAGCTCTACAATATCTTTTAGAACATCGTAATAGTCAAATTCTAGATCTGCATCGTAGATTGAACCCCTTACATAAACTCTAGAATTCTTTGCATAATTAGCCTCCTCATCGACAAATGTGTGATTGATAGGTTTATCAGTGGTTCTAAATTTGAAGCCATTGATGGTATATCCATCCCAGCATTTTGCCCTCTTGCTTGGTCCGATAGGTAGTGGTCGAAGTCTTTCGTTCTGCAACTGTGCGCTAGGACGAAAAACCTAAAATATCACGTATCATAAAGTCGTTAGACAAAGCTTGGACAAATTATTGAATTTAAAATAGTTAAATGATTTTAATCCTTACATAATTATGGAACCACGACGAAAATTTTCTGTAAACCTCTCTAGCAAGATCATCATCATCAATGTTAGATCTCTCCTTTTTTATCTCAACTATAAAAATACTGTGATAATAACTGGGAAAATTAGAGAACTTATTTTACAAGTATATAGCAAAATTAAAATATATAGCAAAATTATGTCGCTTACTTCTCTATATCTTCCATCTTTTCTATACCATTATTTAGGCATATATACCAATGAGCGGCTTCAAATTCATCGTCCTCCAACCACCGTAATTTAGAAGCACTTGTAGGCTTGCCACCAACATTGAAGATAGTACGAATTCTGCTATTCGGTGCATCGACCTCACCTTTATCATTTCCTGGTGCTCTATTCCAGTTTATTCTGACATGAATATCGAAGTAGATTGAGCAGAAGTTTGAGACCTCATCAATAATATATGCTTCGCATATCGAAGCTTCTATATGAGCCTTGTTGCCCACCTTCTTCTTCAGGTGATGTAGATATCTATAAATAATATATTGAATATTAGAACTGTTTGAATAAAAAAATTATTATTACTAGATAATTAATTATTTTATACCTATCAAATGGATACATCCATCGATAATGGACGGGAGCACCGATACATTCTTCGTATGCAAGATGAATCGGCAAATGTTTCATACTATCAAAAAATCTAAAGGGAAACACATTTTCTAACTTGCACAATGTCAATACAATCTTCTCTTCAAGTTCAAACATATGTTGCACAATTTACTTGCTTGAACACAAATATCTAAAGAATTTAGATAACTCGGCCAGCCGACCCCATACTTGGGAAGGCAACATCTCTCTTAGAGCGATAGGAAGTAAATGCTCCATGAACATATGACAATCATGACTCTTCATCCCTATCAGCTTGCATTCATTGAGATCGACACATCTTGCCAGATTCGACACATAACCGTCAGTGAATCTCAACTTTGTAATCTAGTTGCATATTATCAATTTATTATCCCTACTCAATGTAAATGGTATTGAGGGCTTGACCCAGTTACCATTAGATCTTCGTGTTAGATGCAACTCTGGATGCCTACAAATAACTTCCAAGTCCTTTCTTGCTTTAGGATTGTCTTCTATTTTTTCTTGATATCTATCACTGTATTGAAGATGTTGTCGAATACATTTTTCTCAATATGCATGACATCAAGATTATGTTTTATGAGATTGTCCTTCCAATAAGGTAAATCTCGAAAGATATTCCGCTTTGTCCAATTATGGCTATGTCCATATCCTTCTAAGTGATGGTCCGATCTCAGATCTTCCATTACAGTCGACAAATCCTCTACCTCTGCCCAAACGACATCTCTTGTCAATCTCAATGGGGAAGGAGATAATTCTTGCTTACTAGCTCTAAAGGCATATATGTTCCTTCTCTATAGATGCGACACAGGAAGGAACTGACGGTGACAATAAAAAAAGCTTTTCCTCCATTCTGAAGGCGGAATACCTTACTCTTTTTCATACATATCGGACAAGACATAATACCATGAGTACTCCACCCCGATAACATCCCATATGCTAGAAAATCATTGATGGTCCACATCAGCATCGCTCTCATCCGAATGTTCTGCTCCATCGACATATCATACGTCTGAATGCCGAACTGCTACAATTGTTTCAACTCGTCCACCAACGGCTACAAGTAGATATCGATGTTATTCTTTGGAAGTTTTGGATCGGGTACGATAAGTGACAAGTGTCACGTCCCGCTTTCGTGGGAGCGATCGTCCTCGCTAAGGCGTGATGCCGCACGAGCCTAGATTGCGCTCGTGCAAGGTAGGTTCCACGACGGACGATTGCAGCGGCTGCGACGGGGTCGTCGCACAGAAGTCCCAAGCAGAGACATTGAATGATAGCAGTGAAAATTTAAAGTAAAATACAAGTCATTCAAAATACTCTTTATTGATATTAAAACAATGATTACAAAGGGGACACGAGGCCAATATTACAATCACTCAAGCTCACTCTTCTCAGATTACAAGTCACTCAGCTCTCTCTCTCATATCTAAATACATGTCTTGAGTAGGCAGGCGGAAGCTTTAGATATGTGATTTCCATACATTATATCCCGTATAAGTCCAGACTCCATGCGGCCGCACACATCGAATCGCCAAGGAACTTCGTGCCTCGACGCATCCAAGCGAGCTTCGCGCCACGAGCTTCTACCTATTCCTGCACATAAACACTGTATGGGTGTCAGTACTCAACTATACTGGTGGCGTGAACTTCTCGCCCATCCATACAAAACTGACACGTTCATTTACTTTTGTGTAACATAGTCCATTTATGATTGTCTTTCTACTTTTGTCTTAGGATTAGTTTTAGGACAGATTCCTTGGCCTATTTTGTGTCTATAGACCATCCCGTGCTTGCAACAACAACGCCAACACACAACTTTCCTTTAGACCCTTTTCGTACCAACAACGTTAACCTATCATGTCGTACTTGCCTTTCGGTACATAATCAGAGACGCGACTAGACGATAGCACCCTATTTCCACGTGACCGTGCTACAAGTCCATTGTGTCGTGCCTCGCAAACTCAGTGTGACTTAACCATATTGTCGCCTCACGGCCCTTGCTACTTTAATCACCAACTGACTCAATCAAGACATGTGGACTAAGTGTCACTCGACCAACTTTGCCTTGTGACGTTTCTTGACTTAAACTCAAGATGACTCAAATCCAACTTATGCAACTTATATTTCGACAACTTAAGACTTGACGCTACATCTCGTGCCAAAGTACGATGTCTACGTTATATCCAAATCTTAGGTCCAAACATTGTCTTTCGATCGTGCATGCATTCGACTCGACGCATTGATATAGTTCACACAATACTCGACTCAATCCAAAGGCATACACGCGGATCGCCGCCCATGCCGACTCATCTATATGAATAGTTACTAGCGCCCAGCGCTATCCAGGACACCATAGCTTTGTTAGACAAATGCCCCTTGCCAGCACGAGTAGTGAGCTCCGCTGTAAGTCCTCGCCTAATCCGTACGGTCATTTAGCTCTGCTAATCATGTCTCTATCAAAACGGCCACATTGGCCGTCTGGATCGCCGTTCGAGAAATATTATCTCACCTTGTACAAGTTATCTAATGACCATACAAGACTCGAATCGAACTGACGTCTCACACAGTCATTCTACTTCTAGTGTTACCATCTCTTTCAGGGCCAAGTTCAATACTTATCACATCTGAGACTACCTCGATGACCCAGGTTGCGAGCCTTCTTCTTTCTTGCCCTATCATTTCATTCAACTCAGGAAAGACTATACGAAAGCCCTTCTTTCTAAACTCCAAATGAATCAACCGTGACCTGTGCCTTAAAAACACTAAGTTCGTGACATCTTGTCTTACACCAATTGATGTACTGAATGATACTACCGCCTAAGACATACCTATAAAATGGGCCTTACGGTCGTGGAACCAAGTAATTTCAACAACCGTAGAAAATATGGGATAATTCTTAGAAAAGACTTTGATATCCTATCATAACTCAGCCTAACTTAATCGTGCAACAACTTGACGAGCAAAGACTGCGTCAAGCCTTGGACGATGGACCGTGCATGCTTTATGAAACGTTTATGCTGGCGACGCCTATGACTTAGGCTAACTCTTAGCTTGTGGCGTAGACCAACTTTTTCTTCTCTCAAGCCATGGGAGGAAGAACCAAGTGTCATTTTCAAAGCACGCCGTGCACCAACTCTAAGCCAACAGTTGAACTTTTCCATATTTTAACTCAATTCGACCCTTCGGGATTATTTTCTTAGCTATGTGGATTCGTCTCTTTTATTATCAAGCCAACTTGTGCAAGTTAAAAATATGCAATTTATTATGTAAAGGCTAAGATGAGGCGAGTTCACCGAAACTATCCCACCTAAGCAAGGAGTCGCTTCGACCGAACGGGCCTTCGAGTCACCGTTGCAAGGCTAAGTTCGAACGCCGTCGGCGTTCCGATTCCTCCGATTGACTGAGCGGGACGGGACACTACATCATACACCACTCAGAAATAGTTTCGTCCTCGAAACTAACTGAGTACTTACTTATCGACTTATCACTTTATTCAACATCCAACGATTCTCGCACGCATTCCTCCTATGCGTTTCTTCAACTCGAGCCATGCTCGTGCTATGGTTATCTTTCACCTCGAACAACTATATCTCAACTTGGGTAACTTACTCTCATCGCGTACACGGACAACTCAGTTCTAGGTAAACCATCCGATCAACCAACATTCAAGTTTGTCTCAATCTAATGATCGCACTACCACCAATATTTCCTCGGAACATGATTTCAAAATCCTCGATACTTTTCCGTTCCTCTAGTCTCACATGATTTAACATATCAGTTAGTTGGATCGTATACATATTCCAGGCATTCTCACAATACATGTATTTCATCCAAGCCTCGTGATAGAGAATATGTCATTTTCACTCGATTTGCATCGTATACATATTCAGGCATTCCTGAAATATATACATGTCAGTCGAGCCTCGTGAGTGGTATTTTCATACTCTCGAACCCTTCTATCAATCCTCAAGATCAAATTGTATCAAGGCTAACTCTTGAAATATGGACGTCTCGTCTAACCGCTAGGCCATTTCTTAAGGCTAAAGTCAATGTCAGGATTGGAATCATAGTTCTCCAAAAATAATGCCAACATTGACCCCAATCCTAGGGTCAAACCAAAGTTGATAATACGGAGTTTTCTACCCAAGCTCGCATCACTCCGATTTCTAAACTTCGAGCATAGATTTTCTACACACATCCCGACATTCGTTGTAAGGAGTCCGAGTTATTCGGCAAAGCCATCCTAAGATAAGTTCACTCAACCAAATCTTGACATATCAATATCGCTCGTCCAACAAGCTATTTTGCATAGTCTATCTCTTCGAATATGTTCGATATAATCTATCAATCAATTCTTCTCAAGTCGAGCACTCTATGTCACGACTTATTGCTAAACTATAATTCGTATTCCATATTCCCTAAGTCATTTATCCTAACTCACGTAATCGATTATGAGGTCGTCTGACTTAATAATTTGTCATGCCCCAATCTCACGCGAGTCCGATTATCCATGGTGGGCATAAAATCACCATGCAACGCTCCCCCAGAATAATCATTTTCATCGGGGTGTAACTCTTGTTTGAGTCTAGACTAGTTCATTCTCGACGCACGGATTGGACCTACTCAATCCTCAAGTTTTATTCAATCATCAATCACAAGTCCGATTAATCCTCGAATTCATCTTCGCTTCAAACCACAAGTCGAAGCAATCCAAATTGTCACGTTCTGATTTTTTGAGTTCGATCATTTTTGCGACATAAATCACCATGTCAGCGCTCATGCGAAACGATCGCCCAAATCCGACGTGATGCATGTACAAGGCTGAAGTTTCGCTTGCGCAAGACAACATCTTCGACGTTGTGATTATCAGCACAACCATTAAGACATGATCATTTTCATCCAACATTCATTTCAATCAAATCCTAAGTATAGCATCCATCAGAACAATAACACTTGCACGATCGTCCTTCCTCGAATTAGAGTGCCCCCGAGTTATCACACATCGATCTTTGATACGCCTCAATACATCGACGATGTGTGTAACCTGACGATCATCATTTGCAACAAATTTTGAGTCACACAACCGATGCTATTGTTCGACTGGATAATCTTCTCAACATTCAAGATCAAGTTCGATCGTTATCCCTAGAGGCATTTACATCATCAATTTCCTTAAACCAATTTCATGTATTGTTCATCCGTCTATCATAAGTCATCGACCAACATATTTTCTCAATTTGCAACATTTCTTGCTAACTCAAATCATCGAGCAACATTCATTCCAATCCTTAGTGTCATTTTTGTAACTTCAAAATCAAACCTTTCATGCATGATATCTTCCCGTTGTGCTAACTTTTCGTATACGATCTAAATCAATTTCCTCGATCAAGTCATCCATTCGTACACGCTAACTTTTTCCTCGATTCGATTTTACCTACGCAATCATTTTGCATTTCATACTTGCACAATCACTATCCCGTGTGCGTCATCTCTAATTTGTTTGAATCGATTCGTCCAAATCTTTATGACTACAACTTATTCAACGATACTCAATCTACGACTTTGCATATATGCGACGCTTGCTGATAGACTCATTGACACCCCGCATCCTCAATCGATCGACATCCCTGAAGCTATCGCATACACCACTCAGGGATGACGTCATTCGATAAATCCTCAAAACTATCATTCGAATCAAAATCGACTTCTTCAAATTTTCTGTTCGAACCATTCCTCGAATTTCAAGCACGCTCATCTATATCGCATCGACGTTATCGTCGCTCGATAGCATCCCTATCGATAGTCATCTCACTTTACTCAATCGAGTTTAACTCATTCTTGCTCGACACATCTTCAATCCCACATACGACTTTTCTAAGGTCGACACAACTTTTGGTGTATATGTCCAGCATGACTTAGCCAATCGTGCTACGTGAACCATCTTTTGTTTCTTGTCAATAATTATTTTCCTACGTTTTGCAAATTATATAGACTTATTATATGGACATCCCATGGGATATTTGACAGAGAGCACACCAACGATATCAACTTGCGGAAGCAACAGAGTTAAAGAATTCAATCGATAGTCCAAGGACGTAAAGCCATACTCTGATACCATTATGTCATGCCCCGCTCCCATAGGAGCGATCGTCCCCACTAAGGCGTGATGCTGCACGAGCCTAGATTGCGCTTATGCAAGGCGGGTTCCATAACGGCCGATTACAGCGGCTGCGACGGAGTCATCGCACAGAAGTCCCAAGCAGAGACATTGAATAATAGCAACAAAAATTTAAAGCAAAACAAGTCATTCAAAATACTCTTTATTGATATTGAAACAAAGATTACAAAGGGAGGGCATGAGGCTAATATTACAATCACTCAAGCTCACTCTTCTCACATTACAAGTCACTCAGCTCTCTCTCTCTCTCTCTCTCTCTCATCTCTCAATACATGTCTTGAGTAGGCCGGCGGAAGCTTTAGATAGGCGATGTCTATACATTATGTCCCGTATAAGTCCATGTTGGCCCAATGATTGTATCATATTTTTGAATATGGTTAATATGTTAAGTTTAGCACTTCATTATCACTAATCTTCATATTATAGCTATAGCATTTCTACTTATACCTTTGGTGATATGTGCCTATTGGTTTACATATTAGTGATATGAGCTTATCTATCTTAAATTTAATCGGGTTGCCAAAATCAAAACTATGTTTTTGCTTGTGGTAATTCAATTAAGTTTAATCACTATGATATTACTAACATTTATGATATCACCTTAGCACTTATACTTAAACTCAGTATTGTCCTAATGTGCATTAAACTTATCATACTTGCTACTATGTATATTGCTTGTTCATCTAATATGTACATGCAAAAAAGTAATAAGCAAGATCAATATGGACATATTTAATGAAGAAATCATGGTGGGCTAAAGACGACGGATCCCACAAGATTTTTCTTAACCACCCGACGATATCTCCAGAGCCACGCACTCGGGGGTTCCGCTGCCCGATCAGCGGATGGGGGTCGAGGGGACAGCACCCTCGTTGGGGGTTCGGGGGTGAAGCCCCCGAAAGGTATCCAGTTTTCACAAACTGAGTATCTTTGGATAATAGCCGCCAAGTAAAAAGGTCAACATCTATCAAGAAAAGAAGCCAAACCATGCCATCATCATTTCAAGACTCTAAAGAAGCCTGCACCTGCTACAGTATATCTGGAGTCTGTAATGAGTCTTAGGAATATTTGTAAACACAAGAAATAGATGGCAAAATCGAAAGCTAGGGTAGAAATTAGCCCAGGATCTTTTTCGGATGGAAATCAGCATACCGACGGTATACGGTCTATATCGACTGTATTCCGATTTTGTTCACAGAAAGTTTCTGTCTACAAAATCGGCATACCGACGGAATACCAATCTATACCGACGGTATACCGATTCAGTAATGTTGAAATTCCAACGGTCGAATTTCGAGCATTTAATGATCTCAACGGCTATATTTCTAGTTGTTGCATTCCAGATCGGCATACCGACGGTATACCGATAGTATACCGACGATATACCGATTATTGACTAAAAAGTTGCCTTTGAGCTCTTTTCAATGCCTTTGTTATAAATAGCCTTGAACCCCTTCATTCAAGGTTGATGCTTTGAGCCTAAAAATTTCTAAACCACCAAAGCCTATCCACAAACAACTCTACAAAGCTTTCATTTGCCATCCACAAATTGTGTAATAGTTATTAAGTTGAAAAGTAAGATCTTCATCTTGTTGTATAAGGAGATCAAAACCTGTTTTGAAAGGTTGAAGTTGGAGAGTCTTCGGATCCAAACTCTCGGTTGAAGTTGGAAAGTCTTCGTATCCAAACTCTCGATTGAAGTCGGAGAGGCCTTCAAACTAAAGCTCTCGTGTAAGAAGTTGGCGAGTTCTTCGGAACCAAACTCGTGTTGAAGTTGACGAGTTCTTCGGATCCAAACTCGTGTGTAACTATTTACTCAAATAGTGGATTAAAGCCGGAGAGAGTTCCGGGACTGGAGTGACCCTTGGGAGGATACCAGGATATATCATGTGTCGGTATTGTTGTTGCTTCTTCTCTTGCACTTATATTTTTAAATTGTTCATTAACTTATGCTAAGTGCTTGATTAGTTAGCTTGACCCTATTCACCCCCTCTAACGTTACTACAGTCCAGACTCCATGCAGCCGCATGCCTCGAATTGCCAAGGAACTCCGTGCCTCGACGCATCCAAGCGAGCTCCATGCCACGAGCTTCTACATGTTCCTACACATAAACACTGTGTGGATGTCAGTACTCAACTGTACTGGTGGCGTAAGCTCCTCGTCTACCCATACAAAATCGAGACGTTCATTTACTTTTGTGTAACATAGTCCCTTTATGATTGTCTTTCTACTCTTATCTTAGGATCAGTTTTAGGACAGACGCCTTGGCCTATTTTGTATCTCTAGACTATCTCGTGCTTGCAACAACAACGCCAACACATACTTTGCCTTTAGGCCCTTCTCGTACCAATAACGTTAACCTATCATGTCGTGCTTGCCTTTTGGCACATAATCAGAGACGCGACTACACGATAGTACCCAATTTCCATGTAACCGTGCTACAAGTCCATTGTGTCGTGCCTTGCAAACTCAGTGTGACTTAACCATATTGTCGCCTCACGGTTGTTTTCCATAAATAAATTCACTTTATTTATTGTGTATCTGGGAAAATTACAACTGTAGGAATCCGATCTAGAAGACGGTCGCTTTATCCCTTGGACGATGCGAAGAAGAAAAGCTCTCAAAATTTCAATAGCAGTTTTAGATATCTGTGTATCTGTACAATGAATGAGAAAAGAACTCTATTTATAGAGTCAAAAATAACTGAAAAAGATAACTGTCTTCACAGCCTCTGCATAGTTGAAAATCACGCAGGATCTAACATACGCAAAGTTGTGAGCAGTTACTGGACGTGGCCTGTAACTGTTGGACACATGGCAATCATACATGAGTCGTGTGCAAGTTACAGGACATGCAGGCGAGAGATCAGTGGCATGGCTGCCACATACTCCAATTTGATGAAATCCACGCAGGCTCGTTGAGGACGAAATCCATGCAGACTCGGGTCAGAAAGCTTCAAAATCCACGCAAACTTGGGGCAAGAAGCTTCAGGATCCACGCAGACTTGGGGCAAAAAGCTTCAAAATCCACGCAGACTTGAGGGAGGAAACTTCAGAATCCACACAAACTTGAGACAGAAAGCTCAAAATATACGCAGACTTGAGGAAGGACTGCCAGCTGTCTTGATTCGACGTGCCTCGACTGATACAAAATCTCTGACAGTGATTGTTTTATCAGTCGTATTAAATGACAAGAAGCTCTTTTGGTACGCCAACTTGATGAAGGCTGAGTCTTGTTGAAGAAGATTTCGAAAGTCACGCAATAGTCGGCTGTGATCTCTCGAGTTCTGTGAATACGTGGCATACGAGGAGACATTCTTCGACTGTCGTGCTGTCAGTCATGATGAAATTTCTAACAAATGATGAGCTGTCACTAGCGTGATTTTTAAACATTTGTCCTGATCACTTCTGCGTGACTTTGAGACTCAGTTCTGATCAACTCAGCGTGACTTTCATTTTTAAGGCCTACAAAACCCCCTTCAAAGTTTTCGAAAAATGATAAATTATTTCGAAATACTTTGAAATCAAGGTGATAAAATGAATTTAGTCATGCTGAGATGACTTTAAAGAGATATTTACTCCTTAATGATTGGACTGTTGGGATTCTGTGCAGTTAGGATCCCGTATCAAGCTCCTAAATTGAGGCAAATCATGATGGGCCATTTGGAATTCTTCATAAGCCTATAAATAAGCCATAGATTACTTCTTTCCTTCTTTACTTGCATTTGAAAGAGAGAACCCATAGAAGAGAACTTCATCTTCTCCGACGAACTCCTTCCTCCCTTTTCAGCAGCAATGGCTCCCAAGAAAGCTGATGCTCAGGCCAAGGGGAAAGCCCCTGCGACTTCATCGCGTGCCACAACTGATAGACTTCCTCGACAAGAAGTCCCGCAAGCTCCTATGCATCGTAAGTGATGGGAGAACACGAACTGTTGAAGACGACTTTGATGAAGATGAACTCCACATAGAATTTTTAGGATTTTAAGATAATAAATTTCAGAAATATATCCCCCTTCTTAGGGCAAAGGATATTAATAAAGTATGCCCCCTCTTTAGGGTTGGCCATACTTCACATCTTCGTGTTTACGAAGCTCTGTGTTTCACACAAAGGAGCATGACTCTCATGACTCTGTGTGAATTTTCATGTTGGCAGAAATGTCTATGTCGAAATAGTCACGCAGACTTTATGATAATTCTGCGTGATTTTTCACATGTTGGCAGAGATGTCAATATTGAATTATTCACGCAGACTTCTGAGAATCATCCTCTGGATAGATTAGTCTTGATCTATCAGCATGTTTTTTTGTCATTTTCACTTAAATGTAATTCTGGCAATGATGCATGACTTTCATCCTAATCTGTCTGGAGTTTGCGTGAATTAATCATCTGCGTGAATAAATCACTCAGCATGTTATGGTAGTATATCCATATGGAGTTTGCGTGACTTCTGAAATTTCCTTCAAATACTGTAATACACGCATAGACATAGATATATCTAACTTTGTCTTCTGTTATTTTCTGTAGTGAACATCCGAAGTGAAGAAGCAGATTATGAGGGGTGCTTGAGTTTCTCATTTAAGCATGATCTATCTCATGTTCAATTTCTTCAATTTGATCTTCCTGAAGCAAGACTATCATTATTGGCCAATCAAGATCATACAACCCTACTCTGCTTAATGAATGGACAACCATTTCAGAGTCTGGATCTGGTATCCCACAAGAAACCAGCATTCTTGTTCGGAGATGCCATAGCACAGAAATCTCAACCGAAGGGCATCAGAGAGAAGGTGTGTTTCTACTTCGAAGGGGATGTGAAACAGCCCATGTACTGGCCAAAGGTTTCCAGGGGTTTGTCAATCATGAGACTTATGCATGCCAGCTATCCGAGAAGGATATCCTGGTATTTGACAGAATATCAGTAGGCGAAGGCAAGCCGTATAATTTACAGAAAAGAGGGGTTCTTTAGTGCCCCAGAGAACCATGTATCAGTGTTTCGGGATTTGTAGCCTGGATGCATACCACCTGAAGACTCAGCCATATTGATGCCATTCAGGATGTCCATTTTCATAAATGAATTTATGTCGAACAAGAATGCATTCTATCCGACCGATTCGACGCCGAGGATGAACGACCTAATGAATCAGGAGAATGTGAGATGGAAGACTTTGGTCCACTGGGCTTTGGAAAATTTTGAGACTGAGCTGAAGAAGATTAATCTTTATGATGCCGTCGTCAACTCATCCTACGGCTTCAAGCCTAACCCCTTCTTATTTCTGGCTTTGGTTGAGAGATACAACCACAGGACGGGGACCTTTATGACTCCCAAGGGGGAGATGGACTTCGCCCTTCATGAGATGGAATACATCTCACACCTGCCTTCAGGCTCGCTGCTGTATGAGGAGTATGTTCCTATGACAGAATAGCTAAACTTTCTGTTAGAGGAGAACCCGGAGATGGTACATCTATTTGAAGAGATGATGTGCCATTTTGGCACATGTACTTTGTATTATAAGGGTTCCAAGGATGAAGCTGGCAACCATATTCAGAAATGGATGTCCTACCTTTTTATGAACCGTGAAAAGGATGAGAAGAAAATAAACGAGAAGAGGTGGTACCGGATTAGCAACTTCAAGCCTCTCTCTGAGGGTGAGATCATTTATTTGTTGGAGAAATATGATTGCAAGGATTTCACTATCACTGAAGACTGGTACGAGTTCAAAGCTGGAACCACTTTCAGCTCTTATGTGAGGCAGAGTAGCAAGAGTTTGTCAAGGAACGGTCATTTGGCCGGATTTCTATCCCTGTGGTTAAGAAGATTCATCGTTCCTGGCTCCAGCTCTTTGGACAGGATACACAGAGGCGTTATCTTTGCAGCGGTACGCCTTGTGTATGGTTACAAGCTGGATTTGTTATCGACGATGACCTGTAGACTGAATGCAGGTCTTCGGAATTTTGTAACCACCATGATGTCTGCTCAGAGGATGATGACTGAAGAATTCCCAAGGATAGAGATGCCCTTCACGTATCTTTATGGTTGGCTTCTCCTTCATCATGACGGTTTGATACCTCCAGGGGCAGGAGGGAGTAGCAGTCTATTTCTGGAGAGGTACTCTGGAGAGACGTTCTGGAAGGTTCACACCCTCCCAGAATGCAAAAATGTCTTGAATCGGGCATCACATTGGTCTATCCAATGTGTCCCTCCACCACAGGTCTATGAGAGCATGCCCTTAAATATGATGGACGGAGATATGGGGAAGAGGCTAGACGATGTAGCCTTTCAGTGGTTGCAGAGGATACGGCCCTCCCATCTAGTATACCGTCATGAAGAAATGGCGTATCTGGAGCCATATTTACCAAGCCGATTTGCCAGGCAATTCGGTTATGATCAACTTCACGTTGGGAACGCCACCACTTGTCTATCTGCTCGTGGAGGGCTTATCGACGGAGCTCGAGCTTGGAGATATTGTGGCTAGAGATACAAAAGCTGTATTCTCTATGCCTAATCCTTTGTCTAGCTCGGGGACGAAAATGATGTACACATATGCTCGCTTCTATGTGTCGTCGAGCACTTTCAGGCCAAGTTTCAATCTGAAGACCTTTGTTGCGGAGGATGAATCAAAGAGGTCAAAGAAAAGGACTGTTATTCAATATTTCCCTCCGGAACCCGAAGATGAGACAACGGAGGTTGAACCTCTGTATGAATTGTTTCAGGAGGGAAATTTTCCTGATGAAGTTCTCCCTCCTATATTTGTATCTCTTTCTAAGAGAAAGAGAAGCGATAAATCTGAGACCGTCTCCAAGAGGAGTACTAAGTCTCCAACATCTAGGAAAAAGAAGAAAGGGGTCTCCTTGACTGCTACTTCATCTTTAGGCGGTATTTCAGTTGATGAAGACGATGCCGCTGATAAAGACGAAGAAACTGATGAAGATGACGCTCCTTTGATAAGGAGGTCA
Source organism: Iris pallida (assembly GCA_029216955.1). Taxonomy (NCBI): domain Eukaryota; kingdom Viridiplantae; phylum Streptophyta; class Magnoliopsida; order Asparagales; family Iridaceae; genus Iris; species Iris pallida. The sequence continues at coordinate 10,913,329 of JANAVB010013597.1, read as the reverse complement.
AGAGGTAAATATGTCAAGAAGTCTGTTAGCAAAATTAAGGGCAACAAACTCCTAGAAACGATCATGAGTGAAGGAGTTTTGCCAGAAATCAACGAGGCAGCTTCTACTGAGAAGACCGAGTCTGATGATATTCACCTTCCGACAGCTTCAACTGAACAGACGGAAGTAGAGTCTATTCAAGCTCAGGAAACAACTGCTCCAACAACAGGTGGAGTAGCTATTGAACCCTCGGAGACGAGGATGATCCCATTTGAGCATGGGACAGAGGGCGTCATTCAAGCACTGGATGACCAGATTGATTACTCTGAAGAAGAAACAGCTCCAGAAGCAATTACCAAACAGTCAGAAGTTCCTGAAACTCAAGCTGAAGAAAACACTTCTTTGGGCAGAGGCGATGAAGATGTGCCGGCGTCTGAGCTATCAGCTGCTGATGATCTGTTGAAGAATGTTTGTCAAGACATCATTCTTCGAACCGATATTCCAGAGAGGACTGAACCGGCGGCAGTCAACACTGAGCTTGCTATCGTCACTGTTCCTGAGACTCATGAGGATGTGAATATCATTGACTCTGAATCAGAATTTTACGCTGAAGATGAAGAAGAAGCTGAAGGAGGAGAAGACTGGCATGCTGGCACCTCTACTCCTTATGATGAGGATAAAGTCAAAGGGAACAGAATGGAACTTAGTCCCGAACCTGCTCAATCACCGAATAACGCTCTAGCACCCAGTAATTCTGGAGCTGGAAGCAGCTATATAAAGCAGGTATCGGATACAATCATGGACCTGCTGCGAGAAGAAGTAAAACTCCCTCCACATACCGAATATGAACCTCAGCCAGGTAGAACTTTATTTCAAATTCTGTTTCTGCTGTTTCTTTTTCTTTAAACGCTGATTATATTTTTCTTTAACTGTAGGAACTGCTGCAGCAATGAGTTCGACTCATGCTCCGCTTATCCAGGCTGATGCTGATGACGGGAGTTCACACTTGCCATCTTCTCCAGTCACACACACTTCCGTTCCCAGGGTAGAGAATATTCAAGCTTCTTCTTCAGTGATGACAGCGACACCTGGATTTGAAACTGGACTAGCAAGAACTCTGGGAATGTATTCAGAGATTATTTACTCATATCTAGATACATATTCCAGACGTTTCTTGAAGGATGAAGCCATGCCATTTTCTGATCTTCGAACTATGGTCAAGTTCCCGCTCATGGCGTTGCGACATGCCGGTTGTGAATCTCAATGCATATTCTTCGAACATATTCTGGATGAGTTAGAAATAACTATCCAAAAATACTGGGAGACTCAGAAAGAAGACATTCAATCTTTAACTGCAGCTGAGATCAGTCAACTAGAGCATGAAGCTCAGTCCCAGCAAGCTGCATTGGAAGCATTTCTTACCTCTTCTTCTGAGAAATTAATAGAAAAGGGCGAAGAAATATTAGCTACTCGTCAAAGAGTAGAGCTTCTAGAGAAAGATAAAGCGTCCAAGGCTGAAGAACTGAAGAATTTGAAAGAGAAGTTAGCTCGCCTTCAAGAACGAATTGCCATCATAGAAACAGAGCAGGCTGAGGTTACTGCTGCTTATATTTCTGAAGCTGAACGCTGTGAAGCTCTTCAAAAGGAGCGAGAGCAGATGCAAGCAGAATAAATTGAAGAAGTCAACCGTCGCCAGACTGCTATTATAATTTTTGATGAACAGAATGTTACAGTAGAAGCAGCGGAACGAGTTCGCAAGACTCATGAAGAGAAATTGAATGCTGTTAATGAACGTATCAGGGAGCTAATAACTCCCAATAAGTGAATCTTTGTTATTCTCACTTGTATCCAATGTTTTGATTATGAATAAAAAATAAGAATTTTTGATCTGATTTATGGTTTTGGTGCTTTGATAATGATATAGAAAATATGTTCAGAGGTAAATAATACATGACACATTTCAATAGAATAGAATATATAAACAAGCTTTGTAATTCTATCAGATGATATTAAACCAGAAATGATCTTAGTTTAATACTGATTAGAAAAAATAGAATTCAGACATAAAAATATCTTTGAACTCGATTTTTCATGAACGGATAAACCGTCAGGTATTAATGAACGGGTGAACCGTCGGATGATAAATGAACGGATGAACCGTCAAGTATTAATGAACGGGTGAACCGTCAGATGAATGTAATGAACGGATGAACCGTCAAATGAACGGACGAACCGTCAGATGAATGTAATGAACGGATGAACCGTCAAGCATTAATGAACGGGCGAACCGTCGGATGAATGTGTCGTTTCATTATTCTAAGAACTTCTGTTTATAGCAGAAATCTAACAAGAACGAATGCTTCTACTCTTTCAACATAAAAATATCGTCTGAAGAAGCATTCAAGAAAGCTAAAATCGTCTCGAAGGTTCAGAAGGATTTGGGGGTCCTTTGTAAAAGAATATTAGAATGTCTCCTGGCTTTCTGCTGGGAACTAGAAAGTATGAAGTTTGTACTGATTCTAGGGATACATCTGTATGGAAAGTTTGTACAACTCCTATGGGTATTGTTCTCAAGTTATCTAACAAATGTAAATAACTATGAACATGATTACACACATCAATATACTGCAAAGATGGAGACTTTTCATTAACTTTAAAAGTAGCAGTATTTACATTGGAAGAAGGCTGAGCCTTAGAGATCTTAGCCAAATCAATGACTAAAGGAGGAGAAGAAGAATTAGAAGGAGTTTTGTTTCGATTAAGATCGATAACAAATGGCTCAGAAGAGGTGAGCTCCCTTGAAACTTGAGATGGAAGAGTAGTCCGTCCTCCAACAGGACTGATCAGAGTATCTTGAGTAGACGACTGAGGTAATGGGGAGATCCGTCCGCTCACTGGAATGATGAAAGAACCTTCTCCAGAGGGTTTGGGAGATTATTGTTGAGTAGTTCGACCTTTAACAGGGATTATTAAAGTCTCACTTTGTGAATCCTCTTTCTCCATAGCTTGTATCACCCTTGTATACTCTTCTTTGTACATCCGGAAATCATTGAAATAAGCTTCAACCCCATGGAAGGGATTTATATCAGCAACTTCTTTTTGTACTCTTCCATTGTTGTCGATGTATTTAAAACACTGATGAAGAGTAGAGGGCACCACGTTATTTTCATGAAGAAAGGGCCTCCCCAGAAGAAGATTATAGGATCCTACAATCTCGATCACATAGAAAGTGACTTTAGATCTGAAATCGCCAATCTGAAGTTTCAGATGAATCTTTCCCAGAGGCTCACTTCGGCTCTGATTGAATCCCAGGAGAGTAGTAACTGTCTTGGAAAGCTTGTGAAGAGGAATTTTTAATTCATCCAACAGGCTCTTCGACATTATACTTATAGCAGACCCTGGATCAATGAGGATACGATCTATCTTCATTGTATCGATATAACCGGTGTAGTAGAGAGGCCGATCATGTCGATTATCCTCCAATAGCATGTCGTCTTGTGTAAAGATGATATTTGGAATAATCTCCAATACACTGTTGCAATGTAAGCAAGTGGCAGGTTCTTCACCTGGCTTCTTTAATTATGCAAGACAAGAGTCGGCCTGAAGAAGTACCTCACTTAACGTCTTCCGAGTCTCTTTGGAAAGACGTAGAAGTTCAAAGAGGGACATTCTAGCTGGAGTATTAGCAAGTTGAGCTAAAATGTCAAAATTATAAGGCTTCTGAAGTCCAAGAGGAGAGGACTTCTTGAAGGGTTTATCAAACCGAGCCTGTTGTTTGCCTTTCTCAAGAGTTGTGGACTTGGGAAGAACAGGTTCAACTGGTGTAGTTGAAGGAACAGGTGCAGTGGATGATTCTTCTTCAGGAGGAACATTAGGAGCATCTTTGTCAGCCGGAGGAATATCAGGAGTATCCTCAGGATTCTTGGAATAATCCTTTAGATAAGATTTCCCTGTTCGAGTAGTACTAGCAAGTGCTTCTTCCTTATCTTTTGGCTCTGCATCAGAAGTAGATCCGAGAGAAGTCATATGACATGACTTAATCTTTCCAGCCTTCTTGGACTTTTGAGATGTAGTCTTTTGAAGAGGAAAAGATTCAAAGTCTGCCACTAGATCAGGATGAATCCACATGATTTCTCCTGTCTCCATAGTGATTGGTACTAATCCTTCAGACTGTGGAGGAGGAATATTTACTATCTCAAGAGTTGCCTTGGAAATAGGAACGATTCCGCTTTCAAGGAGTTGAGGGAGAAAATCTCCGAATTGCATAGAGACGACATTGGAGGTGACGGTCTTCTCTTTCGGAGTAAGAGAGATAGCTCCCGATTTAATCATTTCTTGGATCTTTCCTTTCAGTACATAACATGTACGAATTGTGTGACCCAACATTCTGTGGTATGGACAGTATTTAGGATGATCTGTCTTACCAGCTTCATCAGGTTTCTTGATTTCAGGTAATTGTATTTTATTACCTTCAGCAGACATTCAAAGATACCGAGGACATCATCGTCATCAAAAGAATATTCTTCCTTGGGGCGAGGTGTTCTCGGTTGTTGAGTTGTAGAGGCAGGAGGAGTTTGAACGGTCGATGCTTCTTTACTCTGAAGATTAACTTCAAGAGTTTCTTTTCCCTTGCTTTTATTGAATTTAGCATTATTTTGACCTATTTCTTTAGGAGACATCTGCACTCCTAAACCTTTGAAGGTTTCAGTACTGATTTCTGCGGCTTTGGCACTGACTATGAAGGAAGGCCAATCTTGAAATTGAGTAGAACCTGTCCACATGCTGATTATTGGCAACAGATTTAATTTGCATGTGTCAATGGTGACAGCATCAGGAGTTCCAAGAGGCATCTTCAGAGCTTCTCTTCGAAACCGTTCAATGAATTCCTCTGTAGTTTCATTATTTTTCTGCTTGATTCTTATAAGAGCAGACATAGTCATGTCATTGAGCCCTTCATAGAATCGTTCAAGAAACATTTGTTTGAAACCAGCAAATGAGGTAATACACCCATCAGGGAGGCTTCTATACCATTCATAGGCCGTTCCTTTGAGACATCCGACAAACACCCGAGTAAGGAGGGCGTCACTTGGTTGCAGTTGGTCAGTCATCACTTCAAAGTGATTAATAAACTGACTTGGAGAAGTAGTTCCATCATAAAATGAGATAGTAGGAGGCTTGTATTTAGGAGGATACGATACTTGCTTCCATTCTATCGGATAAGGTTGTTTGATGCCTAACCTTTGTAAACCATCTTTCTGTTTGAATGCCTCAAATTGAGTTCGGAGATTCCTCAATTCTTCAGTAACAACTCCAGAGGATTGTGGAGTTGTAGCTTGTAGAGAATAGTTGGAAGGGGGAACAGCATTATAAGTACTACCCCCAGCTCCAGAGTGACTAGGAACTGGTTGAACTTGCCCAGGAGTATTGGACTGGACTGCTAGAGGAACATGTACTGGACTTACACCAGTGTCAGTTGGTGTAGCTTCTGGTACAGTCTGTCGATTTTACAATTGGGCTGCCATGAGTTCATACATCGACTTCATATTATCAGCCATAGACTTCATTTGTTGTTCCAAAGAAGCAATTCTTTGTTCTTGAGGAGTCATGGAAGAAGAAGGTTCATCAGTATTCCCATCAACCATATATGTTGTGACTGTACGAGGGATTATTGATGAACTTGTGGATATTGTTTGTTCTGAATCACTGCTTTGTGTATCAAAGTCAGTTATAGGAGAACTACCCCCAGTAGGAAGAGGTGGGAAGTTAGATTCCCCAAGAAATTTAGAATCATCTCCAGGAATCAAAGTCCTTTGAGTAGAGGCCAGGACTCTTGATCTGGTGCCTCTATATACTCCATCTGGACTATCATTGTTACCTCCAGTATCCCGAGAGGTCATGTTGACAAAAGCATATAGAGGTTCATCTTCATCAGGCATAGGTTCACACTGAATCCGATTGAAGACAGATTGTCGTTTAGTTTGACATCTGCATTGTATTATGACTCTCGGCTGGAAGTCACATTCATGATCAACATGGTCCTGATTCATTGATTGACATCTGCATTAAATTATGACTCTTGGCTGGAAGTTACATTCAGCATGGTCCATTGTCACAGAATTATTCCTTCTCTTCTGTTGAAGATGTTCTCGTAGATCTGTCTGTGAAGATTGAGATACATCAGAGAACATTCTCTGGTTCTTGGGTCTTGATGGCTCTTGGTTATATAGAGAGTAATTAATGTGAGCCACATAATTTCTAGCATACTCTGCATCTGGGTCTCTTACTTTTGTTCCCGATTGGTATGGTTTCTTGACACCAGAAGTGCTTCCTAAACGGATTTGATCAAGTTTTGCTCTTAGATCAGTTGGAGGTAACACATTAGTTCTTGAAACTTGGAGTTTTCCTTCCATTGATCTGGATATTTGCAGAGAAGGAAGAATTGGACCACCCCCTTGATTAGGAGTTGGTAACAGACCCTCTTTTATAAACAAATTATGTGCCCAATTCGAAGAAGTCGTAGAAGAAGACATTAAGAAATGTTTCTTCTTAGACTTGTTCAAGTTTTGAGACATAGAATGTCCAGAAGGAAGAGTAGTCAAAAGACCATCTCCTTTTCTTTGACTAACAAAATTGTCAGTCAAAGCTGTTCCTGAAGTAAAAACTACAGGAGCAGAAGAAACAACTAAAGAGTTATCTCTTTTCGAAGGGACTTTGTGTGCAGAAATTTTAGCAAGACCACCCCCAGTTCTAGTAGAACTTGTCAAGGAAGAAGAGATAGCTAAAGAGCTATTCTTCTTGGAGTATGCTGGTGACAATTTGGCTAAAGAGCCAATATTGTCAGTATACAAAGTCTTGGCTAAAGAGCCAGATTTTGGTGAAATACACGCTGGAACATATTTGGCTAAGGAGCCAGTACTGTCAGCGTGACTTTTGGATTTAGGAATACACGCTGGAACAGATTTGGCTAAGGAGCCAGTACTGTCAGCGTGACTTTTGAATTTGAGATTGCACACTGGAACAGGCTTGGCTAAGGAGCCAGTACTGCCAGCGTGACTTTTAGAATTAAGATTGCACGCTGGAACAGGCTTGGCTAAGGAGCCAGTGCTGCCAGCGTGACTTTTGGTTGCTGTTGTCTTTGAACACACAAGAGTGTGTGTGCTTGCAGTAGACTCTTTGCCAGTGTTAGGAGTAGACACTGTGGCAGAAAAGTCACCATTGATTGCCAACTGATTCTTAGGGACGTAGACAGATCGTCCCTTCGACTTGGCAGTAGTGATGGAGGCTGAAGTGGGCTTGCCACCCTTAGCCCGCTGTATTTCTTCGTAGGCGAGTTGATCGAATTGGATCGATATCACCTTCTTCGTCGAGCCGACTGACAAAGTGTCGCATTGAGTTGTTGCCATCTCAGAAGAGAAGATGGTTTTCCCCAGCAGAGTCGCCAATTTGTTTTTCATAAATAAATTCACTTTATTTATTGTGTATCTGGGAAAATTACAACTGTAGGAATCCGATCTAGAAGACGATCGCTTTATCCCTTGGACGATACGAAGAAGAAAAGCTCTCAAATTTCAACAGCAGTTTTAGATATCTGTGTATCTGTACAATGAATGAGAAAAGAACTCTATTTATAGAGTCAAAAATAACTGAAAAAGATAACTGTCTTCATAGCCTCTGCATAGTTGAAAATCACACAGGATCTAACATACGCAAAGTTGTGAGCAGTTACTGGACGTGGCATGTAACTGTTGGACACATGGCAATCATACATGAGTCGTGTGCAAGTTACAGGACACGCAGGCGAGAGATCAGTGGCATGGCTGCCACGTACTCCAATTTGATGAAATCTACGCAGGCTCGTTGAGGACGAAATCCACGCAGACTCGGGTCAGAAAGCTTCAAAATTCACGCAAACTTGGGGCAAGAAGCTTCAGGATCCATGCAGACTTGGGGCAAAAAGCTTCAAAATCCACACAGACTTGAGGGAGGAAACTTCAGAATCCACGCAAACTTGAGACAGAAAGCTCAAAATATACGCAGACTTGAGGAAGGACTGCCAGCTGTCTTGATTCGACGTGCCTCGACTGATACAAAATCTCTGACAGTGATTGTTTTGTCAGTCGCATTAAATGACAAGAAGCTCTTTTGGTACGCCAACTTGATGAAGGCTGAGTCTTGTTGAAGAAGATTTCGAAAGTCACGTAATAGTCGGCTGTGATCTCTCGAGTTCTGTGAATACGTGGCATACGAGGAGACATTCTTCGACTGTCGTGCTGTCAGTCATGATGAAATTTCTGACAAATAATGAGCTGTCACTAGCGTAATTTTTAAACATTTGTCCTGATCACTTCTGCGTGACTTTGAGACTCAGTTCTGATCAACTCAGCGTGACTTTCATTTTTAAGGCCTACAGCGGTCCTTGCTACTTTAATCACCAACTGACCCAAACAAGACTTGTGGTCTAAGTGTCACTCCACCAACTTTGTCTTGCGGTATTTCTTGACTTAAACTCAAGATGACTCAAATCCAACTTATGCAACTTATATTTTGACAACTTAAGACTTGACGCTACATCTCGTACCGAAGCACGGTGTCTACGTTACAGCCAAATCTTAGGCCCAAACATTATCTTTTGATCGTACACGCATTCGACCGACTCATTGATATAGTGCACACAATTTGACTCAATCCAAAGGCATACACACGGATCGCCGCCCATGCCAACTCATCTATATGAACTAGTTACTAGCACCCAGCGCTATCCTGGACACCATAGCTTTATTAGACGGACGACCCTTGCCAGCGCGAGGAGCGAGCTCCGCTGTAAGTCCCCGTCTAACCCGTACGGTCATCCAGCACTGCTAATCATGTCTCTATCGAAACGGTCCCATTGGTCGCCTGGGTCGTCGTTCGAGAAATATTATCTCACCTTGTACAAGTTATCCAATGACCATGCAAGACTCGACTCGAACTGACGTCTCATACAGTCATTCTACTTTTAGTGTTACCATCTCTTCCAGGGCCAAATTCAATACTTCTCACATCTGAGACTGTCTCGACGACCTATGGTCACGAGCCTTCTTCTTTCTTGCCCTATCATTTCATTCAACTCAGGAACGACTATTCGAAAGCCCTTCTTTCCAAACTCCAAATGAATCAACCGTGACCATGCCTCAGAAATACTAAGTCAGTGACATCCTGTCTTACACCAATTGATGTACTGGATGATACTATTGCCCAAGACATACCTATACAACGGGCCTTACGATCGTGGAACCAAGTAATTTCGAAAACTGTTGAAAACATAGGACAGTGCTTAGAAAAAACTTCGATAGCCTATCATAACTTAGCCTAACTTAATCGTGCAATAACTTGACGAGCAGGGACTGCATCAAGCCTTGGACGATGGGACCGTGCATGCTTTATGAAGCGTTTATGCAGGCGACGCCTATGACTTAGGCTAACTCTTAGCTTATGGCAAAGACCAACTTTTCCTTCTCCCAAGCCACGGGACGAAGGACCGAGTGTCATTTTCAAAGCACGTCGTGCACCAACTCTAAGCCGACCATTGCACCTTTCCATATTCTAACTCAATTCGACCCGTTGGGATTATTCCCTTAGCTTTATGGATTCGTTTCTTTTGTTATCAAGCCTACTTGTGCAAGTTGAAAACATATAATTTATTATTGTGAAGGCTAAGATGAGGCTAGTTCATCGAAACTATCCTACCTGATCGAGGAGTCGCCTCGACCGAGCGGGCCTTCGAGTCACCGTTGCAAGGCTAAGTCCGAACGTGGTCAGCATTTCGATTTCTTCGATTGACTGAGTGGGACGGGGCACTACATCAAGAACATGTAAGGAGTCTTCATGCACATCTACGGTGGTAGATTATAAGAGGTCAAAATCATCGGCCAACAAGAGTATTGAGACCCCGACTGTCGGAAAGGAGTGAATCCACATAAATAAAGCAAATCGAACATTCTTAGGCTCCACAGTAAATCACGATGACATTTGTCACGTCCATCAGAACATAAAGCCAACCGAACATCCTTACTAAGGTGTTATGTCGCGTGAGCCTAGATTATGCTCACGTAAGGCAGGTTCCATAACATCTGATTACAGGCTAAGCGACAGGATCGTCGCACATAAGTCCCGAAGTAAAAACATTGAATAAACAGTATGTCACCAACGGAAAGTTAAAACAACATAAGTCATACAAATAGCTCTTTATTGATTCTGTAACAAATATTACAAATGGGGCACAAGGCCAAGATTACAAGTCGCTCAAGCTCAGTCACCACGCTCTCTCTCATCTCTCAATACAATATAATAAACCAGTGGATGCTTCAGAAGGTGATGTCCATACATTATGTCTCGTATAATTGAAGTATTTAATGCGGCCACACATCTCGAAATGCCAAAAAACTCCATGTCTCAACGCATCCAAGCGAGCTCCGTCTCGATAAGCAGGTACCCGTAACCTGCGTATAAAAACTGTTGGGTGGTCAGTACCAACCGTACTGGTGGTGTGAGCTCCTCGCCAACCCATACAAAACTAACACGTTCATTTAGTTTGTGCATTATATTCCTTTTTTATTGTTTTTCTAATCTTGCCTTAGGATTAGTTTTAGGATATAGATGCATGGCCTATTTGTGTCTCTAGACCATTCTCGTGCCAACAACATCAACTTGTCAACTCGTGCTTACCTTTCGGCCCATATTTGAAATGCAACAACTTTGTCGTGCCATAAACTCGGTGCGGGATTCAACATCGAGATTGTGTCTCACAACTTAACATGACTTAACCGAACTTGTCTTACGGCCCTTTTTGACTTAACTCGAAATGACTCAAATCCCAACTTATATAACTCTGAGTAAACGACTCAATACTCGATGCCACATCTCGTGCCGAAGCACGTGTCTTTACTTATAGCCAAATCTTAGGCTCCATACTGGTGTTGCAACCGTGCATACCTTCTTGAATTAATTCATGTCATGCTTACACTACCTTTGTTACGACCGATACCATGCATGCGGATTGCCACTCAGCACACCAACTTATCTATATGAAAGGTCACTAGCAATTCAAGCCATCTTGGACATGTAGGTGGTGCAGACGAGACCCTTGCAGCCAAGGGTAGCTAGCCCTACTCAAGTCCTTGAATCACACGGCATTTCCTAACTATCTTGCTTTCCTCCTTGGCCGATGCAGTCCTGTGGCCCCAGGATACCGAATCGAGGGCACAAAACCTTGTGCACAAGTTATCCATGACCACGCACCTACAAGAACTTCTAGTCTCAACATAAATGCATGGCCTAACCGTCATAACTTACTTCCTTTGCTCACTTCTTTACTTTTCATACTTCTTTGCAAAGCCCAAACCAGGGATTGCCTCGACGACTGAGCTATAGTCTCGATATATTTTTTAAATGTTATCATCTCATTTTAACTTTCAGTGTTATCATACTCTTTTTCTAACTTAACTCAGGAGCGACTAATTTGATAGCCCTCATGCTCAATTTATACAAGTCGTATTTTCTGAAGTACGATAGCCCATGGATTACAACCGTATCTCGTGCCTTAAACTGATTTGTATTTTGTGCAACACTATCGCCCAAGTCATACTATATATGATGAGCCCTAAGACCGTGGAAACATGTGGATATATCAAGCTGTAGAACTGTGGGACCGAGAAAAGGCTATGCCAAGCCTTGAAACATGGAAACATGCATTGAAACTATGGGACAATTATGCTATACCAAGCATTGGACGGTAGGACAGTGAATACTTTATCAAACATTAGACAGTAGGGCCGTGCATGCTTTACCAAGCATTTATATCGTGCGATGCCTATGACTATGCTAAGTTCATAGTCTTGTGGCAACATACCAACTTTTTCTTCTCCCAAGTCATGAGACGCAGGATAGAGTGTCAATTTGAAAGCACATCTTGCAACATTTCTAAGCCAACGTTGAAACTTTTCCATATTCTAACTCAATTGGACTCAACTGGGATTATTCCCTTCAACTATGTGGGTTCATCTCTTTTATTAGCATATCTACTCAGTGCAATTGAAAACATCCAGTTTATTAGTATGAAGGCCAAGCAGAAGCAAGTTCACCGAAGCCACTCACATGAGCGAGGAGTTGCCTCGGCCGAACGGGACTTTGAGCAAGCCGTTGCATGGCTCACTCCAAATGTCGTTGGTATTTTGATTCCTCCAATTGAACTGAGCGGGACGGGACATTACAACATCAATAAAAATACTTCCATGCCTCTCCATCGGATGGATTAGATAATTCTTCTTTCTGTTCTTTTCTATGTCATGTCATGTGTTCTGCAGTATTCGAGGACATATACATCTTCTGTAACCTCTTTGTGATTGGCAAAAACTGCATGTATTTGTAGGGGCGCAACCATGCACGTGCAGTTGATTTTTCTTTGCCCCGAATGGGCTTGTACCGGTCCTTGTGACAGAAAATGCATGTCTTTATTATTGTTCTCCTTGTAGTACAACATGCAGCCATTTCGACAATAATCTATCTTTTCATAACTTAATCTGAGTTTTCCTATCATCATCTTCGACTTATAAAAGTTTTTTGGCAAATTCTTCGCTCCTTTTGGCAACAACTTTCTAACAAACTGAATTATCCGATCGTAGCATTCCTGCGATAAGTTAAAATCAGACTTGAGGTTCAACAGCCGCATTACCACCAACATGACAGAATGAGAATATCATCCCTGGTATAGCGGAGTATCGACATGCTTGAACATGTCATTGAACTCTTTTGCAATAGGATTCGGATCCTCCGGATCAAAACTTGGACCGGCCGCATTAAATACCAACTCACATGCCAAGTTTCGATGCTGATATTTGAAGTGATCTCCAAGAGTGGACTCTCCCACCTACGTATTGAAGAGGACTGATATTGTGGAACCAAAGGTCCTCTTTGAGCTATCCACTCGTTGTAGTTCGGTACGAAACTCTTCTTATATAGGTGCTCTCTCACGAGATCTACCTCTTTGAATGGTATATTATGACATTTGACACAAGGGCACTTTATAAGCCTCTTGTCCATGAAATAAAGTTGGCTACTGGCGTATCTCAAAAATTTCTCGACGTCCGCCTTGAAATCATCTTTCAAACCAATCTTGCTCTCATGTTGCTGATTGTACACTCACGAATGATCAACTAAGTATCGACTCATTGATTTCTATAAAGAAGCATCAAATATGAATTATTTAGTAAGAAGATGAAGTATCAAAATAAAGTATTGAGTTCACTCTACTAACAAAAGCTATGCCATGTCAAAACCTCCTTACTAATCCAATTGCCTAAAAGCATAGTTTGCAGTATCTATCGATACCGATCCGATAAGGTCAATACCGATACAATTTGTAATATCCCAGTCTGATACCGATCGGTATCCGATACTGACCGATACCGACATTGGGGGCCTATTTTTGGGTCAATTCGACAAAGAAATGTCGATCCCGATACTCATAGGAATGGTCCGATACGGATTCTGATACCGATACTTTGAACCTTTCCTAAAAGTCGTTAACTCGGATCTATTGGTTCCTATCCTAGTGTTGTGAAATCGTTGGATAAAACATCAAATCCTCATTAATAATTCCCCCACCACCTAAAATGTTCCTGATCCTTAAATCATATGATCTACTGTGATGGTTATCCCTCTAAGTTGATTAATGTAAAGAATATGTAGGGAATGATAAGTGCAATTTTTATCATCGGAATCAAAAGAAAGTTTATATTGGTTTACAAGCAATTAGGGAAGAATCTATCTCACAAGAGAAAAACTTGTGAATATGAATAAGTTCCTCCAAATCCAACTGTGATCTGCCAATGGGAGCATCCTATTGGCTACTGTCCTCTTACTAGCACTATCATTTTCATCAAAAAAAGCCAGAACACATTAAGCTGATGGTGGTAGCATATCTTGTTCTAACACAGTTTAGTGAATAACAACAATAACACATTCTTTCGTAGGATCAAAATTTTTAGGGTTTTAAGCAAAGATTAACAACAACAACGACAACACTTTCTCTGCCAACAACAACATAATATAAATATAAAAAATATAACACAATTAAAAATATTACCTGCAACCGGGGGAGGGGGTCTCCGGCGGGAACCAGGGAGGAGGGGGCAGAGATCGGAGGAGCCGAGGAGGGTCGGGTTCGGGTGACAGCGGAGCAGGGGGTCGGGGGTCGGACGGAGGAGGGGGTCGGGGGTCGGACGGAGGAGGTGGTCGGAGGACGGAGGAGGTCGGAGGAGGAGGAGGTCGCTGAGGAGGCGGAGGGGGTCGGAGGAGTCGGAGGCGGAGGAGGTCGGAGGAGGAGGTGGGTCGAGGGTCGGGTGAGGAGGGGGAAGGGAAAATTTGGGGGAAACGAAAACTTATGTGTATTTTTTAGAATGAGAAAGAAATGGTTGTTGTTTTAATTTTACTCGTAGCCAGCGACAAAAATATTCGTCGCTATTCAGTTGCTATGTAATTAACGACTGATTAGCGACGGAACTAGCGACGTATAATTATACTGTATTTTGCATAATAAATCAGTAATAAGTCAGTCGGTAATCCGTCTCTAATTAGCGACATTTTTACTTATGTCTGTAAATTCAGTCGCTAATTAACAGTATTTTTGTAGTGCTCTCGAAGAGATAAAAAATCTCCCGAAGAGATTGGATATCTCCTGAAAAGATTAGATATCTCCCGAAGAGATCAAAAAAATCTTCCGAAGAGATTGGAATCTTCCGAAGAGATCTCATAGGAGATAAACTCTAGAAGAGAAAAAATTTCAGAAGATATCTCATGTAATCTCATGAAAAGATGAATCTCTAGAGGATATATACTATAATATCTTGAAAAGATAATATTAATCTCCTGTAGAGATACGATAATATTGTTCTCATGTAGAGATAGTCTTCTGTAGAGGTAAATCTCCTTTAGAGAATTAATATCAATAATATACCTATAATGGTCATGTTAATAGGATCCGTTACGACCAAAAGAATATGTACTGGGTCCTGAAGCACCATATTTAAAATACAAATTCTTTATTGTCATTAACTCAACACAATATTTTATGTGAAATGCTGATATGCATCTACATACATATACTGGAATGACATACTGCACATTAATTCTTGATGAATGTTTTGATATAGTGGGATATATAAATGCAGGATATTTATCTGATGATATCACAAAAAAAGTACTTTTTTCTAAACAATGATGCAGGTATTTTGGAGATAAATATAGCAAAATATTGCGACAATCTGCCCAAATCTCTCTTATAATTATTGGAGCAAACAAGAGAATGTGCAGGCTATATTTTCAACAGTTCAACATATCAGGAGAAGTTGTGAGCTTTCAGGAATCACAAATAAAGTCTGCAACAATTTCATAAGGATATGAGTATAAATGTATAGACAAATAAAGTATAGGGGTGAGATATAACATTTAAATTGTATTGGGGGTTGATTTTTTATTTTGAATTGATGTAAGAACAAGAATGTAATATTTTTGAAGGGGATCATCATGTAGATGCAAGCATCATGAAGATGCTAATGGAGACATCTTGAAACATGTTTTTGCGCATTGTACTCTTTTTCTTCGTTGAGATTTTTTTCTCACCGAGTTTTTCCTTCGAAAGATTTTTAACGAGGCAGTGTAAATTGCACCCACTTGGATTACTGAAGAATCATATTCTTGAAGAATATTGTTATACTCTTTTTTTCTATGGATTTTTTCAAAGGATTTTTCTAAAAAAGTTTTTAATGAAATAATAATTAAAGTGGACATCCAAGGGGAGTGTTGTGATTTGCATAAACCCAAATATGAATGCCCTTATTCATACTCATAAACAACCTCAGTGGACATCCAAGGGGGAGTGTTTTGATTTGGATAAACCCAAATATGGATGCCCTTATCCATACTCATAAACAACCTCCATCACATTCCCTCTATATATGTTATCAATGAGAAAAACTACTACAGATTTTTGGCTATCAATTCTTTTTCTTTCTTTTTATTTTTATAACAATTCACATGTTTATTTAGTTTATAAAAAAAATATTTCTAGAAAATGAAAATAGTCGGATAAGTAATTTGCCTACAAAATAAGGAATCATATCCCTTAAAACTATGTGGCTATTTTTTCTATCCGTTAAATTTTTTAATTTGTTGTTATTTTTCCTATAATATTTTTAATTTATTTATTTTTCTTTATTTTTTTGGGTTTTCTAGTAATTTTATCTTTTTTTTTATTTTTAAATCTTTTTATTTTTGGGTTTTCCCAATGTTTTGATATTTTTTATATTTCTAAGATTCATGTTTATTTTACTTTTCCAGTTGTTCTATCTTTCTCATTTTTTAATATTTTTTTTAATTTTTAAGCCTTTTAAAAAAAATCTGATTTTTCTTATCGTTTGTCATTTTTTCTGAAAATATTTACATATTAAAAAAATATGGAATATAATTTTTAAAATTCCAAAATATAGAATTTTCGACTATTAGTATTTCTCGTACCAAACGTCCATTTAGAAAACCATTCCACTAAACTTTGGACATTCTTTTAGTTTTTTCCAAGTTATAAGAAGGTATTTAATTACCAAAATTGTGCATTTACCAGCTATCATATGTTACATATGATAGTTAAAAATCGTAACTTCATGTTCACTAGATTGAAAAATGGAAAAATTTATCAAATGTCCAAAAATCGTAAAAGTTTTATGAAAAACCCACCACAAAATAACATTTTATCGCGTGCCCAGAATTAGCAAAAAATATATAAAAGGGCGCAGAATGACCTTTTTGCCCTTCTAATTTATTGAAAACACCCACGAAACTACTCTTAAAAAACGTTTCGATTCTTCCTCTTCTTCCATACGCTGCTCACTTTCGAATCTAGGTTTTATCCTCCAAAATCTTCAAACCTTACTTCAAATACTCGTCAGTGACTCTCCATTCGCAATCTTCACACCATGTCGTCATCATCAGTTTCTACTTTATCATGATCATCAGCATCAACTGGAACTCTACTTCATCATCATCATCAACTGGAACCCCACTTCATCATCAGCATCAACTGGAATCCCAGTTAGAGAAGAGAGAGCTGATGTGAAGAGAATTAAGAGCTTTTTGTCATTCTCTATGTTAAAATCACGGAGAATGGCCTTTCCCCGTGTTAAATTGACGGAGAATTATCATTATTCGTGTTAAAATGACGGAGAATGGCCATTTTTCGTGTTAAAATGCAGAAGAATGGTCATTCTCCGTGTTAAAATAACAGAGAATTGCCATTCTCCGTGCTAAAATCACGGAGAATGGCTATTCTCCGTGCTAAAATCACGGAGAATGGCTATTCTCCGTGTTAAAATGAATGAGAATAGTCATTCTCCGTATTAAAATCACAAAAAATTTCCATTCTCCGTGTTAAAATAACGGAGAATTTCCATTCTCCAAGTTAAAATGGCTATTTTCGTGTGAACATGCAGGAGAATAATCATTCTCCGTATTAATATCACGGAGAATTGTCGTTCTCCATTGTAAAATCACGTAGAATGGTCATTCCTCGTGTTAGAATGCAGGAGAATGGCCATTTCCCATGTTAAAATCACGGAGAATGACCATTCCCCGTGTTAGAATGCAGGAGAATGACCATTCTCCATGTTAAAATCACAGAGAATGGCCATTTCCCGTGATAAGATCACGGAGAATGGCTATTCCCGTGTTAACATGTAGGAGAATAATCATTCTCCGTGTTAAAATCACGAAGAATAGTCGTTCTCTGTTGTAAAATCACGTAGAATAGCCATTATCCGTGTTAAAATCACGGAGAATGATCATTCCCCGTGTTAAAATAACGGAGAATGATTTTTTTTCCTTCTTTTTTAAAAAAAGTATATATTGATTGATATCATACTTTTCATTGTTGTTTGTTTTATATCAGTGCAAACAACCGAGAAGCTCAAAGAGACAAATAAAGGGCTCAGGAATGAGAAAATCAAGCTTCAGAAACAAGTTGAATTGTTCCAGAATAAAGCCATTAAAAAGGACCTAATCGCCGGAAAACTTTAAATCTCTCCACGAAGATGATGATGATGATGATGATGAGCGATGATCAGAGTTCGACTAAAGAAAAGCACAGTGAACTACGAACGATCTTTGTGATCTCTGCTGAAGGTGAGAGTAATGGAATTCAGATCTCTCGTAAAGAAAAAGAAGACGAAAATCGTAATCAAAATCTGAGTTTGTGAATTCAAATACATATATATGACCAAATTTGCGCGAAGGGATAGCTATGGTATTATCAAAATGACAATTTTATAAATACAGAGCATGTAAAGGGAATCTTGAAATATTTAATGTAAAAATATATAATGTAGGGTATTTCATAAAATCCATCCTGCGGGTGGGTTTTTCATAAACACCCACCCCGAAAGTGGATATCTCAGCAAATTCTAGTTGAAAATTTGTTAGATTTTAGCTTTTTCACAGGTTGGAAAGATTGGAAAAATTGTGTGCACAAAAATATTGTGCGTGTCATTTTTTTGCCACATTTGCAAGGAAAGTGTGAATGTATCATTTTCCAAAATATATTTGGATACATAATTTTTGTCCCCCGCATGTGAGGTGTTTCAAACCATTTTATTTCTATGACACATAAAAGTGAATGTAAGAATTAAAAAAGTAAAGAGCACAACCACTTTCAATGGAGTTGCAATCTATTTCTCATGCACCTGAGAAATTAAAAAAATAACACTTTAATTTTGCAATAAAATGTCATATCACAACCACTTGCAATAAAATTACAAGAAATATCCAAATACTGAACCTGCCTACACCAACGATCAGTTGCAATGAAAGTGATAGTTTATGCAACTTTTAATGCACTCTCACCTATAATGTCCTAGGCTAAAACTCTTGCTTTACAATATATGAGAAGTGTTAGTTACGTGCGTATGTTTTCTTGTCCATGTAATCCAAAAAAATTATTTGCATTCTGATATCGTAGAACCTAGAGTCACTTGGTACGTTGGTTACATATTCTAAAATAAATTATATTTCTGAAGACGTATCGACATCAACTCAAATTTTTTTTAGATTATGATTTTTTACTGTATTTTCTTAATCAGATTTTGGTGAAGTCTATCCCATAAACTCGTAACCGAAGAGTCATGATGATCATCCTTGAAGACTGATACCAATCATCAATGAAGGCTGGTAATGGTTATTCTTAAAGACTGATACATATTGTTTATTAGGTTATTCATACTCAAGGGTGTAGTACCCTGCTCCTATAGGGGGAATTGTGTGGAAAAACCTTGTCGGTATTGATTTATCACGACTAATAAATTGAGACCATCTCGTATTCGTGGATTGACTTCCGATGGAATTGAGTCCCAAACTAAGTGAATTGTGCCTAGCAAATGAACTCTATATAAGAGTTTATTTCCATCATTTTATTATTGTTTTGCTGGACGTTTTCGCTGCTTGGTTTTGATGAATGTTTTTTGTTATCCTTTTCGATAAATGGTTTCATTATTCACTTTTGTCGATTTCAGCATTCAGTTTAAATCCCAAGAGAAATAAAGAGGAGGAAAAGAAAGAAGTGTGTGCGCATAGGCAGAGTTCATTTTCTCTTTACATTGACAAATTCTCTAATCGGTGAATGGCTTTTATCCTTTGAATCCTTATCTTTGCTCCTTAATAAAAATTAATTCTTTTATTCCTTTGCTATATCTGAGGAACAATGATACCTTAATAAAATGAGCTAAGTTGAAAGATAATATTGCTTGTTTGAGTTATAGATTTTTGATATAATTGAATGAATTGATATTTTCTGTTGTTTATAAAAAGAATGAAATTATAGACTTGAAATATATGCTATAAATAGAGATATGAATATGAAACAATATTATTAAATGGAAGATTGTGTTGAGATAATATTTGTGTAAAGAAAGAAAGAACACGGTGTAGCCGTTATAATAAAAGAAAGAAAGAAATGTGTTCCATACATATAGTGTTACATCGTATTATTTTAATTGATAGAAGTTACAGATCATGCATTGGTCTAGGAAAACTTGTGCACAAGGTTTAGTCTCTCGAACGATTGTCAAGGCACCGAGATTGTGTCGCCCTAAGAGAGATGGGACACCTTGAGGACTGGATATCCTCGTGACAAAGGGTGTTATGTCTATTTGGAGAGATGTGCTTAAATGTCCCAAGTTCTAATTATGGGAAGTCATCCATGAACTATCATGTAGTTCGACCGCATGCTAATGCAACTATTTTGCAAGTCTAGTAGTTTGATGCTGAGACATAAACTATATATATATATATATATATATATATATATATGTGTGTGTGTGTGTGTGTGTGTGTGTGTGTGGGATATATATATATATATGGGGAGGGATATTGCACCAAACTTACTGCATCAATTATTGCACCAAATAATCTCAACCACACATTTATTTCAATCATGTGGTTGTAAAACATGCTGACGTGGCAACAACTTTATGGAATGTTTTTATAACCACATGATTGAAATAAATGTGTGGTTGAGATTGTTTGGTGCAATAATTGATGCAATAAGTTTGGTGCAATATTCCTTCCCTATATATATATATATATATATATATATATATATATATATATATATATATATATATATATATATATATATATATATATTTATATATATATATATATAGTTCTGAGATTCTAACAATAGTGAGGAGTGCCAACTATCCTAACAATTAGGGGTAAGCATTTGGCTGTTTTAAACCGATTCGAACCGAACCGAACTGAAATAGTGATTCGATTCAATCTTCTACAATCTTGTTTGATTTTAGGTTTTACTTTTTAAATTTTTGATTTTTTTTGGTTCGGAGTTCGATTTTGAAATTTAGGAACTGAACCGAATTACAAATATTTGAAATTAATCTCTGTGATTTTTGTAAGTTATCTTGTTTTATGATTTTTATCCTTATTTTTAAAATTTATAGTTTGTCCTCTCATCCATTCCAACTTTATTTTCAATTTATCGTTTTTAAATTGAGTATAATAGCATTGTTTCAAAACCCTCAAAGATGGTCTTATTTTTCCTTTATTTCTTCTAATTTCAATATAATTTAAGCTAAATTAGTCATAATTATTTCTATAATATATTTTCATATTTTTATATTTTGATTTTTTAGGTTTTTATTTACTAAATTAAGAATAAAGAAAAATTAATGTACTTGATTTTTTTTGGTTGCTTTTGACAAAAATCCAACCCACCAAGAAAGTCTAGTCCAACTGAATTGAACTAAAATTTTATACGATTCGGTTTGGTTCGGTTTGTGCGAAAAATCAGTTCGGTTTGGTTCCGTGCGAAAATCGGTTCGATTTGTGGGAAAAATCGGTTCAATTTGGTCGCTTTTGAAATAGGTTTAGTTATGTTTGATTTTTTCAAAGTCGGCCCAATGCTCACCTCTACTAACAATAATTATGATGTCTCCTAATATTTTTGAAAATGTATTATATGTATGAATAATTTGACAAATTTGTGATAGCCCCCGTCTATTTAGTGTCCATAATGATATCCTTTACTTATCCAATCGGACGTAGTTGGAGAATGATTATGGCGGTGATGTATGCACATACATTTTCCGTCAATACTCAAAATGTAGACGGTCCCACAACAACACTTTTTTTACGGTCCGACATAACGCTTAAAATTTGTTGTGCACAATATATTATTTGTCTTTTTGGGCTCATTGTTTCTCAAATTTCACTATAAAGTGTGTTTAGTACGAGAAAAAAGTGGAAGAAAAGAAAATGGAAGAGCAAAAAGGAAAATAAATGATACATTTTCTCTTATTTTATATAGAAGGAAGAGTGGATGAAATAAAGAAAAAAGTAGATGGATTAATTTTTCCTCTTAACCTAAGAAAATCAATCCGTCCAACTGGGGGAGAAAAAGTGGATGAAAAAATGGATGCTCATTAATTTACAATTATACCATATAAGCATTATATTATTCTAAAATAGTTCAATAAGGTCAAATGGTAATAAATATTGTTAGTTGGGAATATAATTGGTAAAGTCTATATTTTTATTTTTCTTCATTACATTTTTTCTTTCCATATCAAAGAAAGAAAAATGTATCACTTTCATTTTTCTTCCATCATATCAAACACACACACAAAAAGTCTTGTATCTCTTTAGTTTTCCTTCATTCTATTTTTTCTTTCCATCATATCAAGCACAAAGAAAGAAAATAGTCTTGTACACAACACAACATAAATGAAAAGAATAACCCGTGACTCAATCTACCAATCTTCTGCCATCAAGCCAGAACTTTTATGTCTCTTATTGCTGAAGCGCAAGGTTCACCATCCAATCAGAACTTGTATGCCTTTTTTTTCTTCTGACCACAAGGGTGTATTAAGTGTTATCATTTGTACGTTGTCCTCCGTTTAGAGTTGAGATCTATGACAGGTACATTATATCATTATGTGAGACTGATAGTTAGTGACCTAGATAGCGTTCTACCGTCGATGCTGCGGCGTAAGCTGGACGTACCCACGACCTCGTGCCCCTATACCGGCTGCGGGTCGTGATAATCATTCAGCTTCTGGCTCACAATGGACCCTTAAGATTTAGCTTCTAGCTCATGATATAGGATTGAGCTCCTGGCTCATGATAGTATATGACTTGACATCCTTAATGTGAGTGATGTATATCTCTATTGAATAGCTAGAGAATCTATCTAGACGAACTTCTGGTTCTCTTAGACGAATAGTTACACAAAATTATTCATTATTTCACTTGCTCAAAGTTTACCTATTTTCCTTATATCCTTAAAACTCAGTAAAATTCTTCTGGAATTATAAGAGTACGACACATTATGTATCTGTTGGGTAAAATATGCTTTGTCGAAGCCTTTAATTAAACTGAGCAAGACCAGCTATCGTGGATACTGCATTCGATTTAGTATTCTTGTTGGAAAAAGATCTTATAGATAAGGATTGTGTGTGTAGCAACATTGTAAACTATTAAATATGTCTATAGAACTTCATGTCTATGTAGGACAACCAGATATTCGTATTTACCCTACGGATTGGACAAACTTACGGTACACAATCAAAAGATTTTTTTTTTCTAATTTATAAGAGGTTTGCAACTTTAAAATATATGCAACTATATTATTGAAATACCAACATTCAAGTTGGTGATTTTTTACTTTTGGCGTTTCGAGAGCTAACAACCCATTGCGACCTATAAAAGTGAGTACGCGGACGACTACTTTCTTTCGGACATGCATGCACCCATTTAGGTGGTATGAAACTCAAGCAAACAAATGGCTTGTATTGTGCAAAAACACTAAAATAATAATTTTCCAACATAATATAGCCATTTTAGCTTATAGCAGATGAAAGGCATGATAATAATGACATAATTCAACAAAAATGACGGCTATGTTTTTGTTGCATTCATGAATGAGTGTACAGCTATAACCATGAAAAAGACATAATATGATAAGAAGCATCTACTAAAATCGTGTAAACGATATGCGTATACTTTCACCATTACAATAAAATATTAAGTAATTACCCAACTACTATGGAACATGATATCACAAATTGAGTGAAAATAATACAACAAGAAGTTGTGTCCACTAATGAATGTGACCTTACATGAGCACAACAGTGAAAGAAAAAAAAAAATCCAACATACAATCATCTATTGGGATAAAATTGTCAGATTACATTGCTACGTCGATCATGATCATATCCTTTGGCAAATATTTTGAAATATTGTAGTTTCAAACATATATCAAAATAATGACATAATCAGATTAAGGATCATTTTTGGTTGAATTTTCTATTTTCTTTCATCCCTGTAAACTGTTAGATATATCCATATAGGTGAACCATTGAGCCTGGTTCATGTCATTGTATAAATAAATTAATATTCTTTACAAGATGGAAATTATCATCTCCTAAAAAAACATCTCAAGTGCCATCCATTTTTTTTTTTTTAGTCTGTCCACATTTTTAAACACCAAATATCCAATTTCAGAATATAGGTTGCAACTTGTTTGAGGACAAAATTATAAATTAAAATTTTCTATAGGTGTTAGCATAAAAGAACCACTTACAAAGCTAGAAGCTCCTCAGTAACCAACAAAGAAGAATAAAAATATATACATTTCATCATCTAGAGACTGGTCCATGCAAGGTATTATTTAAAAAATAATTGAAAAATAGATTGCATTCTTATCACTTGCATGGTATAAAAAACAATCAAATCTTGGAAAACTAACAAATATTTTATTCGTGATCGATTATAATTAACATCAATAACCAAATAATTTAAATAAATTTAAAATTGACCAAATGGAAACTTTATGATAATCGTAAGACATGAAAATTCCAAGTAACTCTGAAATATGACAAAAGCATATAATAGTGTTCATACTTCGTCCTTATCATGAATCAAACATAAACTCTCTCAAGTTTAACATTGACAAGCATTTTCTGGTTTAAAATCACATGAATAATTCTTGTAAATTATTGAACGCTTGTACATTGAAACCACTAGCAATCGATAGAAAATGCCATTATCTTAATAAATGATAAAGTACTTGACAAGGAAAAAAAAAACTACACTATTCTAGTTAATAGTCTTTCCATAATGGCTCATAGGCTTATGGCAATATTATCTAAGTACGTGTGTTGGCAATATGCAGTAGTATATTTCATCGAAACAAAATACAAGAAATAACAATACTTGTGAACTAGATGATTGGGAATCTCATTCACATATTATTCGATTACACATTTCCATAATTTATGCTGATCAGTTATGGTGAAAACAATATAACTAAAAAGGGTTCATGTACCACCAAAAGTAGAAGAGAATGATCAATACAATTTATTAATTAGACAGAGCAATAACCTAAAATTATAGTTATTACAATCGATAGCATATAGTATAAAGATATTAATATACATATGTAGAAGGTTATATCTAACAAGTAACTTCTTTGTTGATTCGTGTTTTAATTTTTGTCATGATGGAGAGCATAATAAAAAAGACTAGACCTTTTTCGGATGTTTGCATCTGACCGTTCTGGTGTCGTCGGCGGCGGCCTGAAACTTTTCGAAAAATCGTGCTGATAACGCGGTATGTGATAACATATAGAGAGAATGAGATAGAGGTTGTTTATGGATATGGATAAGGATATTCATATTTGGATTTATTAGGGGTGCAACTCGGGCGGGCCAAACCCGAGCCCGATCGGGTAAACCCGTTAATGGGCTGGATTAGGGTTGAAATACTCGAGTTCGGACTCGGATTTAGGTTAAGATATTTGAACCCGATCAAAAATCGGGTTGAGCTCGGGTTCATGTGTCGGGTTATCCGAAGAACCCGAAACCCGACTTTTATATATATATATATATATATATATATATATATATATATATATATATATATATATATATATATATATATAAACTTCTTAAATAAAAAGTTTAAATCCTAAATTTCTCCACTCAAACTCTTCAACTCCTTATCCTAAATCTTATTTCAGTTTGTATTTTGTAATGATCAAGACTTGATTGTTATTTGATTATGTGTCTAATATTACTTTTGTTTAAAATTATTTCAAATATTATATTAGAACCCGATGTACCCGAGTTCAACCCGATCCTCCAGGCTCGGTTTCAGGCTTCATATGTTGAACCCGTGGTCGGGCCGGGCTCGGACTCGGGCTAAGCTTATGATTCATCGGGTTGGGTTCGGATTGACCTCAAGTCCGACCCAACCCGCCTGAGTTGCACCCCTAGGATTTATCCAAATCACAACATGAGTAAAATTTTCACCCAATTTTGAGTCGCACCCCACTTAATCTACCACAATTAAAGGTGCACCCCTGTCAATTACAAAAATGTATAACGCACCCCAGTTGAGACGTTTTCCGTCTCTTGCTAACAGCCGACCGTTCAGCCTATATTTTTATGATGAAAAAGCCCTTAAGTCATTTATCGAGGAGCCGTAATGAATGGAAGAAATTAGAAAATTCCTAAAATAACCCTCCCTGCTCCAAAACCCTAAAACGAATCGACAGTGCTCTCTTTCCCCCTTCGAAAACCCTAAAACGAATCTACAGTGCTCTCTTTCCCCCTTGCAAATCGACAGTGCTCTCTTCCAACGAGCCGCTCTCTTTCCCCCTTCCAAGTCGAAGCCTCCCCCTTTCAATCGAAACCACCGATCGTCCATGGCGAACCAGACACGCAGGTAAAATCTTTGATTGTATGTAATTTTAACATATTTCTCTATTTATCTTGATTGTATGTAATTGTTAGGTTTTGCCCCTATTTTTCTTGATTGTATGTAGTTTTTAGGTTTGCCCCATCAATTTTTCGATTTCGATTTCTATTGATTGTATGTAATTTTTAGGTTTGCCCCTATTTTTCTTCTGTTACAGATTTTTCGATTTCTATTGATTGTATATAATTTTTAGGTTTGCCCCATCAATTTTTGCTTCGTTCATGTCCTTTTCAACTGAAGGATGTTTAAAATTGATGATTTCATTTGTTAGTTGTTAATTAGTAGAGTATGATTAGGGTTCAACATCTGAAATGCGTATGAATTCATACTGGAATAGTATGTATATGCTAAAGTTGATGATTTCCTCTGTGTATTTGTATGTTGTATATGTGAAAGTAGGGTTGAATATGATATTTGTATGCTATTAGGGTTCAATATGATGACCTAGGTGAACATGTGATATTGTAGGCTAAAATTGATGATATTTGTTTGCTATTAGGGTTCAATATGATGATTTCCTCTATGAATTCATACTGGAATGTGTATTTGTATGTGAAATTATAGGCTATTTTAAGGGTAGTTGTACTGTTATAAATGTTAAATTATATGCTATTAGGGTTCAATATGATGATTTTCTCTATGAATTAAATATATGAAATTATAGGCTAAAATTGATGATATTTGTAGGCTATTATTGTTAGAGACAGTTATGTCTATTGCTCTTATTGTTATGTGTGAAATTATCGGCTATTTTAAGGGTAGTTGTACTGTTATACAGGAAGTACATGCTTAGGGTCCATTTTAAGGGTAGTTCAATTGCTGTTGAAGTGGACCCAGACTTTATAAGTCTGTTGGATTTACCCTATACAGTTGAAAGTAACCATTTGGAGGGAGTTTATAAGTACTACTGGGTAGATACTTTGAAGAATGGGGAAACAGTGGAGGTCCTCACTGATGCTGGGTTGTTGGATATGTTTAGTAAGCAACTTCCTGACAATAAAGGAGAGATCCACATATTCTTAGAAGAATATGGCTACCCTGCAAGTCAAGAGGTACAACCAGTTGAGTCACTAACACCAAGCAAAACTGGAAGGATTAAGAAAGTAGCCCACAAACCAATTAGAAGACATGTCAAGAAGGATCTTCATGAGGAGCTGTTGGATTCACTACCTAGTGACAGTGATGTGGATCTTCCTGAGGAGGAGCTGGATCAAATGCCCTCAAGGATCTTCACTGGTGGAGGGTCTGACCAAGGGGCTCCAACACAGACAGAGGGTGACCAACAAGCTGAGAGAGATGAACCAACTACACAAGATGTAGCTGTAGAAGATAATTGAGCTAAGAAGATAATTGACCCCAAGAGCTAAGAAGATAATTGAGCAAAGATCAAACCTTGTCAACAAATATCAAGTGACTGGGGCTGATGAAGGGTTGTTTTGTGTCACAAATGTGTATTCTATTGAGAATAGATGGACCGTTGATATTTCTAAAAGAAGCTGTGACTGTTGTGTGTGGGATTTAACAGGGATTCCATGTGTCCATGCTGTAGCTGCTCTGTTACCTAGTAGGCCTCAATGGATAATGTAATTACTATCAATATTCATTTGTCTTGTTACAGCTTATACTAAAGTTTTACACTAACAATATTTACTTGTTATAGGTTCACAAGTCACTACTATCATGCCACTACCTACCAGAAAGCATATGCTGGAAATATTGTTCCAATGCCTCAACAAAGCTTATGGGGTACAGTAAGTCACTATAGCCTCTCTACTTCATTTATTTTGCAGCTCTCTACTTCATTTATTTGCAGCTCTCTACTTCATTTATTTGCAGCTCTCTACTTCATTTACCTAGCAGCTCTCTACTTCATTTATTTGCAGCTTCCTACTTCATTTAAGTTACCTGTCATCACACTCACTACTTCATTTATTTGGCAGCCACCATATGAGGATGGTCCACCTGGTAGACATAGGCTTCCTGGAAGACCAAAGGGTGTTAGGAGGAGGGAAGCTGATGAGTTGCCAAAAAGTGTCAAAAAGCAGAGGATATGTGGGAGGTGCAAGTTGCCAGCATATCACAATGCTAGGGGGTGCCAGGGAGGACCAGTTGGAGGGAACAAGAAAACACCAAGGGCGCCAAGACCACCCAAAGAACGAAAAGAGAAAGTTCCAAGGGTGAGCAACATTGTTTACAAAAGGCCAAAGGTTTCAAGGGGTAAGAAGAAGGCAGTACAACAAGCATGTGAATCACATCCAAGGCCTTCAACAAATTTCATGCCTCCAAGACCTTCAGTTGCAGAACAAATACAACAACACTTGGCCAATGCACCTGGTAGGGCAAGTGACATTGCAGCATGTCTACCACCAAGGATGCCACCAAACTCAGTGTTTAGACCCCCATGGAACTCAAGTGTTGGAGCCACTAGGGGAGGGGGCAGCAGCAGTAGCTGGCAACAGCAGTAGTTTGTTTGTGTAGTTATATGGACTTTTGTTATATAGGCCATTTTGTGCAGTTCTCAGAAAGGAATGTTTTGTAATTACTAATGTCAACAAACTCAGTGTTGTTTAGGCCATTTTGTGGGAATATTACTGAGGCATGCCTTCATTTTGTGGTATGTTTGAAGCATGCCTTCATTTTGGGAAAATTACTCACTGTTGTAGTTACTCTAATGTGAACAAACTCTAATTACTCTAATGTCATCAATCTCATTTTGGGAGTATTACTTGCAGTGTGTTTGAAATGTTTTTCTGGACAAATTCAGATCATTGCATTATGTATTACTTGCATTATGTCCAGATCATTGTATTATGTCCATGTCCAGATTTTTGTATTATGTCCAGATTATCAATTACAAAATGTCCAGATTATCAAATTACAAAATGTCCATGTCCAGATTTCTGGACATGATTATCAATTACAAAATGTCCAGATTGCATTATGTCTAGTTATGGATCATTATTTTTCTGGACAAATTCAGTATTACTTGCATTATGTCCAGATTGCATTATGTCCAGATTGTATTATGTCCATGTCCAGATCATTGTTTTTCTGGACATGATTATCAATTACAAAATGCAACAAGTAGTTACAAACTGCAGTATGTCTTCATATATTTGAGATTGTATTATGTCCATGTCTTTATATAGTTACAAACTGCAACAAGAAGTGGAAAATTGGAACATCATTATCAAAATCCTTTCAATATTACATGATCTATCAGATTTCAATATTACATAGCCAATCATTTCCCAAATTTTTTACAAAACTCTTCTAAAGTGGTGTTCACTACAACTTGAACAGGGATTTCAGATTTCTTCTCCTCACTAAGAGTGGCCTCATTCAACCATTGGAATGCATTATTGCATTTCAAGCATTGCAATAATTTTCTTCCCTTACTATGACTCCTCTTTGACATTAAAATAGCTCTTTTTCCTCCAGAATTCCGATTGGGACAAGTGCTTTCTCCCCAAGGACATTCCTTCTTCCAATGGCTAACTCACCACATAAGAAACAACCTCCTCTTTGAATTGTTGAAGATGAGCTTGAACCCAAAACAGCAACATCCATCCATTGAAAATCCGAGCAAAGGGGGCACTTCAGAAACTTTCTCCCGGGATTGGCCGTGGTATTTGACTTCGAAACATACCTAATCCCCTTGCAGTTTTCCATCTTGCAGGGGAAGCTCAAGAACGGATACTCATCTGCAAAGTGGGTGTGCTTCGAGCAGAGTTGACATTTCTCCTAAACATATTTGAAAATGCCACACATTCAACGAAAATTAGAGGGACAAACCACAACACCAAGAGATTTCATACATTCAAAGAAATTACACAAAACATAGCTTACCGGAGTTGCAGAGCTAGCCATGGTGGCTCGGTGAAGCTTCGATGAACCCTAATTTTTGGTACCAAGCCACGCAATCGAATCAAAGAGAAGAAAAAGGCTGTGGTGTAGGGATTTATAAAAGAGAAGGATAGTTTAGGGATTACACAAGTAAGTTAGGGGCTTCCATTCATTACGGTTCCTCACACAAGGACTTAAGGGCTTTTTCGTCATAAAAATATAGGCTGAACGGTCGGCTGTTAGCAAGGGACGGAAAACGTCTCAACTGGGGTGCGTTATACATTTTTGTAATTGACAGGGGTGCACTTTGAATTGTGGTAAATTAAGTGGGGTGCGACTCAAAATTTCTCTAAAAAAAATTCCGCCGACTGGACTGAAAGTGTTACAGTTTGGCAAGCAAAAATCAGACCAAGAGGATCAAACAAGAAAAATGGAAGGGGCTAGTCATCACTCGTCACAGTTGCCAAATTGTGGCGGTAGATATGAATGCGTCAACTTCCGTTCCCTCCGAATCCAGAGGCATTCCAACAAACACCTGATCCGCACCTTGACAACCCCCCCATGGACACCGTCATGTCAACAGCCATCACCAAACCCCCACTCCTCCCTCTCCTCTCCGCCACCATCCCCAAGCCCACCCCCTCCCCCGCCACTCTCGACCAGACCAAGCAGCTCCACGCCCGGACCCTCCGAACCCACTCCCCGACCCCGCAGCTCAACTTCCTCATCTCCTCCTACGTCAAGCTCGGCCACCCCGCCGCCGCGCTCAGGCTCTACTCCCACCTCCGCTCCGCCCGGACGGCCCCTGCCATCGACGCCTTTGCCGTCCCGTCCCTCCTCAAGGCCTGCTCCCGCCTCGACGCTGTCTCCGTCGGCAGGGAGATCCACGGGTTCGCTCTCAAGTCCGGAATGGACCCCGACATATTTGTCCGCAACGCCCTTATCCAAATGTATGCCGAATGCGGCTGGATCGACTCTTCGTCCAAGGTGTTCGACGGAATGCCCGACAGGGACGTGGTCTCTTATAGCACCTTGATCCGGAGCTACGCAAGGGCGGGGTCGTTTAATGCCGCCTTGGGGCTGGTTAGGGAGATGACGGGATTGGGGGTTAGGCCGAGCGAGGTGGCTATTATCAACATGATTAGCCTCTTTGCGGATGTCCGGGATTTGAGGACGGGGTGGCCGGTGCACGCCTACTTGATAAAGAACCTGGCGGCCGAGCCGCCGAGCGTGAACGTGGGGACTTCTCTGATTGACATGTACTCGAAATGCGGCAGCTTCGGGTCCGCAAGGGCCGTGTTCGACCGGATGGAGGAGAGGAGCACTGCGTCATGGTCTGCGATGATCGCGGGGTGTGTCCGTGCGAGGGAGGTGGAATTGGGGATGAGACTTTTCGGAAGGATGCGTCTGGAGAATGTGATGCCCAACGAGATTACGATCTTGAGCTTGGTTATCGAATGTGGGCTGAGTCGGGATTTGGGATTGGGCAAGTGGCTCCATGCGTACGTGCTGAGGAACGGATTCGAGATGTCGCTTCCTTTGGCCACAGCATTGGTGGATATGTACTGCAAATGTGGTGATGTGAGGAGCGCGAGAGCTATTTTTGATGCGATGCGGAGAAGGGATGTAATGACATGGACAGCGATGATCGCGGGGTACTCTGAGGCGAATTTCTTCGACGAGGCTTTTGAACTCTTCTGGCGGATGAAGGATTCGAAGATCGAGCCGAACGAGGTGACCGTGGTGAACCTTCTGACCTTGTGCGCCGAGGCCGGGGCCCTTGATCGAGGCAGATGGGTGCATGGTTTCATAGACAAGCGAGGAATTGGAACCGACATTGTTCTCGCTACGGCCCTGGTGGATATGTATGCAAAATGTGGGGAGGTGGAGTCGGCTTATAGAGTGTTCGATGAAGCCGTCGATCGAGACGTGTGCATGTGGAATGCGATGCTTAATGGACTAGCCATGAACGGTCTAGGAGAAGAGGCACAGGAGCTGTTCTCTCGGATGGAGATGGAAGGAAGGATCAAGCCTAACGATATCACGTTCATCGGACTACTTCGGGCCTGTAGTCATTCGGGACTGGTTGCGGAGGGGGAACGTTTGTTCGACAGAATGACTCGCGACTTTGGACTGGATCCGAAGGTAGAACACTACGG
Organism: Iris pallida; assembly: GCA_029216955.1. NCBI lineage: Eukaryota > Viridiplantae > Streptophyta > Magnoliopsida > Asparagales > Iridaceae > Iris > Iris pallida. The sequence continues at coordinate 10,880,993 of JANAVB010013597.1, read as the reverse complement.
TTGCATGGTGGACCTCCTAGGCCGAGCCGGGCTTCTTGAAGCAGCACATGAAATGGTTGTGGGAATGCCCGTGCCACCAAATATTGTAGTCTGGGGAGCACTTCTTGCCGCTTGTAAGGTTCATAAGAACCCAGAGATAGGCGATGTTGCAGCAAGGGAGCTTCTGAAGCTCGAGCCCCGTAGCACCGGCTACAACGTACTGATTTCAAACTTGTATGCATCGGAGAAGAGGTGGAAAGACGTTGCCGAGTTGAGGACGACCATGAAAGACAGTGGCATCAGGAAGGTGCCTGGTATGAGCTCAATCGAACTGAATGGAGTGGTTCACGACTTCGTAACGGGAGATTTGTTGCACCCGGAGACGAAGAAGATTTACATGATGGTGGGTGAGATGCAGAGGAAGCTGAAGCAGGCCGGCCATCAGGTCGACACCTCGGTCGTGCTGTTAAACGTCGACGACGAAGAGAAGGAGAATGCACTCAGTTACCATAGTGAAAAATTGGCCATGGCTTTTGGTCTGATCAGCACAGCCCCTGGTACCCCCCTGAGAATCGTGAAAAATTTACGGGTCTGCGACGACTGTCATGCCGCTACGAAGCTGCTCTCGAAGATCTATGACAGGGTGATCATCGTCCGAGATCGGAATCGGTTTCACCGCTTCAGTGAAGGATCTTGTTCCTGTAAAGATTATTGGTAAAATTGCAAATTCTTGGAGGTAATCTTTCATCTTTGAGCATGCTCACTGAAGTTATTGCTTTACAGTTGAAACAGTAATGGCTACCGGGCAAGTCAGTGAAATTTGAATTTGGGATCATAGTTCGTTATAATCCTCAACTCCTTCGAACTATCGATCTCTCTTCTGGGTTGCCTCTGCAAGATAAGCATGCCTCCCGGATATGCCTCAGTTTAATGTAGCTGAACATGTTTTATATAGTTGGCTAAATTATCCTAATGGTTGTAACTTTCTAGTACTCAATTTTGGCAAGCTTTTTTTGAAACACCTTTGGTAAATTACATATGTACCACTTCAAAAGAATATACGGCAATACAAATATGTAAATTGTGATTCTGTACTACAAGATATTTTTTGAAGTGGTCTCAATGAGCTTTAAAATTGACGAAAGATGTTTCAAGAGAACAATTTATGAAGTTGGGGTGCCAAAATCGAGCAATAGGAAGTTAAGGTATCAAATATGTTCCAGCGTTATAGTTAAGGTGTCATTAGGATAATTTAGCCTATATAGTTCATATACACTCTTTGACAAATTTATCTATGAAAGGTTTTGTATCCCCATTCCCATAGAATTGCTTTAGTAAACCGATGGTCCTGACTCCTGATCTAAGCATTCTCTTGCTGTGCAGTATTGGTTGATGCCTTCAAGGATTGCTTGTTGCTCGTGACCTAGCTGAGGCGGGTGAGAAACTAAAGGCTTCTTGAGCGTCTCCCCACTGGATATGCAGCAGTGCAGCAACACTTGGAAAAGAAAGTCTTTTGGAGGTCATGTACCAGATTAATCAAGGTTTTATTCTACTCCTGGACAAGTTTTTGTTTCATACAAGTCAGCAGGTTGTTAATTTGTATTGCTCTCGCCATATATCTTAACGCATACAAACACACCCATGGACACCCCCACACAGAGACACATATTCAAAATCATCTTAAACGTTTATATCCATTCACAACTTCTGGATTTTTCTACAACTTTCCTTGAAGTTTGATTAGTTTCCGCATTATTCCATGGTCATTAGTGTTAGTCCTTGGGCGTAATTTTTCGATGGAAAACTGAGAAATGAAACGATTGTAAAAACAATGTTTCGTAGCAACACTTCAAGGAAGGTGCAAGACAGAGATTCCGGAGGATCCTGAGAAACGAATTCAAATGTAGAGCTTCTAAAAAGAAGTTACAAATGAATTGTTAGCAACAGCAGCGGGGCAGAGGTTCTTTTAAAAAAATTTAATTACAACAGAACACGTTCTTCCTCGCAAACCAGTTGAGATTGAGACAGAACGTTTACAGAAGATGAAGAAGAGAAGAAGAAGGAAAGGAGAAAGCTTGCTGAGGTGTAAGAACACCAGCGCTCAAAGCTGGATCCGTCCACACGGTCAGCCTCCAGGAACCAGCAAGTTCGAAAGAACTCTGGAATGCTCTGCCAATCCGCTCACAGAATCCTCGGAAGGACGTAACTCACAAAATGGCGCCAACGCAGGAGCTCTCTCTTCTCTCTGTGAAAATTTTTGTAAGAGACCCCACGAAGAGAGGAGAGACTCTATAAATAGGGTTTCACTACAACTGTCCAGATCCGGAACGTGCGCAATGTCAGATCCGTTATTGCACATTTCGAAACGGTTCAGAACGTGGACAGCCACGTTCTGCGTGGAACAACGCCACTGAGCGCCACTGCGAGCGCGCATCAAAGTGCGCCACTGCGCTCGTGTTCGCGTGCGCCCAACGCCCATACGCTCGCGCGCGCCGCATCAAAGTGCGCCTCTGCGCTCGTGTGCGCGCGCGCCCAGCGCCCATATGCTCGCGCGCACAGTCTGGCGCGCAGTCTGCTGCACAATTGGCCGTGCAAACGGCCACACAAACTGGCACGTAAACGGCCGCACAAACTGTCGCGCAAACGAGCGCGCAGAGGCTCGCGCAACGAGCGCAACAAAAGCGCACTATGCGCCTAGCGAGCTGACGTGCTAAGTGCAAAATATGCCAACAAAACGCTACATTACGTCCCATGATCCGAGTCCGAGTCCGAGTCGCTAAGCCCCTTCGAGACTTAGCCCCTATGGAATTAAATTGAACTTGGCCAAAAAGAATGAGTGCTTTAATAGGTGTCTTATCCTTACCTCCATGTAAAATCACCCCACATGGATTTTCCCTTAGGGTCACCTCCCATGTGCATCTCTCTACTCCTCAAGAGGAGTTATATTGAGATACCCATGAGTTTCTCTAACCGATGTGGGACTAAAGTTACATGGCTTTAAAGTTACATGGCTTGTTGAGAGCAAGCTCTCTACAAGTCAAGGAAAAAACTCCAACAATTCTCCACATATCTCAATATATATAGGGTTGAGCGTTCCCCACAGTAACTGTCCATCATGCATTAGGATAGATGTCACTGACGATTTGAATCTTCACGCGTGGGTTGAACAACAATATGATACAAGAATAGACTACATCTTGAATTCTGTACTACAGCTGCAATTCTTCCCACTCACAAAATGTAGTTACCTGTGCTTCTGGCTGCACATTAAAGTCCATGTGCCAGCCTGGTTTCAGTGTATAATTTTGGGCGTCTACGAGTTTACCCTCAAGAGACGGCATGCTATCTCTGTCCATACACTATAGGTGAGTTCTTTATTAAAGAGATATGGCATGAAGTCTTGCGCTTCCCTTGCGGTGCTACGCCGCTATGACATGGCCTAAATCCGAGGCATTACCCCTACCCAGGAACCTCATTGTAGTGTCATACTACTGTAGCATGAGGTCACAGCCTCTTTGTAGTGCCATACTACCCATCATGAAGTCTTAGGTTCCCTTATGGTGTTACGCCGCAACGACATGGCTTACAAGGTCGAGACTTTACCCCTATTCGGGTACCTCATCGTGGTGTCGTGCCATTGTAACATGCGGACATCCTCCCCTTTGTAGCGCTGTCTATCCCTCTTTAATTTCATCATACAGTATTAGGCTACCTGCCTATTTGCGGTGCTACACCGCTGTGACTTGGCTCGCAAAGCCGAGACATTACTCCTATCCGGGAACCTCATGGTGGAGTCACCCCACTATAGCATGGTGTTACACTCCTTGTGGTGCTGCGCTACCGTGCTTCCTGTAAAGCACACCAGGCATTCACTCTGCCTGAGAACTCATTAAGATGTTTAAGCCATCCTCATCACAGGATCCGTTTTCAGCAGAAAACACATATTAGACAATAGTGGTTATAGGTCCGTAACCCTTCCATGTTCCCAAGAACAAGTACCCACTGATACCTGATAGTTTTTCAGTCAGTGGTCCTCCCTTGAACCGAAAGGTAGATGTTTAGTAGACTTCTCTTTGAACTAATAACATAAAACTTTATGGTATGATTGCAAAGACACACTATCAGAATGCCTTTAAGCCCATCTTCCCTGCTGTGTCTTCTACCAGCTGGCGCTTGAGGCCTTCGTGAACGGATCTGCCAGGTTCTTCTGACTCTGAACATCGATCACTGCAATGACGCCTCTCTTGATAAGATCGTTCACTACTCTGTGCTTCAACCGCACAGTCCTTTTTTTTTCCTATTGAAGAGTTCATTTGATGCCACTGTTGCTGCCGCCTGGTTGTCGCAGTATATAGGTATTGTCGGTATCTGCTCTCCAACCAATGGAAGATCATACAAGAGCTCCCGAAGCCATTCTGCTTCATCTGCAGCAGTGTCAAGTGCAAAAAAACTCAGATTTCATGGAGGAACGAGAGAGTATCGTCTGCTTCTTCGACTTCCACAATATAGCAGCTCCACCCAGGGCGAATATGAATCCGCCTGTGGACCTCTCGCTTTCCACCTCTGAACACCAACTAGCATCACTGAAGCCTTCTACTACTGACGGGTCTTCGCTGTAGTGCAGTACATATGTCTGAGTCTTCTTGAGATATCTCATAACACGCTTCACAGCTTTCCAGTGCTCAACGCCTGGATTGCTAGTGAATCGACTCAGCATTTCCACGACGAAAGCTATGTCAGGCCTAGTGGCAGTAGTAGCGTACATCAAACTCCCGATAACGCTAGCGTACTCCAGTTACCTGACGCTTTCCCTTGAGTTTAGCTCCAGCTTCTGGTCACCTTGGTACGACGTATCAGTTATAGGAAGATCATGATACCCGTAGCGAGTGAGCATCTTCTCAATGTAATGAGACTGTGATAGTGCCAATCCAGTGTCTGTCTGGGTGATCTCGAGTCCCAAGATAACATCAGCATCCCCCAAGTCCTTCATACTAAACTTTGTCGAGAAGAACTTCTTTGTCTTCATGACACAGCTTATATCCGTACCTAGGATTAGCATGTCGTCCACGTATAGACAAACGATGACTCCTCTTCCGTCAACAAATTTCGTATAGACACATTTGTCTGTTTCGCTGACCCTGTAGCCATTTGACCTTATGACTTTGTCAAACTTCTCATGCCACATTTTGGGTGCTTGCTTTAAACCGTACAGAGATTTCACCAACTTGCAGACTTTGTCTTCAAGACCTCTGACGACAAATTCTTCTGGCTGTTGCATGTAAATCTCTTCGGTCAACTCGCCATTCAGGAATGCTGTTTTCACATCCATCTGATGTATCACCAGCTTGTGTATTGCTGCAAGAGCAATTAACAATCTGATGGTTGTCATCCGGGGTACTAGAGCATACGTGTCAAAGTAGTCGATCCCCTGCTTCTGAGAAAACCCTTTGGCCACTAGCCTGGCCTTGAACTTGTCAATGGTTCCATCAGCTTTCATCTTCTTCTTGAAGATCCACTTGCATCCGATGGGTTTTGCTCCTTCGGGTAAATCAACCAACACCCAAGTGTTATTGGAGGTGATTGAGTCAATTTCATTGTCTATCGCCTCCTTCCAGAAGACAGCATCTCTGGTCTTCATCGTCTCATCATAGGTAAGCGGATCTGCTTCCACATGATAGGTGACGAAATCATCTCCGAAGTTCTTCGGCCTTCTCGCTCGCTTCGTTGACGGCTCATCGAGTTCTTGTTCAATCGTTGTCTCCTTACCAACAACTTCATCTTGGACTACCGGCTCATTTGAGATCTCAGTCTCCTTTACACCTTCATCATTCTCGGTAATGTCGGTGATAACAATGTTCTTGTGCCTTGCAAACTGTCTTCAAAGTATTCAGCATCGCGAGATTCGATGATATGATTTGACTCAATATCAAGAAATCTTCGAGCATCACTCTTCTCGCCATACCCCAAGAAGATCGTCTTCGTAGTCCTTGTCCTCAGCTTTTGAATCTTTATATCTGAGAGCTTCACATAAGCCAGACACCCCCACACTCGAATGACATTCAAGTTAGGTCTGACTTTGAACCAGAGTTCATGAGGAGTTACATCCGAAGTTGCATATGGCACTCTATTCAGAATAAAAGTGGTCGTCAATACAACTTCTCTCCAGTAGCATTTTGAAAGACCCGCAGTTAGCAGTATTGAGTTCATCATTTCTGTCAACGTTCTGTTCTCTCTCTGCTACTCCGTTAGATTGAGGAGAATACGGAGCAGTAGTCTCGTTGATGATTCCATGTTCTTTGCAAAACGATTCGAATTCATGAGATCGATACTTTCCGTCTCGATTACTTCTTAGCCACTTGAGTTGTCCAGTTTGTCGTTCAGCCTCGGCCATGAACTCCTTGAACTTTTTGGACGCTTCGTCTTTAGATTTGAGCAAGTAGACAAACGCGTACTTTAAGAAGTCATCGATGAAGGTTATAAAATACTTCATCCCGGCCTTTGTAGAGAATTGCTTGAAGTCACAGAGATCGGAGTGCACCAACTCCAGAAGATCTGTGCTTCGATTGACCCGATGAAAGGGTTTTCTTGAGATCTTCGTCTGAGCACATACTTCACACTTCTCTACCTTACCCCCACATTTGGAGATAAGTCCTAGAATAGACATTTTGTATATTCTTTTACAATGAACATGTCCTAGCCTTTTATGCCACAACTCAAGAGAATAATTAGAAAGGACGACTACATTTATTTCATTTGACTAGTTTACAAGCTGAATTTTAAACATCCATTCGGTTTGAAAAGCCTTTCCGAAGTATGTTTCCTTTTTGGACATCACCATCTGGCCAGCATTGATGTCCATCCTCAAGCCTGTGTTGCTAAGCAGGCTCCCAGAGATCAGGTTCTTGGCAATCACCAGAACATGCTTTACACCTTTAAGCGTCAGAGTGTTCCCGGAAGTGAGTTTCAGTTCCACAGTCCCGATCCCCAGAACTTCAGCTTGGGCCTGATTCGTCATGATAACTTTCTCAGAAGTTGGCTGATACATGACGAACCATTCCTTGTCATAACAGACATGACACGTCGCACTGGTGTCTATCCACCAGTCAGAGTCAGCCCCCACAGTTGTGACCTGAGCGGTCATAGCAACAATGTTAGAAACCATGAAAACCTTACTAGGCTCACCTTGCTCTGATTGTTTGGACTTGGATTTGCATTCACTCTTATAGTGGTCCTTCTTACCACAGTTGAAGTAAGTCATGTGGGACTTGGACTTCTGTTGCTTGAACGAAGGACCCTTCACTTTCAGATTAGTGGATTCCTTCTTCTTGTGATGAGAAGCCGCCTACTTTCCCTTTAACTCCCTTGTCTGCACCAAGTTGGCCTTAGCCAGTTGTTTGGAAAAAGAGTCCATCTTCTGTTGAGATCGCATCTCGTCCTTAATGTGGATCTCTTGCAGGAGATCTTCCATGCTAATGTCTAGCTTCTTTCGATCTCCTATATATAGGCCCAACGCCCATATGCTCGCGCGCGCCGCATCAAAGTGCGCGACTGCACTCATGTGTGCGCGCGCCCAGCGCCCGGCGCCCATACGCTCGCGCGCGCAGTCTGGCGTGCAGTGTGTTGCGCAAATGGCTGTGCAAACGGTCGTGCAAGCTGGCACGCAAACTGGCGCACAAACGGCCGCGCAAATGGTCGCATAAACTGTCGCACAAACGGCCGCGCAAACGAGCGCGCAAACGGCCGCGCAGAGGCTCGCGCAACAAAAGCGCATTATGCGCCTAGCGAGCTGACGTGCAAAGTGCGCCAACAAAACGCCATATTACGTCCCATGAGCCCGAGTCCGAGTCGCTAAGCCCCTTCGGGACTTAGCCCCTATGGAATTTAATTGAGCTTGGCCAAAAAGCATGAATGCTTTAATAGGTGTCTTTTCCTTACCTCCATGTAAAATCATCCCACATGGATTCCCCCTTAGGGTCACCTCCCATGTGCATCTCTCTACTTCTCAAGAGAAGTTATATTGAGATACCCATGAGTTTCTCTAGACGATGTGGGACTAAATTTACATGGCTTGTTGAGAGCAAGCTCTCTACAAGTCAAGGAAAAAACTCTAACAATTAGTTATACTTGTAAAATTTCATTCCGAGCGGAGGAATTGTGTTGGTTGATTGGTTTGAATAGGCTGGTCGGATTCGATCTGTGCAAAAAATAGTAAGATTTGAGCGGTGAAATGTACTTGCTTAATTGGATCAGATTTGATGGCTTATTGAGCAATGTCGTAGTTAAAAAGATCGTGCATCACATCAAATCATATATTTGAGGAGTCGTTCGGTATCTGCATGAGAACAAAATGACAATTCGTTAAATATGGGTGGTGTTGGTTCTTTTTGCCTTTATCTTCATGCTTAATAAAAGAACATTTTTTGTTTCCTATGTAATGTAACTGATAGTGCCTTAATAAAAAACAAATAAAGGTAAAAGAAATTAGTGATATTATTGTTGTTGCTTGAAAGGTAAAGGTAATTCAGATTTCTATTACCATACATATTATGTTTTTGTAGATAGAGCTAGAGAAACACATTTACATAGTCATGGATAACTTATGCACAAGGTTTGGTTTCTCGAATAGTACCCGAGGCATCAGGACCGTGTCGACATATGAGGAAATGATGAAAGTGCATTCTCCCCGCCAGGAGAATAGGCACATCTTTGAAAGAAAAGAACATTACAGGTATTAGAGTCCTCTAGTAAGCCTAACTACCTGTATTTGGGGGTGTCGTAATACTATATATATAGTCCAAAATAGTGTATCACCAGTGACCGTCATGTAGTTAAGCTGTATACTGATGACAACTATTCTGTAGGCCTAACCAATATAATATATGGACGGACTTGTGACGTATATTGTGATATATAATCCTTGTTTTGTAAGGATGGACAAGTTGGATGTGGGTAAAATATCACTATACAAGTGATAAGTTTCATTATATTTTACATTGTTGATTATGAATTGTTAATAAGCCTAGTTCCATGTAGAAAGATCACAATTATAAAATTATATCAAAGTTTAAAGTATAGGCCGTATCGGATCGGTTTTGAACCAGTCTGATCCGATACTATCCCAAAAAATCGGTATCGGCCGATCCAGGAAGAAAAATGTCGTATCGATCTGTATCGGCCGATACGTAACCGACACGGGCCGATACAGACCGATATGAAAATTCGAAAAGGTCAGAAAATATCAAAAAATGTATTTATATCTCTTCGAAAAGCAGATTTCGGACAAAAAAAAAGTAGAAAAATAATTCTTTATGAATTTATAATTTCATATCTAGCCTGATTTAAGTTAATTGAGACGCCTGCAGCCCCTTTCGTCGATGGCGTCGCTATGCTCGAGGAGATCAATCAACCCACACCCTTCTTTGCCGTCGCGTCGTCGCCACCTGTGCTCGACGTGAGAAGACAAAGAGGGGAGGGAAAACGGAGGTGGAGAGGAGATGGAAAAGAAGTCGAGAATCATCTCCCTCTCCTCCCCGTTAGGTTTTTTGTGAGATAGAGAGAGGAGGCGGAGAGGTTGCGGTGTGTAAATTTCTTCGCTCTCCTCTTAACGCATATATATATATATATATATATATATATATATTAGGGTTTGGTTTCGATTCTGGAAGGGTTGGTGGGTTTTAGAGTCTTAGACTTTGGTTTCTAATTTAAAAAACACATGCTGGAGAAAGAAATTTTTTTTGACTGATGTAGGATTCGAACACAAGACACATGATGCATGCAATATAGGGGACTTAACACTGCCTCTAGCCCAGCGGTCCGCATACATCACGTGTTAGGGTTGGCATATATATATGTTTATATATGTTACTTATTGACTAACATAATATATTTTTTATGGACTAACAAATATAATTCAAGTGTTATTATTGTCTCTAACCTTTTTATTATTTGTATCTAACTATATGTATATTTATTATTCCAACTATATATATATATATATATATGTATATACACACCGCAGGTAAGCCAATCAGCAAGAATGACTATAGTTTTATTCAATTATAATAATAAAAACAACACATAAAATACTTAATTAATTCATAAATATGTAAACTATTTTTTAAGTTTTACTAATTTATTAGTAATTATTTAATATTGTCGATACAGCCGGTACCAAAAAATCCGATACATCGATCCGATACCGTCGATACTGCCGATACCGCTACTCATACAAAATGTCCGATACCGATACTTTAAACCTTGAATTATATGCTTCACGCGAATAATGTGTTGGTTTAGGTGAGTTGGATAGATACCACTCACCAGTGCATTCTCCAATGTGCTGATCTCTTCCTCCACAGATGCGGGGAGTGGCTTGGACGTTCTGAAGTGTTTGGAGCTTGTTTGACAACTCGAAGCTTTTCTTCTAGAAGATATTATCTTTTGTAATAAAGAACATAATGTATGTAACAATGTACATTGTATTAGTCTCATGAGTTGTAAGTCAAATTGTCATATTCAGTGGGACATTGAGAGCCTTGTATTCCGCTGCAATGAGCAATAACGAAATTCTTTTCATATAATCCATTGTGATTTCAATTATCTTCTTATTTTCGCTACGGTAACCTTATTTTGAGATCAAATATCAATAGTGTACATCCGTGTCTTGTACGAGTATAATTTAGACTTGTACGACAGCATGTCCAATGACTTATTTTCGATTCCGTTGAACCGGGACGTGACAATACTGGCTAGGGTATTTGCTGCATCCTTAAATTTTTCTTAACCATCTTTTCTAACTGTATAATACCACAGGAGTCTGGGACATATCATCTTGGATGGCTCCTCCCAGTTCTCTTGCTGCCACTCTCAGCTGGTTCTCAACCCATGGGCGTGATGTGTGAAACCTTCGTGGCGCCAAGATCACTGCTCTCTCTGCAGCAGGTTGCTTTCTTTGTTGCATAGGGAGCATTAGGAAATCTGATCCTCTCACAGGGCCTATTCCATCACCATTTGGGTGTGGCGGTTTCACTGTGTTACTAGTTGCAGTATTGTTATGTAAATTCTGTACTGCAATCAAAATTTGAGTATGCAACATCAGTTAAACTGCTTCTCTGTTTCTAATGTTCAGCAGATGTTCTGCTGCATAAATTTGCAACTTCTTTGTAGTACTGGTGAGTTGTTTTAGATTTAGGATCCAATATATGCATAAAGCTTTTCTTCTTAGCTGAGAAAATTTTGAAATATTTATAATAAACTTATACAATGTAGCAAATTTTAACTTCTGTATTGTTCCCCCATGTGTTTACAGCTTACTAATAATGTTAGTATGTCAGATGCTAACATATGAAAATTGAAAACATTCCTTCAAATTTAAAGGGTATAATTTTTTTTATATTTTTTTTATATCTTTACTATTATAATATGGCTTGGAAACCGTCCAAGCCATTTGTATATCACGCACTAATTAATAAGTTTGATTGTATTAACTACTCCTATGTTTTACACTTATTACATGGACAATCCATGCTCTGAAACTAATTACACGGACCTCCCCTATAGTTTCTATTTTCTATGGAAACTAATAACACTGACCACCCTTATGGTTAATAAAATTTTTAAAGGAGAGGGGTGGTCAGTTTAATTATTTTCAGAATAGGGGTAATTCCTGTAATACTCATAAAATATACGAGAGGTCGGTGTAATTAACCCAATTAATAATAAAGAAAATTTAATCCTTATAATTAACTACCACCCATGCTTTAAGTATATCCTAAAAATAATTTTAAATTGTCCGAGCTCTCTAGCCTCGTGGTATTAGAGCGGACACCCGGAGGGGCCGACAAGGTTCAAGCCCCCCAATTGTGTGTGTGCGTGAAATTTCAAAAGAAAAAATTCTTATAACTAAATGTAAAAATAACTTAAAATTCTTATAACTATTTAAACATATACCTAAAATTTTACAAATATCTATATAATAAATTAAAATTAAGATATATTTAATATTTAAATTATATTTAAACTAACTATATAGTATTATCTAAACTTATATCTAAAAAAAGTATATTGTTTATTTCCAAACCCTAGCGGAGCCGCCGCTTCCTAGGGTTTGCTCTCTCACAGCCTTCTCTCCATTGTCCTTCCTACTATAGTCTCCTCCCCCTCCCTCTCTCTACCATATTTCCTGTTGCTCTCACTCCTCCCTGATCAGCACAACGCCCAGTCATCCTTCGCACCACACTCCGCTTACCCCCCCCCCCCCACCGTCTCCACCACCAAGCACCCCTTCTCCTCTCCATGTCTTCGTACAAGGATGTCATAGATAGGATGGCCTCCCTCTTCACCCTCCAAGGCCCGGCGGGCTCCGTATCTCTCTCGAAAAGAGAGAGTTCCTATGCGAATCAGTGGGCATCGTCCTTGGCCATCAAACCATCCATAACGCGACGTTTTACTGCATCCTCCCTTGCTGCCATCCTCATCAAACTTTGGAAGATGCCGGACCAGATCCAAGTTTTCGAGCTAGATCTGGAAGCAGGATCTTATATTGTGCGACTGGATTCGCCAGATTCAGTAGACCGAGTGCTCATCGACGCCCCATGGAGTATAAAAGATGACCTTCTAGCGGTGGAACGATGTGATCCGAGCATACTCCCTGAAGAATATCAATTCAAATATGCGGATTTCTGGATTCAGTTGCATGAAATCCCGCCAAAATATTTAAATAGCCGAGCAGTCACACGTATAGCAGAATCTTTGGGATCCCCCCGTCCATGCACGCTCGCTGACGAACTGAAATGGAGGACTTATGCTCGCGTCAAAGTTCTCATCGACATATCCAACCCTCTAAAGAGAACTATCACTACAAACGTAGATGGTCACTCACTTGGGAAGGTGATAGTAAAATACGAGCGTCTTCCCCGCATATGCGTTTTTTGTGCCAGAGTAGGTCACACGTACTCTGCCTGCAAGGAGAAGGAAACTCTCTCGTCGCTGATAGGAGAGGACTGGACTGAAAATGAGAAGATGGGAATCAGGGAGATGCTTCAACCTAGGATCATCGAGGCGGACTACAGAGTAGGCACCCAAAGAACGGCAGGACGGAGGACTGCGAATAATTCCGAGCACGTCCCCATCGCTCCCCAGCAACAACCTATGCCGGAGAACCACCTCCACATTCCCTCTGCCGGCGTAGATCAACCAAGCCACCCATCGCCTAGGCTATCGAGACTCACTTGCCGTAAGGAGGACCTCCATCTGGAGGTATATGTTCCGCCTCATAGACAGGCCCACAGGTCGTATACAGCTGAACGGGAAGGTGACGCAGAGAACGGATCAGATGAACTCAAGGGGCCTCCAACCCATCCTCATCCCCTCGAGTGTAGCCCTACCAATCATCATGGTTTCAACTGGAGGTGCGCAGTCACTATCAGTCGTAATCAACCAATCTGAGTGGATGGAGACAGATGCCTTTGAATCTGTGCACCCAGATCCATACTATACAGTAAATGATGTGACATCACCCGCCCTCGTGGTCAAATCAAGTCCAGAAAATCACAACCACCCATCACCTCATCAAAGGCACGAGCACCTCCTCAGCAACAACGAACCAACGTACTTTCTGTCTCCCAGCACAGAAACCCTAAACCTTGCTAATCCATCAACTTGGCCATCCACGGAGGCAGGATTTGTCACCTGATCCTCGTCCCTCGGCAAATTTTCATGGAAGAGAAGGGCCCTGAAATCCACACCCCCTGCAAGCAGCTCCTTCCATTCCCCCAGGAGAAAGAAAGCGGGCGGCCTCCGAACCCGCCGAAACTTTACCAACAAAGCGGCGTGCTACATCCCCATCTGTCCCCTATATTCCCAACAAGGTCGTGGCGGCTGACCTCCAACAGTCGCAAGGCCAATGTTAATCCTAGCATGGAACGGTCGAGGTACGGGAAATGTCTCAACAGTCCAAACCCTACAATCACTCCTCACTGCCACTCACCCCTCCATCTTCTTCCTATCAGAAACCATTTCATCACCCACGCATACATCCCGCATTCTCCCCACCCTTGGTTACCAAAACCACTTCTTTGTCCCCCCTAACCGGCCGCTCTGGCGGGTTATGGCTGGGCTGGGACGACACCATCATTGCCTCTGTCTCCTTCTCCTCCAAAAATCTCATCATCCTCTCGATCGAAGTAACCAACACTTCTGCTGCATGGAAACTCATGTGTGTCTACGGCTTCCCTAGGAAGAAGGACAGACCACATCTCTGGAACACGATCAAAACTCTTTCATATTCCTTCGCCATGCCATGGTGCGCCATTGGTGACTTTAATGCAATTACGAGCTGGATGAGAAAGACGACGGTCGTAGTTTTGACACACAGTCGGCGGCATCCTTTCTGCAAATGATCAACCACTGTGGCCTTCTCGACTTGGGTTGTGCGGGGCCTGCATACACTTGGGCCAATGATCGAGCGCCCGCTCACCACATCAGAGAGCGGCTCGATCGCGCTATGGCCGACGCAAGCTGGTGTACTGTCTACCTCCATGCAGCTGTATCCACGCTTCCTCGGATCAATAACGATCATGCGCCTCTCCTTTTGAACACAAACAGCCATCCACCCCTAACAAATGTCCCTATCGTTTCGAAGCTTACTGGATGACCAGGGAAAATTTCTCGACTACCCTGTCCAAGCTATGGCGAGATAACAGCACTGTCTCCAAGAGACCTCTTCTCCATAAGCTTCAATCAACGCTAGCAAAACTTCATAAATGGAGCAGAATTGAATTTGGCAACATCAAGATACGGTTCTCCTCCCTCTAGAAGAAACTTCTTGCATTGCAATCAGGTAACACTTCAAATAATTCTTTGCAATCAGAAAAACTGATCAATGCAGAAATTAATGAACTCCTTTTGCTAGAAGAAACTTACTAGAAACTGTAGGAACCCTAGAGGGGGGGTGAATAGGGTCAAGCTAACTAATCAAGCACTTAGCACAAGCTAATTGGCAATTTAAAAATATAAGTGCAAGAGAAGAAGCAATAACAATACCGAAACCCGATGTATCCTGGTATCCTCCCTGGATGCAATCCAGTCTCGGAACTCTCTCCGAATTTAATCTACTATTGGAGCAAATAGTTACACACGAGTATGGATACGAAGAACTCGCCAACTTCTTACACGAGAGCTTTAATCCGAAGGCCTCTCCGACTTCAACCGAGAGTTTCGATACGAAGACTCTCCAACTTCAACCTTTCACAATAGGTTTTGATCTCCTTACAATAGGATGAAGATCTCACTTTTCAACTCAATAACTCTAACACAATTTGTGGATGGCAAATGAAAGCTTTGTAGAGTTGTTTATGGATAGGCTTTGGTGGTTTAGAAATTTTTAGGCTCAAAGCATCAACCTTGAATGAAGGGGTTTAAGGCTATTTATAACCAAAGCATTGAAAAAAGCCAAAGGCAAATTTTCAGTCAGCGACCGGCATACCACCGGTATGAGTCGGCATACCGTCGGTATACCGGTCTGGGATTGCAACGGCTCGAAATATAGCCGTTGGGATCATTTAATGCTGGAAATCCGACCGTTGGACTTTCAACGTTACTGAACCGGTATACCGTTGGTATGAACCGGTATACCGTCGGTATGTCGATTTTGTAGACAGAAAACTTTCTGTGAACAAAATCGGTATACCGTCGGTATAGACCGGTATACCGTCGGTATGCCGGTTTGCATCCGAAAATGATCCTGGGCTAATTTTTACCCTAGCTTTCGATTTTGCCATCCATTTTTTGTGTTTACAATTATTCCTAAGACTCATTACATACTCCAGATATACTGTAGCAGGTGCAGGCTTCTTCAGAGTCATGAAATGATGATGGCATGGCTTGGCTTCTTCCTTTAATAGGTGCTGGCTTTTTTCCTTGGCGGCAGCTGTCCAAAGATATCCAGTTTGCGAAAACTGAATACCTTTCGGGGGCTTCGCCCCCGAACCCCCGACGAGGGGCGCTGCCCCCTCGACCCCCGTCCGCGGACCGGGCAGCGGAACCCCCGAGTGCGTGGCTCCGGAGATGTCGTCGGGTGGTTCAGAAAAATCTTGTGGCATCCGTCGTCTTTGGCCCACCATGATTTCTTCATTGCATATGTCCATATTGATCTTGCTTATTGCTTTTATGCATGTACATGTTAGACGAACAAAGCAATATACATAGTAGCAAGTGTGATAAGATTAATGCACATTAGGACAATGCTGAGTTTAAGTATAAGTGCTAAGGTGATAGCATAAATGTTAGTGATATCATAATGATTAAACTTAATTGAATAACCACAATCAAAAACATAGTTTTGGTTTTGGCAACTCGATTAAATTAAAGATAGAATGCTCATATCACTAATATGTAAACCAATAGACATATATCACCAAAGGTATAAGTATAAGTAGAAATGCTATAGTAATAGTATAAAGATTAGTGATAATGAAATGCTAAACTAAACATATTAATCGTATTCAAAAACATGATACAATCATTGGGCCAACAATCTCCCCCTTTTTGATTATGGCAAATCGGTTAAGTTTAGTATGGACAGAACATATGCATGTATCACTAATATACAAAAGACATAAGCAATATCACTGAAAGCATACTACTTAGATTACTTATAAATACATACTTAAACGTACTTCTCCTCCTTTGACATGATCAAAAATAGGCTCCCCGTACTAATAGATAAGAAATCAATCTTAAGTACATAAATTAGAGCATGAGGAAGGCATAGACAATCATGATCAAGATATACTAATTGAGGAACAATATGAGAAGTGTGTAAAGACAAGTGTATAAAACTATATACCAAATGTAGAGTACTAAATAGAAGATTGCTTGTCAAAACACAATATGGTTTGTAAAACTAAAAGAATTTAAAAAACAAGAAATAAGTAGTTTACCAACTTGAAATCCAAGGAATAAATCCAAAACACAATAGGATATGAAATATTGCTCTAGTTTTGGAAGAGAACTATGAAATAAAGGATTTCAAACAAAAGCCATGAGGAATAGATAATTGCAACTAATAGATACCAATTGAGATATGACATTAAATAAACTTGATACCAATTGAAAAGATGTAAACTTGAAACATTGATCAAAGAAACCATTAATAATCATAATTGTCCACAAATAAATAGTGGAACAAAATAAAAGAATGATCAATGTAAAATATTGCAATTGATATAAAGTAATCTCATTATTTGCAAAATCTATATGCTTATCCAAGTTCATGCATTTGAACTCAATTACCTTATCATGCTATATGAATACCCTTTAGATAAACATGAAGGTAAAGGAGAAAAATACTTGAGAAAGAGAAATTCAGTCGACTTGAATGCTCCCCTCAAAGTACTACCAAAGGTGATAAAAAAATCATGAATTTTGGATAAGTCCTTAATAAGAAAAGCCAAATAATTTAAAAAAAAAATAAGGAAAGCCAAATAAATGAAAGCACAATAGTCATCAAGATAAGATATGAAAGTTAATATTAACAAGATGACTTATTTAATCCATATAAAAGGGAGAGATAAATAATAAAGACATTTGCATACACTCTCATAAATCCTTCACAAATAAAAATATTATGGCCACAATAATAGGATATGAAATTTAAAAAAATATGGTCCATGATGAACTAGGTATACGATATATTAAAGGGTATAAATAAATAGGACCAATTAATTTGCTCCCCCTTAAAATAAGCGTATCTATTCCCAAAGCACTTATAGCATAACATAGATAACTACAAGATCTAGGGGTAAATCAACTATGGATTTCTCCCCCTTACTCGATGCATATAAGGCTACAATATCGTCAAAAGACGAATAATATCATCTTTAGTCAACAAGAGATATACAATTAATAGCCACTAAAGGTGAAGGATCAAAAGAATATTCTAATTAAGCACATATAATCAAAAAAAAAAAATAGCATACATTAGTCTATATAGTAGGATCTCATATTTAAATATGATAGATCAATGTATGTTATCCTTTTTGAAAATGTCATCATGACAAAGAATAAAGTCAATTAAGAACAATCATGATGATAGACAGAATATAGCTCAAAAATAAAATAAAAATAAAACTCAAACATCATGTCCATGATTATCTAATTAAGAAAGAATCAACCAATTTATTACTTTACATGGACTAGGTATGTTTCACCATATATGTACCCATCAACGGGTAAAATCCAAACCTTGCTAATGGTAAATAATAAACCATAAAGTTCAAATAGCAAAGGCCCATATGTGGCAATCCATGAGTAGTCAAAGTAGAGTAATAAATTAGTTTGATAATCACATAATAAGATAATATAGGACTACTCAACCATTATGATCTTTTATCAATAAAAATAAACAAGTTAAACATGATCCAACAAATCTCATAAAGAAAGTCCCAGACCCATATTTATGATAAAATCTCATAAATCAATAAAAAATATGGAAAAGAGTCATTCTCATTTAAATGATTGCAAAAAGAATCAAGAAGAGATGTAAATGATAATACGATGAAATCATAACTCAAAAGTGAGAGAAATTTAAGAGATACATGCTAATGACTAATAAGGAAGGAGACTTAAAGAAAGGAATCACAAACCTCCAAGAGAAACAAGATCTAATCAAGAATTGTAAAACTAGTTTTAGAGAACAAGCGTATGTATCTAAAATAGGATACAAATTACATTTAGAAGAATCACAGATCTTGTTTATGTAAACCAGCAATTCATATATAGATAGGAAAAAAAAACAATAGCTAGATGAGTGAAAGTGAACATAGATTATGTAGCTCAACAATATATCATAAATAAGCCAGCTACATAACTAATTTAAGATTAATGAGTTAAGTCATTAACAAGATAAATGTGCTCATTTAATCTTAAGTCACTAACACTAAAGATACTTGCTCAAGCATAGAGTTCACAAAGAGGGCAATACATTTTGAATGAACAAAATGATTTATAGACCTTTACTAAGCAAGGATAAGAGCATAAGATGATAAATAAATGAATTATTCTCTTATCAAGTATAGGCCAAAAGAGATATTCATGAAAATAATAAAATAAATCTCTTTGCCAAGTTATGAGATTAATCCAAGATAATGAATTAATAGATCTATCTAGAGAATGCAAAATATTATAGCCATTATGCAATAAGTGTATTCTCTAGAAATGAAAAATCTCAACACAAAAGCTCAAACCATAGTAGCTAAAGTCATAAAAAATATGATGTATCAATTACATGTATTCTCATGAGCTACAAAAACTATTGGGCAACAATAATTCAAAAGAAGTATAAACCTAAGGATTGAGTAAAGAAAGATCATTAAGATCATAAAAGCTAAATGCTAAAGATATCAAGAAGTACATTTTTCAAAGAGCTTTCATAGTGCACCATAGTAAGTTATAAAGATACAGACTAGAAAATATGCACTAATTAAGGAGATAAATTTAACATGCAAGGTAAAGCACAAAACTATGTGATCCTTAATAGAACATCCATAATTAGTCATAAGCAAGACATTAATAAATATTTACTCTCAACATCATAACTTAAAGGTATAAAACAAATAAATATCAAAAGTTAGGAATCAATTTTATATATATATATATATATATATATATATATATATATATATATATATATATATATATATATATATATATATATATATATATATATCACAAATAGGCATACATGAAAAGATCAAAAATCAATTAAGAACATGTATCCATAATGCCAACCAAAAAGTCAAGAAGATATCATCAAAAGAAGACTTTAAGGAAGAAGCTAATTGATTCAAGAAGTTCAAATTTGGTCAAAGGAATCAATAGCTAAGGTATGAGATAAGCACAAGTTTGAAGGTAACACATATATTTAAATACTCTTCAAGTCAATATAAAACTTTCGCTTAACTCATATGCCCAAATAAAGATATTTATACAAAAAAATATCAACATAAGAAATACATGATCTACATGTAAATGGAAATTTTAATGAATATAGTCATGTATCCTTAATGAATGTTTGAAAAAACTATCACAAATTCAAAACACATATAAATAAGCTTTATTAGGCAAAAACATAATTGATTCATAAGAGGTTTAATCAAAATAAAATATTAGAATCAATAATGAATATATTATGTAACCACAAGGTTAAAATGGAAGTATAAGTGTATACTTGTCAAGTGATAAGAAGCTTGTGCTAAACATATATATTCACAAATACCGATTTAAAGTAAATATTACATATTAAGGAGAAATCGGTAAGAAGTAACTATTTCAAAAACTTTAAAGACGGAGAGTTAAAATCATATTAACTCAAATCAAAATCAGGCTCCTATGGACTAGAGTGATATGCATGCTTCATAATATAGAGATTTAAGAATAACAAGCATGCATAAATCAATTGTGTCACACTTAATAGAAAATGAGTGATAACTACATAGTGTGGACTAATCATTTAAGCCGAGTAACTAGTCATGCTAGATAAAAGAATTAATAAGAAAATTAACTAAGCATGCTAGTATTGTATCTCACATTGATTTATATAGAAGGCAACTGAAGGATATCAATGTGAGCTAGTAGCAAGACATCAAGAGAAACATGCTAGATTCTACAAATATAAACAATTTAAAGAGAAACGATTAGCATGTTACCAAAGTGGCTCTAGTGGTCACACTTGTGTTGGTGCAATTGCTTAGAAGATGACCGTTGAGCTTTGCAACCACCAACACGCTCCTCGATGCTATGTTCCGATACTAGAAGCTTCACCTACAACATTAGATGAAGACTTTGGTAACCAAATAAACTTGGATCCACATTTATTAGCTTTAGGGACCCATATAGCACTTACTCTAGCATTGGTAGTGAAGGTCCTACGAATAGGGCATGTAAAGCTCATGTGTCCAATGCGAGAGCAATAGAAGCATCTAATGCTAGTGTGTGCACATGTATCAGAATGAGCATGGTTATGAACATGTGACATACTAGAATGATGAATGTCTCTAGAGTGAGCATGCATGGATTTGGTCTTAAGAATATCATGTTCTAATATCAAATCATCATGCATACAAGTAAGAGAATCAAATTTAACATTTAACGCATTATTCTCTTTTTCAAATAAAATAATTCTAGAAATAAAATCATCATTTTGTTTCTTTAAAGAGTCAATAGAAGAATCATGCAAATGATTTAGCTCATGAGTTTGCCTCTTAAGATCTTCTATGAGAAAAGAGATTTAATTTTCAAAATTAAAGCCTCATTCAAACTCTTTAAAGAAACACAAGATGATTTTTGAGAATCAAGTCTAGATAATAAAACATTGTTTTCATTTCTCAAAAACTCATTTGCTTTTTCTAAATGAATAACCTTTTCAGAAAGTTCTTCATTTGTAGAATGAAGGTTGTCAAGAATCTCTAAGGATTGTTTAGCCATGGCTTTCCACTTAGAGCATTTCTTGCATTTAGAAGAAATATGATTGTCTATGCTACTAGAAGTAAAACCCTCTTTATTGGAGGAGGAGTAGGAGGAATACGATGCCATAGAAAAATAACAAGGATCTACTCTAAGGATGTTAAGCCTAACAATAGAGTCCTTGCTTTGATACCAATTATAGGATAGAGTGGGGGTGAATAGGGTCAAGCTAACTAATCAAGCACTTAGCACAAGCTAATTGACAATTTAAAAATATAAGTGCAAGAGAAGAAGCAATAACAATACCGACACCCGATGTATCCTGGTATCCTCCCTAGAGGCAATCCAGTCCCGGAACTCTCTCCGGATTTAATCCACTATTTGAGCAAATAGTTACACACGAGTTTGGATCCGAAGAACTCGCCAACTTCTTACACGGGAGCTTTAATCCGAAGGCCTCTCCGACTTCAACCGAGAGTTTGGATACGAAGACTCTCCAACTTCAACCTTTCACAATAGGTTTTGATCTCCTTACAATAGGATGAAGATCTCACTTTTCAACTCAATAACTCTAACACAATTTGTGGATGGCAAATGAAAGCTTTGTAGAGTTGTTTGTGGATAGGCTTTGGTGGTTTAGAAATTTTTAGGCTCAAAGCATCAACCTTGAATGAAGGGGTTCAAGGCTATTTATAACCAAAGCATTGAAAAGAGCCAAAGGCAACTTTTCAGTCAGCGACAGGCATACCGTCGGTATGAGCCGGCATACCGTCGGTATACCGATCTGGAATTGTAACGGCTCGAAATATAGCCGTTGGGATCATTTAATGCTGGAAATCCGACCGTTGGACTTTCAACGTTACTGAACCGGTATACCGTCGGTATGAATCGGTATACCGTCGGTATGCCAATTTTGTAGACAAAAAACTTTCTGTGAACAAAATCGGTATATCGTCGGTATAGACCGGTATACCGTCGGTATGCCGATTTGCATCCGAAAATGATCATGGGCTAATTTCTACCCTAGATTTTGATTTTGCCATCCATTTCTTGTGTTTACAATTATTTCTAAGACTCATTACATACTCCAGATATACTGTAGCAGGTACAGGCTTCTTCAGAGTCATGAAATGATGATGGCATGGCTTGGCTTCTTTCTTTGATAGGTGCTGGCTTTTTCTCTTGACGGCAGCTGTCCAAAGATATCCAGTTTACGAAAACTGAATACCTTTCGGGGGCTTCGCCCCCGAACCCCCGACGAGGGGCGCTGCCCCCTCGACCCCCGTCCGCAGACCGGGCAGCGGAACCCCCGAGTGCGTGGCTCCGGAGATGTCGTCGGGCAGTTCAGAGAAATCTTGTGGGATCCGTCGTCTTTGGCCCACCATGATTTCTTTATTGCATATGTCCACATTGATCTTGCTTATTGCTTTTCTGCATGTACATGTTAGACGAACAAAGCAATATACATAGTAGCAAGTGTGATAAGATTAATGCACATTAGGACAATGCTGAGTTTAAGTATAAGTGCTAAGGTGATAGCATAAATGTTAGTGATATCATAATGATTAAACTTAATTGAATAACCACAATCAAAAACATAGTTTTGATTTTGGCAACTCGATTAAATTTAAGATAGAAAGCTCATATCACTAATATGTAAACCAATAGGCATATATCACCAAAGGTATAAGTATAAGTAGAAATGCTATAGTAATAGTATAAAGATTAGTGATAATGAAATGCTAAACTAAACATATTAACCATATTCAAAAACATGATACAATCATTGGGCCAACAGAAACAATGATCCACCTGTCAATGGATTAAGGAGGGCGATAGGAACACTAATTATTTTCACACCAAAGCCTCTACTAGAAGAAGAAGGAACATGATCCATAGCCTACAGCTTCCAAGCGGCGAGTGGACATCCAATCATGCACAAGTTGCTGATACTTTGATCGATCACTTTAAGACTCTGTTTGGTGAAGGCGACACTATCCCCATGGATACCAACTTTACCGCTTCATCCACGCCCATATCCAGTGACGAGAACGAAAGCCTTGGGGCGGCTCCAACTGCGAAAGAGATCGAGCACATAATAAAAGGCATGGGACCTCTCAAGGCACCAGGCCCAGATGGCTTTTCTGCTATATTCTACCAAAAGAACTGGAATGTGGTAGGCGCTGATCTGATCACCACTGTGCAAAGCTTTTTCGTGGAAGGCCTCCTCCCTCCAGAGATGAACCACACCAACATTGTTCTTATTCCCAAGACCAGCGCTCCAACATCCCCCTCGCATTTTCTGTCACGCCCAGAACCAGAATACTGGAGAGCGGGGGCAGACATAGCCAGCTACGTATAATGAAGTAGAATCCACGTCACTATACGGTCACGGCTGTCTAGATATATGAGGGTTTAACTACAATCCATCCGTCTCTTAAGGTCTTGAACAAGCCTAGTGTCTCAATCACAAGCAAGTAAGTAAGAGTTACAAGATGTATGATCATTAAATATACAATAGTAAGGCGTCCCAAACATTACATATTCAGCTGATCATGAAGCTAGTCATTACAAAATGTCAGGACTAGCAAGAGTTTAGTCATACATGATCAACCCTAGGATCCGTCAATCATGTTACAGCCCGTAGGCAGACAGTAAATAAGTGCAATCGAGCTAAACAGGTGCTCGTCGGCTAAACGCCTCAAAAGAATATTTTTACAATAAAGTGGGAGATCAAAAATAAACCCACTCGTTGACAGGGTTCCGTCTAGTAGCCACCATCTGGCTGGAAGGTCGGTAGATCCTCTGTAGCTGCTCCAAAATCTGGCCACACAAAACCAGCTGGGTCAGACCCCAGAAAGAGCAAGTGCCACAAATGAAGCTTCACTTAGGAACTAAAACCAGCAACTCAGCACAAGATATAAATAAAAGTAAGAACTGGAAATAAAGAAAATACATCAGGATGATATACGACGAGATAACTATGGAACTATTCAGATAACCAGGTTACAACCCGTAAACCAAACAAGGACCGGGGTTGTAACCCTTCGTCTGAATAGAACTTGGAATTCTCACCATTTATCGGTAAAATAACTACAAGCATTCTGGTCATTCAATAATCTGGAACAGGATCAGGACAAGACTAGACTGGTTAGACTCCATCCAATCACTTCACGGCCAAGCAAGAATTACGGCTTGATACTTTAACTAACTAGGGTTATCACAGGCCTAGTTACTAGCAAGATGCAGTGAGATTATTCCACAGCCACAAGCCCTGCAGACCATCCAGGTTACCCGGGTTGAAGGATTTAGAGTTGAATTCAGGTGGGTACATCGTCCAGGAAACGAATGTACCCTTAGGTAGCTTGAAGGGTGCAACACATGACAGTGTGCTGGAAATGTGCCCTACTCGACGGCAGGCTACAGATCCCAAGACGTGCCCAGGTAACGGGATTGCCTGTAGCTGGAAAATCTCGTCATGACTAATGTATTAATCTAGTTATTAGCCTTAGTCCATTTTAGTAGGTACTCCTGACCGTGGTACTCAGGAGTCCCTGTCCTAGACATGATGCAAGACAGGACTGGTTTATTTATACAAACACAATCGCCCACAGTGTCCAGATTAATTATACAAGTCATGTCATGTCAGGTAGCCGTCGCAACAGCTATTCGAGATAATTATGCCAGGTTATCATGCCAAGTGTACTTGTCAGGAGTGCGCCACGACGGGCCACTATCAGGTCATGTCAGGTTATTATGTCAGGAGTGCACCACTACGGGTCACTAACACGTCATGCTCAATTATCAATTCCAAACATATCAAGTAAATTCGTGATTATCAAGTTCACGACAAAAGGCGTAAGAATATAAAATGGATGTTAAATATCTAATAAAATATCAATATACAGGGCTATAGAAGAGCCATACGGCTAAGGCACATACGGCCAGGATGGATCTCATGCGGCTGGGGAAGGAGTCGGGTTCAATCGGCTCAGGGTCCAAAGCTCATGCGGCTCACGGGGTAGGGGCACATGCGGCTAGCGGGGAACGGGTGCGCATGCGGCTGAAGGGGCAGGAACCTATACGGCTGGGAGTGGGACTAGCTCCTATGCGGCAAGCGGAAAGGGAGGTTCCATGCGGCCAGGATGGATTGGACATGCGGCTCTCGGGATAGGGGCACATGCGGCTAGCGGGGAACGGGTGCGCATGCGGCTGAAGGGGCAGGAACCTATGCGGCTGGAAGTGGGACTAGCTCCCATGCGGCAAGCGAGAAGGAAGGTTCCATGCGGCCAGGATGGATTGGACTCATGCGGCTCTCTGGGTAGGGGCACATGCGGCTAGCGGGGAACGGGTGCGCATGCGGCTGAAGGACCCGAGTTCATGCGGCTCGGATAAATCGGTCTCAAGGCAGCGCATGCGGCTGCAGGAGCTTATGTGGTTAGGAAGGGGAATCTCATGCGGCTCAAATATGCATGCGGCTAGTTAGGAGTACAAGTTCATGCGGCCAGGAAGGCAAGGGCGCATATGCGGCTAAGTGGAGAAAAGTCCATACGGCTGGAAGAACACTTGCCGCATGAAATGTTCATGCGGTCAAGTCAAGTACTGTTCTTCTTCTCCAAATTCTGGGAAGAAGAACGCCATGAGAGCCAAGTTTCCAAGCTCCATAACTCCATCATCCGGAGCCCAAATCCGAACTTCCATAGGTCAAAATGGGGTAGAACAAAATTCTCTACAACATAGAACCATCAAAACTCGAAAATAACAAGATTAGGTAGATCAAAACCCAAGAAATCTAAAAATAAAGTAAACTTAGATCTACAAGAATCCGTCCATGGAAAGTGAAAATGCCAAGTTCTAAAGTAAGTTAGAAAGCTATAGGGAAGAGAATGAAGCAATAAAATTTGAGTCCCTCCATGAAGCAAGTTGCACTTGCCTAGACCTCTCTCTTCCTCTCTCTAGTAGGTGAAGGAGTTAATGGAAGAAGGAGAAGAGGTTAATGAAGAGAGAGAAAGAATAATGGTAACAAATACCAAAGGTGGTGGTAGGTAGGGGGTTTACCTTGGGTTCATCATGAACCAATAGCAATCCCAAACCGAACCAAGCCAACCCGAACCAAGAATAACCAAGCCAAACCAAACCAAGGAGATATGCAAATACAAGATAAATACGTATACGTATTCCAAATACGTAATACGAACACAGGCATTACATTTTCGTCCTATCTCACTGTGCAACGTATCTTACAAAGTCATTACAAAACTCCTGACCGCCCACCTCCGTCCCATGATGGACAAGATTATCTCTCCTTATCAAAATGCGTTTGTCCCTGGTAGGCACATTACGGATAACATCATCATCGCACAAGAGATTTGCCACGCGATGAAGAAATTCCCCAAGCAGAGGAACTCCTTCGCGCTAAAGATAGACATGGCCAAGGCCTATGACAGGTTAGAATGGGGGTTCATCAAAACAGTCTTAGCGGGAATCGGGATTGTCGATCACACAAATGACCTGATTATGAAGTGCGTCACATCCTCCTCCTTCTCCATTCTTGTAAATGGCTCGCCAGAAGGCCGCTTTCATCCAAGATGAGGGATTCGACAATGTTGCCCAATCGTGCCTTATATATTTGTCCTATGTTCAGATGTTCTATCTCAGTTGTTCCCCTACTACGAACGGGAAAATCTCTTCCAAGGAATCCGTATTAATCGGTATACACCATCGATAACCCATCTCTTTTTTGCTGATGACCTTCTAATTTTTGGGCAAGCAAATCATATTGTTGTTTGCAAAAACAAAAGTGGATCTTTATTTCACAAACTTTGTAAGAAGATTACAATAGAATTCTGGAAAAGTACAACTATAGGAATCCGATCTGAAGACGATCGCTTTATCCCTTGGACGATGTGAACTTTGAAGACGGTAGCCTCTGAAGAATGCAACAGCACTTTGGCAAGAACTCCTGATCTCTGGTGATGACTTGATCTGATCTGGGATAATCTAGGATGATCTAGGATGATCTAGGCTTGATAATGAAGAATTGAAACTCTATTTATAGAGTTCTGGAAATAACTAATTTTTAGTTATTCTGAATTATGCAGGATAGATTGCGCAGACATTGGACTGCGCAAGCAGCGAACTGTATTGGCAGTTATTCGATCGTGGACCACCTGTATGTGACACGTGGCATTGTTTGATTGAAATGCGCTTGGTCGTGTACAGACGGTTGCCACATGGTGAGCAATTGATGGCATGTAAGCTACGTATAAATTGTCAGTTGTCTTGATGGAGTGTGCCACATGAACTGCGCTGGCTTCAGATTGCGCTGGGATTGAATTGCGCTGGCTTCAGACTGCGCTGGGATTGAATTGCGCTGCAGAGAGTCTGACAGATTGCGCTGGCTGTACAGCTGTCCTCGAGCGCTGTGCTGCACAATAAACGAACAGTTTTCTCGTTCTTCGGGCTGTCAGCTGTCAGAAGATCTGATTTTCTGTCAGATAATGATGACGTGGCCACGTCAGCTTACGCGCTTGAATGTGTGCGCAATTTGATTTTGCGCAGTTGAGTATTGCGCAATCTATCTCTTGCGCAGTTCACTTGAAGGATGCACAATTTGATTTTCATGACTTCTTTGATGGGTGCAACTTAATTTTTAGGACCTACAACTGCTTTGCACATAATTGAGGCGATCCTCAACAAGTTCGCGTTGTGGTCGGGACAAATGATTAACTATGGCAAGTCGAGTATACACTTCAGTAGATATGTGCCCCTCCACACCCAACAAGCCATGGCGGATATCCTCCACCTCTCCATCATGAGCAGCCGTGACAAATATTTGGGTCACTCAATCCTCTTATCCAAAGGCAGAATATCAACCTACATGGGTCTTATTGATAGATGCGGGGCGCGCCTAAAAGGATGGAATGCAAGAGCGCTATCCTACGTCGGGAGGACGACACTCGTTAAATCAACCCTAGGATCAATCCCCATCTATGCCATATCCGCCTACAAGATCCCAACCACCATCGCCAACGATATGAATGGGGTGAACCGTCGGATGAATATGATGAACGGATGAACCGTCGGATGAATGTAATGAACGGACGAACCGTCAGATGAATATGATGAACGGGTGAACCGTCGGATGAATGTAATGAACGGACGAACCGTCGGATGAATGTAATAAATGGACGAACCGTCGGATGAATGGATGAACGGGTGAACCGTCAGATGAATGAATGAACGGGTGAACCGTCAGATGAATGGATGAATGGGTGAACCGTCAGATGTATGTGATGAACGGGTGAACCGTCAGATGAATGTAATAAACGGACGAACCATCAGATGAATGTAATGAACGGGGGAACCGTTAGATGAATGTGTCGCTTCGTTGTCTTACGAATCTCTGTCTATAAATAGAACAGAAAATCAGATGGAATGATCACTTTCACTTTTCAACATAAAGATGTCGTCTGGAGATGCATCCAAGAAGGCTGAGATCACTCCGAAGGTTAAAGCGGAACCAACCCAGCCAAAGCAGACAGAGGTAGGCGAAGGTTCGTCTGTACCTAAGCCGCCAAAGGACATCTTGGACTTCCTTCTTGAACCAGGAAAGACTGAGGAAGAAGAGGCCATGAGGATGGCTGCTTGCAAATTCTTGGTGGGTTCAGGCAAGAATGTTCTTGGCTTTTTTGCCGACTATGTCTTCGATAAGGACGGCAGTGGCCCGCGTCCCAATTTTGAGAAGGATAATAGTGACCTTCCTTGATATTATGTACTATCATTCATGATGATGAAATAAAATCACATTTTATTTATGAACTTGTCTGATGATTACAAGCAATGTCTTTTACATTTATACATAATACTTTTTGAGGAACTTGCCATTGATGGGCATCATTGCAACTCGACCATCCAGCTCTGTGAGTTGATAGGCTCCATTTGAGAAAACTTTGCTCACAATGTAAGGCCCTTCCCACTTCGCATCGAACTTGCCCTTGCTCATGTGAGTCATAGTCATAGGACGTTTGACGGTTAGAACAAGCTCTCCTTTCTGAAAGGCTCTGACCTTAACTTTGCGATTGAAAGTCTTCGAGATGTGGGCTTGGTATAACTCAATATGCTGTTGAGCCAATAGCCGCTTCTCGTCGACCGCTTCTAATTCTTGGAGTCGAAGAAGGTCGTTGTTCTCTGTAGTGAGCTCGTTGGCGATAGCAATCCTCAAAGACGGAATTTAAAGTTCCAAGGGTAGAACTGTTTCACAGCCGTACACCAAAGAGAAGGGTATACAGCCTGTGGGGTTGCGGACCGCAGTACGGTAGGCCCAAAGACATTCTCCAAGCTTTTCACGCTTTTCACTCCAGTTTCGTTTGTTAGTAGACACAAACTTTTTGAGGAGCTTGATGATAGTCTTGTTGAAAGCTTCAACCAAGCCATTAGCAGCAGGATTGTAAGCTGTTGAAGCGACATTGTCAATCCGGTGATCATCACAGAACCTTGTGAACTTTTGACTAACAAACTGAGGCCCGTTGTCATGGATGATTCGTCGAGGTACACCAAATCTATAGATGACATAGTGTTTGACGAAGTTGATGACACTGCTGGTCTTGACTTCAGCCAATGGTATAGCTTCGGCCCATTTGGAGAAGTAATCGGTTATTGCCAGTATGAACCGATGTCCTCTAGAAGAAGGAGGATTGATGGGACCTATAATGTCCATGCCCCAGGCTTCAAAAGGCTAGGAAGCAGCAGTCGGATGAAGGAATTTTGATGGTTGATGAATAAAATCTGCGTGGATTTGACAAGCTCGACATTTCCTTGCATATTCGATGGCATCAGATACCATAGAAGGCCAGTAGTAACCCATGCGTCGGATACGATCCTGTAGTTTAGGACCGGGTTGATGTGCTCCGCAGACACCGTTGTGAGCTTCACACAATACTTGCTTTGCTTCATCACCAGCAAGACAGCACAAGAGTAGGCCGTCATAAGTTCGCCGGTAAAGAGTTTTGGTGGTCTGATTGTAATAGAATCGCAGAGACCGCCGACGAATACTCGTAGCCTCCTTGGGATCTTCAGGGAGTATATCATGAACTACGAAGTCGATGAAGGGAGATCTCCATTCTTCACTGATAAAATTGACTTTAGTAAGATTACTGAACTCAATATTATGATTATTTTCGATGCAGAACAATTCTCGATTAGAGACAACCACCACTTGCTGTCTTTTGACAGGGATGGCTAAGACTGCTGCAAGATTGGCCAAAGCATCGGCTTCGGTATTGCAAGCTCGACGAACATATTCGATGAAGAAGGCTTTGAATGATGTAGCCATGCTGATTGCCGCTTCATGATAAGGCACTAGATCTTGATGGCGAACTTCACAAGTTCCTCTAACCTGGTTAACAACTAGCTTGGAGTCACCATAGACTTCAAGATACTCGACGTCTAGTTGTTTAGCTAACTGAAGGCCGATGAGTAGAGCATTGTATTCTGCTACATTATTGGAGCAAGGTTCATCTAAGGAATAGGCTCTTTGAATAGCTGATGTCACGCCCCGCTCCCGTAGGAGCGATCGTCCTCGCTAAGGCGTGATGCCGCACGAGCCTAGATTGCGCTCGTGCAAGGCAGTTCCATAACGGCCGATTACATCGGCGGCGACGGGGTCGTCGCACAGAAGTCCCAAGCAGAAATATTGAAACATGCAGCGGAATTTAAGAACAAGTACACATGAACACAAGTCCTTCAAAAGAAGCTCTTTATTGATATTGAATACAAGATTACATTTGTGGGCGCAAGGCCAAATTACAAGTCTCTCGTGCTCACTTTTCTCTCGATTACAAGTTACTCTGCTCTCTCTCATCTCTCGATTACAATGCTTGAGCCAGTGGAAGCTTCGGAAGGCGATGTCCATACATTATGTCCTGTATAAGTCTTCAGATCACGCGGCCGTACGCTTCGACTCGCCAAGGAACTCCGTGCCTCGACGCATCCAAGCGAGCTCCGCACCACGAGCTTCTACCTGTGCCTGCACATGAAACACTGTGTGGGTGTCAGTACCACTGTACTGGTGGAGTGAGCTCCTCGTCCACCCATACAAAACCTACACATTTCATTTACTTTGTGCAACAAAACCCTTTTTACGATTGTCTTTCTATTCTTGCCTTAGGATCAGTTTTAGGACCGGCGCCTTAGCGCAACTTGTGTATCGAAACCCTCCCGTGCTTGCAATGTCAACGTTATCTCATACTTTGTCTCTAGACTACTCCTCGTGCCAACAACGTTAACCTATCAAGTCATGTTTGCCTTACGGCCATAATCAGAGACGCAACTACACGAAAGACTCCATTTCCTTGCCTCTAGACCTTTCTCGTGCTTGCATTGTCGACGCACCGACTTATACTTGTCTTTTGTGCCAAACTCTAGGACGTAACGACTCGGTCGTGCCATACTCGACTCGTGCTTCAATATCTCCGAGGCAGCGCCTCCCTGCTTAGTCTCGCCTACACTTGTGTTGTGACAACGCGGCTATGCCTAACAACTTAACACTTGACGCCCTATCTCGTACCGAAGCACGTCGCCTTCGCTATAGCCAAATCTTAGGCTCAGACATTGTGTCTTTTTAACTCATACATATTCAACTCAATCCAAAGGCACCCACGCGGATTGCCGCCCGTGCCGACACATGTATATGAAGGCCACTGGCCTAACCAGCCATTTTGGACGTAGCCTGGCAAACGGGACTGCACCGCCGGTTGCGATCCTCGATGCAAGCCCCCGTACTACCAATTGCCTATTACCCAGCTCGGCTACAACCATTTTCTTCCTAGGCCGAGTCGGTCCCGTGGCCCCGGGTTGCCGCTCGAAGAAACCTTTCCCCTTGTCGACAAGTCGTCCATGACCACGCGCCTACGCTAACTTCTAGACTTAACATAATGCATGGTCTCATTATTATCACAGTTCCTTTGTTTCACTCTTTCCGCTTTTCGTACTTCCTTTGCAGAGCCCCTAAACCAGGGTTGCCTCGGCGACTAACCATCGCTTAGACTTAACATTCTTTGAACTCAGGGAACGGCTACTGCATAGCCTTCCAACTTAACTTGAAAATAACGGGTTCCCTTAAGTATCGACCGACCGTGACTAACTTTCCACTGAACCAACCGTGGCTCGTGCCTCTAAACCGACTCGTGTTCTACGCAACGGTATCGCCCAAGTCATACTTCATATGATGGGCCTTGGGGTCGTGGGACTATTTATCTTGACAACCGCAGAATGAGCGGGACAGCACGTAGAATAACTTAGGTCGACCGGCATAACTTTGCCTAACTCACTCAAGCCTACAACATAACCCAAGGGACGAGCAAAGGCTATGCCAAGCCTTGCGGGACAGGACCGTGCATGCTTTAGCAAGCATTCATGCGGGCGACGCCTATGACTTAGGCTAACTCTCAGCTTTTGCACCGAAGACCAACTTTCCTTTTCCCAAGCCACGGGACGAAGGACCGAGTGTCATTTTCAAAGCACGACGTGCACCAACTCTAAGCCGACCGTGGGACGTTTTCCATGTTCTAACTCGATTCAAACCGTCGGGATTATTCCCTTAGCTATGTGGATGCGTAGCTTTTATTATCAAGCCTAACTTGTGCAAGTTGAAAATACGATTTATTATGTGAAGGCAAAGATGAAGAAAGTTCACCGAAACTACCCCACCTGAGCGACGTCTCCGAGCAAGCCGTTGCAAGGCTAAGGCCGAACGTCGTCGGCGTTTCGATTCCTCCGATTGACTTTGCGGGACGGGGCACTACAACATACACCACTCAGAACAAGTCTCGTCCTCGAGACTTTCCTGAAGGCAAGTCATCCTACCATTTCTATGGCCAAGACTTAATCGTACGCACACACCCACGCGTTCCTTCGATTCCGAGCCACGCTCGCACTATTATCAATCTTTCCTTTAACACGATTTCAAGATCTCGACACACTCCCATCTTTCAAGCCTTGCTTGAACTCGTCGTATCACTTGGCTGGATCGTGCACACATTCCAAGCGTCCCCAAAATACATGCATTCAGCCAAGCCGCATGATAGAAAATTTGTCATCTCACTCGAGTCACATCGTGCACATACCCAGGCATCCCTGAAATATATGCATGTCAGTCGAGCCTCGTGAGCAGGGTTTCCTATATTTGCGATTCACACCATCCATTCATACCAATCCTCCAGATCAATCCTTCGATTGATAACACTAGCAACAGGGGCGTCTCGCCTAACCGCTAGGCCATTTCTTTTTGAGGCTAAGTCAATGTCAGGATTGGAATCATAGTTCCCCAACAATAATGCCAACACTGACCCCAATCCTAGGGTCAAACCAAAGTCGATCATGCGGGGTTTTCTACCCAAGCTCGTGCCACTCAGATTTCTAAACATCGAGCACGATCACCTAATTCGCATTACGGCACGCGTTGAGTATATTCGAATCCCTTCAATTTACCAATTCTAACCAATTCATGTACTCGATCACGAGGTCGTCTCGCTCGACAATACGTTGCACCCCAATCTCACGCGAGTCCGATAATCCGCGGTGGTTCATGAATCACCATGCAACGCTCCCGCGAAATAATCATTCTCATCGGAGCGTAACTCTTGTTTGAGTTTAGACTCATTCATTCTCGATACGCGGATTGGACCTACTCAATCCTCAAGTTCAATCGACAAGCACACCAATTCATTCTCGAGTCCATCTTCGCGTCAAACCACAAGTCGAAGCACAAATTCTCGTACCGTGCAAGTTCGACCACTCCTGCTGTATGAATCACCATACCAGCGCTCACGCAGAGTGATCGCCCTAATCGGCGTGACGCATGTGCGAGGCTGGAGTAGCGCTTGCATAAGACAAGAATATCAACGTTGTGGTTGTCGACGAAGCAAATCCAAATATTCCAGTTTTATCCAAGCCAAGTTCGATAGTTCGATCGTCATTCGTTCAACTTAGAAAATCCCCGAGCCAAGTCTATCCTTTCCTCGACACATTTTAATATCCCGATTATAGCATCCATCGAAACAATGACATCTGCACGATCGTCATTTGCCGAGCCAGAGTACCCCCGAGTTATCGCATATCGATCTTTGATACGCCTCAATACCATCGACGACATGCGTAACCTGACGATCTTCCTTTGCAACCAATTTCGAGTCGTACGACTAATGCTATTGTCCGAGTTGGATATTCTACAATTTTCTCGATATTCAAGATCAAGTTCGATCGCTATTCTTCAAGCTCGTTTCAAGATCGTTATTCAAAACTCAAGTCATATTTTTGTTGCATCAATCCGATATCGCACGCATGATCCTCTAAGTTTCCTCGATCAAGACCATTCATTTTCATTCATCGTTTCGAATCGTTTCCTAACTCGCGTTGCACAATCACAAGTTGTCCGAACGAGATGCTCGTTCGGGACATTCGAAGTCACGACCAACTAAGCGTGACGCGTTCTAAGGCTTTGCGCGATCGCATCATCTCGCTGACATACTCGTAATCCTCAATATTCACTCGAACAATTTCCAAGACGAACCATACACCACTCGGATTCGAGCCACTCGACTAGTCGTCGACACTCATTCTTATTCTTCTCCGAACCTATCGCATACACCACTCGGATTCAAGCCATACGATCTAGTCCTCAATCACGTTCGCGTCATTCGCTAAGACATCCTTCAGGTTCGTTCGACGAATCGCTAGCGTAGTCGCTCGCGTCGTATCGACGCACTAGTCGTTCGCACTATTTCCTCGAATTCGAATCAATCTTTCGTGTATGCCTAAGCGTTAGTCCGATAGCGTTCCTATCGATAGACACTCTAAGTATATCTCAGTTCCCGATCGAGCGGTACTTGATATCGCTCGCAACTCGTTTGCACCAAGGGTCGAGGTGCGCGACGCGAAACACAACTTAGCCAAAAGGCCGTGTGCATAGCCATCCCGTGCGGACTATATTCCGAGTTTGCACGCTCAATTGCTAGGGTCGACGTTGGACTAATTAGGCATGTACGCGACTTGCTAGGGTCGACGTAGGACTATTCGGGCACACGTGCGACTTTGCTAACATTAGCACATGTTTTCTATCGAGTCAAGTTTGCAACATTCGGCACAAAGGCCCTATCGACGCATTTGGCAACGGCCTACCGATGCGTTAGATTGAACGCTTGTACGAGCTTTCGAAAATATTTAGACTTATTGTATGGGACATGCGGAGGGACATTTGAGAGAGAGCGCACCAACGATAACAACTTGCGGAAGCAACAGAGTTTTGCGGAAACATCGAAGTTAAAGAATTCAATCGACGGTCCAAGGACGTAAAGCCGTGCCCTGATACCATTATGTCACACTCCGCTCCTGTAGGAGCGATCGTCCTCGCTAAGGCGTGATGCCGCACGAGCCTAGATTGCGCTCGTGCAAGGCAGTTCCATAACGGCCGATTACATCGGCGGTGACGGGGTCGTCGCACAGAAGTCCCTAGCAGAAATATTGAAACATGCAGCAGAATTTAAGAACAAGTACACATGAACACAAGTCCTTCAAAAGAAGCTCTTTATTGATATTGAATACAAGATTACATTTGTGGGCGCAAGGCCAAATTACAAGTCTCTCGTGCTCACTTTTCTCTCGATTACAAGTTACTCTGCTCTCTCTCATCTCTCGATTACAATGCTTGAGCCAGTGGAAGCTTCGGAAGGCGATGTCCATACATTATGTCCTGTATAAGTCTTCAGATCACGCGGCCGTACGCTTCGACTCGCCAAGGAACTCCGTGCCTCGACGCATCCAAGCAAGCTCCGCACCACGAGCTTCTACCTGTGCCTGCACATGAAACACTGTGTGGGTGTCAGTACACTTGTACTGGTGGAGTGAGCTCCTCGCCCATCCATACAAAACCTACACGTTTCATTTACTTTGTGCAACAAAACCCTTTTTACGATTGTCTTTCTATTCTTGCCTTAGGATCAGTTTTAGGATCGGCGCCTTAGCGCAACTTGTTTATCGGAACCCTCCCGTGCTTGCAATGTCAACGTTATCTCATACTTTGTCTCTAGACTACTCCTCGTGCCAACAACGTTAACCTATCAAGTCGTGTTTGCCTTACGGCCATAATCAGAGACGCAACTACACGAAAGACTCCATTTCCTTGCCTCTAGACCTTTCTCGTGCTTGTATTGTCGACGCACCGACTTATACTTGTCTTTTGTGCCAAACTCTAGGACGTAACGACTCGGTCGTGCCATACTCGATTCGTGCTTCAATATCTCCGAGGCAGCGCCTCCCTGCTTAGTCTCGCCTACACTTGTGTTGTGACAACGCGGCTGTGCCTAACAACTTAACACTTGACGTCCTATCTCGTGCCGAAGCACGTCGCCTTCGCTGTAGCCAAATCTTAGGCTCAGACATTGTGTCTTTTTAACTCATACATATTCAACTCAATCCAAAGGCACCCACGCGGATTGCCGCCCGTGCCGACACATGTATATGA
Source organism: Iris pallida (assembly GCA_029216955.1). Taxonomy (NCBI): domain Eukaryota; kingdom Viridiplantae; phylum Streptophyta; class Magnoliopsida; order Asparagales; family Iridaceae; genus Iris; species Iris pallida. Next base: position 10,844,029 of record JANAVB010013597.1, on the reverse strand, counting down.
AGGTCACTGGCCTAACCAGCCATTTTGGACGTAGCCTGGCAAACAGGACCCTTGCACCGCCGGTTGCGATCCTCGATGCAAGCCCCCGTACTACCAATTGCCTATTACCCAGCTCGGCTACAACCAGTTTCTTCCTAGGCCGAGTCGGTCCCGTGGCCCCGGGTTGCCGCTCGAAGAAACCTTTCCCCTTGTCGACAAGTCGTCCATGACCATGCGCCTACGCTAACTTCTAGACTTAACGTAATGCACGGTCTCATTATTATCACAGTTCCTTTCACTCTTTCCGCTTTTTGTACTTCCTTTGCAAAGCCCCTAAACCAGGGTTGCCTCGGCGACTAACCATCGCTTAGACTTAACATTCTTTGAACTCAGGGAACGGCTACTGCATAGCCTTCCAACATAACTTGAAAATAACGGGTTCCCTTAAGTATCGACCGACCGTGACTAACTTTTTACTAACCAACCGTGGCTCGTGCCTCTAAATCGACTCGTGTTCTACGCAACGCTATCGTCCAAGTCATACTTCATATGATGGGCCTTGGGGTCGTGGGACTATTTATCTTGACAACCGCAGAATGAGCGGGACAGCACGTAGAATAACTTAGGTCGACCGGCATAACTTTGCCTAACTCACTCAAGCCTACAACATAACCCAAGGGACGAGCAAAGGCTATGCCAAGCCTTGCGGGACAGGACCGTGCATGCTTTAGCAAGCATTCATGCGGACGACGCCTATGACTTAGGCTAACTCTCAGCTTTTGCACCGAAGACCAACTTTCCTTCTCCCAAGCCACGGGACGAAGGACCGAGTGTCATTTTCAAAGCACGACGTGCACCAACTCTAAGCCGACCGTGGGACGTTTTCCATGTTCTAACTCGATTCAAACCGTTGGGATTATTTTCTTAGCTATGTGGATGCGTAGCTTTTATTATCAAGCCTAACTTGTGCAAGTTGAAAATACGATTTATTATGTGAAGGCAAAGATGAGGAGAGTTCACCGAAACTACCCCACCTGAGCGACGTCTCCGAGCAAGCCGTTACAAGGCTAAGACCGAACGCCGTCGGCGTTTCGATTCCTCCGATTGACTTTGCGGGACGGGGCACTACAGCTGACCCGTCTAGAGAAACAAGGACAACTCCAACTCCTGCGACAATGGCACCATTAGGTCCAATTCTGGATGCACCATCAAAGAACAGACGCCAAGTAGAAATTCTTCGGAGATCATATTTGATTCCAATATCTCGTCTGGAATTTCATCATAGAGTTTGGATGTCTCTGGGACAGGATGAGCTGCTAAGAAATCCGCCAGTGCTTGAACTTTGACAGACTTTTGTGGAACATATACCATGTCATATTGGGCTAGCAGAATGGCCCATGTAGCCAGCCGAGAATTAAGTGTGCTAGGCTTCTTCATCAGTATCCAAAAAGGATTAACTCGGGATATGACATGAATAGTTTGGCCAATGATGTAATGCCGAGTCTTTTGAACAACAAACATAAGAGCTAGGCATTCTTTTTCGACCGAACTATAACGGTGTTCGGCACCAATCATAGTACGACTGAGATAATAGATGGCTTGTTCGTGACCTTCTTTGTTCTTTTGGGCAAGTAAAGCACCCAATGAATGATCCATAGCGCGAACATACATTAAGAACGGTATGCCTGAAATCGGTGGCACCAAGACTGGTGGGTTCATACGATATCGCTTTATACCATCAAAAGCTCGTTGAGATTCTTCAGTCCAAATGAAAGATACACCCTTCTTCGTTAGTTGAGTAAATGGTCTGTAGCGTCCAGACAGATTTAAAATAAATCTCCTGATGTACGCAAGTCAACCTTGGAATCCTCGTAGCTCTTTTAGGTTGCGTGGAGGATGCATCTGTTGATGTAATGCATGTTGTCCGTATTACGTATTTTTGGAATACGTGTACGTATTTTATCTTGTATTGCATAATTTCTTGCTTAGTTTTCTTCTTGGCTTGGGTTATTCTTGGTTCGGGTTGGCTTGGTTCGGTTTGGGATTTGCTTTTGGTTTATTATGGACCAAAGGATGAACCCCCTACCTACCACCACCACTACCATTTATTAACCATTCTTCCTTCTCTCTCTTCATTACTCTTCTTCCATTTACTTCTTCACCTACCAGAGAGAGAGAGAGAGGTCTAGGCAAGTGCAACTTGCTTCATGGAGGAACTCCAATTTTATTGCATCATTCTCTTCCTTACAGCATTTTAACTTACTTTAGTACTTGGCATTTCCACTTTTCATGGCTAGATTCTTGTAGATCTAAGTTTATTTTATTTTTAGAAATTTTGGGTTTTGATCTACTTAATCTTGTTATTTTCGAGTTTTGATTGTTCCATGTTGTAGAAAATTTTGTTCTACCCCATTTTGACCTATGAAAGTTCGGATTTGGGCTCCGGGTGATGGAGTTATGGAGTTTGAGAACTTGGCTCTCATGGTGTTCTTCTTCTCGGAATTTTGGAGAAGATGAACTGTGCTTGACTTGACCGCATGAATAATTCATGCGACAAGTGTTCTCTTCAGCCGCATGGCTGGAAGTACTTGAGCCGCATGAGGGCCGAACTCATCTAGCCGCATAACTCGATCAGTCCCCACCGCATATTACCCTGCACTTCTTGAGCCGCATGAGACGCTACCCTTTAGTCGCATGCGCCCTCCTCGCTGGCCGCATGGGACCCCGCTTCTTCCAGCCGCATAAATGATCTGACTTAGTCTCATGCGCCTTCTCTTCCCGCTGGCCGCATGGGACTTTACTTGACCCAGCCGCATGAGAACTTCTTTCCGAGCCGCATGAACTTGGTCCACTTGTAGCCGCATAGGCGCATAACCCCGCTAACCGCATAAGCGCATGACTTCGCTCCTGTCCCTGCCGCATGGATTCTCTCCTTGGCCGTATGGACCCTATTCATCTCAGCTGCATGGTCGCATGCGCCCTCTTATCCCGCTGGCCGCATGAGGACTGATATCCTTAGCCGCATAGGCTTTCCTTTATCAGCCGCATGCGCCTGACCCTATTGAGCCGCATAGCTGTTCTCCTCCCAGCCGCATGAGATTATTCCTGGCCGCATATTCCTGAACCGCATGACTCTCTTATAGCTCTGTACTGATATCTTATTATGGTATATTTATGCTCATTTTATATCCTTACGCCTTTTGTCCTGAACTTGATAATCACGATTTGATTGATATGATTGAAATGACAATTGTACATGACATGGTGTGACAAGGAACTAGCATGACACGACAGTGACCCGTAGTGGTGCACTCCTGTCAAGTAAACATGACATGACCTGATAGTGGCCCATCGTGGCGCACTCTTGACCAGTACACTTGACATGATAACCTGACATGATATATCTTGATAAGCTGTTGCGACGGCTACCTGACATGACATGACCTGTATAATTAACCTGGACACCGTGGACGATTGTGCTTGTACAAATAATTCAGTCCTGTCTTGCATCATGTCTAGGAGGGGACTCCTGAGTACCACGGTCAGGAGTACCCATTGAAATGGACTAGGGCTAATAACTAGATTAATACATTAGTCATAAAGAGATCTCCTAGCTACAGGCAATCCCGTTACCTGGGCACGCCTTGGGATCTGTTGCCTGCCGTCGAGTAGGGCACATTTCCAGCACACTGTCATGTGTTGCACCCTTCAAGCTACCTAAGGGTACATTCGTTTCCTGGACGATGTACCCACCTGAATTCAACTCTAAATCTTTTAACCCGGGTAACCTGGATGGTCTGCAGGGCTTGTGGCTGTGGATGATTCTCACTGCATCTTGCTAGTAACTAGGCCTGTGATAACCCTAGTTAGTTAAAGTATCAAGCCGTAGTTCTTGTTTGGCCGTGAAATGATTGGATGGAGTCTAACCAGTCTAGTCTTGTCCTGATTCTGTTCCAGCTTACTGCATGACCAGAACGTCTGTATTTATTTTATCGATAAATGGTGAGAATTCCAAGTTCTGCTCAGCGAAGGGTTACAACCCCGGTCCTTGTTTGGCTTACGGGTTGTAACCTAGCTATCTGAATAGTCCCATGGTTATCTCATCGTATATCACCCTGTTATGCCTTCTTCACCCCCGTCTTATTTATTGCTATTATTATTATCTCTTGTGCTGATTGCTGGTTTTAGTTCCTAAGTGAAGCTTCCTTTGTGGCACTTGCTCTTTCTGGGATCTGACCCAGCTGGTTTTGTATGGCCAGATTTCGGAGCAGCTCCAGAGGATCTACCGCTTTTCCAGCCCGATGGTGAACACCAGGCGTAACCAGGGCAATGAGTGGGTTATTTTTGGCTCTCCCTCTATTGTAAAAAATATTCTTTTGAGTCGTTTAGCCGACGAGTACCTGTTTAGCTCGATTGCACTTACTTACTGTCTGCCTACGGGCTGTAACATGATTGACAGATCCTAGGGTTGATCATGTATGACTAAACTCTTGCTAGTCCTAACATTTTGTAACGACTAGCTTCATGATCAGCTGAATATGTGATATTTGGGACACCTTATTATTGTATATTTAATGATCATACATCTTGTGACTTTACTTACTTGCTTGTGATTGAGACAATAGGCTTGTTCTTGACCATAGGAGACGGTTGGCTTGTAGTAAACCCTCATGTATCTAGACAGTCGTGACCGTATAGCGAGGTGGGTTGCACTTCAATATACGTAGCTGGCTATGTCTGCCCCCGCTCTCCAGTATTCTGGTTCTGGGGCGTAACAAAATGGCTTTGATCTTTTCGGGATCCACGTGTATACCCTTAGAGGTAATGACGAAGCCGATAAATTTGCCATTAGAGACACCCAAGAATGACTTGGTGGGATTCATTTTGAGTTGATGTTGGCGCATGAGATTGAAAATAGTTCTCAAGTCTTGGATGTGATCTTCCTTTAGACGACTTTTGACAGCAATCTCATCAACGTAGCATTCGACAGTCTTGCGTAGATGATCTCGAAAGATGGTACTCATAGCTCGTTGGTAAGTTGCACCAGCGTTCTTGAGACCAAATGGCATTACGGTATAGCAGTAGACTCCGCGAGGAGTGCGGAAAGAAGTATGTTTTTCATCTTCAGGATTCATCCGAATCTGATTGTATCCGGAGAATCCATCCATGAAAGATATTCTTTCGAACCCACAGGTGTTGTCAATCATGACGTCCGTGATAGGAAGAGAAAATTCATATTTTGGACAGGCTTCATTAAGATCCCGAAAGTCGATGCAAACACGAACTTTTTTGATTTTCTTCAGGACTGGAACGACATTGGCTACCCAATCTGGATGTTGTTCTTCTCGAATAAAGCCACAAGCGATGAGCTTCTTGACTTCATCGTCGATTGCATCCATCATTTCTGGCTTGAATCGCCGTTGTTGCTGTTTGACCGATTTTGCATTAGACAGGATATTCAATTTGTGAGTAGCAACTTTGGGATCTAGACCTGGCATGTCTTCATAGCTCCAGGCAAAGACATCAATGTATTCTTGAATAAGAAGAATTAATTCTTGCTTATCTACCTCTGGGAGGTTCTTGCTGATGAATATTGGACGAGGGGACCCGCTTTCTCCTACATCAATTTGAACTAATTGATCTTCGGTAGGAGGTTCCCTTTGTTCGAATCGGAGTTCCCATTGGGTGTCCATTCGTTGAGCCCAAGGATCTGTTTCAGGATTCTCTTCAATATCCTCGTCATAGCCTTCTGGAAGTTCAACGGAGACCATGTTAGAAGATACGATCAATCGATGAATTTGACCAATGCTAGTGTTAGAATCCCAGGATCTGGAATCAGAAGAGTTAGAGCGCTCCTCGCTATCGGATTCGGAGGCTGCTGGGGATAATACCGGAGATGAAGCATATCCGAGACCTCTTTTGGTCCTGCTGTAGTACATCTCTGATTTTCCTTTCGGAACAGCCGTACGAATATGAGTTCTTCTACCCTTACCGTAGTTGAGGCCATTCTTGAAGTCATAACCCATCTTTCGGATGATGTCTTTTGATTGTTGACTGTAACGACGGAGTTGAAGATGTCCTGTATCGTTACTTTTGCTATCATCCGTATAGCTGAATTGTTGTTCTGGTCCTTTACTAAAAAGTATTGGACTCTCGCCTTTCTTTCGAGAAGGGACAACAAAGTATGAATCATCTGGGTGTTCGATTGAGACTTCTGTTTGAAGAGATTGTACAACTCCCATTATAAATGACTGAAAGCTATCTAACATATCCAAATAGCACTTAGCATGATAAATGACATCAGTATACTGGAAAGTAGATATTTTTTCATTGATTTGTACATCTGTATTTACAGTAGGACCTTTAGCCTTAGCAGGCTTGGCCAGATTGATTACAAGAGGGAGAGAAGAAGAACGTGGAGGAGGATTGGACTTGTTACGACGGAGGTCGATGACAAGCGGCTCAGAGGAGATGAGCTCCTTTTTATCCTTGTTATGAGATAAATCAATAACAAGTGGCTCAGAAGAGGTGAGCTGCCTTTTTTTCTTGTTACGACGTAAGTCGATAACAAGTGGCTCAGAAGATGTGAGCTCCCTTTGATCTTGACCTCCATCAGTTGGTTGTTTTTGGACTGGCAAGTGAATAGCCAGTGGTTTGGAGGATTGAGGACGAGAAACACGTCCTTTGACAGGTATGATGAGAGTGTCATTAGGCACTGCTTCTTGTTCTTCTTCTTCAGTGTCCAGAGACAGTACTACTTTCATAAACTCATCCTTGTACATACGAGCATCGTTGCAGTATGCTTCGACATCTTTGAACGGATAGAGATCAGCAACCTCCTTTTGAACCTCTCCATTGTCATCGACATATTTGAAACATTGATGGAGAGTCGAAGGAACAATGTTATGTTCATGCAGGAATGGTCTCCCAACAGAGCATTGTAAGAACAACCATGATTGTCAATGATGTAGAAGGTCACCTTTGTGCGAAGATTACCTATTTGGAGTTTTAGGCGAATCTTGCCCAGAGGCTCACTCCTTCCTTGATTGAACCCGAGGATGGTGGTGATCGTGCTAGAAAGACTATGCACTGGGATCTTCAGTGCATCTAACATTGTCTTCGGCATGATGATAAGGGCAGACCCTGGATCTATCAGAATACGATCGACTTTCATCGAGTCGACATATCCTGTATAGTATAGAGGACGGTCATGCCCTTCTATCAGCATGTCATCCTGTGTGAAAGTAACGTTTGGAATTAACTCCAACACACTATGACAATGGAGGCAAGAGACAGGGTCTGTCTTCGGCTTCTTTAGAAGGGCTAGACAGGTTTCTGCCTGCATGAGAGCCTCACTCAGACTTTCCCGAGTCTCTTTGGAGAGGCGTAAGAGCTCGAAAATTGACAGCCGGGCCGGTGTATTGGCTAATTGAGCAAAGATATCAAAGTTGTAAGGCTTTTCAAGTCCAGAAGGAGATGACTTCTTCAACGATTTGTCGAAGCGGACTTGTTGTTTGCCTTTGTCGGTTACTGTCTGCTTAGAGGGATGAGTAGGTTCTACAACCGGTGAGGATGCAGTAGGAATATCCTCAGTGGAAGCAGGTTGCACTGGAGCGGGCTCAGAAGAAGAAGCAGGATTCTCCTGAGCTTCGGGATAATCCTTTAGATAGGCTTTCCCTGATCTGGTGCCCAACAGGATTTTTTCGTCAACTATGGGGTCAAAAGACACCATATTGCAGATCTTTGTTTTGCCGCTGGAGCGTCCTTTCTTCTTGGAGGAGGAGGAAAGTTCGAACTCCGAAGCAAGATCAGGATGGATCCACATAATCTCGCCATTGTCAAGAGATAAGGGGATGAGACCTTCGTTTCGTGGAGGAGGGAGATTCTCGATCTCAAGAGTAGCTTTGGGGATAGGGATGACACCATGTTGTACCATCTGCGGAGGAAAGTTACCGAACTGAACTGAGACCATGTTCGCGATAATTGTCTTCTCGTCTTGCTGCAGAGTGACAACACCAGCGTTGACTAGGTCTTGAATCTTGCCTTTGAGCACATAACATGCTCGAGTGGGATGCCCTATGAATCTGTGATAGACACAGTATTTGGGATGATCAGTCTTACCGACCTCATCAGGCTTCTTCGGGTCTGGGAGCTGGAGCTTATTGCTTTTGATCAAGCAATCAAAGATACTCACGGTGTCATTCTCTTCAAATGAGTACTCTATTTTCGGACGAGGTTCCCTTGTTGGAGGTGCAGAAGGAGTAGAAGTGGACGTAGGTGGAGCTACGTTGACCGCCAAAGATTCTTTGTTCTTTAAGTTGATGTTCAAAGTTTTTTTTCCCTTGCGGTTATTCTGGCGATTGCCACCACTCGATGTCCGGTGTTCATCCCGGTCGGGGTTAGACATGTGTACCCCTAGTTGCTTGAATTTGTCAGCACTAACTTCAGCTGCTTTAGCATTGACAATGAAGGATGGCCAGTCTTGGAACTGAGTTGACCCCGTCCACATGCTGATGATAGGCAAAAGATTTGCCTTGCAGGTGTCTATAGTCACAGCAACCGGAGTTCCAGGAGGCATTTTTAAAGCTTCTCGGCAGAACCTTTCAATGAAACTCTCAGCGGTTTCATTATGCCTTTGTTTGATTTTATTGAGGGCCAACATGGTCATGTCGTTGATCCCCTCATAGAATCGTTCCAAGAAGATCTGTTTTAGACCTGAGAAAGAAGTGATACAGCCATCGGGCAAACTTCTGTACCAATCGTATGCCACACCGGCTAAACAGCCGAATACCCTGGTAAGAAGAGCGTCATTGGCTGAAGTTGGACAATCATTACCTTAAAGTGGTTAATGAACTGACTAGGAGAAGTACTGCCATCAAACAGGGAGATTGTTGGAATCTTGTACTTTAGAGGAAATGGGACTTCCATTCAACTGGGTAGGGTTGTTTGATCCCCAACCTCTGCAAATTGTCCTTCTCTTTGAAGGCCTCGAATTGAGTGCGTAGGAGTTTAACAGCTTCATTAGCATCCTCCAATGATGTAGAAGGAGCGGACTGAATCAGAGTGTTAGGAGGAAGAACAGCGTGGTAAGCACTACCCCCAGCACATGACTGACTGGGTGTAGGTTGAATCTGTACAGGAGGTACTTGAGGAGATGCTACCCCCAGCCCTGCATTGACAGGTACCGACGATGCTATGATCTCATAATTTACAGCAGGTACAGTTGGTGGTACTGTATGTTGGGCCACGATGATAGAATGCATACTTGCAACCATTTCGGCCATGGTCTTCAATTTGTCTTCTAGTGCAGCTATCCGTTGTTCTTGACTAGCCAAACTGGAAGCATCTGGATCTTCAGTGACAACATAAGCTGTCACTTCTCTAGGTACAGTGGAGGACACTGTCTGTTCCGAACTTTCACTGTATGCATCATAGTCGGAGAAAGAATCATCTCCTGAGTGAGAAAGAGGAAGATGATCGGAAGGATCTTGAAGATTCCTTTGACCGATTGTATCTCGGCTTCGGATCGGGTATGTTGGAATACTCCATCAGAAGATTCTTGGAGTAGATCCAAATATCGCTGGCTTGGCTTGCGAGGCTTGCCGTGCTTGGAGCACTTCCTACCCCCAGTGTCTCTGGAAGTCATGTTGACGGAAGCGTACAAAACTTTGTCTTCATCTTCTGACATAGATTCAGAGTTTGTAAAATTCAAACGATCGAAGACAGATCGTTTTGTTGTCTGACAGCAACACTTGATGACAACCTTATGATTACAATAGTGTCCAAGTGGTTGTACTGGAGGTGTTGAAATATTGTCCCGTTTTTGTTTAAGGTGTTCTCGGAGATCAGGAACGATGACGGGACGAGAAGAAGTTCGAAGGATATGTTCTTTGACAACATTCGGAACATGGTTCCGGTTCTTCAAATGTTTTGTCCCTTGAGTGTACAGGAAAGTACTCATTTCATTAGCATAGGTGTCAGGATTTTTGATCCTGGAAGTTTGCCTCTGATGCTGGCTGGTCTTCGGCATTGGCTGTTTGCGTTTCGCCGAAGTTGGTCTACTGAGATAAGTTCTTAGATCAGCAAATTCACCCCCAGGGGTTTCTGTCTGAGACACCAGCAATTTTCCCTGTCTTGAGCGGGATATCCTGAGAGTTGGGAGATCTTGGAATTCTGCTACCAGAGTAGGCAGAATAACTCTTTGATCAGTACACTTTCCTTTGGCAAGGAGGGAAGAAGAACTCTTGTTGGAGAGAGTTCTTGTACTGATTGGTGCCGGAGCACATTCAGATCGATCTTCTACGGTAAAAACCGAGGAAGACTGAAAAAAGACCAAAGGGCCTTTTCCTTTGTTTTGTGAGGAAGGGTTGGCTAAAGAGCGTTTTCCTCTGTTGTCTTCCAAGTCGTGGGACGAGGAAGTTTGAGAAAAGACCAACGGGCCTTTTCTTTTGTTCTGGAGAGGAGGATAAATAGTCAAAAGACTACCCCCAGTGGATTGCGCTGGAGCAACAGGGTGTTTGGGAAGAGGAACATAGTTTTTCCCTTGTTGTGAGAAGAGAGAGATTAGCCAAAGGACTGTCCCTCTTAGACTGCGCTGGCACAGTTTGCGCAGGGGTTGAAGTGGCTGTTGGCGCACTGACAGGTTGTGCATGAGGAGCTTTGACAGAAGGTCTTCTGGCCACAGTCATAGCAGCATGCGCAGCAGGAGTCTTGATGCCAGAGTGCTTGAGTTGCACTCTGGTTGCTGGAGTGGTGGACTGCGCAGGCAGAGTTGCAGCCAACTGCGCCAGGGGAAGATGAGTCTTGCACTTTGACAGAGCAGCATAGGAAGTAGGTTGTGCACTGACAAGGGAGCAGCATACTGCGCATGGGCAGTAGCAGCAGACTGCACAGCAGTTTTGGGAGCAGAGACAGCAGACTGCGCAACAGTTTGCGCAGAGGATTATGTAGAAGACTTTGGAGTCCACACTGAATGGACTTTGCTCTTGGCAGAAGTCGCAGTACGACGAGTAGTCCCGGAGTTGATCATTGCCTCGTAAGCCGTCTGGTTGACCTTTACAACCAGCGTCTTCTGCGTCTTTCCGATAGACGCAACGTCACATTGAGTTGTCACTTCCTCGTCGGAGGAGAAAGTCGTCCCCAACAGAGTCGCCATTTTGTTTGCAAAAACAAAAGTTGATCTTTATTTCACAAAATTTGTAAGAAGATTACAATAGAATTCTGGGAAAGTACAACTATAGGAATCCGATCTGAAGACGATCGCTTTATCCCTTGGACGATGTGAACTTTGAAGACGGTAGCCTCTGAAGAATACAACAGCACTTTGGCAAGAACTCCTGATCTCTGGTGATGACTTGATCTGATCTGGGATGATCTAGGGTGATCTAGGATGATCTAGGCTTGATAATGAAGAATTGAAACTCTATTTATAGAGTTCTGAAAATAACTAATTTTTAGTTATTTTGAATTGCGCAGGATGGATTGTGTAGACATTGGACTGCGCAAGCAGCGAACTGCGCTGGCAGTTACTCGATCGTGGACCACATGTATGTGACGCGTGGCATTGTTTGATTGAAATGTGCTTGGTCGTGTATAGACGGTTGCCACATGGTGAGCAATTGATGGCATGTAAGCCACGTGTAGATTGTCAGTTATCTTGATAGAGTGCGCCACATGAACTGCGCTGGCTTCAGATTGTGCTGGGATTGAATTGCGCTGCCTTTAGACTGCGCTGGGATTGAATTGCGCTGCAGAGGGTCTGGCAGATTATGCTGGCTGTACAGTTGTCCTCGAGCGCTGTGCTGCACGATAAACGAACAGTTTCCTTGTTCTTCGGGCTGTCAACTGTCAGAAGATCTGATTTTCTGTCAGATAATGATGACGCGGCCACGTCAGCTTGCGCGCTTGAATGTGTGCGCAATTTGGCTTTGCGCAGTTGAGTGTTGCGCAATCTATCTCCTGCGCAGTTCACTTGAAGGATGCACAATTTGATTTTCATGACTTCTTTGATGGGTGCAACTTGATTTTTAGGACCTACAACTGCTTTGCACAGAATTGAGGCGATCCTCAACAAGTTCGCGTATGATTAACTATGGCAAGTCGAGTATACACTTCAGTATATGTGCCCCTCCACACCCAACAAGCCATGGCGGATATCCTCCACCTCTCCATCATGAGCAGCCGTGACAAATATTTGGGTCACTCAATCGTCTTATCCAAAGGCAGAATATCAACCTACAAGGGTCTTGATAGATGCGGGGCACGCCTAAAAGGATGGAATGCAAGAGCGCTATCCCACGCCGGGAGACGACACTCGTTAAATCAACCCTAGGATCAATCCCCATCTATGCCATGTCCGCCTACAAGATCCCAACCACCATCTCCAACGATATGAGTCATCTGCAAAGAGACTTCTGGTAGGGACATGGGAATGCAGAGAGGGATCCATTTTCTCGCTTGGAAGAATTTCACTAAACCAAAACAAGAAGGAGGACTCGACTTTAGAAAACCAGAATCGGTTAACGACTCACTTGTCGGAAAGCTTCTTTGGAGGTTCGTCTCCCAACCACAGCTTCTATGGATGCGGTTGCTCAAAGGAATTTATCTCTAAACAAAATCCATATGGGATGTTCCATGCACCTCTCAAGCCTCCCCCATGTGGTCGAGCATGCTTCGATTACGTCCTATTATGAAGAACAACATCTGTTGGAACATTCGAGGAGGGTGGATTGATATTTATAAGGATCCATGGATTCCAAAACTTAGAGGTGGCAGAGTTGCGTCTAGTCCAACTCATCAAAACGAACCTACTCTGGTACGTGAACTCATGCACTATGGGGGAGGACATGGAATACTTCCCTAATCGAATCGTTATTTACTCCTATAGAGGCGAGAGCTATATTAGATATTTTGCTCCAGGGGGAGATGGCCAGGACGAGCTCATGTGGACCTGTACGAGAAATGGAAAGTTCACCACAAAGTCCTTATACGAAGATTCGTCGACAATGCCCCTCGACCTCTTGTCCTCCTTCTGGTAATGGCGAATAGCGAGGGCTTTGGAAGATCAACAAAATATCGCTGAGGATCCATATCTTCATATGGAGACTGGTACGAAACGCCCTGCCACTACTGAGTGCAATCAACAAAAGAATTCCTAATACAAATGCGCTATGCCCCTTTTGCCTAATCCATCCCGAGGATGTCAATCATCTTTTTCTCCATTGCCATATAGCTCAGGAAGCTTGGTTCAGGTCCCCTGTCGGTCTTAGAGTGGACAACCTCCCATGCATTCGTACTATTTTGGAGACCTGGCTTAAGGAACCCCATGCTCATGACACTTTCCGATGGGGTGCTTGCCTGCTTTGGGCCATCTGGAAAGCTAAGGGGACTGCATCTTCCGCCACATAGCGCCGCTTCCCCCCATAACATTGTAAATCAAGCTCACCATCTCAACACTGCCTACCAAGAGGGTCACATGGAATGGCTTCAGAAACTCCAACTTCTTCGCTAGACTACTCCGAAGTTTGGGTAGTACTGGAACATGGAGCTACAAAAATCAATGTTGATGGTGCCACCTCCGCTTCGAGCATTGCAACGACGGTGGTGGCCAGAGACGCATTGGGGAGATTCATAGCTGCCAAAACTCTTGTAATGCCATCTTCCTTAGACGGTGAAGACAACTCGAGGGCTGAGCTTATTGCCATCCACCTCGGTGTTCTACTTGCCAGGGAGAAGGGTCTATCTCGGACAATCATAGAGGGAGATTCGCTAACGGCTTACAAAATATTCAATGGTGACACAAGCTGCATGCCATGGAAACTTCGAGACGTCATCTCTCACATCCATGAAGACCTGGAGTTGATCGACCGTCCGAGCTTCTGCTTCGTGAGGAGGTTGCGCAACAGGACCGCCCACCTGCTGGCTGCATTCGCCCTTCAAAATAATCTCTCTACCACTGTATTTACGCCTCCGGGCTTTCTAGTCCAGCTCTTAGAAGAAGAGCTCCCATCTTCTGTTCATACACCAGTTTGCTCTTGATCAATAAAATGGTGTCTTCCCCCTTCAAAAAAAACATATATCTAAAGTTCTACAAGAAACAAATTTAATTAAGATATATTTAATATTTAAACTATATTTAAACTAATTATATGGTATTATCTAAACATATATCCAAATTCTATATTGCACATGTAACTAGTTTCTAATTGTTGTTCTTCTGCTTCTACTACTTAAATCTCAGACTCAAGTGGTCGGATTTATATGATATCTAAACACACAAAACCTCTCGGGTTAATTTTTTCCCCCTTCCTATAGTCGAATTTGAAATTGAACTATCATCTAAGATCATTTGTTTAGGCAAGTAAACTATCTTTTCTAAGTTTAAATTTACCCCCGACTAATAAATAAAAGAAAAGGAAATCCAACCAAACACAACGCTAAAAGTAGTGGGATCGAGTGCCCTAACTTTTTCCAAGAAAAAGTCCCTCCTTTTCGAGACAATATAGTATTTTTGTCAAGACTTTTTAGATAATATTCACAGTCCCAAACTAATAATTTTATTTTCTTTTTCAATATATTTGGTAGAGTAAATTTAAAATATGTAAATTGGTTCCGCATTTATTACCCAACAAGTTGAAACCCTAACAGTAGAATTTTAATGGGCTAATTAGTATTTAGATATTAGATTTTATACTAGCCTAGAGTTTAAGCCCTGAAATTTTCAATTGAACATTTAGACCTTGAAGTTTTTGCTATTTTTTTGTTTTCTTTTTCCACTATACTCTGAACAAGAGTACAATGAAAAAAAAAAATCAGAGTCTAAACTTTTTAATTGGATATGTTAGAACTTAAATTCTAAACTGATTAGTTTGTCCAATTTTATTTGGGCTAATTAGCATGTAGAATATGAACAGAGTTTAAGTCCATACGTCCAAATCCAACAAACGTTGGAAGAAAGTACATCTAATAGGTAAATTAAAAAAAAAAGAAATTTTGACTTACCCCCCCCCCCCCCCCCCCTTGATGTACCATATTTTAATGTGCACTCCACAGTTTTGCAAAAATGTACAGTACCCCCTACTTTGGACGGAATCCGTCAAAAAAATATTTTTTTGGACCAAAATGCTCTTGTCTCCTTCCTCTTTCCTCTCACCCCTCCCTCCCCTCCCCGCCTCTGCCGTGCGCTCCCCCCCTCCCCTCCCCGCCTCTGCCGTGCGCTCCCCCCCTCCCCGCCAACGCCTCCGCCGTGCGCTCCCCCCTCCCCGCCAATGCCTCCGCTCCCCCCCTCCCCACCTCCGGCAGCAGCAGCGACGACGAAAGCAGCACGGTGGAGGCGGGGGGGGGGGGAGGGGGGAGGGGGAGCGGAGGCGGTGGCGGGAAGGGGGGAGCGGGGCCGGTGGCTGCGCGGTGGGGGGGTGTTGAGAGGAAAGAGGAAGGAGACGAGGATATTTTGGTCAAATGGATTCCGTCCAAATTGGAGATACTGTACATTTTTGTAAAACTATGGGATGTACCGTAAATAGGATAAACAAAGTGGGGGACAAGTAAAAAAAAAACTCAAATAAAATATAGGATACAAAATTTTCAATTGGACGTATTAGAACTTAA
Source organism: Iris pallida (assembly GCA_029216955.1). Lineage (NCBI taxonomy): Eukaryota > Viridiplantae > Streptophyta > Magnoliopsida > Asparagales > Iridaceae > Iris > Iris pallida. Next base: position 10,828,444 of record JANAVB010013597.1, on the reverse strand, counting down.
CATTCAAGTTGATAAAAGGCTTTTTCTAAGGGCACCACAACATTTACTTGGGGCTATCCCAAAATTTTTTGAAAAAAGTTTGCCATCAAATTTTTTTACTTGGGGCACCACACCAATCAGTCCTAGGACTGCCAGCAGGTTGGCAGTCCTAACATATGTTAGGACTGTCACCCTGCTGGCAGTCCTAACATATGTTAGGACTGCCAACTTAGTGGCAGTCCTAGGACTGCCGGCATGTTGGCAGTCCTCGGAGGAAAAGAAGAAGAAGAAGAAGGAGGGGGGAAGGGGAGCCGAGGCAGAGGAGGAGGAGGAGGGAGGAGGGAGGAGGAATGAGATGGCCACCGACGAGCAAACCCTAACATCTCAAACCCTCGTCTCCGTCCAGCCCCTCGACGGAGACATGGCCACCGACTCCCCCAGCTCCGTCCCCCTCCCCGACGTCCTGAAGGCCCCGATCCGCCCCCGTGGTCCGCTTCGTCCACGCCAACATCTCCAAGAACAAGCGCCAGCCTTACGCCGTCTCCCGCAAGGCTGGCCACCAGACCTCCGCCGAGTCCTGCGGCACCGGACGCGCCGTGTCCCGTATCCACTCTCAAAACTCCATCTCACCTTAACTACCCCTCCGCTGGAGCAAGGAGGAGGAGGAGGAGGAGGAGGAGAGAGGAGGAGAGAGGAGAGAGAAAAACCCTAATATTGGACTGCCCCCAAATAATTTTCGGGACGTTCCCAGTAAAAGTTCCTCCAACCTGGGACGTCTCCTAGTAAAATGACGCCCCCAGTAAATCTTGTGGTGCCCATAGAAATAGCCTTGATAAAACTTCAGGATCTAGACGTGAATTAGCCCATTTTATTTCTATTGGTCACTAGCTTTCTTCTTCCAACATACGAGAACCCAAACCCTCACATAAATCAAAAAATGCATAAGAGGGTTCTTCCCCAGCCATGCTCCTCCACCTCCTAAAACCCCTCCTCCTCCTATAAACTCCTCCTCCTCACTTACTCCACCACTTCCGCCGCCACTTCCGCCGCTTCCTCCTTCATTCCCTTCCTCTCCTTCCCCAGCACCGAAGCCCCCCCAATCCCAAGCTCCACCGAGATCGCCTCCTCCGTCAAAGAATGGTTCAAGTCCTCCACGCCGCCGGCGACGCCGGCGACGCTGTCGCTGATGGACCAGATCTACTTCCACCTGGCCTCCTCCCCGGACGCCGCCTCCCTGGACTCCTCCATGTCCTCCCTCGGCCTCCGCCTCTCCGAGCCCCTCGTCCTCCGCGCCCTCTCCCACCGCCCCTCCCCCTCCGCCGTCCCCCCCGGCTCCAACCTCCTCCTTCTCCGCCTCAAGTTCTTCGACTGGTCCGGCCGCCTCAAGCCCCCCCTCTCCCCCTACCGCCACACCCGCTCCGCCTACCACGCCGTCTTCCGCCTCCTCTCCCGCGCCCGCCTCGCCTCCGTCGTCCTCGACTGGCTCCGCTCCTTCCGCACCTCCCACCTCTCCCCCCCCTCCCGCAACAACCCCCGCTTCTACGACACCCTCGTCATCGGCTACTCCGTCGCCGCCCGCCCCGAGCTCGCCCTCCGCCTCCTCGCCCGCATGCGCTTCCACGGCCTCGACCTCCACTCCTTCTCCTACCACGTCCTCCTCAACTCCCTCGTAGAGACCTCCCGCTTCGACTACGCCGACTCCCTCCTCGAGCACATCTCCGCCCGCGGCCTCCTCACCCCCGTCACCGACTGCATCAGGGTCAAGAGCCTCTGCCGCCAGGACCGCCTCGACGACGCCCTCTCCTACCTCCGCCTCTGCCGGGAGCACCGCGGCGTTGCGGACAGGACCATCGCCACGCTCGTCCGCGCCCTCTGCGGGAGGGCCCGCTTCGACGACGCCGAGCTCCTCGTCGGGGAGCACAGGAGCGACGAGGCGTACGGGGTCTGGGTCACGGGCCTCATCACCAGCGGGAGGCTGGACAGGGCGATCGAGTTCCTCAGGGGGTGGCGGAAGGGGGAGGAGGCATACGTGCCGGAGGACGCGCACTACGGGAAGCTGATCTCGAGGCTGCTGAACGAGAACCGGCTTGAGCAGGTGTACGACGTGCTGGTGGAGATGATGGAGGAGGGGATATCGCCCGGGAAGGCCACGATGAACGCCGTCCTGTGCTTCTTCTGCAAGGCCGGGATGGTCGACGTGGCGCTGCAGCTGTACAACTCCCGGCTCGAGCTCGGGATATCGCCCACCAAGTGGGTCTACAATTATCTGATCAGCGCGCTCTGCCGGAGCGGGAACATAGAGGAGGTGTGCGAGGTGCTGAAGGAGTCGATGCAGCAGGGGTACTTTCCGGGAAGGCAGACGTTTAATATCCTTGCGAATGCGCTGTGCCGGGACGGGGACGTCGAGAGGCTTCGCAAGCTGCTCGACGGGGCGCTCGAGAGGGACATAAAGCCGACGACCGCGGTTCTCGCACGGTACATCTCGGCCCTATGCAGGGCCGGGGAGTTGGAGGCGGCTTGCTTGGCTCCTCAGGTTGCTGGCAGAGAAGCCATCGGTTTGGGGAGGTACAAGTATACGTACACCAGCTTGATACGGGCGTTCACATCGTTGGGGAGGGTGGAGGTGGTTCCTAGGCTGGTTATCGAGATGCAAGAGCACGGGCATTCCCCTAGCCGGTCTCTCTATCGGTCAGTTGTCTGCAGTTTGTGCGAGGCAGAACGTTTCGAGGACGTCCTCCATATGCTGGACAGGCAGATGGAGCTCAAAGGTACAGATCAGAGAACGTTCTATAATTACTTTATCGAAGGGGCAGCACGTGCTAGGAAGCTCGATGGCTAGAGAGATCTATAGTCGCATGGAGAGTGCGGGCGTGCAGCCGAACTTGGACACGAAGATCATCTTGCTTATGGGCTACCTGAAGAGCAAGATGATTAGCAATGCTCTCTCCTTTTTTACCTATCTTCACAATGAGAAGGTGCCCAGTACTAAGCTCTACAACATTTTTATATCCGGTCTTTGTGAAGTAGGGAACCTGGATCTCGCTGTGGAGTCTTGGCAGGAGATGAGGGAGAAGAAGTTAATCCCAAGCCTCCAATGCTACGAGGAGCTCGTGCTTACTTTGTGCTTTTGGAGGAAGTATGATATTGTGATTGATGTTCTTGAAGATTTTAGGAGCACGGGTCGCAAGGTTTCTCCTTTTATTTGCAATGTGCTCTTGTTACACACTTTGAAGAATCAGGAACTTTTGCAGACTTGGTATGGTCGATCAAGGGAGGGAGAGCAGAGGGCGAGGGGCCAGAAGGAAACAAAGAAACATGGGGGTCGAGCAAGATGTTGCTTGACCAGCTCCTTGCAGAATTTTCACATAGAATTAGGTCGAGGGTAAATCTTGAGAACTTAGAAGAAGTTGTAGAAAGATACTTTCCGGTGGACATATACACATACAACATCTTGATGAGGGCTTTGAGTATGGTGGGGCAAATGGACTATGCATGTAGTTTGTTTAATAAGATATGCAAGAAGGGATATGAGCCAAACCGGTGGACCTATGATGTTCTTGTCCATGGTTTCTGCAAACAAGGGAAGAGAAAGGATGCTGAGAGGTGGATGGAGGAAATGTATCGAAGTGGGTACCATCCAACTTGGTACACAATCAGGGTATATAACAATACGGAATAGCTAAGGACAGTGGCTCTCGTAAACAATGCTCTCATGATACATGCAACCTTTTCATCTTCCAGATCACCCTCGTGCGCACCTTTGGTGAAGTAGGTAGAGTCACTTCATACTATATTTGGTTTCTTGCTTTGCTCACTTACAGACTTTATTTGTGTGTAGTAGTTTGATTCATTACTGGCCTTTTGCAAGACAGCTTATTTGCTTAACTTACAGTTAAATCTCTGCACATACATACTTTACTTTGCTAATTGTGGGTCCTGCTCCTCCTGTTTCATAGTATACTCATTAATTACTTGCATTTATCTACAGATATAGTTCTCATCACTAGAATGATTACTTATAGATTCTTCCCTGAATTATTGAGGTAACTACTCTTTAGAGTTCATGAATTGGCTGTAGCTATTTCCTTTTGTTTTCTATGTGTGCAACTATTTAAAACCAAGAAATATGATACAGTTTCTTTTGGTTTCAGTACTAGTATAACTGTAGTAGCTTGAATTCCTTATTCTGGGTAGTTCAAATCTAGATTAGTAATTTATTGAAAATGTTGCTAGTAGTAGTATCTAATAGTGGACACAAATTTAGTAGAGGTTTCATGTTATACCTTTGTAGATAACTTTTTAGTCATAACGTAGTTACTATCATGCATTTGTCTCATGATAGGAATGCACGTTCTCTAAGTGAGAACTTGACTGTTCCTTTTAATCTCAAGCGAGCAAGATCCACCTGTCACATATTAACGTAGCTGCCTATTGTGGCATACCGCTCCTCCCATCCACCGATACACCTCTTGTGGATCCTAGGTGATGCCCACTTCCTCAACAGCTGCATCCACCCCTTCATGGATTTCTCCTGCTCTGGTTGCACCCTCTTCTCTACTCCCACATTCTCCCTACCCTTCTCCACCTTATTCTCCTTTTTCATCACCACCTTCAACCCTGTTGCTATCAGCGTTAGCCTCACCTTCCTCCTCTCCTCCGAGAATACCTCCCTAGGCGATGATCCCATTGTCCTCCTCAACTCCTCCACATCAATTACTTCTTTTCTCTCTTTGTTTTCTTCCTCCTTATATAAGATGTTCCCTTAATGTTTCTCAAAGAACTGTTGGCTAATTAAATGTTTCAGCTCGAGCGAGGTAATTAGCCTGTGTTAGCAGAGCTCTTGGGGAAGAAGCTGGGAGCTGGGTAGGATTTTTTTCACATATGAGATTTGCACTAGGACAGGTCTATGAGAGAGAAGGGGCAATCCTGGTCAAAGCATTGATTCTAAGCCTTTCTTACAAAGTTAAACATTGGAAATGCCCTCTGAATGTGTAAAAGGCTTGCGTGAAGCACAGGACTTCAGGTAGAAGAATATTGGGATAAATTACTATAGTTTATAGAATGTATAAGATGACTCAAAAGGAATATCTAAATGTTAACCTGAGTGAAAACTAAAACTCAGCATTTATGTTTGGTTTCTTTGTGCCATTATATGGATAGGAAGGTTTAATAGGTGAACATATTATAGATTCTTAGGAGGACCTTGAATGAGATGAGATTTTGTTTATGTGGAGCTGAATTCGTCCTCTTCCTCAGAATTTTTGGATAAATGATCTCATAATTGAAACCATTGACCTTCACCCGTTGTTCTCATTTGAATGTGAATTTGTCGGAAAAATTCATCCAGTACTTTAGTTATCCTTCTCTAAAGAATCACACACCTCTTGCTCTTGAAATTTCTATCCGAAGTTCTCTCGTCCACTTTCATTTACCATCTTCCATGCAGAAAACCAAAACCATGAAGAAAGGGAAAAAAGTTATTGCCTCCTCGAATGCACCCCTTGGCACCATCTTTTCCATTCTGCTGCCAATTACTGATTTTTCTATAACATTTCAAAACCTGTCATTATATGTAGCAGCTTGATATGCACCATGATGATACTGATAGTCATTAATCTAAATTTATATGTTTCCTTGTTATCCTTGCTTAACAGCTATGTAGCAGCTTTATATGCTCCATGATGATACTGATCGTCATTAATCTAAAGTTATATATTTCCTTGTTATCCTTGTCTTAAGCAGCTAACCTGTATTCTACTGTATTCCAACCATTCAGGCCACTTGTTTTTTCTATCAACTTGTTACCCTGCCACGGACCATAGGACAGGCTTACTGTATGATGGTTGTAAAGGGATCCGAGGGGTTGTTATTTCATATGAAGGTGGATTTTTATTTCATATGAAACTCTTTTTTAACTTGATAATGACGATAAAGATCTTGGATAGATCTATAGCCTACAAAGGTTTTATTGACACTGAATCTATGAGGCTTTTAGTTCAACTATTGAGCCTATAGCCCCGTTTAGAGATGCCCTAATAAAAATGATTTGAGTGCACATCTTTCAATGATTGACTACATTCCATTTATCAATGGATTGAGTTCTTTAATATTTGTTTTAATCCGCAATAAGGGTGTTTCATTAATCATCAGTTTTCCGAGTTGGAAATAAGATACAGTGATACATGAAAGTACCATATCTCATGAAACAAACTACAAATCTAAAGACAAAAAAAACATATAACAAAAACAAACTAAAACCCCCAAAATCAAATGGATGCCTCTACAAAGCACTAAAAGACACCCAACAACACACATGATAAGGAAGAACCAAGAACACCCAAAAATCATGAGAAGAATAGAAAAATGATACTCTAAATAAGATTAAACTCTTCAGCCGAATCAGAAGACATCTGTCTGTGCACCAGGACCCACTAACGAAATGGAGATCACAAACCACCTCATCAATTAATAAGAGTTCTTGAGCGAGACACAGTAGGGTTGTCAAACCAAAGAGATGAATTGATGGAGCTCCTGAGAGTAGATGCATTCAAGATTGAGAGTGACGACCTTAATGATTCAACCACAACCATTGGGGAAGATGAAGAATTATTAAACACAAGTTATTTATTACAAGACAATCGAATGACGGGATGAGCCAGAGACTAAGATAGCAAATAAGCATCCACACCATCTGCTCTAAGCCCTTCTCGTTGGATGAGAAGACCCATAACATCATATGGCACACAAGAGGAAATACTCCACCAATTCAGAATACATTACCAAACAGTCTAGGACCAATGACACTTGGCTTGATAAATTAAAAATCTTGAGTCTTGTCACTTACGTGTGTCATAGAGGAAGATCAAGGTTTTTTTTATTTTATATAAGCAATATTTTAGGAAAGGACGATATGCTTGCCCTGTGCACTGTGACTCTTATGTAGCATTGGACTTGGACTGGAAGTTTTGTTCGAGATATAGTAGTTTGTGGTACTTGTAAGAAAACACCAGATCTGGGCATGGGTTAGGTATATTACCCGTTCTCAACCCTTGTTAGCAATTCGGCAAACGGGCAAACGGAAAAAAATCGGGACGGCAAAAGTACGAGTATAAATCGGCTCAGTGCAAATAAAATACGTTTAAAAATTCGGTCAAATATTCGAAAAATGAAAATATTGAGGTTAGAAATTTCACATTCTTAAATATATTGTCAAATTTGGTTAATTAAACAGGTTCCCACCACGTTTCTTGTGCCAAATTTTTCAATAATTTATATGGAACACGTTTAAAACTTCGCATGTTTAAAATTTACATACTGGTTTGAATATGTCAAAAGTACGCAAGTATTATACGTTTTTGAAAGATACAAAAAAAATTTGCGTATAATACGAGTTTTATTCGGGTGATTGCTAACAAGGTTCTCAACTATGGCGGTCACTGCAACAAACTCCCTTTTGTACTTGTCTGAATCATAAACTCCCATGAACTAACACTGGGGACACGCCGTTAGTTATGTATGAATTAATTGTCATTTACCCCTTCAAAATTTCTCCCTCATAAAATCGTTCCTTTGTCTTCCGAACAGTCTAGCAGGCACCTCTGCAGCAAGTGGTTGCACCATTTCTACTAGTAGGGAGTAGCATCACAGCTGTACGGTGTGAAACACTGAAACACCTCTCTCTCTCTCTCTCTCTCTCTCCAGTGCGTGTGCATGTGGACGGTGGCTACAGATTTCCAGGCAGCAGGAGCAGCACTGTGGATGGCAAGACGGGGTACAACTGGAAGCCATGGCAGATCCACCGTACTGCTCCCAACTCTTGGCCTTGACCCTTGCCAATGTACACCTGGTCACCATGCCTGAGCTGCTCCTGCTTGGAGTAGGAAGCATGCGAAATCAGAAAGAGATGAGAAATTAATGAGGTGCAAAATGGTAATTTGATCTCTACAATCAACGGTGAACTAACAACAAACTTCTGGCATCATAGCAAGGCGATTTCCTGTTCAAAATCATAGTAATGGGGGTTTACTTCAAGTGACCCCCATAGTTGAGGTGGGTTACAAACTTGCAAATCTTGCAGTGATTGAATATTGTACTGCCTTCACACTGCCTATTTTGTTAACTATCCTTCTTACTTTACTTTAACTAGAACATGTAAACAATATATTCAAACAGTAACGGTGGTTAGGAAGCATGAAAGTTTTGAAAGAAATTACCGAGGTACATGTCAGCATTTAGCAATCATAGTTTGCAGTATCAGCCAATTCGATACGGCCGATCGATACGGTTTCGCATGTCCCCATGCGATCCCAATACCGACGTTGGGGGTGTCTTTCCTAGTCAATTTGACAGAGAACGAAAACGACCAATCAACAAGGGTGTAAAAACAAATAAGGTTGTAAAAGCATGCAAGTGAAGAAAACTTATTTATTCCAGGTAAACCAATCAACAAGTGTGGCTATTATGCCATTCAATTTCAAAACTACTAAGGAAAAACACAAAAACTCAAAATTATGCCTAAATATAGAACAATTATTTTCCTAAACTTTTAGTAATTTATTAATAATTATTTAATTTCATGTAATCAAAAAATCTGATACTCTTATCCGAAATCGTTGATAGTGCTGATATCGATCTCAATACTCATAGGAAGGAGTCTGATTCCAATAATAATACGACGGACCTTAGCATATGGCCTAATACCCTTATGGGCTTTAGCCAGTGTTCTAAATGGCGCCCTAGGCGGACGCCTAGGCGGTCGTGAGGCGGCAGGCGAGTGCTCACCGTCCCGATTTCAGTATTGCGGTGGCTAAGGCGTCAGGCAGCAGCGAGACGGTCAGGTGACGGTGAGGTGGCGGCGAGGCGGTATCGAAGCGGTCGTAGGCGGCTATGAGGCGGCCATCCGATCCGCTCACACAGTCGAGTACAATTACAGAAAAGAAACAAAAACAAAAAGCAGGCGGCCCATCCCATCCATCCGTCCAACAGTAGGTCTAACCCATCAAAGGAGCTCTCTATCTCCCAAAAAAAGTTTGAAAAAAGTTTGCAAGAGAAAGGCTCAAGAGAAAGACCTGGACCGACAATTGAAGCACGCTGCACGGCTAGAGCGGCGTTCTCCGGCGGCTTAGCTTCTCCGGCAGGCGGTGACACTATCTCCGGCAGCGGCGACACCATCTCCGGTAGCGACGACAGGTACGAGCACGTCGAGAAGAGCCGACTTCTTTTTTTTTTTTTCTGTATTTTTTGTGACTCTAAAACTCTCCCTCTCTCTGAGTCTCTCTGTGTTAATATATTGTGAGTCTTGTGACTCCCTCTCTCTCTCTCTCTCTCTCTCTCTCTCTGTAGGGAACTGTCAACTTGAGCATATAATTTATTTTTTCACTTTCTCTCTGTTCTATAAGCCATTTGTTTTGTCTTTTTGTTTTAAACACTATTGGGAACACTTGGACTGGAAACACATGGATTGGGACCTTTGTTGAAAGTAGGACCCTGAGATTGAAAATGGAACCTGGAAAGCACATGTTCGGATTATATTTTGTTAGTAGTATAATATTTATATTAATATTATGTAATATTTTTTGAAGGCTAATGTCGGATAAAGAGCAAGAACCGAAGATTGAATTGAGGCTAAAGTCCACCGACATTGCTTGGGAATATGGAGTTAAAGCTTGTAAAAAAAGAGAGATTGGATTATATGCTAGTTGTGTAGCAAGCTTATTAAGGGAGGAGTATTTCGTATGAAGCATCACATAGCTGGAATCACAGGAAAAGTTGAAGCATGTCGAAAGGCCTCGGGTGAAGACAAAGCAAAAGTTAGAGCTTATCTTGAGAAAAAGAAGAAGAAGAAGCAAGAGAGGGAGCAAGAGCTAGAAGAAGAGAGGGCTACCGTTGATGTATTTGGTGAAGAAGAAAAATGTCAAGTGTTGGGAGATTCATCACAAAGGAAGAAACCAAATCGTCTTGGACCTATTGATAAATGGACAACCGCCATTGATCCGAACAAGACACGACAACAAAATATTAATATGGCTTTGAAAAGCAAATTTACAAATGATGTGCATGAGTATGTGGTTAGGTGGATATACGAGTCGGGTGTTCCATTTCATGCTATCGATAATGCAAGTTTTAGACAACTAGTAGAAACTATTGGGCAATTTGGTCCCGGCTACAAACCTCCAAGCCAATATCTTCTGAGAGAGCCATTGTTAAAAAAGGAAGTTGAAAAAACCAAAAAATTACTCAAAGAGCATGAAGATGAGTGGATGAAGAATGGGTGCTCCGTCATGACCGATGCTTGGACCGATCATAAAAGAAGAAGCATTATGAACATGTGCGTTAATTGCAAGCTTGACACTTCATTCCTTGGTTCTGTGGAAGATTCTGAAGAGTCGCACACCGGACAATATATTCATGACTTTGTTGTAAAGTACATTAAAAAAATTGGTCCTCAACATGTGGTTCAAGTAGTGACGAACAATGCATCAAATAATATGGCGGTGACAGATATGTTAGCAAACACTTTTCCTCATATTTTTTGGAGCTCTTGTGCAACTCATACAATCAATCTCATGCTCGAGGGGATCGGTAAGCTATCAAAGTTTAGTGGAATGCTTGAAAAAGCAAAGGTCTTAACCGTATTTATCTATGCACATCATAGGACATTGGCTCTTATGCCTTCCTAGATTTTATATTTTTATTATGCATTGAAATTTCAAATTTTAGTTAATTTGTGACCCATTTTTATTGTTTAGATACATGCCAAGAAGAGAAATAGGCTCGAGGCATCAAGGTTGAACGACCTTGTATATGTCAAATTCAATTCCAATCTTATGAAGAACAAGTGTAAGAGAGAAATGGGTGGAGAATTGTATTATGTTCGTAAGCTAATGAAGCTCAAGGTTGGCTTGTTGAGGGTGGTGATGATGATGAGGTCGAGCCGGGTTCGGGACTTACTTGGAGAACGGTGGCGGAAGCGTCGGGAGCGGATGAAGCACTTGAAGCAAGGAGTGCTAGAGACATTCAAATTAGAGAGCTTGATGAAGACCTTGATACGTCCGAGGAGGAGGCGGACGAGGAGGTTGATTTTGAGTCGGATGATGAAAGAATTATGGATGTGGTGGATGGTGCTTGCGTAGACTTAGAAGACTAAGTATCTTAGTTCTCTTTTTGAAGCTCTTGAAAACTGACTTTTGCTATTTTGAAGCTCTTGAAAACTGACTTTTGCTATTTTGAAGCTAGCATTATTCATATAACCATCTAATGGAAACTGGAAAGCTTTGCTATTTTACATATCAAAGTTCTCAATTTTGTATGAAGAACTTTGGCTTTACTGTATGAAGAACTTTGGCTTTTGTGAGAATTTTGGCTTCTGTGTGAAGAACTTTACTGTATGAACTATGAAGAACTTTTGGCTTATGTGATGGAGGTTCAGAAAGAACTCTACAGTATGAAGAACTTTACATATCAAGCTTTGCTATAAAACACTGGAGGTTCAGAAAGATCCAACGACCAAACAATTGTCAAATGCATAGTTCAACAATAAAGTATTCACAATTTTTTTTTTTAAACATCCACATTGAACTTGACACAACATCTCATATATTGACACCACAATGAACCTATCATCATCCACATTGAACCTGACACAACATCTCATATATATTGACACCAACTGATGGAGCATTGGAGCTAGCATTGGACAAGTGAAGAATCTCCAATTGGTCTATATTGTGAAGCTATTTTGACATTTCCTTTGCATGGATTGATCTCTAGGTTCTCCAGTTGATCTCTCTAACTGAAAATGAAACATAAACATTAGTTGGTGCATATTATGCAAAATGTCAATAGACTAAAATGACAATACAACATCTCATATATAATGATATCGTACTAGAACATGTTATACCATCTATCATAATGCTATAGACTAAAATGATACTATTACAGTCAATTGCATACAAGTTACTTGGGCATATTATGCAAAATAAATTGGAAGGGATAAATAAATAGGCAAAAAATTGCAACCCCCTAGGCGGTCCCTTACCGCCGCGCACCCGCCTACCGCCATTTATAACCTTGGCTTTAGCGCAACACT